>CM046885.1:11698620-11740960 GCA_025688845.1 Cucumis hystrix | reverse complement strand
CCAAGAGACCTTAGAACTTGAATGTTTTAACAAGATTGTTTGTTAGTAGTTTAGTGTGTGTTAATACGTCGTTTCTATTTAAGACACAAAAATGGGACATAATTGAAGGGGTCAGTTTTAGGACAGGTAGGAGAGAAAATAGAAGAAACGTGTGCATCAGCATTACCTGCATTACCAAGTTTATAGAGATAAGGATTCAAATTACTCCATTTTGTGATTAGTTAAGAAGTTTTACTGTGATCAAAGATAATATTCATTTGTTGGTTCTTTTTTATTTGAATATCGGAGTATTAAGGGGAGATTTTTACTTCGAAATTTTTTGAGCTCTAATGCTTCAACTTGATGTTTTGATTTATATTTTTATCTGTGAGATTTTGATTTTTTAATGAGGGTTTGAATCTTGATTTTTACAAATTACAACTTCTGATTACTTTGTTAGATCATCATTTTATTTTTAAAAATCAAGCTTATAAATACTTTTTCTATTCATAACTTTCTTGTTTTGAATCTTGTAGTTACGTTCTCTTAATCAAAGTATGTGTTAAACTGTTAAAAGAGAACACTAGTGTAATCTCGAATTCAGAGAAGTATATTTCTTATTATGTTTAGTCAAATGAATGTTACATATTTATATAGAGAATAAACTAAACCCTAGAGACTATGTACAATTACAATAAAGGACATATGATATAAATATAAATATATATATATATCATAACACTCCCCCTCAAGCTGGAGCAAATATGTCGATCATGCCCAGCTTGTTGCACAGATAGCTTATCCTTGCTCCATTTAAAGCTTTAGTTAGAATATCTCCCAATTGTTCTTCGGTCTTCACATATCCTGTGGACACCAACCCATCTTGGATTTTCTCACGAATGAAGTGACAATCCACCTCAATATGTTTAGTTCGTTCATGAAATACTGGATTAGATGCAATATGAAGTGCATCTTGATTATCACACCATAATTTAGTTGGCACGGTAATACTGAAGCCTATCTCAGATAATAGTTGGTGAATCCACACTATTTCACACACAGATTGTGCCATAGCTCTATATTCTGACTCAGCACTCGAACGAGAAACAACATTTTGTTTCTTACTCTTCCATGATACTAAGTTGCCACCTACAAAGACACAATATCCAGAAGTTGATCTCCTATCCTCACGAGACCCCGCCCAATCAGCATCAGAAAAACATTCAACTCTCGTATGTCCATGATCTTTGTATAAGATCCCACGTCCAGGAGCAGCTTTTAGATAACACAAAATCTGCTCTATTGCAGCCCAATGATCCACTGTAGGGGAAGACATGAATTGACTTACAACACTTACAGAATAAACAATGTCGGGTCGAGTCACTGTTAAGTAGTTCAACTTCCCAACTAATCTCCTATATCTCTCAGGATCTTTACATAATTCTCCTTCTTTAACAAGTTGCTGATTTGGCATCAACGGAGTGCCACTTGGTTTGGCTCCTAATTTTCCTGTCTCAGACAACAAATCAAGTACATATTTTCGTTGAGACAAATAAATACCTTTCTTGCTTCTCATCACTTCAATACCCAAAAAATATTTCAATTGGCCCAAATCTTTCGTATAAAACTGACCCTGAAGAAAAGTTTTGAGAGACGAAATACCCAACGCATCATTTCCAGTAATAACAATATCATCAACATATACAACTAGTAGAACTATACCCTTATCAGATCGGCGATAGAAAACCGAATGATCAGATGTACTCTTCTTCATACCAAAGCATACAAGAGCTTGACTAAACTTACCAAACCACGCACGAGGACTCTGTTTTAAACCATACAGAGATTTTCGAAGGCGACATACTTTAGAACTCTCTCCCTGAGCAACAAACCCAGGTGGTTGTTCCATATAAACTTCCTCTTGAAGATCACCGTGAAGAAAAGCATTCTTAATGTCAAGTTGATGCAAAGGCCATTTATGGGTAGCAGCCATGGAAAGAAATAGGCGAATGGAAGTTAATTTGGCAACTGGAGAGAATGTATCCGAATAATCAGTTCCATAGATTTGAGCATAACCTTTGGCAACAAGGCGAGCTTTCAATCGAGCCACTGTTCCATCAGGATTCATCTTGACAGCAAACACCCATTTACAACCAATGGCCTTCTTTCCTGTAGGACGAGATACCAAATCCCAAGTACCATTATCATCTAAAGCAGTCATCTCCTCAATCATTGCATTTTGCCAGCCAGGATGAGATAAAGCTTCATGAACAGAGTTAGGAATAGATGTTGACTCAAGAGACGTAATAAAAGCATATGTGGAGGGAGATAACTGGTGATAGGAAATAAAGGAAGAAACGGGGTAAGTACACTTGCGTTTACCTTTGCGAAGAGCAATGGGAAGATCATCACTTGGCCCCGGATCACATGATGAAGGAAGCATTGATGGAGGACATGAGTATGAAGGTTGTGGTGGAGGTCGTCGTGAGTAGACTTGAGAAATCAACGGACGGGAAGGAGGCACATCAATAGACAAGGATGGTGTGGGAGAGGTAACCTCATATATATAAAAATTGTCATCCTCCCCCTAACACGAACTCGATGGTGATGAAGTAAAGGGTGTATCCTCAAAAAATGCAACATCAGGCGAAACCAGATACCTTTTAAGGGTAGGACAATAACAACGATAACCCTTTTGAACACGTGAATAACCCAAGAAGATACACTTCAAGGATTTGGGATCTAACTTAGTATGATGAGGACGAATGTCGCGAACAAAACAGACACAACCAAATATCTTAAGAGCAATAGGAAACAAATTCTTGGTAGGCAAAAGAACACGGTAGGGAATCTCACCATTAAGAACAGAGGAAGGCATTCTATTAATCAAAAAACAAGCTGTAGAGACAGCATCCGCCCAAAAGGTTTTTGGAACATGCATTTGAAACGATAAAGCACGGGCAGTTTCAAGTAAATGCCTATTTTTTCGTTCTGCAACACCATTTTGAGATGGAGTGTTAGCACAGGAAGACTGATGAATAATGCCATGTTCACACAAGTAGGAGCCAAGAGAATGAGAAAAGTATTCACCCGCATTATCAGTACGGAAAGTTTTGATAGAGACATTAAACTAGTTTTTTATCTCAGTATGAAACGCACAGAAGTGAGATAATAACTCAGAACGATTTTTCATTAAATATAACCAAGTTAGACGAGAATGATCGTCAACAAAAGTAACAAAATAACGAAATCTTGTTTGAGATACAACTGGACACGGACCCCAAATATCAGAATGAACTAACTCAAATGAAGCAATTGCTCGTTTATCGACTCGAGGACTCGAACTAAGACGATGAAATTTAGCAAATTGACACGAATCACAATTTAAAGAGGAC
The DNA here is from genome assembly GCA_025688845.1 of Cucumis hystrix. Classification (NCBI taxonomy): domain Eukaryota; kingdom Viridiplantae; phylum Streptophyta; class Magnoliopsida; order Cucurbitales; family Cucurbitaceae; genus Cucumis; species Cucumis hystrix. Next base: position 11,737,586 of record CM046885.1, on the reverse strand, counting down.
AAAGACCTAAATTCTGGATAAAGTTTCTTCAACACGAACAAAGATGGATGACCTAAACGACAATGGGCTTCAAAAGGAGAGGGAACGACAGGACACGCCACAACTTGCGATACTTGATGATCAAAGAGATAAAGGCCTCCCGACTCATATCCTCTACCAATAATCTTCTTCGTCACACGATCCTGAAACAAGCAATAACCAGAAAAGAACATGACAACACAATTGAGGTCATGAGTAAGTTGACTAGTAGAAATTAAATTAAAGGATAAGTTAGGCAAATGTAACACAGAAGAGAGAGAAAATGATGGGGTAAGGTGAATAGTGCCAGAGCCAAGAACAGAAGATGTGGAGCCATCGGCCAATGTAACAGATGGAAAAGGGGCAGGGGACAACGGTCTAGAAAATAGGTGAGAATTACCTGTCATATGAGCTGTGGCACCAGAGTCTATGACCCATTTGGTAGATGATGTAAGAAGACACTTTGTATTACCTGGGGCAACAGTGGATGCAACCGGAGTAGAGGAAGATGACGCTTGTAATGAATCTCGGTAATTCTGAAACTTAGCAAACTCATCTGCAGAAAGAGTAACAGAAGCCTCTGGTATATCACATGTGGAGGCTATCTGAGCATGTTGAGATCGTTGACTATTCTTATATAACAATTTCCGACAATCACGTTTCATATGGCATGGCTTACGACAGTAGTTACAAACAATCTCTATAGAATCTGGTTTTCGATGATCAATACTATTCCTCTGAGGTGCCCGAGGATTATTGTTCTTGCTAAAGAGAGCACTATTGGGTTGAGGAATAGACACACCCGTCGGAGAGTTTTCAATGCGAAGGACGCGAGTGAAGGCATCATCTAATGATGGAATCTTAGAGTCAGAGAGAATCTGTGTCTTTGCCATTCCAAATTCAGGTAAGAGTCCATTCAAAAAAAATCATGACAGCCATCTTCTCTCGTTGAGCTTGTTGAACTTTAACATCAGGACTAAAAGGAAACAACAAGCCAAGCTCGGCGGTGATCTTCTTAAGCCGCATAAAGTAGCTGGTGACAGACTCAGCTTTCTGTTCCGCACGAAAAAATTGCATACAAACTTCAAACATTCTATGCACTTGCTCTTTACCTGAATATAGAAATTCTAAAAATTCCAGAAGTTCTTTAACCGACTCACAGTGATCAACCAATCCAATTATCTCACTCTCAATTGAGTTTTTGATCTGAAGATATAAACGGGCATCATCACGAAGCCAATCCTTCTTTTGCTTTGCATATTCTGGGGGATCTTCGGTCATATGATCATCCATATCAGTACTTCTCAAATAAAATAAAATTGTCCGACGCCAATCGTAATAATTAGATCCATTTAACTTATGTTCTGTGATCTTAGAGGCTAAGGGAATAACGTTGGAGACTACCAAATTTTTTATGTCGGCCATATTGAAGTCACAATGATTGTAGTCCACGCAAACAAAGAGAGAATCAATCCAAACAGCTGTAAAATTGGAAAAGGACCCAAAACTAATAGCGTAACCTTCGGTTTTCGTCGAACCCGAATGCTATTTGATAGACCCAATGGTACAGACTGAGCGGAAACAATGGTTCGAGACAAGCCCAGAAGACGGAGGACAAATCGGACGTCTCACGCGCCGACGCGTGGGTGAAGACTAAGGAAATTCCGGCGGCGCGTGAAGGCCACGCGCGGTGTTTTCCGGCGATCGGCGAAGACAGACTTGGGCGTCTGGAGGTGGGGCTTCTTATGGTATGGGTGGTGTCGACAAAAGGTCAGCGGAAGGTAACCTAAACTCAAACCTAATGGAGGAGGAAGCTAATGGCCATTCGAAACCCTAATGACTCTGATACCATGTAATCTCGAATTCAGAGAAGTATATTTCTTATTATGTTTAGTCAAAGGAATGTTACATATTTATATAGAGAATAAACTAAACCCTAGAGACTATGTACAATTACAATAAAGGACATATGATATAAATATAAATATATATATATATCATAACAACTAGGTCCACATGGAAAACTCTGTTCCAGGGAGAAAAACTATAGTAGAAAGTCAATTTTTATTATTTTCACACACCAAAAGTTACAAGAGAAGACAATTTTATAGGCTTTAGCAAACCCTAATACAGAAAAGGAAATAATATAGGGTAAAGTAAAATACTACCCTCGGGTCTATAAGCTATCAACAAAGTCCCTTTTGTCCAACAGTATGCATTACACATTTAAATCACTATATTAAGCCCTTTTTTACATTTTTTTCCTACTAGGCCATGTTATCAAAATGTTTTATTTGTTTTAATTGTAAGTCCAAATTTTTTAATTTGTGTTTACAGGTTAACCGCTCTCAATTATTGAAAATTCTGTAATTTGATTTTTCCAATAAAGAGAAGTCTGTTATCCCCCAACAAAGTTTCTTCCAAGACCATCTACCCATTTATTAGTGCTCCATCATTTTCTCATTAAAACGTTCTGCCTATTATCTTAGTTCTGTTGATTTATTTTGTAATTTATATTTGTTTCTTGTTTTCTTGTATGATCTTATTCAATTGTATTGCCTTCGGTTTAAATATCATGTAATATTAATGGAGAAGCGAATTTGTGTAGTGATAAAGGTATAGTCTATTCAGCTCGTGCATATAAAATTCCGGAATGTGGCCGAACAGCTGCCGGCACTCCATTAGTTCAGGTAGTCATAGCTTCATTTTTCTTCACTGAAAACTTCAATAGTAGTTGGATTGCTTTAAGTTTGATCAATTTCTTTTGTGATCGAGCTAGGTCCTATCTTTATCAGATGGAGAGAGAATAACCTCCATAATCCCTGTGAGCGAATTCGAAGGAGACCAGTTTTTACTAATGCTCACGGCATATGGTTACATCAAGAAAGTATCTTTGAACTTTTTTTCATCAATCAGATCAACTGGAATTATAGCCATTCAATTGGTTTGTTCCTTACTGAATGCTTTGATCTTGCCTTCCAATTGTTCCTTACTGAATGCTTTGATCTTGCCTTTCTTAGTGTTATTCTTTAACCAAATACCTTATCAAGCTTTATGAACTATTTTGCAGGTGAGTGGTGATGAGCTAAAATGGGTTCGCCGTTGCACAAATGATAATCTTGTGGCAATGGCTTCACAGAATGGAATGGTCATTTTAAGTTCTTGTGACACTGTAAGTCATTCCATGCAACTCCTTGGCTCTGGGCCCTAGGCTATTATTTTGTGGCTGTTTTTAAAAATATGTCAGTGTTTTTTAACTAGACACGACTGCTGCCAATGGTTCGGCCGAAATGAAGTTCATTCAGACCGTCTTTTTATTCCTATTTTTTCTTTTTAAAAAATGAAACAGAACAAGAAATCTCATTCAAGAAAGAGTCCGAACAATAATACAACCTGGATGTCCCTTTCTTCCAACAAATGAAAGACCAACAATCTGAATTCCTAGTGAAAGAGTAGTTACAAAAAAGCTTGTGATGGATACTTCAATTTTATACCATGAAAGAAACGTGCATAATCAAAAAAAAAAAAAAAAAAAAAAAAAGACGTTCTGAAGTGTGGGACTGCATGAATCTGGCTTGCCTTGAACCACCATCCTGAAAGACTTATGGGGACTCACTCCTCCAGCTTGTTTTAGCAGCACCACACCATTCTAAACTATTCACACATTAAATTGAGGCCTTGTAGGTAAAACTGCAAAGTCTACGCTATATAAAGAGATTGGAGAAGGATTCCTCATTTCAATTATACAACACACAGGACTCGAAGACCTTCAAAATTACATTGTTTACCATGTGACATTCTTGCATTTGCTTTCATTTCTCAGATTCGGGCACTAGGCAGAAACACCAGGGGTTCAGTGGCCATGAAACTTAAAACTGGGGATAAGATGGCAAGCATGGACATAATTCCAGCTGCAGTGTGGAATGATTTAGAACGTAATAGGTAAATAATTATTAATTAAGATATTTAATTTATATCAATGTTTTATTGTAGTTTCTTTTAATGTGGTTTTTTTTATAGGAGACATGTAAATGGTGACATGATGAGTCTTGGAGAAGTGTTGAACAAAAACACTGAAATCTGTATTCTTTTATTAATATTTCTGAACTAAAAAATAACAACCTAAACTTTAACTTTTATAGTTAAGAAATCTAATATCAAAGTATTACAGCAGCTAATTAATAAGACTTAAAACAGTCAAATGTTAACCAGCAATGCCAACCTAACACAGTTAAAATATAACCAACTAATTACATCAATATGAAATGACCCAAAATCTATATCTGGCTTCCAAGAAGCCCCTCAATTTGAGATAACTGAGAAAACATCAAATTTATTTCTTCTGGAGTTGGGAAGGAGTACGGAACTCCACTCCTTATTTGGCTCAAGGCGTTGGTGGGTCCCATTGCTAAAAAGCCTCAAATCTACATCTTATCAACTCTTTACACTGTGGCCCACAACTCTCCAAACTTCATAATTCCTTGCTCCTCACTATTTCACTCCTTATCCCAAACTACCCCTAAAGGAGCTGCTATGAGTAATAATTGTCCACATTTTTTTCGGCGTCACAGTGTAAGCACAACAATTCAATTGGAGAAAGTATTTGGTTTGAGAAGCTTCTCAGGATATTTTATATTGTATTTAGCTCTTTATGAAACATGGCTCACAGGAGAAAAAAAGAAATTCTTAGGCAGGTGCTTTTTTGAATTTCCTACATTCCTTTCTCACTAAATTTGCAAGATCCGTTAATTTAGAAAATTCTAACTGAACAAAGAAAACTTTATTGCCTTGAAGTTACCTCCTCTTTTGTTCTTCCTCTCACTAAACAAAGCCACTTCCTATTTATTGTAACTTATTAGTTCCAGAAATTCTCCATTTCCGTGTATTGACGATGTTTCTAGCATTAATTTTCAACTTCTAGTTATATGATACCAAGCTTCAGCCACTGAGATGTCGTTTAATATAGCAAATATTCTTGGGTGAGTAAACATAAGCAGATTAGGAATATTTGATGTGCTTCTAATCAACGTTGAGTATAGCCGACTTATGGAAAGAAGAGAGTTAAATGATAAATTATATCTAACCATCATGGGTTGACCTAGTGGTAAAAAAGGAGATAAAGTCTCATTAGTGTCTAAGAAGTCATGGGTTCAATTCGTGGTGACTATACCTACTTAGGAATTAATTTCCTACAAGTTTCTTTGACACCCAAATATTGTGGGGTAGACAAGTTGTCCTGTGAGATTAGTCGAGATGCACATAAGACATTCACGGATATTTAAAAAAAAGTGAAATTATATCTCCCATTCTTTAAACTTTTAAAAGACCCTATCTGAGCATCCACATGGCATCACATCTAAGTTAATACCAATTAAGAGTCTTTTTAGTTCAAATTGTGGGAATGGAGACTCAAATATTTAACCTCGTGATCGAGGGTCTATTGTCTTAATTATTTGAGCTGTGGCAAGTTAATTCAACTGTGTTACAGAAGTTGTAACTTTCCAATCACCAGGGGTATTGGAGTGGAGAAATGGAGTGTTTTGTGAAGTTGCACATGATTGTTTTTTTTAAACAGAAACAAAAAATTTTCCTTGACATAATGAAAAGAGCAAATCTCAAATTATAAAGAGACATGAACTAAGTATACCACTAAGGATTTGTAATGGTAAGATACATGATAGGTCGATCTGATCTTGGGATTTAGAATTGATAGTCTCTAAAGGCCTGTTGTTATTAATCTATCCAAGGGTGGAGATACATATTATGATTTAGCATCTTCAATTAGTAATAATTTACTATATTTATTATTTAATGTGTATCTCATGCGACCATATTTGATTATTGCATATAATCTTAATGGTTAGTTTTGTTGTTTTCAGCTCCAAGAGCTTTAATGGTCCATGGCTCTTATTTGTGTCTGAAAGTGGAGTTGGAAAGCGAGTTCCATTGAAGAGTTTCCGCTTGTCTCCTTTAAGAAGAGTTGGTTTGATTGGATGCAAGGTATTTAATTATTTTTTAAAAAAAAGTTTACTACTGAAAAATTATCCTACTTATCTATTCTTGACTTGTCTTTCTTTAAGCTGCTCCTTTATCTGATTTGGGCTATTTGTTATTGTCATTAAGTTTTCTTCACAGGATCGCTTGGCAGCTGTATTTGTAGTTGGATTCTCATTGGCAGGTGTGGATCAACCATTTTTTATAGTTTTTTTCTTACCGATTTTTTCGTTTGTTTCTTGTAACTACTGTTTTTTCCCTTTGTTTATTTACAGAGGATGGTGAAAGCGATGAACAAGTAGTTCTAGTAAGCCAAAGTGGTACAGTTAATAGAATCAAGGTTCGAGATGTTTCTATACAATCTCGTTTTGCCAGGTAAATGTTATATGATTTTTAATACATATATACTACATGATGCAATGGATTTTTAAATACTTTTACCATTATTTAATATGGTTTTCCATTTTGTTATTTAAAATTCAAAATTTGGATACAATGAAACTAAATGTTATTTTCAGAATTTGCATGGTTTTGATCATAGAATCCAAAAACAGTTTTTTAACAACAAAATTCAAATTGTCTACCAAACACATATTAGTAGAATTCAATGAATTTAAAAACATAAAGATAATATAGAGTTTTGATTGCCAACCAAACAGGCCCTTAGCTTCCGGTTTGCAATTTCTTTTATTTTAGTTGTATACATGTACAGTCCCGTTTCTTCCTTATCATTAACATAGATAAAATCATCGAACTCTATATTAAAGCTCAAGTACTTTCAAGACATAAATTTGGTTGAAAATGTCGAGGGCTCAACTTCTCTTCTATGTAGGCAACTAATCTTAGCTCCAAAACAGACATTCGTGAACTCCAAAAGAAATCGCAGCTACTTCTGTTATTCCCTAACAAAGCCACCTTGTTATCTTTTGTCTAGGATCTTTTAGTTCACTTGAGCTAGGAGTGATACGTGTATGAATTAAAGTAAATTTAGTTTAACATGCCCCGAATGTCTTTTATATTCTTATCAGTGGACCTTGAGGAACCATTTCCCTTGAAAAAGTTTCTCTGGCTCTTGTTTTTTTCTTTAACTACGTTTTCCTTTTACACCATTTTTAACTGCCTGTTTCAGGGGAGTTATTTTGATGAGGTTGGATCATGCTGGAAAGATCCAGTCCGCTTCTTTGATCTCAGCTGCGGAAACAGAGCCCGAGGAAGAAGAAGCTTAAACTGCTTGCCTAGATCGACATGGCCTATATATTAGCTTAGTAAATCAATCCTCCATGTCTGTAGAGTGCAGCAATTTCTTCTCCCCTTTCTTACCGATCCTCTCTGGTGAAGGTTGACTCGGCAGTCGGCATCAGTGATATTTTGTATCCAAATTCAGTTATTCAACTCATTATCGGGTGGTTGATGAATTTGCAGCGTCTGTATGTTGCCCTAAATGTTTTGTTATGATAGGGCTATTCTGTATAGGTGATTGCCATTTATGTAGATGTATAGGTGTTAGAATGTTCGTCTACTTGGGATGTTGTAATCGTAAATTTAGAACTTTTGGTCACCTACAAATTATATCCATTATATTTTTTTGTAGTCAAGACTCTGACAAAACAGTTATTCAAATGGCAATTATCTATCCATTGTTCAATATCAGGTTCTCTTAATTATTCTATTCAACAGTTCCATGCATAAATTGTCATTACATTGAAAATTTGTCAATTGTGTATTGCTGAAGATTTCTCAACTCAGATTAAAACAAGTAAAAGTATCATTACTAAATACAATTATCTATTTTACAGGATTCTTGACAAATTAGTTCAAGTGTGATTTTGTTTAAAGACATTTTGCTTGTATATTTTTTCAATGGGAATTATTTCATTGATGTAATGTTGATATTGAAAAAAGGATTGATATTACCTTCTCAGATGGATCCTTCATGGTTGAAGATTTAAAATTTTGTGGTCTATTTGGGATGTACTTTAAATTGTAATATATCTTCTTGAGAAATTATTGTACATAACATAAATATTGATAAATATTGGTATACTTCTACTAGTGTCTATAAGTAGTATCTAAAATTTTGCTATATTTTAGTTGAATGTCATATTTGACGAATCTGATAATAAATTTTGTATTCATTTGGTGAGTTAATTTTTTAAAAAAAAAATTGGATTTTTTGATCAACTAGTTGACAAATTCAAAACCTTTTTGCCTTTAATGTACTAAATTTAAAATTGTAAGATTGCATTAAAAATGTGAAAACTTTAATAAATATATAATGTTTCATGATATAAATTCATTTCAATTTCCCTAAATTATTACATGTTTGATTTAATATATGATAGATTAAAATAATTATTATACGAGATTTAATTACATAGACCATGTTCATAAATATCAGTTAAGCTAGGAAGTGCAGATAGTAAAGCCATCTTTGGTCAAGGAGTTAGTAGACCTCAACAGTTAAAAAACTCAGCTGAACGTTGTAAATGTTTGTAGAAGACAATGTACGGAGATATAAAACCTAATACTAATGATTCTAATTCTTGAGCATAACATTTCCATTGACAAAGAGAAAACATTTTGTACAGTGTATGGGCAGCAATAAAAACACAGGATTGACTTTCTTTTCATAGAATAAAATTTCATGGTGACTACCAAAAACATCTCCTAATGATCGTTGTGGTTGATCCTTTTCTTCTTAACGAGGCATTACATGACCAATGAAAAAGTAATCCAAATGGAAGAATGCCTCAAAACTCTCGAATACCACTTGCCGTCGTTCACAAGCAGATATTGAAAGAAATAATTGGACGTTCCCTTCCCATGCAGTTGCTATTTGAATAGACAGAAGCAGCAGGTTTTACATACGTGTGGGTATGGGAAATCCTTCACCGAATTCGGCGCCCATCAAAATCTTTCATAGTAGAATTTGTCATGTTACGTTTTCTTATCTCCGCCTACAGAAGTTTGAAGAAATGAAGCAATTATTACGACCGAAAAAAATCTTACCTTCTCAGCATGCACCAAAACTAGGTTATAATCCTAAATTTACTGAAGGATTTTGGTCGATGGTTACATTTGGCACGAACTCTTCAAATAGAAGAACAATACTTGAGACCAAAATGAGGCATTTGAATGTGTAAAAGACAAGCATCAGAATGCCATAAAATCCACAGCAAGAAAAAAAGTGAAAGAAGGAGAAGGTGAGATAGAAAGAGAGAGCATGATGAATCAAGTTCAAGGACATACTACTATATAATGAAGTAGTAGAAGTAGAACTACCGAACTAAATACTGCATAGTTCATCCTATGGTATCAATTACTGTAGTGACATTACCACAAGTTCTAAATCAAAAGTTGGTACTTAATGGAGCAACTTTATTTTTTCATGAGAAACCTTGCTTTCATGAAGAAAATTGGGAAGTTGGCGACAATGAACAAGTACCTATTAGCAATGGTGGCCTTGATCCATGAGGCATAAACTGTATAATCTTTAACCCTGAAGCAAGTGGTGACTTTTATCAAACAAAAACGAAATACATGCAAATGTAAAGTATAAAACTGAACAAATGGAAGTGTTTTTTTTAAAAAAAAAATTGGAAGATCAAATTTTGATCAAGACAAGGATAAAAGACAATAACTTGCCGATTTTTACTTACAAATATAAATCTTCTGAGTTAATCTCAGGGAATAGGTTAATATAAAACCGGAACCCCTCAGGGCTGACATCTCGGCACAGCAAACCTGCATCAAGTCTTATGGTTAACTGAAATTCATTGATGTAAACGGTATTTCTTCAAGCAAGTAGCATAGAAATATACCTTTACTCTCTGCTGTTAAAAGATGCTCCTTGGCCATAGCTGGAGCAATCCCAAGAGTCCTTGCAGCATCACTGGCACTGACACCAAATTGGAGAGCATCGGGCTTCGTTACAAGCGTTCTTATTCTAGCAAAAACCTGTACAAAAACACAGGTTAAAACTTGGAATAGAAAGCATGGAGTGATCGTGCTTCTCAGGAAGAACATATTGAGTTAACGAGCTTTCTTGTAAGATTTTAGTAAGAGGACCAAACCAGCAACTCTGAAAGAACTGGGAGGAGAAAAGGAGTAAAAGTAGTACATCTTTATAGTGTACATTTGAATTATAAACATAAACATAAAGAAGTAGTGTACATTTGAATTATAAACATAAACATAAAGAAGTGTTGATTATTTCCTTTTTTTGTATTATATTTTAGGGACATTTTTAAAAATAGCAAAATAAATTAAAATATTTACAAGTTATAGCAAAATTTTGGATTCTATCACTGATATTCTTCTATCACTATAGCATATCAATGACTATCAGTGATAGAATTTGCTATAAGTTGTAAATATTTTGTAAAATCTACTATTTTTAAAAATTTCCCTATATTTTATTGTATTGGTTGTATTATATTTGCTAAATTTATTTTTTCCTTCTTTATAATGGGTTGTTCTTCTATTTGAGAAAACCCTTCTCTCTTTGTGAAATACAAGAAATAAATTATTTTGGTATGGTATCAGAAGGTTTTTTGAAAACCCCAAAACCCTAAATCACTTACAACCAGTTGCCGTTGCCATGCACGTCTGCCGCCTCAAGGGTTGTCAATGCCCGTCGTTGTACTGTGACCGCCGCCTCACCAGTTTTTCTTGCACTTTCTTGCTGTAGGTTGGTGGGTTTTTGTTGTTTCTTGTTTGTTTTCACCGGTCGTCCCTATCAGAGACGTTGCCGTCAATTTTGTCATTGTCCACCGCTAGTGACGAGTTTGGTTCCTATTAAATCGCCAATTCACCCAAAAGCTTCAGCTAGTGGTTGAAGACAAATTTAAATTTATATCACCAACACTCCCCTCACTTGTAGGCTTGAAATATTTGAAAGGCCCAACAAGTGGAAATCAGTCAATTTTACCCCACTTTCCTACAAAGATGGAGGACTTAGTTTGGGCCAGTTGAAGCACAAGAATATGGCCCTATTGTCTGAGTGGGAATGGCATTTCTCAAAAGAAAAAAATTCCCTTTGGAGTCAAGTGATCAGAAACACTCATGGAAGTAGTACTTTCGCATATCAGGACAATGGCGCAAAAGCTACATACTTGATCAATCAAATGCCAACTAAGGTTTTGAATTTTAGAACTCCTCTAATTATTTAAAAAATTCTTTTCCTAATGTTCGGTTGTTCTTTGAACCCTTAAATTATTTGGTTGCACTATTTATGTTCATAATCCCAACCCTACTCGCACTAAACTTGACCCTTGAGCTGTTAAATGCATTTTTGTTGGTTATGTCTCCCATAAGAAGGCCTACAAATGTTGTTGACCCTTCGACCAAAAGGTATTTTGAGAGTATGGATGTGTCTTTTTTGGCAAATCAACATTTTTTTTAGCCAAAATTCTCTTAAGGGGGAGCCACCTAACCTTGAAGATAATTTTTAAGACATTTCACCTATCCCAAACAACATTAATTCCAAAATTATGAGTTCTAATTCTTTGATGCCAAGTGCGGAGAGTTCTTTAGGGGGAGAAACACTACACACGGACTTGACAAGTAAAAAAACTTGAACAATGGGTTTATACTAGAAGAGACTTGACTCAAAGGAAACGAGAACAAACAATTGATCTATCACAAAACCAATCTAATACCCGGATAAATGATTCTGAAGATCCAGGTAACATACATTCTCCTTCTACTTATTCTCCCAGTTCTTCTTATCATAATTCCTTGCCTAATGTCTCTGACCTTGATATTTCAATTGCCCATAGGAAAGATACCCATAAATGTGTCAAATATCCCATTGCAAACTATCTTTCTTATGAAAAATTGTCCAATGGTCATAAAGCCTTCACATCCAAAATAACCAACTTGTATGTTCTTATACAGGAGGCCCTGAATGATTGGATGAATGCACTGAAACAAAATTGTACAAGGTACATAATTGAACTACCAAAAGAAAAGAAAACAGTTGGATGCAAGTAGGTGTTCATGGTAAAATGTAAAGTTGGTGGTAGTGTTGAAAGGTACAAGGCAAGATTAGTTGCTAAGGGTTTACTCAGACCTATGGAGTTAATTATCAAGAAACATTTGCTCCAGTTGCTAAAATCAATTCTATTAGAATTTTGCTGTCTATTATGTTGAACTTTGATTGGCCTTTTTATCAACTGGATGTTAAGAATGCCTTTCTCGTGCAGGAAATGACAAGGTTGTGGTTTAGATAGTTTATGTTGATGATATCATTCTTACAGGCAATGATGAAATAGGACCGACTTTCGTGAAGGAAAAATTAGCAGATGATTTCCAAATCAAAGATTTAGGAACTTTAAAGTACTTCCTAGGCATGGAGATTGCCAAGTCCAAAAGTGGCATTCTTGTCATCCAAAGGAGAATTATGCATGGAGATTGCCAAGTCCAAAAGTGGCATTCTTGATAACCAAAGGAAGTATATTCTTGATCTGCTAAAAGAGATAGGTTTACTTAGCTGCAAGGTAGCAAAAACTCCCATTGAGCAGAATATGAAATTGGAAGCTGCAACCAAGAATGAGATAAAGGAAAAAGAAAAGTACCAGAGACATGTGGGGATACTCATATATTTTTCTCACGCACATCCTGACATTGCTTTTGCAGTTAGAATAGTAAGTCGATTCATGCATGCTCTTGGACAGGCTCACTTTGATGCAGTTTATTGAATCCTAAGATATTTGAAAGGTACTCTAGGAAAATGCATTTTTTTCAAAGACATGATCATCTCAATATTGAAGTTTATACTGATGCTTATTGGGCAGGTAGCATGAGTGATAGAAGACCCACTTTTGGATACTGCTCCTTTGTTGGAGGAAATCTTGTAACTTGGCAAAGTAAAAAATAGAGTATGGTTGCAAGAAGTAGTACAAAAGCAGAATTTAGAGTGTTAGCCCATGGTATTTATGAAGGTATATGGATAAGAATATTGTTGGAAGAATTGAGATTCACTCAGACAATGCCATGTGCATTTATTGTGATAACAAGGCAGTAATTTCCATTCCCCAAAATCCAGTCCTTCATGACAAGAGGAAACATATTTAAGTCGATAAACACTTTATAAAGGAAAAGATCGATAGAGGAGTAATATGCATACCCTATCTTCCGACAACAAAACAAATTGCAGATGTGTTAACTAAAGGCCTTCCAAAGTGGCAATTCAACAAATTGATAGACATACTGGCAATGACTGATATCTTCAAACCAACTTGAGAGGGAGTGTTGATTATTTCCTTTTTTGTATTATATTTTATTGTATTGGTTGTACTATATTTGATTGCCGATATAATATCTTCATTTTTCTGTTGGTTTTCGCCTTTTTAGCTTGTTCTTTGCGTTGGTTTGTTTTGGTCGTTTTTTCCTTGTATTGGCCGAGGTCGTCTTTGGGCAATTTGTTTGGCTGTTTGTCTTTACTTTTTGCTTTTTGTATAATTCTCTTGTACTTTGAGCTTTAGTCTCATTTTCCTTTATTAATAAAGAAGCTTGTCTCCATTTCAAAAAAAATTATATTTGCCAAATTTATTTTTTCCTTCTTGGTAATGGGTTGTTCTTCTATTTAAGAAAATTGATTTTGTGAAATACAAGAAATATATTATATCGGCAAGAAGTTATGGTAAAGCCAATTGATCTGACACTAAAGCCAATTGATTTATCCTACATTAAAGAGGGACATAAGCATGTAGAAGTTATGATAAGGTTACTAAGCTGTAATCCTTATGGTAAAGGCAGTTCATTATCTTTATTGATTTAGGAACAAAAATTTCAAAGTATACAAGTAGTTATGGGTAGAACTACAATGTCTTTCATTCAAAAATTAAATGTAAACTCAAAATAGCCAAACTCATCATAAATTTATAGTTCTTCAATAATCAATACTATATAACTCACCTCATCATCACTGTAGGATTTACTCTGGATTACCATGACTCCACTGTCAAATTTACGGATCATTACAGGACTGCAGAAGACCAAATATAACAAATTATTTTAAAGATCTTCATTACTTATTTTCCTCAATAAACTATTATATAAATATCTCATAACATTGAGAGAGAGAAAGAGATCATAACATCAATGAAATTGTTTCATATAGGGAAAAGAAAAAAATGTGTCCACAAAAAGAACAATAAGCATGTCTCATATTATATCAAACCTAAAACAAGCATAACGCCATTTTAGAATGTTTCCAATACCCAAATACTTACACGTCAATCTTCTCCCAAAGCAAACATGCTTGCAACAAATCATCTGGTGAGATCAATTCTGTTTAAAATATAGTGGAAAAAATGAAAAGGTTCACTTTCCACGGCAACAAAGTCAGAACAAAAGAAAAGTGCTTTCTTGTTTTGTCATAGAAAACCTGTTCCTCGAGCACGATTGAATAGGCAATATATATCTATAAGACTGATCATTCCACCGGCTATATCAAGTGGAGTTCGAACAAAATCTGCCAGCTACATGGTAAAAAAAAGTTTCCTTCACTGAAAGTTCAGAATATGAGAGAAAATATATCCAAGGCATATTAAAAATATGAATAACTAAAAATGGCCAAAGAACCAAGATGAAAAGGAACTTTCAACTCCAAAACTTATTTTTTGTCTTCCAATTTCTATTCTCCTATAGATTTTATTACTTCCCACATTTCCTATCTCATATAGGTTTTATTATTCCCCACACTTCTCCTATAGGTCAAATATGTTATTAGGTATTGAACTTTTTTCCATGATAATGGTTGAATTCAAATCTTATCACATATACAAAGTTAACATAGTTTTATGACATACCATCTCACTATGAAGAGAATTGGCACAATTTTCTGAAGGATACTTGTGTGGGAAGGCCTCATTGTGTAGTTCTCTCCTCTCATAATACATACGTGCTCAACCATTATAAAAAAAGTACCCAACTATCTCTATGGTCTCTCACTTCCAAGTTCCAACTGCCTTCAACTTCAATTATCCAAAAAAAAAAAAAAAAGGGAGAAAGAAACTTGATGGTGGGGGAGCTTCGTGTACATGTAATTTATATCCCCAAGTCTTGAATCTTGATTGGACTCTCCCTGCAATCCCAAAAAATATGATGAAGGTACTGGATTAATTCTCCTGTAAAACTCACAAACTTGCTGTTTACATTTGTTAATGTCTCACTTCTATCCAAAATTTCCTCTTTCAGAGATAAATAGAGATGAGTGTCAAAAAGTCGAATGTGTGATTGGTATGGTCTTTAGGAACGTTATTTCTCAAAGACAATTTGACTTAATGCTAGTAGAGGTATTATAAAGCTCACTTTCTCTGCTTTAACCAGACAAGGTGTATGATTCGACAATTGGATAAAGATTCCCAAGACTTTGCACTAGTAAGTCCGAAATGTAAGTTAGTCTTTTGTTCTCAGTTAAAGAGACTATATTCTGCGGAGGAGAGGACAAAGTTGCTCTATATTATTAAGGATTGGTCGGTCAAGGGAGTTTACTTCACAGTTCAAACTCTCTAATAATGTTGTGCATGAGATGGGAGATTTTCTGTTGTTGCAGTTCCCATCTTATGGAATTGGATCAAGTTGAGAAGTAATCCTCTCACTTATCCTAAATCTAGAGACTCTGTCTTATAGTGTTAACAAACGGCTATGTATATCACCATAACAGTTCCAAATATACAGTCTAAGTCAACATGAGGTTAGAATAAAGTTCAAAATAAACAAATTACAATGGTGCAGGGTGAGGAAGCTTATAAAAATTAAAATTTGAAGTAAAAATATATGATTTTCATATTTATAAAAAACCTTGTCATGTTTGAAATGACCATAAAATCATATAGTAAAATAGGTTATAATTTCACTGATTGTAAGGCTTAAATAAAAGGAACCTGACGAGACAACTGCTGATGATAAAGAGCACCAGCAGACTCTTTCGTCACAGGGGAAATGATACCAACACTCAACAGCCAATCTTGAATTTCTTCTTTTGAAGCTACTTCGTCATCTTTTGTCGAACCACTCTGAGAATTTGTACCGGCTAAAAGTTTTTGTCTCATTTTTTCTGCTAGCATTACCATTTCTTTAGCTTTACTCTGTAAATGGAAGTAATATTTTTCAGGACGATATATCAAAAGTTAAAAGTAACTTCAAATCTTCCAAACCAAACAAGCTTGAGATGAAATTTGTGCAACATGGTGCCAATTTCTAGCACAATATGACAATTTACAGGGATTCTAGATCAGGGTCGAGCCTCAGATAAATTAATTAAATAGGTAAAAACAAGAAGGTAAATCAGTACGGCCTTTTGGTACATCTAAAATGCAGCAAGAGTGTATAATTTCCATGGAAAAATTGGCTCATTCATGAAAGAAAATGGGATGAACAGAATATATATTCAATCACATGCATAGTGATGATTAACAATAATGCACATGATAAATTTATAATAGCACGGGATTCCTTCCATGAGTAGCACGTTCATAAATATGAGTGGGAGCAAGTTTTAATCCCTATTGGGTTGCAAAGAGTGCTCGAGAAAACAATTTTTTCTAATTGACGTGCTGAAGATGATAACCACAAAACAAAAGATGGCGTACTGTACTTACCATTAAAGCATTAAGATCCTGGAAAGCTTCTTGTAAACTCTTATCAGTATTCTCCCACATCTCTTGCTCCTTCCTCAGAATTCCCGCCACTCCAACCATCCTCACCGTTCCTTCACTCGAATATAATCCACCAGAACCAGTAGAACTCGGCCCCGACGCAGAACTGCTACTGGAATCTTTATTATTATCATCATTCTCCCACGCCCTGGCTCTCCAGTTCTCCCAAAACTTGCTTACAAAGACCTCGTGATCCCCCTTTCCCCTAATCACAATCGTGATCACAGCCGATCTCGAAATCCCGCCAGAGGGAACAGATACCTGGAAACGGACCCTGGGCGAGGCGAACATTGACTTTATGCCCTTCTTGGACGAAAGGATGTGGTTAACGGCGGCGAGAGGCACCGCGACAGCGGAATTGGTGGAGTCCGAAATCCAGACGATACGATGAGTGGTGAGGATGATAATGCCAGACTTCAGAAGAGGGAACGACGGAAGTTCATCGCACTCGAGGTCGACGGAGGAGAGAATTGAACATTCGATTTCGTTTGGGATCAGCACCGGACGGCCACTGGTGGTGAGCTCGGCTGCCGGCGGGAAGTGGCCGGCCATTAGAATCCTTCTGCTATGTTCTTTCTTCAACTCCAGAAAGACGGATGAAATTTAATATTTTCTTTTGCATAACCTTCCGGATTTTGTCCATTAATTCCTTTTTTTTTTACACGATACGTGCTTCCACATTATAGACTTTTAATTTTAAAATTATTTATAAAACTTAGTTGCCAAACTTGCCTTAGGCATACCTTCCAGTCCTCAAATATTGTATTTAATTCTTTCCAAAATAAATAATAAATAAACAATTGTAATTTTCTAAAATTAGTTTTTTTTCTTTCAAAAACTGACCACTAATGTAAATATTTTATTAAATATTTTATTTTCTTAAATTTTTCTTTACATATGTCATGTCGCACTTAAATATTATAATGTATATTTAAAACGTAATAGATTAGCAAATTTCGTCTACAAATATGAATAAACAAAAAATTTATCGTGAGTTTTTAATCACTGAGATGAAAATGGTGAGAATTCAAAACATTTGATTTATTGGTTAAGGGTTCATAATGTCTGGGATGGTAGTAAATATCAATATGTAGTGTTACATTTTAGGATTGTATTGATTAAAATTTTCAACTGTTTAATCGTTCAAACTCTGTATAACTCTATATAAATAATATGTACTAGCGAATGAGTGTTTTGTAACTATCTTTGTTCAAAATCTAATTTGGGATTATCTCAACAAAATGATTTTTTTAAAACTACACGAACGTAACAAATAAAAACATTATGTAGTTCTCGTTGATCAAGTAAATAAAAATAATCAATCAAAGTTTAACTCAATAAACATTTATATGTACATGGATTTGTGGTTCAAATCTTCACTGTATTTCAACAATATATATATATATATAAACAAACAAATACATATGAAACGATAAGAGCATTATTCTCTAGTATTATGTAAGTTACTGCATTTGAATAAGTTAAACACGTGTGAAAGTCACATCTTAGCAATCTTAAATAAAAATTACTTCATTTATGGAAGTTTAGAGGTATAGTTGATGCATTTATGAATTTGTTATTTTAGTTTGTGATTTATAATAATATTTGTTGGGTGCATAATATTTTAGTTTGAACGACAAGACAACATGTTATGATAGTGTGTTTGAGGTACATACTGTTTTAGTTCATATTTTGTGATCATGTTTTTTCTTATGATGTTCTTGCATATTATATTTTTGTCAAAATCACATAAACCAATAATACTTATTCTTAATTCGTGTACAACTCAACTGAGTAAAATCATATATAAGTAATCGTGACGAAATTTTTTCCAAACACTGAACTTATACAATTATTAAATTTGTGTCTTAGAAGAGACTGTTTTGATTTATTTCAAATATAATAAAAGTGACATTTTTCTAGTAAATATGATCATTAACTTTTTTAATTTAAAATCAATAAAAAATGAAAAAACAGAATATTTTTATATGAAAGAAAAAAAAAAACTATTTAAAAAATACGGTAAAATATTTTGGTTTATTTTCGACGGTGGCGGAATATTTTTGTATTATTATCATTATTTGGTATAGAGTGGCGAATGAAATGATAAGAAAATCAGCGAATATTGCAAAGTTTTCCTCTTGGTTTATGGGAATTTGTTTTTGAGGACTTACAAAACACAAATTTTACACTTGATGCCAAGGGAGTACAATTTATTTGCACATTCAGATGCCACTTCAAGACGCCATTTCATTTCATTTCATTTATTTTTCTTGTGTGCTATTCGTAAATTTCGATCAATTCTCTCTTCAAGACGCCGTGAGAAAGAGGACCAATCGAACCTCCACAGCTTCGTTCATTCATTCACGTTTCCAGTTCCAAAAGTCGCCTCCTCTCAATCTCTGACTATCCTTGTTTTCATCTTTGTAGCGATCTTCAATTTCCTCTCTGAATCCATCGGTGTCCTTTGCTTCCATCTACCAGGAAGAAGAGGACAGTTCCGACGCTTGTAACATCGTTCTTTGTTCGTCCTTGTACTTGATACTTTACTCCAAAAGCTCTTAAAATGTTTAGCTGGTTTGTTGTTGATGATGATAACTTGATTCTATCTGTATATGGATTTTCTGAATAACATCAATCAATATATCAGCTGTAAATTGAAATCAAACGTTGTAAGCTAAAGAAGAAATCCTGAATCCGTACTTACTGTGCAAATCCTTCAATTCAGAAACCAACGTCAGGATTAAGTGTATTTTTCTTGCATCTGTCTCTGATTTTTGGTTTTTCTAGTTCTGCCTTTACCTCGATGCACTAAGATTTGTGTTGCTCGCGTACAGCCAACTCTGCTGATTTCTTGTAACGAAGTGAGTTTTTGTTTTTTTTTTCTTTAGCGGGTGATTGAATCTAAAATGTGAAGATCTATGATGTTGTAACAGACTGAACTGCGTAGCATAGCTGAAAATAACGCTGAGATATCAGTGACTGTTTGCTAATTCGTTATTTCAGAGTACGAAGTGATGGAATTAGCTCAGTTAGAGGCATTGTGTGAAAGACTTTATAATTCTCAAGACTCTGTGGAGCGAGCCCACGCTGAAAACACTCTGAAATGCTTCTCCATGAATACTGATTACATTTCCCAGTGTCAATACATTCTCGACCATGCATTGACTCCTTATGCATTGATGCTTGCGAGTTCAAGTTTGTTGAAACAAGTCACCGATCATAGCCTAGCTCTGCAGCTCCGTTTAGACATTCGTATTTTTCGAGTCTCTTGACAGCAACTTATTTATTTTTATCGGCATGCTATATTTGATTTCTAAATGGTAGTCATGAATGTTACTTGTAGGAGGCTATCTTATTAACTACTTAGCCACTAGAGGGCCTGATTTGCAGCCTTTTGTCAGTGCATCTTTAATTCAGCTACTATGCCGACTCACAAAGTTCGGATGGTTTGACGATGACCGATTTCGAGACATTGTTAAAGAATCTACAAACTTCCTGGGACAGGTGAAGTGATCTTTAAT
Organism: Cucumis hystrix; assembly: GCA_025688845.1. Taxonomy (NCBI): domain Eukaryota; kingdom Viridiplantae; phylum Streptophyta; class Magnoliopsida; order Cucurbitales; family Cucurbitaceae; genus Cucumis; species Cucumis hystrix. Next base: position 11,717,383 of record CM046885.1, on the reverse strand, counting down.
AAAATCTACGTCATAGTTCATATCTAGAGCGGGCATTGTGTCCACTTCCCTTTTCTCACCAGCACAAGCAAAAAATCCATTAATTTATAATCTGATTGGCTGTTGTAGTGGGAGAATGTCTCATCCGGCTTAAATTTAAGGAAAATTTTCTGATCAATAAGAAAAAAAAGTCTCTGATATATGTCATAATTGTAATTAGGCTTGGATATTAATTTCCGTTATGATTATTTATGAGTTATTAATTGTTTTTGTTAGCTGGCATTACTGTTAATGCAAGTCTCATGCAATGCAACCACGTAGCAGAGCAACTAGCAAATATTTTCTTTTATCTACATTCAACATTTAGGTTAAACGAGTTTCCTGTTAAATCACAATTATTAAACCAGAATCAGTATGAAAAGTATGCTGTGACAATACTACTTGTACAAAAATGAGATAAAGGGGTTCTGTTTGATTAGCATCCAGTTCCCCGTCAAAAATTTGTTCTAGAGATTGAATAAAGTTGTTAAACTGAAGTTCGTCGTCATTCCATGGTAAATTTATACACGGCCCATTTGATATGTTTTTAATATTCTTGTACTGGTGAAAAATATTCTTGTAGTTGCTCATATATATTTCTTAAAATTATATTGTTTATATTATCATTTTTGGCTAGTCCTTATATTTTTTAAATTATCATTTTTGGCTAGCCCTCCACATGATGTCTTTTTGTTTGGGAGACTGGCTTATAAATCTCCTCTTTGCATGCAGGCAACATCAGAACACTATGCCATCGGTTTGAAGATATTGAACCAACTTGTATCCGAGATGAATCAGGTTGGCTTTCTAATCGCTACCCTTGTTTATGTGATAATGACGATTCCATTTGGGAAAATGGAAAGTTAAATGATGATGTTTCTTTAGCAGTTATTTTTCTTGAAATTACTAAGGGGGCGTTTGTTGCGCAGAATTGAGTAGTGTTAGTTGGTAATTATTATAGGAAAGTAATTGAAGAGTTGACAAGAATAACGAGGTGAAAAATGTGAGTTCACATCAATGACGAGATAATAAACTTTTTTAATCATTGGTGAACCAAACGGTGGGTGAGTTTTTTTACCCATCCAACCCAACCCAACTTGGGGCAACCACCCCCTAAATTGTATCATAGATTCATAATGAATATTTTGTTGACGAGAGTAGTTATCTGTGGAGGGTTCATCATTATTCCCAGTTAGATAGTTCTTTGGTGTTAAAATCATAAGAAGGAATCTACCACATGCCAGTGTACTATTATAATCTCTTGTGGGTTATTTGATTGGAATGAACAGGTATATATGATCTTTCACGGAAAAATTTGTACTCAACAATATTCTTCCAATTTGGGAGGACTATTTCCTTACTTTCTAAAGATTACTGCTCTTGATGGGCTTCTCTAAATGATGATGAAATTTCCACTTCCGTACTTATGCAGGGAACAGTCTTAAACTAAAGTACCTCAAAGTTTCCCATATACTTTGAGATAGATTTGACGTGGGTCAATCCCTTTGAGTCAGTCCACTTCTTCTCCCGAAATCCTCTCTTTAAGCCTCCACTCAATGCTTGCTGTTAACGAAGCATTCTATCCAAGAAATTCACCAGAATTTGACCAAAGCTGTCAAACTAGCTCATCACATCATACGATATTAAGTTTCAAGATTGGATTTTGAGTTATACGTTAGATTGTTTGTTTTCCCTTTGCAAATTTTAGTGATGGGCTTTCTGTAGGTAGTGTCTCCTAGATTCTTGGAATATTTTAAATGGTTTGCAGGTTCTTTTCTTACTGGCAGGAGATTTATTCTACCTTTCCTGTTTTCGACTTAATAGATTTCAGGAGTAGAGAAGTGAACTTGAATTCTTGAAGAACTTAGATGATAGTTTGGACAGTATGGATAAGAAACAGCAGGAGCAATTTATGATCGTTATTACTTTTAGTGACATCTTTCATGCATTAACGCTAGAAGGGAGTCAACTGCTAATGGCAATTCTTGAATTGTGGATAAACGTGTTTGTTCTTAGACCTTTGGTTTGTTATGGTTAGGCTGTAGATGGTAGGTGTGATAGGTTAAAAGAAAGTTAGATTTTATTTTTATTTATCTCCATTTTTTGTGATGTGTCAATTGAATTAATTGATTGATTACTTGTGTTTGTTTGATTTATATATGTATTGATGTTGGTTGAATGAGTTGACTGTTTATTATGCTTGGCTGCTAGCTGTGTACATGGAAGTGTGTATGTTGTCATGAAGGTTTGTTTTGAGCTGAGATTTTCCAAAATTCTTTCCTTGAGTTAGTTGTATGTGGAATAGAAAAATTCCACGAATCTTTTATATGATATATGTGTGCGTTTATCTATATATAGATTTATTTGGGGGGGGGGGGGGGGGGTCTCTACCCCTGCCTTTTGTGTGTATCTTCTCTTTGGAGCATATATATACACAAACATACTCGTTTCTTATAAAAAGTTGCTACTTTGTCTACCATCACTATATCTAATTGAGAAACCAAACTGTCATGAAGATACATGAAAAAATAGAAGTGGGCAATACCAGAAAAAAAGGCGGCCAATGCGGCTGCTACTACTACTAACGGTGTCTATACAAAGGACCCGAATTTAAAAAATCACAAAAAAGAGCTCCAATCAGCACATTTATGTAGTTTTTTAATTTATGTTATTTATCATTCAAGGATATGAATATGTTTCATTCTACTGCCTTCTTTTGGTGTGAAACTAAGCATCCTTTTGGCCACTATAACTTATCTTATTTAACATAGAGATCTTTGCAAGGTTTGATCTTGTATTCTTTCTCCCATTTGTTGTGGGACCTTTGGGGAGAGGGAAACAATAGTGTTTTAAGGGTGTGGAGAGAGACCCAACTGAGGTTTGGTCTTTGTTGAGGTTTCATGTTTCTCTTTGGGCTTCGGTTTCAATGGCCGTTTGTCATTGTGTTCTAGACAATATCTTACCTAGTTGGAAACTCTTTTCTTTAGTGGGGTTTTTCTGGGTTTGTTTGTTTGTATGCTCTTGTATTCTTTCATTCTTTCTCAATGAAAGTTGTCATTTCTATATAAGAAAAAAAAAACCTTAGAGACCGATGTTGTAATTCACCCAAAGGTCTTTGAAGTTTTTCCTGCTCTATATCATTTATCAATGAAATTATTTCTACATCCAGAAAAAAGTCATTCAATGTTTTGTTTGATTTTTCTTGATAATTTTGCTCCTTGTTGAAGACAAGTGCAAAAATTTCTGACTTTTTTGTATGCAGTATTAACTTTAGCTTCCATTTAGGTGTCTAATTCTTTATATTTCTTCATCTGAGTCATTGTATTTCTATTAAATTCGTTTCTTATTTAAAAAAAATAATAATTAAGTATTTCTATGCTCCCAGACTTTGTTTTTGTTAACTAGTTTTTTAGATAGGATCTTTTGAGCCTCTTCTGAGCTTTGTTATTTCATTTATTCGAAATAAAATGTAGGGTTTTATTTAAAAAATGCCCTTGTGCGTAGGAACTAGCAAATGGCCTAGAGTAATTAGACTTTTTACTACTTATTGCTAGGATAGGAACATTTCTATATCGATCATTTTCCTACATGGTTTTGAGTTCACTCTAGATCATATTTGTGAGGATTAGAAACTAAACTTTTACTTGTTGATTGTAGGTGAAGACATTTTCAGAAGATTTTAGACAGTGGTTATGTTCAAATACTTGTTGGAGGAAAGCATGTTTATTGGCTTTTTGGGGGCTTTCGTGTACTTAGTTTTTAAATTTAAATTTTTATATTTATGGTGGTGTAATGTCACACACACGGACTCTCCCTCCCTCCTTGGTCTTCATAGAGGATCACTCATCTTCCATATCTTGTAGGTTGTAATGATTGACATTCAATTAATAAAAATTCTCATTTTGTATGTAACAGCAAGTTTGCATTCAGAATCAGTATACCTACTTTGCTGCTCATGTTATGTAGTTTTAATTGGTTGCCTGCAATAATGTGGATTTATTATTATTTTTTTCATCTTTTCAAGCACCTTTAAGTTGAATTTCATGTTGTGTATTATTATGCGCTTCAACTTGTTCTTTTATTGACTTGTTGAATTTTTAGCCTAATCAAGGATTCCCTTCAACAAATCATCGGAGAGTGGCTTGTGCCTTCAGGGACCAAGCGTTGTTCCAAATCTTCCAAATATCTTTAACATCCTTATGTCAGTTGAAGAACGATGGTAATGTGCTAATCTTGCTGAGTTGTCAACATGACTAAACCAATATTTTTTTTTAATTTTTTAACCTTTCTATCTTAGAAATTTAGCTCGTTAGATGATGGATTTTATTTTATGTGACTTACAGTAGCTGGTCGTTTGCAAGAATTAGCACTTTCTCTGTCACTTAAGTGTTTATCTTTTGATTTTGTTGGGACCTCAATTGATGAAAGCTCAGAAGAGTTTGGGACTGTTCAGGTATTTCATTTAGTTATCAATCATTTATCATTTAATATTGTTGTTGAAGATCGAAAGTTTGGGATGCGTAACACCTGCAACAAATTTATGAAAAAGAAGCTACCCTTGTTCTTTTATGGTGTGCTCTTTATGAGAGAGATTTAAAGTTTCTTAACACATGTTTTTCACTAATAAGTTCTCTAGTAGTTTAGTTAAATATGGTGAGTTGTTTCAGAGTTTTGGCCTTAGGTGGTGTAGACCTAGTAATTTCCTAGATATTATTTTGCTTAGGTTTATAAGTGATGTAGACATCAATAAGAAAGGTTGTTTTGTTCGCCAAGTTAAGGCCTTGTGACTTGTTACTGTTATGATTGATAATTGAGATTTGTGGTCAGAAAGGAACTGGACAATTTGATGCTAAGAGTTGAGATGCTCATGTCCCATCGATTTAATTTGTTTTTATGACGTTCTTCAACCAAATATTTGTTATATTTCGATTTTTTTTCTCTCTCTCTCTCTCTCTTTTATTCTTCTTCCCCTTTTTTTCATGAGTAATGCTAACTCTAGTCTCTCTTTCTTTTTTCGAGGGTAGGACGTAGGAGGAGATCTAGTATCCTCTTTATTTTTCTTTTAACTGGTTGTTCACTGATGAAACTTTCTTATCCAAAAAATATAAAGAGACTGGGATGATCATGGATTGTGTCTGGTGGTCTTGCAGATTCCATCTGCTTGGAAGCCAGTTTTGGAGGACCCTTCGACCCTACAGATATTTTTTGATTACTACACCATTACTAAAGCGCCTCTTTCCAAGGAGGTTTGTACAACTTATTTATTTTTTGGAGATATTATGATACTAATTTGAGATCAAATGAATTCTACCAACTTTTTATAAATAAAGTTTTGGCTGGAAAGTATTCTTTGTAAATGTTTATATGGTACTAGTTTCTTTTGAAACTTGGCTTAAGGTAACTTGCCTTTAGATGAATGAATGTGTTGTTTAAATACCTTTAGAAGAACTTTCTCTAATAACTTTCTTTATTAGAAGAAAGTTGTGTGAAGTTACAAATTTCAAATTCGGGAGGAAACAGATCATTACTGCCTTCTTCATTAAATATTAATAAATTTTCTCATTCCTCCTCCAAGCTTTCTGGTTCATTTCTCAATTATGTACAAGGTACCTCTTGTTTCAAAAAAGCAGAGAACCTAGACGATGAAATTATGGAAGTTGAATCAGTTATCAGTGTGAGTAGTGCAGAAATTGAACCAGTCGAGGAAGAAGGAATCCAAAGAGTAACAGAGAAACTAGAAGATATTGACTCTCTAGGCCCAGATATTACTAAGCTTTTTTCCTCCCCAGAGGAAGAAAGTTTGTGCAAGATTAAACCCCCCCTCCCCCCCCAAGAGTTAATCCCATTCTTAGCAGCCTGTGAAATTGAATTGATCTAAGGAGGGGTAATCAGGATGAAAATTATATCATGGAACACTAGAGGAATCATGGGTCAATCAAAACAATTGGTTATTAAAAAACTTTTGAAGAAAGTTAATCCGGATATAGCAATGATTCAGGAGACCAAAAGAGAAGAAATTGACAGTTGTATTATAAAGGCACTATGGAGTTCGAAAGGAATCGGCTGGGTCCTAGTTGAAGCTAATGGCAGATCAGGAGGATTGCTGATTATGTGGGATGAATCTAAGCTGTCGGTTTTGGAAGTACTGAAACGAAAATATTCTATTTCAATAAAATGCAGCACAATCAATAGAAAAATCTGCTGGATCTCAAACATCTATGGACCCACACATTACCGAGATAGAAACCAAATTTGGCCGGAGTTGTCTCTTCTTTCAGACCTTTGTACAGGAGCTTGGTGTTTGGGAGGGGATTTCAACATTACTCGGAAGGTACAAGAGAGATTTCCAGTAGGAAGATTAACAAGGGGAATGAGAAAATTTAATAAATTCATTAGAGAGTCAAAATTGCTAGAAATTCCGCTGTCCAATGGTAAATTCTCATGGTCAAGAGAAGGAAGGTCAGTTTCACGTTCTCTGCTGGATAGGTTCCTAGTAACTGATGATTGGGATGAATCCTTTGCTGATACCAGAGCCTCTCGAAAGGAAAGACTTGCTTCAGATCATTTCCCCATCTTATTAGAAGCCGGTGCTTTTGAATGGGGCCCCTCTCCATTTCGCTTTTGCAACAGCTGCCATATTATAAAAAATTCTTTCACCTCAGGAAATCATCAAGGGTGGGCTGGTTTTGTCATTTGTTCAAAACTTCGAAATTTAAAAAGCTCCTTGAAATCTTGGCTTGTGGACAGTGAAAGAGCCAGAAAAAACCAAGAAGAGTCTTTGCTCCAAGCTCTTGAAAATGAAGAAATTAAGGAAGAATCTCAGACCATGTCATCCTTAAACAACATTCTGAAATTGTCTATTAAATCAGACCTCTTAGCAATCTATAGAAGAGAGGAAAGAGACTTAATTCAAAAATGTAAGTTGAACTGGTTAAAATTGGGAGATGAAAATACTAGTTTCTTCCATCGTTTCCTTGCTGCAAAAAAAAGACGTAGCTTGATTTCAGAATTGATTGATGACCAAGGTACTCCTACAGTTTCATTTAATGGAATCGAAAGTCTCATCATTGAATTCTACAAGTCTCTCTATACAAAATCCCCTCAAGCTGGCTCTCTTCCTAATCCCCTTGAATGGTCAGTGGTTTCGGCAGAACAAAATACAAGGCTCACCTCAAGATTTAGTCTACCCGAAATAAAATCTGCACTTCAATTGCTGGGGAAAAATAAGGCTCCTGGACCAGATGGGTATACAGCTGAATTTCTAATCAGCTTTTGGGATCATTTCAAAGATAATTACCTTGCTCTCTTTAATGAGTTTATGAGAATGGGAGGTTAAATGCATGTGTAAAAGAGAACTTCATTTGTTTAATCAAGAAGAAAGAAGATGCAGTAAGGGTAAAAGACTTTAGACCAATAAGTCTTACAACATCAATTTATAAGCTGGTCGCATAGGTTCTCGCTGAAAGATTAAAGAAAGTAATGCCAAGTATTATTGCTCCATCACAAAGTGGCTTTTTGGAAGGGCGCCAAATCTTGGACCCTATTTTAATTGCAAACGAGGCTATGGAGGATTATAGAATCAGAAAAAAGAAAGGATGGATCATTAAATTAGACCTTGAAAAGGCTTTCGACAGAGTGGATTGGGCATTTTTAGAAAAAGTAATGCGTAAGAAGAACTTCGCTGAAAAGTGGATCTTATGGATAATGGGTTGTATGAAGAATCCTAAATATTCGGTATTTATCAATGGAAGGCCAAGAGGAAGAATTTCAGCTTCAAGGGGTCTTAGACAAGGAGATCCTCTTTCTCCCTTCCTTTTTCTTCTGGTTAGTGAAGTCTTGAGCAGTCTCTTCTCCAACCTTCATAAGAAAGAAATGTTTGAAGGCTTTGTAGTTGGAAAAGATAGGGTTCACATTCCTATCCTTCAAATGATGGAAAACCTTAAAAAGACATTACTAGTCTTTAAATGGTGTTCCGGTCAAAAGATTAATTGGGAGAAATCAGCTATTTATGGTTTAAATATTGAGGACAGCAAGGTTATTTCAACAGCAAACATATTAAACTGCAAGGTAGAAAGTCTCCCCTTCATTTATCTCGGTCTTCCTTTGGGAGGTTATCCAAAAAGTGCTCGATTTTGGCAGCCCATTCTTGATAAAATCCATGGAAAGCTAGATAAATGGAGAAGATACAATCTCTCTAGGGGGCCACTATTGAGAAGATACAATCAATCTTATAGTTTCCTTTCTTTAGACAGTCGGTTAAGGGGGCCACTATTGAGCTAAAGTTTCTGATGAATCTTCTGTAAAAGGATGCCAAGCCAAGGAAAGCTTGTACTTCCTTGATCGAAGCTGGTACTGGCCAAGACTGTATGACTTCTGTCTTTTTTGGTTCCATTCCTACCTTCCCTTCCTTGATTAAGAAGCCAAGAAAAACATTCTCCCTGGTTAGGAATGTGCATTTCTTTGGATTAATATACAGTTCTGTTTCAGTCAGGACTTGAAACAGTTTCTTCAAATGTTTGATATGGTCCTCATTGCTTTTGCTGTATACAAGGATGTCGTCAAAACAAACCACTATGAACTGGTTTAGGAATGGTTGCAGCACCTGATTCATCAACCTCATAAAGGTGTTGGGTGCGTTGGATAAGCCAAAGGGCATGACTAACCATTCGAACAGTCTTTCATTTGTCTTGAAGGCTGTCTTCCATTCGTCCCCTGGTCTGATCCTTATCTGGTGATAGCCGCTTTTCAAGTCAATTTTTGAAAAGATAGTAGCTTTGCCTAGCTGATCCAATAGGTCTCCAGTTCGAGGGATGGGGAACCGATACTTTACAGTAATTCGGTTGATGGCCCTGCTGTCTACAAACATCCTCCAGCTTCCATCTTTTTTTGGTGTAAGTAGTGCAAGCACAACACATGGGCTAAGGCTTGGCTTGATGTGACCCTTTCTTAGCAACTCTTCAATATGATCGTGCAGGATCTTATACTCTTCTGGGCTCATCCTGTAGTGTGCTAGGTTAGGGAGTGATGCTCCTGGGATAAGATCGATTTGATGTTGGATGTCACGGATTGGTGGTAGACCCTGTGGCTCATTCTTTAGGTGAGGGAATTCTGTGAACAAGCTCTTTATTCTAGGGTCGGTAATCTCATTTTCTTTCTCCTGGGGTTTGTCTGCCACTACAAGCCCCAATAGATCTACCCTTTCTCTCAACATCTTCTTCCCTCCTACTGTGATGAAGAGCTGCCTTTTTTTCTTCTGTCTTAAGCCTTCTGTATTTTTCTTTGATAATGGGAGCAAAATTACTTTTCTTCCCATCCATTGGAACTCATAGGTGTTCTCTCCCCCTATGTAGGGTTCGAGTGTCATGTTGCCAAGGTCTTCCTAGTAGTAAGTGGCACACATCCATTTCGATCACATCGCACACAATCTGGTCCTTGTAGCTGCTTCCAATGGAAAGGGGTACTGTGCAAATCTCATTAATTGTGGCTTCTCCTCCTCTCTTCACCCATCCAATCTTGTAGGGATCAGTGTGGGGGTTTGTCTTCAACTTAAGGATGGCCACGATTTTTCTTGCCACGAAGTTCTCACTACTCCCACTATCGATTATCACATTACACACCTTGCCTTTGACAGTGCATCTTGTCTTGAATAAGCTGTGGCGTTGGGGGTCGTTTCTTCTTTAGGGGCAATGAGGACTCTTTGGATAACACAGGAGATCCGGTCCCCATCATCTGCTTCTATCAACTCTGTTCCTTCTTCTTCTTCCTTGTCTTCCTCGCTCGTACAATTGCCTGCATCCTCAGATAGTGCTATGGTCCTCCTTTGGGGGCCGTTGTTGGATAAGTGACCGGGTTCACCACATCGAAAACACTTTCCCAAGGAGGGGCGGGTGTAGTTGTTTTGGCTCTTCCCCTTGACTGCGGCTTCTTTTTTCTTGTTTGTCTCTTGGGAGTCAATGTCCTTGCCCTTATTTGCAGCTGATGTCGCTGGTTGTTCGTCTGTCTTTTTGCTATAAGGTTGTTTTTTGGAGGAATTCGTCTCCCATGTATTCTTTTTGTTAGAGTTCTTCAAGCGTGCCGTGATCATTTCCTCTACTGTCTCCGCAAGGGAAATGGCTTCGGATAAAAAACGAAAAGATTGCAGCCTTACTTTTTCCTTAATATCAAATCGTAGTCCTCCAATGAATCTTGCAATCTGATGTTGCTCGTTCTCACTCAGATTAGTTCTTGCGCTCAGCCTATGAAACTCTTCAATATAGTCTGCTACTGATCTGCTTCCTTGGCGGCAGTTTTGATACTGATTATACAATGTTTGTTCATAGTTCGGGGGTAGGAAACGTGCCTTTAGTAGTTTTTTCATCTTTTCCCACGAATGAATGGGTGGCTTGCCATACTTTCGTCTATTCACTTCTAATTGATCCCACCAAGCCAAGGCTCCTCCCCTCAGTTTGAGAGCCACTAAGTGCACCTTATTCCTTTTGGGAGTGTCCATATAGTTGAAGAAGTTTTCGATATTTTTGATCCAATCCAGGAAGGACTCAATGTCGCGCTTACCGTTATAGGTTGGCAAGTCGATCTTCATCTTGTAATCATGGTGAATTTCTCTTCGTACCTCTTGTCTGCTATAGTTTTGAGCCATTCGGAATTCTCCGTTATCATCCCAAATGTTTCCTTGTTCGTCACTGCTGGAGGAGTCTTGATCTTGTACATTCTGCCCGTGCTCGTATTCTTCTTGACTGTCGTCGTCAGCGTATCGTAGGGGAATGTCTATCGGTCTCCTTTGATCGTTTCTTTGATTGGGCAGGTTTCTGAAGTTCCTTCGTGCTCGCCGGCCTCCTCTGTTTCCTCTGTTTCGGTCATCACCTCGATCCTTGCCGGCGCCGGTAGTTCGTCCATTCTTCGGGTTAGTGAATCTAGGCTGTCCATTACTCTTTTCATCTTATCGTGTAAATCTCCCAAGGAGTCTTCGACGGCCAGCAAGCTTACCGTGGATGTCCTTGGAGAGAGGGCGGTGATCTCCTCCACCTCTTCTTGCTCGCGGTTGTCCCCCGCGACGGGGATTCTTCTCCGGCCAGCCATCCGTCTGAGGATTGGGGCTGCTCTGATACCACTTGATGTAAATCAAAGTAGACTTAATTCTCACAATCAATTCTCTGCCTATTCTCAGCTGGAGAATGGCTATTTATTGATGAGTTGTATGTGGTAGTTACAATCAGTTTTGGGTAGTTTGGGGTATAACTAATCAGTTTTAACAGTTGATTAGTTTCAACTAACAACAGAATATAACAGACTAACTATCTAACTATCTTGACAACAAACTATCTTATTACATCACATTAATCCGCGCAACTTGAAAACAATTCATCCAACAAAATGTTTATCATGAAAGACCCATGGGTTTCTTTCAAACCAAAATTCAGCTAGCAACTCTTTAACCGCATTCACCCAAAAATAAATTAGGGTCAAACTTCAAAGCTGGACCAATCAGAATCTCACTACATTGTCTTAGAAATCACCAACAAACACCCATCTAAAGTTGAGAAAAGAGAACACAGAGGACAATGGATGGAAATAAACAATGAGAGGGAAGCTTCCATTGCGCTACCAAAGAACAATTCAAGCAACCAAAAATCATTATCCACACAAGTATATTGGCACGTCTCGGGCTCTTAGTCTTCTTTAAGGCTATAAGTAGCAACTTATCTAAAGGGGAAGAAGGGGGACTTATTGTGAAAGCCCCATATGCTTCTAACAACCAAATTCGCAGATCCAAGCTCTCTAACACCCTTTTAACTGAAATTTGACCAAGAAGATTCTGAAACTCTATGATCTTATTCTCCTTTAATAATTGATGGAGGAAATGGACCACGACAAAGAGGTCTTGTCCCATTTATCCAAAACGGAGCCCTTTGGATGGAGAGCAATCCTAAATAGCCCCAGGAAATATAAGCTCAAAGGAACTAACTCAATCCAAGAATCAAATCAAAATGCAATTCTATCACCATTTCCAAGCTTACAAGTAGCCAAAGCATCAAATTTTAACCCTATTCTGGAATGCTTATCCAAGCGCTCTGTAAACTAGCCTTACCACCCGTATGTATGTCGATTAAAGTACTTTTACCATGAATACTTTGGACAATTGGACACTAGAATGAACTTTCTTCATTGAAATACCTCCAGCCCCATTTTGCTAAAAGAGCCAATTTCTAGCTCTCAAGAAAATCAAGGCCTCCCATCATCTCGAGACTTTGTAACCGAGAAAAGAAAGGTTAACGAAGTAACAAGGTGTTTTTGGCAATTCTTTTGTGCGTAGTGAAGGAGAAGAACAAGATAGTTTTTTAAGAGAGAATTGAAGATATGATGCAATTTGATCCGTCAGCAAATAAGGCTGCAAGGCTTCCCCTTATCTTGAACAGTTGGTGGAACGGTACCTTAAGAAATTTGGTTCATATTCCAGCTTTATCTTTTTCTTGTGGCCACGAATGGCATAGAGACGTTTGTTATATCCTTGTTTGGAAACATAATAGTTATTCATCCATATTCTCTTGATTCTGGATTCATATGCTCATTTATGTTTTCGGTTTAAACATATTTTCTTATGAATTTCCAAAATTTTCTTCTAGGCACTGGAATGCTTGGTGCGACTAGCTTCTGTAAGACGTTCTTTGTTTACTAATGATGCCGCTCGTTCAAAATTTTTGGCCCATCTGATGACAGGAACTAAAGAAATCCTACAAACTGGGCAAGGTGCGTTTATTATTGCACCCTTTACTGTCAATATATGTATATGTTTGTGGTTCATTTTATAATTTTTTCCCTTTATTTTTTAATATTAAATTAATATATTTTGGGAGGGGAATGGTTGGGTGGGGGCGAACTAGAAGTCATTTTCCAAGCATGACTTGCCTTGGGCTCTTAAATACAATTTTTTTTATAAAAGAAATTCGTGGCAAGGATATTCTACTTATTTTTGTTTGTATTTTTACATGTTTGTGGGGGTGCCCTGTGAGTTACATGGAGTTTTCAGTGGCCTTTTGCTGCATCCTTGTTGCATGGTTATTAAATTATTATTACTATTTACTTTTCATGAAACGGATACCTACTTTTCACTAAGGGAATAAAAGAGGCTAACTTCCAGATGAAAAGAAAAAGGGGTTAAAAAATTGATATTTTGGCCATGCTCATTATTTATGTTAGATAAACGGTGAAATTTGAAACTTGTGAAAATGATAAGATTATAAGAATATCTGTATAAAAGATGATTATTATGCTTCATGGCTAACCAACTTTTAACTTGCTAATGTATCACAATAAGTTTCCAGTTTGCCTTTGTTAACGTTATCCTAATTGACCATGTAATCTTGAAAAGCTGTTTGCTCTTTTCAAACCTAGTTTCTCTCTCTCTCTCTCTCTCCCCAGCCCCCCTTCTTTGTTCTTTCTGCTCATTGGTTTAGTTTGATCATACATTCATTTTTTTTTCCTCAATTTATCTACTTTTTATCAAATTCTGGTGGAATGTCTCTAAAAAAATCTACTTTTATCGGTATCCCAGGTTTGGTTGATCATGATAATTACCATGAATATTGTCGTCTTCTTGGACGTTTTAGAGTGAATTATCAGGTATTCCTGTTCACATGCTGTATAGCTACTATAGTTGAAAGAAGTGCCTTGTATGAATATATATATATATATATATTTCTTTTTTATTTCTTGAAACGGAGACAAATCTTTGTATTGCAGAAAATAAAAGGAGAATAATGCTTAAAGTACATGGAAACAATAACAACTACGTATACTTCTACCTTAAAAAAGTACATGTACAAATATAAAAGAAATCCTAAGACATCATCATTCTAAATAAAAAGACTAAGTTTGATAGACAAAAGCATTCCAATTTAAGCATAAATCTTGATGAAGGAAGAATAGGGTTAATTGGGTAATATTCTAGGTTAATTCTCCTTTTACCCCATTTACAATAAACTCTATAGATATGAGCCTCTTCCCTATTTTATGAGACACATATCATTCTAATAAAAGATTCACAAGCTCGATTCTTAGAGGATTATTCCTTGAGGCTACTTTGTCTACATTAATTTTGGTAACAGATCAACCGCCTAACCCAACGTTCTGATGAAGATTGGCGAACTCTTGGTGATGCCAATTGCAAGAGGGACCTTTTAGTGTTGCGCTCGTTACCAAATAACCCACATATATTTAGAGGGTACCCTTTAAAATTTGAGATAAAAAAGAAGAAAATTAAAGAATTATCAAGAATTAATTTTTACAGCCCAAGAGAAACGTTAAAGGCCTGAAATTACTTGTTTGCTTATAGAACACGATCAAGAAAGGTTGATCCCTATTCACAAGAAAGTTCTCCTTGAGAATAGGAAAGCTAAGTTGCAACCTGTTTTTTCTTCTCTCATTGTCTTGGCTTCTTAAAGGCTTTCACTGCCTTGTTGTTCTGGTTTCTTTTTGTTGATTATAGTGCGCATATTCTTTATATTTTTTGTTTTATTTCTTTGTTTCCTTGTATTCATAGCATTAGTATCCTTTCATTACTGTAATGGTTCTGTTTTCTTTTAAAAAAATAAATAAAAGTCAATAAATCAGTTCGATACCTACCAGGAGATTGAAACATACTCAACGATCCAACAAAATGAGTACTTTGATCATGTAGTATTGAAGAAAATAAAAAAAACAACGAAAAAAACCCTTTAACATTCGTTGGAAAAACGATGCAAAATATAGATAAGTTGTCAGTTAAAGTAAATAATCTTGAAACAGTGAAACCGTGCAAAAATCAGACCAAATGAAAAGGGGAGTGAAGAAAAATGATGGAACCGACACAAAATTCCCAAGCAAAGAAGAAACGTGTTGAAAACTTTAAGTGTAGAAGTGGAAGTTGCCAACAATGAAGATGGAGCTACCAAATTAATGATGTAGGCAGGGACGAACAAGACGTGATAAAAGATGGAGTTGATTTGGGCAAAAAAATGCAATTGAAGAAAGCAAAAGGTTCGGTGGAGGAAAGAGGGTGATTGAAAAAGGACTCTGATGTAGTAGGATTAGGAACAATCTTCTTTATTGATTAGGATCATGATTAGTTTCTTTGGTTTATTAGGATTTGGATTAGTTTCTTTGACTAGTTACGATTTGGATTAGGATTGGTTTGTTTTACCATTCTCTATAAATAGAGGAGTTGTCTTCTTGTATTGGTAACTTTTGATTCATAATAAAGACTTGATTTGATTCCTGGAGGAAGTTCTTTTTATCTTTTAGATTACATCAAACCCAAAGTGTAACTAACTTCGTTCCATGCTATGACCTTTTTATCCCTCTTGTACTGATGGATGATCTGGAGTGGATGCCGAACAATTTGTCAGCAAGCAACTCCATCGATTGGCTCAAAATTTGAACGTTAGATTTTGACAGGATATATGTTCCGTAGCCACTGAACTACTCTGTAATTCATCGTATCTGTTCTTTTTCTTGCTCTTTTTTTTTTGAAAAGGAAACAAACTCATGCATTAATAAAAATAGGAGCAACAGCTCATAGTACAAGAGGGTTATACAATGAGCAAATGCTGTGACAGTAGAACGAGCTTCTTGTTTTTTTGTTGCTCATGTATAGATTGTAAGTTTTCCCCCAGGATTTGGTCATCTGGTCGTCTGTTTTTTATTTGTCTGATAGATCTATAATTAACATGGATATTCTAAATTATCAAATGCAAAGCTTTCATATGACTGCAGCTCACATTTAAACATTGCAGCTGACTGAGCTTGTCAATGTGGAGGGCTATAGTGATTGGATACGTTTGGTGGCAGAGTTTACTTTGAAGTCCTTGCATTCTTGGCAGGTCTATTGAAATATTGATTCTCTATTGGAGTATTTTCTGAATAATCTGTATATATCTTCCACAAATCCTATCTGTGTACATCACTAATGAAAATGATGGGCTGTTGCCAGTGGGCTAGCAGCAGCGTTTACTATCTCTTAGGGCTATGGTCCAGATTGGTAGCATCTGTTCCATATTTGAAAGGCGATGCTCCAAGTTTATTGGATGAGTTTGTTCCTAAAATTACTGAAGGTTTCATCACATCAAGGTTGAACTCTGTGCAGGTAAGTGACTTGTCTTCCTTCTTCGTGACTTGGCATTTTTTGCTTGCAAAGGTAAGAAGTCTCTATAATCTGCAGGCTGGATTACAGGATGATCTTTCTGAGAATCCATTAGACAATGTTGAAGTCTTACAGGATCAACTGGATTGCTTTCCATACCTCTGCAGATTTCAGGTCTAAATCTTCTTGTGTAGTTTTTCATTTTTCATTTTTGGTTTTTTAATTGAGACGATAACTTTTATTACTGGCGCACTGGAATTTATAATGTTAGTTTCAGCTTTACATGTTTTGATTTTGTACCTTTTGCCTTTTGACCTTTGCATTCACCTGAGTGCAGTATGAAACCAGTAGTTTGTGCATCATAAATATCGTGGAGCCCATATTGCGAACATACACGGTAAGGTTATTGATGGGTGTGACTTCATTGAAATCTTATTTTGCTTGGTGGTAAAGTTAGTCGCTTATATATCTTGTTGACTGGAATAGGAAAGAGCTCGGCTTCAAGGTAGTGATAATAGTGAACTTTCTGTTATTGAAGCCAAGCTTGCATGGGTTGTTCATATTATAGCTGCTATCGTTAAGATAAAACAATGCACTGGTTGCAGGTAAGAATACTCTTCATCTTCACAGACGATGGAAATTTCATTTGATAATGATTGATAGCTTTTCCTAATTTTAGCTGTTACTGTGATCAGTGTGGAATCACAGGAAGTTCTTGATGCTGAACTGTCAGCTCGTGTGTTGCAATTGATAAATGTTACAGACAATGGTCTACATAGCCAGGTAATCTGAAATGCGTGCCTAATGTTTCTATAATTCTCTCCAATGGTACATGCAGGACTGGTAATTATTTGAGCTACAGTGTTTCTACACATCTGACCCACAAATCTTTACAGTTTACCATATTGAAAGAAACCAGTCGTGAGAATGAAACATAAGAAACAAAAGGATGTGTCAGGAGAGCTTTGTTGTTCCTTTTTGATAATTTATCTCTCTTATCTTTTTCTGTCTACCGATTGGTTGGAGCATTTCTTTTCATTCTTTTAATAAAAAGGAAGTATTGAGTACATGAAGTAAAGGTAATTGCTTTAAATGTTGGGCTATTGAATACCCAATGCTCAATAAAGCAAAAAATACACCTTTAAGGAAAAAGATTGGAGGATGAGAAAGTAGCATTTGAAGAGGGTAGTTAGTACCTTCAAAGGTAGAAAATAGCATATCAGATGGTTCCATTTTAGGCAAAATTTATAATATCAATAGCTGGCTTTTGGGGGGTATGGTTCTCCAAGGTGCTTAAATACCTAACATGTTCCTTTTGTGCAAATTTCATACCTGTAAATTCATTTACCTTTGCTTTCTGCAGAGGTACAGTGAAGCAAGCAAGCAAAGACTTGATCGAGCTATTCTTACCTTCTTCCAGAATTTTCGTAAGTCTTACGTGGGTGACCAGGCAATGCATTCCTCGAAGGTAATTAATAAATATATCATTCAGTTCTATATGAAGGTTACATGTCACATCTGTTTATTCTCTTTTCAATTGCAGCAGTTATATGCGCGGTTGTCTGAACTCCTTGGACTTAATGATCATCTTCAACTGTTGAATGTGATTGTCAGCAAGATTGCAACAAATCTGAAGTGTTACACTGAGGTGAAAGATTGAGTCATTCTTTATAATTATGATAGCTGGGTGTTATGGATTTAAATCAGGCCCTTGTGTATATTCCCAGAGTGAGGAGGTCATTGATCATACTTTGAGTTTGTTTCTGGAGCTGGCATCTGGGTAAATCCTATTAAAGTATTTTAGTTAAAGAATTGAAATCATACGTTATAGATTGCTTATTGCCCTCTTGTCTCCCCTCTCTCCCCCCATTTGTCAGATATATGACAGGGAAGCTGCTTTTGAAATTGGATACTGTTAAATTCATTGTTGCAAATCATACGGTACTACTTGCTCAAAGATATCTTTTTAGTTCCTTACTCATCTATCTGAGTCAAATTATATTATATCCTTCACACATTTCATTTAAAATTTTAGAGGGAGCAGTTTCCTTTTTTGGAAGAATACAGATGTTCACGCAGTAGGACAACCTTCTATTACACCATTGGCTGGTTAATTTTTATGGAGGAAAGCCCTGTTAAATTTAAATCCTCAATGGAACCACTGTTGCAGGTTAGTTTCTCTATTTTCTGTCAAATATATACGTACCGATGTGTATACTTGCTGGACATGCGCATGTCCATCTCTTTCTTTCTCTAACTCACCTGCCACTGTTAGAAATGTAATCAAATTATTGGACTAGGTTTCTAAATGATAAAACTGATAGACCCCCAATTATACACCAGTACAGTAGAAGGAAGAAGAAGCAAGGATGACCGCACGTGCCAAGGAGAATAGCTTTAATATTGTTAGTAGATATTTCCGTAATAAAAAATAGAGTATAAATAGGAGTTTGTTATGGAGAGAGAGTTAGTTAGAAAGTTATTAGTGGACTCAGGCTATTCCTTGAAAGATAGGGAAGCAGGGGAGAGACAATCGTTTCCGAATTGAGGCATCCTCAATTCGTTTACATTGTAATTTTCATTCATCGTTTGGCACTTTTACTATCGTAACAAGGTTGATCCTACTTGATC
>CM046885.1:11528300-11698610 GCA_025688845.1 Cucumis hystrix | reverse complement strand
ATTGAAGGGTTGCCGAAATTAGGTGGCTTTGAAACTATATTTGTGGTTGTCAATAGGTTCAGCAAATATGGCCATTTCCTGGCCCTCAAACATCCATTCACAGCGAAGACTGTAGCAGAAGTGTTTGTTAAAGAAATTGTGCGCCTACATGGATTTTCAAAATCCATCGTATCAGACAGAGATAAGGTGTTTGTGAGTAGCCTTTGGAAGGAGATGTTCAAATTGGCTGGCACTCAATTAAATAGAAGCACGGCGTATCATCCACAAACGGATGGACAAACAGAAGTTGTCAATAGGAGCGTGGAAACATATTTGAGATGTTTTTGTAGCGAGAAACCAAAGAAATGGACGAAATGGCTACACTGGGCTGAGTATTGGTACAATACCACCTTCCACAGGTCATTGGGAATCACTCCTTTTCAGGCTGTATACGGTCGCACACCTCCTCCGCTAATATACTATGGAGATCAAAGCACATCTAACTCCCTGTTAGATGAACAACTCAAGGCAAGGGATGAAGTCTTGGGAGTATTGAAGGAGCACCTTCGAGTAGCTCAAGATAAAATGAAAAAGAATGCAGATTTGAAGAGAAGAGATGTGGAATATAAGGTTGGGGACATGGTGTTTTTAAAGATTAGGCCATACAGGCAATCTTCCTTGTAAAAGAAAAGGAATGAGAAACTGTCTCCAAAGTTCTTTGGGCCGTTTGAAGTTGCAGAATGGATAGGACTGGTAGCATACAAGCTCCGGTTGCCTGAATCTTCCTGTATCCACCCAGTCTTTCATGTCTCGCAGCTTAAAAAGATGGTCGGAGATCACATCACGTTGAAACCAGAAGAAATGGCTTGCCTAAATGAGAACTGTGAATGGTTGGCCATACCGGAGGAGATATATGGGTATTCAAAGAACAAGGAGGGAATTTGGGAGGTACTGATTAAATGGCAGGGGCTACCACCTCAGGAGGCGTCTTGGGAAGAATATGAAGATTTTCAGAAGAAATTTCCGGATTTTCACCTTGAGGACAAGGTGAATTTGGAAAGGGAATGTAATGATAGACCCCCAATTATACACCAGTACAATAGAAGGAAGAAGAAGCAAGGATGACCGCACGTGCCAAGGAGAATAGCTTTAATATTGTTAGTAAATATTTCCGTAATAAAAAATAGAGTATAAATAGGAGTTTGTTATGGAGAGAGAGAGAGTTAGTTAGAAAGTTATTAGTGGACTCAGGCTATTCCTTGAAAGATAGGGAAGCAGGGGAGAGACAATCGTTTCCAAATTGAGGCATCCTCAATTCGTTTACATTGTAATTTTCATTCATCGTTTGGCACTTTTACTATCGTAACAAGGTTGATCCTACTTGATCGGACTTGATCAAGAGGAGTTTCATCAAAAACCTTGCCAATGAAAGAACACACTACTTGAATCATTATATCTTCATTTAGATTTTTAAACTATTGTTTCTAGTTAACCTTCATGGGTTGGCGTAGTGGTAAAAAAGGAGACATAATCTCAATGACTAACTAAGAGGTCATGAGTTAACCATTATGGGTTGGCCTAGTGGCCACCTACCTAAGAATTAATTTTTTACGAGTTTCCTTGACACCTTAATATTGTAGGGTAAGGCAGTTGTCTCGTGAGATTAGTGGAGGTGCAGATACAAAAAAATAATTATTGCTTCTAGTTAAGCTTCTTATTATTTTTCTAAATTTTCCTCGGGAGTTTTTTCAGTGATCAGTCCCCCTATGAAAAGTTGATGACCTCTATATTACAAGCAAGTAAATTTGGAAAGTGAATTAGAATTTTATCTTCTTTGTATTTTCCGCAAACAATCTGTCTTTGCTGTGAAAGGAAAAGTGGTTTGTTCTCAACAAAAAAATTATTAAAATCATTCAAATTGGGAAAGCCTTTTGAAATATTCATGTATCCATCCCTTTTTGTCAATTTAATATATTGTTTCTTGTCCAAAAATTAATTCAACCTCAAGTTTGAGGACTGAGATTATACTTAGTACTGGCACTTTATTTATTTATTTATTTTGAGTAAGTATGTAGTACGGTAGATGTGAAGAACTAATCAAAACAAAAATATATACAAATAAAGTTTGGCTACTGCATGTGTGGAGCATAATTTATGAAATGAAGAAATATAGTATCGTTTGGGAAAGTTGGCGTGCTTATTTATGAATGTCTTGTCCTTTTGCTTTTGCACCTTTGAAATGAAAATTGATTTTATAACTACGATGCTGTGGTGGGAAGGTCTATGATTCTATCTACGCATATAATTAGCTTGTTCTAGCTTTTGGTCAATTGAGATTTGTAATATTTTAGGTTTTTATCAAATTGGAATCAACTCCTGAGTCGATGTTTCGTACCGATGCTGTAAAATATGCACTTATTGGGTTGATGAGAGATCTCCGAGGGATTGCTATGGCCACAAACAGGTAACTTTGTTGAAAGTTTATTATTATTCCATCATTGTTTTAAAAATCCCACCCAGGCATTGACCTAGATGCTAGCGCACAGCGAGGCGCATGCCTTATGTGAAGCCGTGAGGCAAAAAGCCCTGGCCTTTGGGGTATTTTCATTAGTTTGAAAAATATAATAATAATTAGGGTTCATCCTTCTTTATTAACTATAAATAAAATAAGATTTGCTAAGCTTAAATGCAAAATTTCTTATGCCTTGACCTTTAAAACATCGATCTCAATCCTTTGACCTATTTATATACGCTTTCCTTCATAATTCAGTCGCAGAACGTACGGACTTCTATTTGATTGGTTGTATCCTGCACATATCCTTCTCCTCTTGAAAGGCATTTCTCATTGGACAGACACGCCAGAGGTATTTGATAGATAGCTAATTATTCACGCTTATTTGTTGACACTATCATTTTACGAAGGCGGCTGTCCTTGTTAATAGAAAAAGGGTTCTATGCATGTATTATGATGTATGTATTGAAAAAGCATGA
Source organism: Cucumis hystrix (assembly GCA_025688845.1). Classification (NCBI taxonomy): domain Eukaryota; kingdom Viridiplantae; phylum Streptophyta; class Magnoliopsida; order Cucurbitales; family Cucurbitaceae; genus Cucumis; species Cucumis hystrix. The sequence continues at coordinate 11,695,640 of CM046885.1, read as the reverse complement.
TGTACAAAGGCATTAAAGTCTGAATTAAATAGCAATAACGTACAATAACTTAGAAGATATAAAAGCATTATTTAGATTAAAAGAAGAAAATGGCATTTACATATTTTTTAAAGCATATCAATATTTTTTTTAAAGTTATGCCTTCCATAGTAGCCACCTATCTAGGAATTAATTTCCTACGAATTTCCTTGACACCCAAATGTTGTAGGGTCAGACAGGTTGTTCTCGTGAGATTAGTCAAGGTGCGTATAAGAGAGCGCAGAGACTCACGGATATAAAAAAAATTATGCCTTGGAGAAAGTAAAGCTTAATTTATTAAAGAAATTACTTTATGTTAAAAAAAACTATATTTAAAGTATATGAAAATCATATAAACAAATCAAACTTCACGCCTAGTAGTCTAGAAAACGATAAAATGTAAATTGTATTAATAGGAAAAAAGAAAAGAAAAAACCAAAATCACGCTTAGTTAAAAGAAATGAATTAATGGAGGAAAAAGTCACTCTCAGTTAAAAAAAAGCATTCTTTTGCAAAAAATCGAGATCAAACATAGGTATAGGTTCATAAAAAAAATGACCAACTTCAAGTTGAAGTGATGCATATTAGGCTTGAAATACTTTTAGATCTTCTGCTTATTGTTCTTTTCTTGGAGGAAAATTAGTTACATGGAAAACTCAAATTGTTGTAAAGTGTTGGATTTTCTTCATATTATCTAAATATTGGGTACTAATATATTTTTTTTCTTCATATTTGAAGTATTTTATCGGTAGATGGTCTTCCTTTTTCTGTAAGAAGACCTTTCATTTCTTCCTAAAATTCAAGTTTTATTTCTTTTAACAAGTTAGAGTTGATGCACCATGTCAATTAAAAATTACAAGGCAGGATCGTGTTCAGCTTTTTTTTGTGGTCTTGAAATTACCAGCGTGTCTTAACATCTTGGTTATATCGGAAACCAATTTTTTGCATCATATTTTCTGGTCATAAACATGAATGTATTTCACTGTTCCATTTATTACCACGTATTCTCTTCTTTAGATTTTACATCTATATTCTATAAATATTTATTTAGAATAGAACGTGTATTGAATTATATTGATTAATATATACAGGTAACAACCCCATTATTGAAATTCATGGCTGAGTTTGTGTTAAACAAAGCACAACGCTTGACTTTTGACTCGTCTTCTCCCAATGGCATACTTCTTTTCCGAGAAGTCAGCAAACTAATTGTTGCTTATGGATCAAGGATTTTATCTCTCCCAAACCCAGCTGATATATATGCCTTCAAATACAAGGGAATATGGATTTCATTGACTATTTTAACTAGAGGCAAGTATATAACCATCTTATTACTGTAACTTTGTTGGATTTTTTTTTTACTATTTGTGGGGTGTATATTTTTCTCTCTTTCTGTTTTTGATTCAAACACTAGAAATTATAATTTCATTTTGAAATATGCTGTTAACATTTGTCAGCCACTAATTTTACCTTTGTGAGTGGCTGCATCCATTTTGTCATTTTTGTTAGGTCTTGTTAATCTTTGTGTAGCTTATGATTCTAAGTTGGAGTCACATTTCTAAGTTCACTTGTATTGGTCAGGTTATTTATGCAATACTGCACATCGTAAAAGGTTTTTCTGTGCTGATTAAAATGAAAATCAGATCGTTGTTCTCTGAGAAATTTTAGGAACTATCATGTGAACTTGAAACTTATGCTGTTAAGTTTTCTATGAATTGCTGCTATTGCAGCTCTTGCTGGAAACTATGTCAACTTCGGGGTTTTTGAACTCTATGGTGACCGAGCACTTTCTGATGCACTGGATATTGCTTTAAAGATGACACTTTCAATTCCTTTGGCTGACATATTGGCATTTCGAAAGGTGTGTAAACTCTTTCCCATGGCTTATGATTTTAGTTTCAAGTACACGATCATTGTGCTTATCATATATACGTGATCGAACTTTTATATTTTAGAATTGATGCACAATCCTTTCATTATCTAGAATGAGAGGCAATTATAATCTCATAGAGCTCAGCCCTGTAATAATAAATCTATAAATGCTTCATGCATTATTAAGAACTTCTCAGCAACTGCTCATTGAGCAAGTCATCTTTTAAAAGTTCTTCATGCAAATAAGTTACTCTAACTTCCTCAAGGAAAGGCCACTTAATAATCGGAGTATGAAAAGTTTCATTGGACAACACCAAAATAAATGTTATATCAACAACCTTTTCTCCAATCAAAGCATTAAGAACGGAACTTACAATGCTACTTTGAAACTCTACATGATGTTAGCTAACATTTGAAAAACTAATTTTTTAGCCGTTCTATCCTATTAAGATGTGTTAGATAGCACAAAGCTCCATCTCAAAACCAATTGACAATGAGAGGAGCAACTCATCTATCTTATTAAGGTTGTGAGGTCCCTTCATTTTATAATTTGGGATCCTCGACATGCCCCATCAAGATAGTACTTTCATTTTTATCATATTAGAACGGCATAGTCAGGTCACAGGGAATGTTGGGGTTGTTAGTTGCCGAATCCGGGTTCTGATTGTTGAGTCTAGGGTGTTACAGATGGTATTAGAGAAGATTCTCTCCCATTAGGATGTAGTTTGAGGACGAACCAAGTGAAAATTGTTGGGATGAACCAAGGGGGACATAGATGAACTTATATCACATCTGAACGAGAGGGATCCCGATGACGTGAATGTAAATTGTATGGTTAAGAAAGGCTTAAAGAATTGAAAGTTACTATTTTACCAACAAAGTGCATCTTCCTTTGTGGTGGCTCAATCAAAGGAACTCCAAAGTTAAGTGTGCTTAGCTTGGAGTAAACTTGGGTTGATAACCTTTCGAGAATTTTCCTAGGATGCATAAGAGAGGACAAAGCATGTTGAAAAGACCCGTGTTGGTTTGTGGAGACAACTTCCACTCTTATAAGTCTTCAAGACAAGCAAGGACGACGTAACCGGGTCGTAGGGGCACAGGAGAATGCCAAAACCTTCAGTTGTCGAATTTGAATTCCGTTCCTGATCCTGGGGAGTTACAAACATCCTTGGATCGGATCCCAATTTTTGTTTTTTTTCTTCTGGACTGAATGCCCATTGGGGATTCTTGTGATCTAACTTTTAAATTATTTTCCTTGTACTTTACTTTTCTTTTGACGGTTCACTGTTTCTTTGCAGCTGACCAGGGCTTATTTTGCTTTTCTGGAGGTTTTGTTCAGCAGTCATATTGTTTTTATTTTAAATCTTGACACAAGTACGTTCATGCATATAGCTGGTTCTCTCGAATCTGGCCTCAAAGGTCTGGATACAAATATATCATCTCAGGTATATGATTTTGCATAGCTTTTCTTTCTACAATTGTCTTTTTTTTCCGTTTATTGTTTATTTTCAATTTTTAAACATAAGAATGAAACATTTGATTGAATTTCTGGGAAGAGATTATGGCTTGGAAAGTATGACAAATAAAGGATTAAATTTTGCAAGAATAAATGCAACAATTTAAACTAATATCAAATGAAGAAAAATCAACTAAGTCTTGGAGAGAGAACACCGTGATGATTTTTTTTTCTTTTGTCACGACTCACCATGAAACTTCATTCTAGCAGATTCAAAATGATCAAACTATGAAATATGTTGTCTTTGAAGATTTGGAGATCCCATTAGATAGCTTTGATAAAAGAAAAAACACACACACACACAAACATAAAACCACAAAAAATTCCAAAGGAGCATTTCCACCACTGTCCTTCCCGATAAAAAATCCACCTTAATCAATCAAATTCCAAACTCACCTAAGATGGAATAACGAATAATAGACATGTAGTATAAGGGGATACTTGATAACGTTGAATGGCCTTCACAAGAAAGATTGAAGTGTTTCCATCTATCCAAGAATTGAGAAAGAACTTTATCTTTTCCATCAAGGAAACCTCAAATAACTTTTATAATGCATATTCTCAATCAATGCACTAAGAATTAAAATGGTGAAAGTGGATCGCCTTGATGAACGCTATGAGATTAAAATTCTTCCTTTAGGTCTACTATTTATAAATATAGAAAATTTAGGAATGCAGCCACGGAATAGAACCCACTGAGTCCATTTTCCCCTAAAGTTTTTCAGTTTCAACACTTCTTCCAAAAAGTTCTCAATCAACTATCAAATGATCACTCGATAAAATTATTTTTTCTTTCTTTTCTTTTGGCTAATCAATGTATTCTGCATTGCGTACATGTACCTTGAGGTCTTTTAATTTCTGTTGCAGTGTGCATCGGCCGTTGATAACTTGGCAGCTTTCTATTTCAACAACATCACCATGGGAGAGGCTCCATCTTCACCTGCTGCGATTAACCTCGCTCGCCACATTGTAGATTGCCCCACTTTCTTTCCAGAAGTAAGAAACTTTATTGTTTTCATCCAGAAAAATTTTCAACTTTCTAGCATTGACTGTATAAATTTATTCAAGTCAAGAATGCATCTTGGTTCTAGTTTCTATAGTTTTCTATATCAGGCTAACTGATAGGGTGTTATTACAGTGAAGAAATAACTGAAATGGATCATAACCTAGTAGCTTTCAGTTTTTGTACGGTAATTTATTAGGTTATCTTCACCCCATTAGTTTTTCTTATATCGAACATTATTATTAGCTGTTACCTTGGAGATTTTCTATTTTTTCTGAAAATTCCCCACAATGGATAAATGTAATAGAAGAGACTTTTCTATCTAGGTAATTAATTATAAAAGGAAATAACATTACAAATAATTAAAAGAAACAAATAAATGGCTGTACACAAATCTACATTAACTCATTGACCTGAGCCCATTTGGGAGGGAGAAATTATAAGATAAATCTCAAGTGACAGCTTTAGTTATGTTCAGTTTATCTAACCTGTTTATGGGTTTGTTTCATTTGTAATCTTTAATATTTCTCTTCTGAGATACAAGAATATGTTTGTCACGTTTGCAGATTTTAAAGACCCTTTTTGAGATCGTTTTATTCGAGGATTGTGGTAACCAATGGAGTCTTAGCAGACCAATGCTGAGCTTGATACTTATAAGTGAACAGGTATAATGGTTTGTACTCTTTCCATTTATTAAATCTTAAGAGAAGTGTATGAATTGTTAGGTAGAGGAAAGTTTGTGACTAATAGCTTCCTTTTCTTCTTGCGTCTCATTTGAACAATTATATGTCAATTATGATTGTAGGTGACTTATTTCTAATTTGTTATTTTAACAAGTAGAACTGCAATGATTGTAGGTGACTTATTCCTAATTTGTTGTTTTAATAAGTAGAACTACAATCAAGAATTACACCACCTTTTATTTCCGGAAGTTCGATTGGTTCTCTAATTCCCTCCTGACCCCCATTCCTCTACATCCACCAACAAACTGTTTTTAAAAATGCGAAGCACTTACTTTGCTTTTTTATTATCTTTCATCTATTTCCTCGTGTTCAAATGAAAAAGTATATCATTGATTTATTGTTTTTATTTGAAACATCAACTATCAACTTATCATAGAGTGAACAAAAGCTATAACTTAGAGGCGGGGTAGAGAGAAATGGAGAATTTTCAGTCTATCATTATTTTTCTTTTGGGCGTGCAAATAAATGGTTGATCAGTATTACCTAGAACGTGACCTTTAAAACTATCACTTGTTTGCAGATGTTTACCGATTTGAAGACCCAGATCTTGGCTTCCCAGGCAAGTTGCCTTTTCCCTTATTAAATTGAAATGCAATTGACTGGTATTGATTAACGTTGAAGGAAACTGCCTTTAAACTTAGACGTTAGGAGTGAATGTGGATAAAAAATAATTAAGTGAAAGATTATTGTTAAAAGTATTACAAATTTACCCCTTTAGTCCTTGCATTTTGAGTTTGATTTCATTTTATTCTCTAGGTTTCAAAATACTGGAATTTTACATTTTAGTTTCAATTTACAAAATATATCAAGAAAAACTCAAATGAGCTATAGAGAATTTGATGATTTTGCTATAGTTTGTAAATAGTTTCAATATTTTTGCTATAGTTTGTAAATAGTTTTAATTTTTTTGCTATATTGGAAAATGTACCTTTAAAATAACTGTGAAAGTAAAATTTATATTTAGTGATGAATAATAGTGGAACTTAGTTAATTATAATTCATTTTCTAGGCTCCCATATTAAAACCTGAGCACCAAAATGGTTTTTTTTCTCCCTTTTTTTTCCTTCCTATCTGAAGGATGTGCAAGGTAACTTTAATTTCAGCTCTCTTTAATTTCCCCTTTTGTTAACCCTCATTTGTTGTATCAAAATGCAGGCAGTGGATCAACACCCACGCCTTTCCCTCTGTTTTGAAAAACTAATGGCAGATGTCACGCGAAGCCTTGATTCAAAGAACAAGGACAAGTTCACTCAAAACCTGACTGTATTTAGGCATGAATTTCGTCTTAAATAGTTTGGATTCCTTGTGACCTGATTTGACGATGAATTGTCTGCTCATGATATTTGTTCTCTTGGGGGACGGGAAAAAATGACAAGGAAAAAAAGAACAAAAAGACAAACCGAAAGAAATGAAAAAGAACAAATTCTATCAGGTGATTGGAGTGTGTCCTGATCAGAGCGTTCTTTCACAATAGTAACGTTTGGCTGAAGACCAAGAAGCGAAGCGGATTACTTAAAACTGCACAGGTCTCCACAGTGAGTAAAGGTATGTTTTTGTGTCCCCCTAATTATGATTTGTTTTTAATGTTTGTGCTGAATAAGGTTGGTATTAGTTCAATTAGAGATCTGAAATGGTAGTAACTATTGGATATCTGAAAAAGGGTGGTTTGGGATTTAGTTTGGTTAAGTAGATGCTTATATTAGATCAATTCTTTTTAGAAAACAGCTTTTCAGGTGTCTAGAGGGTGATGTAATGTACAATGATGTCTAATATTCTTTATACCTTGTTGATAATAGAAGAAAAGCAGATTTGTTTTTTAGTTTTTTTCTTTTCTGATAATGTTCTTTAGTTACCTCATTCAACTGTTTTGGTTGTTTTGTCATGAAAACTGCACAAGTGATTCTATAGATAGTGCTTGAAGAATTTTGTGTGTTTACTTGATTGGTTATCGATTATGGTTGATATATGAACTAAACTTCAAAGATTTATCTAAAAAAACTTGGGATTATTCTTCTTATTAACAGAGGTACGTACATTAGCATCAAATTAGGTGGAATGCATTGAATTTTGGGGCATCATAGTAAATCAAAATATACTAAAATGGCAAATTCTATCAATTATACACGATAGATTGATAGAATTTGAAATTTTGCTATAACTATAACAGTTTGTCTTTACAATAATTTTTCTTTATGTCTAGGTAACATTGTTACGAAATAGTTGCTTAGTCATGTTTTCTCAATTAGTTTTACTTTTTGATTCTAGGGTTCTAATTATTTTTTTTTTAAATTATAAAAATCAAAACAAAATTTATCGTTGATGTTATTATTATTAGAAAAACACTTGGGATGGTTTATGTGTAGTACCTATTTTTGTGCTGTTTCAACAAATTCTTGTTATTTTCTGAAATATTTTATTTCCTTTTCTACGTGATGATGAGATACATAAAGATATGTGATGTTTAGAATGTCCTTAATTGTTACTTGGTGTCAAAATAATAATAATAGCTTCAATATAAAGTATATTTGCATTGGATGAATTTTTGTTTCAAAATGAGGAGTACGTGCAAGATATGACATCCACAAAATTAAGCATAATTGTTCATTTAGGTGTAATGTAGGGTTAATATTTCATTTTCAAATTTGGATAGATCATTTTTGTAAGTTCAATATAATTTAAAGAAAATTTTCTTTAAAGGACATAAGTGTTATAAATACTTTTTAAATATAGCAAAATATCATAGTTTATTAATGGTAGATATTGATGAATATTTATTAGTGTTTGTTAGTAATAGATGATAGTAGTTCTAACTTACATTTCACTATATTTGTAAATCTATATTTGTAAATCTTTTAGTTCATTTTACTTATATTTGAAAACATTCTTAATTTAAATAAATTACAATATTGTTTATTCTAAATTGTTTTGATAAAATCTTTAAGGAAAATTATGGTTCTAACAAAGGATGTTGGGTTAAATTGTAAATTTGGTCATGCGGTCTTGATGATTTAATAAAGTTCTTCTCCTCTCATAGTCCTTATCATAGGAGCTATTTGTGCTGTTTTTAAACTATAGTCCCCAGCTTTAAATTTTAACTTTGAAAAACATAGGATTAAAATTTTTAATTTTTCTCAAATATAGGGATCAAATTTCTAATTTAACCAATATGTATTTCATTTGAAATAATTGGTATGCATGTATATATATATTAGTAAAAAGTTAAATTTTACAAATAATATGAGTGGATTATTTAGAATGCAATCCCATATAGAACAATTTAATACAAGATAATTACAAATCGGGCCTAAGATAATTACAAATCGGAAAAGGCCCGTATCAATAATTAATACATCTTGAAGTCTTAATTGTCCATGATATACCTATCGCTACTTAAGGTCTAATACTGACGGAACCTATTAATAACTAAGGTCTATCATAGATTAGTGAGTGATTGAGGTTTATCAACGATAAACGTACAATTAACGTTCATCAATGATAAACCTATCACTAGTTAGAGTGTATTAGTGATAGACATATTAAAAATATTTATGTATTTGTTTACTATTATGTTTGTGATGTACTATAAATTCAAATATTATTTTGGTTTAGATCTATACTTTCAATCTTGTTTTGGTTTGGGTAGTTTTATTGAATCTTAAATTTATTTCAACTAAGATACTATGAATATAAATTTCTAATCTATAAAGGAAATGTCAATGGGACTGAATGTTAAGAAAAAAGCAACAGTAAAAAAGCGAATCAGAAAGATCAATTTCAAAATTTCTTCAAGTACGATTACTAAAATTAAACATTTGAAAGCGCATGGACTAAAATTGAAATAGAACAAGACTCAAATACAAAATGCTACCTTAACCATCATCATATTGACAAAATATAAAATTGTAGCTTCATTTACTATTATGAGGTTGGGTTAAACAGTAAATTTGATCCTAAAATTTCGTTTTTTACCCATGCTTGAAGGATCTTTAGAACTTCGTGCTCATTTAATTAACTTCAAGTATATGTCAACTAATTAGGGTAGGATGATGGTGCAACTTCATAGCAAATAGTAACTTCTATCTCTGAGAAAGTTAAGATTAGTGCATCACGTGTCAAGTTGTGACTTTGTGGACACATTTCCTCTAAAGGATGAGAATCGTAAATACTTTAGTGTATTCATAGAATTTAGATTATGTTTTATGTTTTCAATTTTACCGAGTTTAGCATATATGCATTTGTTAGATAACTCAGATTTTTTTAAAGATCTGTTTAAAGATTTTGTGTTCCAACACATTGCAAATTCTGAAAACAACATTTCTATGTTTTCATTATATCAAGAATTTAAATTTTATATTTTATTTTAAATACATATAAAACATTTAGAAATGCAAATAAACCCAATTTATTTGATGTTTTAAAAATTATATAATATTAAAAGTAATAATTATATAAATATTTCAAGTTAAATTACAAATTTTGATCAATGTGGCTTTAAGAAAAAATTAAATTTAATTCCTACCATTTATAATTAGAATTGTCTTTTTAGTTATGAAGCCATAAAATAGAATAGTCTCATTCGTAGACTATTTATGAAGATTTTTCAAACTATAGGACTCTTCATAATTTATCCAATATTTCAAATATAATTTAATTTTATAAATAAATTAATAATAATTTATCATCAACATCAACTAAATCTTAATGGATAAGTAAAACTAATTTTATAATTTATAAATATCAAATATCAAAATCATTTAAAATTTTCTAGAATTACAATTTAACTTACTACCACTAAACACACAAAATATAACTCTCGAATTCTCAACTAAATAGAACCTAAATTTTTCAACTTATTATCTTTCTATGACTAACTTTCCAAAGCACAACATCGGACAATTATTTTATCTTTGACAAAAGAATAAAAAAGAAAAGAAAAAAAAAACAATAATTTTTTAATATCCTTGAGGTTGCACTATGAGATTGTTAATCTCAACCTCTGGCAAATAGAAAAAACACAAAAGGGAGAATTTTAAGAACCCTTTCAAAAGGAAATTGTATTTAGAATAATACAACACCAATTTTAACCAATACGTTAATTTGTCAACAATCCCAAACGACGCTAAGCCCACCGAAAAATTTCCAATCATAAGATTTTACATTTGTTTTCTACCAAAAAAACTAGTTGAGACGTTTGTTTCTGATGAAGCACAATACATCCACTTGAGAACAATGAAACAACTCTAATAATGGAACACTTATTATAAATTATAATACATAAGATTCATAAGACGTTACAAAATCATTCGTTTATGTTACACCATGGTTTGTGAATGGAATACAAATTAATGAATTATGACAAATGAAACAAAGAGAACTCGTTAGCCCAGGGTTTAAATAGTACAAAAATGGGAACTAACAATACCTGTAAAACGAAAAAATAGCACTCAAAATTTGGTCTCCTCCAGGGCAATAAATTTTTACTCGAGCAGCCAAGTGTCTTTATGAAACTGGTCTCAAGTCTGATCTCACTTATGAACCAAGTAAATCCGGAGGACGAGATCTTAAAAGATGAGCATTGTTCAAATCAGGCTGCTCCACTACTTAGTTGGAGAGTCATTTTTATGTTCATCGCTGCCAACTCTGCAGCCAAGTACTTGAAGACGTAAGGCATCGCTACTGTCTCCATACCTTTACTTGTTTTGCAAGCATGACATGTAACCCTTTTAGGAGCCTTCCCAGGGGGAAGCCCGCCTATTTCACGCACAGCACGCTTTGGGGGCTGGACGAAAGATGATGTTAGAATGCTGCCGCAGAGTGAACATACATCAGCAATGTGATGATCAGAACATGTATGAAGCCTATCATGTAACAAGTATGATGCTCCATGTGCTAGCATTGAGTCGCGCTCCATTTCACCAAAACGTATACCACCACCCTTTTTTCTACCTTTGATGGGTTGCCGAGTTACTTGATCCACAGTTCCAGTGGAACGAACCTGATCATAGCAACACAAAACTGAATCAATGGTCCATGATAACACCAGAGACTCATAAATGCTTAAACTCAACAAGAGAAAAATCTCAAGCGCCTACACTTGACACAAACAGATCTTGTCGCATGCATTGAGTGAGAAAATAGATAATGATGCACTATTGAGACTTCGGATCTCTAGACGTTATAGATATCACAACACCGAAATCATTTATTAGTGTATAGTGGATCACAACAAAACGTTGCAATATTTTGTTAAATTTCACCATAGTTCTCATAACTAGATAAATGATAGTACGTAGGGTAGAAGATGCCAAAAATTCGGTCATTTGAACTCTAGGCATGTAACTCACTATTAGACATATATCCGCAATTCTAGATATAGTTATACTTCGATTTAATTACAATATGTTTCCATGCCTTGTCATTTCGACCAATTCTGACCCAAGCCGTCGCACTGCTTTAAATGCTAACAAAGATGCATGAAATGAAATAATGAAAGGTTATAACAGAATATCTATCTTCCGAATAAAATGACGTCAATGTCACTGAATTGGCCAATATTAATTCATTCATATAGCCAATAGTGCTAAGACTTCAAAGCTAGTGTGAATCATAATAATAACAGTAATGATAATAATGATAATTTAGCAATTGTAAATTAAAAAATTAGTACAAAAAGAAAATCACCTGATACTTGTCAGAAACCATGTGCCGAAGACGCTGATAATATACCGGTCCAATAAAAATTTCACATGTTAGCTCTGTTCCATAAACTCCACTGTACAATACCTCAAGACCATGGTAATTAAATCCCTTTTTTATTAACGTGGAGCCAAGTTCATCAACAAGTGTCTCGGCATTTGTCTCTTCATCTCCAGCTTTCGTTTTGTGTACAGAACTCCTAAACGGTGTTGCATTAACAAACTCTCCATTTAAACACCCTCCCTGTCAAGTAATTGAAACTGTAACTCCAGAAAAAATGGTTTAACAAGCATGCGAAAAGGAGCAATGAAACTTCGGCGAAATAATATTTTCTTTTCTTCATAACAAAACATCGAACTTCCCTTTCGAACCCCACCCTATAAATTTCAATATGGGAACCCCAAATTTAGGCTTTTCCTTCTGGTTTCTCAATATATTTTCACGTTTCTTATAAATTAATTTAAAAAATAATTACTCCGTTTCTTGATATTGTTACCTTCGCAGCGACAGACTCCATCAACATTGCTATTGTCATTCTTGAAGGGAAAGCATGGGGATTGATAATCAAATCCGGGCGCATTCCTGTAGCTCCACAAAATGGCATATCAACATCTGGCCATAGCTGGGAGCAAACACCTTTCTGCCCATGTCTACTACTAAATTTATCTCCAATCATTGGATTCCGAGGGCGTCGGAAGCGTATATTCACCTGCTCGAAAAGAGAAAAAGGGAGAGCAAAGAGCCTTCATCAGATTACATTTTCACGGAAATAAAATCTGAATTGATTAAAAACATTGGACAAAGAGAACTGCGCATTTAATACAAACCCAAGGGGGTAAGAAGATAACAGAAAGAGCACCAAGTACTCAAAATAAGACATTCTCTGCTAATGATCGTTGAATTTTTATTTGTAGAAAATACTTTAAAAAAACACGGGAACAAAAAAGAAGGATAAAGTATCTACCTATATACAAGCGCATAATTCTAAAGATACTATTGTTTCAAAGGACTGATAAAAGAGGTAAGATGGTCAAAAGCTTTGGTCAGACAAGCTTATAAAGAGCCCAAGAAAAGTAATTCTATTTACAATACCAAGTTCACAAACGCAACTTCCCATAACCTGACTCAAACAAGCATATAACAAAGAGACAAGAGTTTGCCATGAAGATCATGACACTAATACTTGATTCAAATCATGAACCGGTCAAATTATGATTATCACTCACAAATGTTAATTAAAACAGTAGTAAAAACAAAAACAGTTAGAACTTCCTTGGTGTTATAATAATTCACATGGGATCAAATGAGGCTCCCAAGTTGAGTCAACCACAACCCACTATAACAATTTATGTGCTGTTACAATTCAGATAATAACCAAGGATCCCTATTTACCTTTTGGGGGTTATTCTTATTCTTTACATCAACAGACACATAATCAACAATAACAGCTTCTGAACCTTTAAGTTTCATGGTTCTGGTTGTGCCAGCCACCTCATCATAAATGCTACAATAAGGCTCATCTGGTTGTATCATCTGAATCTCATCATAAATTTAGTTAGCTTTAAACCCAGGGAGAAAAACAAGATGGCAACACAGAAAATAAGGCTAACCTGACCAACATAAGGCAGCCCATCTGCATCTATGATAGATCGCACAGATGTATCAATATTACTCCTCCTAAACATCTTCTGACTTCGACTTGATCTATTGCCCTGATCAGACAAGTCAATAGTTTCTGTCTGCCAAGTTATCAGACAATGCATGAACAAAGGATTTAGTTTCAGCAAGAATGTGTTGTAAGATTTTAATAAATATAAGTCATGGGAAAAAGAACATGGAATGCACACCCCGCATTTATCAATCAACTCCATCATTTAACAGAAATAGTTCATAAAACCATTTGTCAGAGTTGTAAATTTTATTACGTGTTTGTAAATATTAGTTGTCAATATTTTGTTTACATAGTCATTATTCTTTCCACATATGTATTATGTCTCTTCTATATAAGACGATCAAAGTTGCACAATTTAATATATTACAAAATTTTAATCATCTCAAGTTTGAGATGGCATCAAAGTAAACGTACTAACACAACCTATAGAAACCCTACTCGTTGCCAACACTTATGAACCATAGCTGTCAACAGTACTTTCAAACCCTAACTACCATTGCTGTTGTCAGAACTCTACCATCCGATTTGAGAAGGAATTTGAATGTAGTAACATCTACTAAATCTCTGAGAGTTTGGTTTGAACAGTTTATAAAAGTTGTTCAAGTCGTGGGCATCTTCAGAGTCAAGCAAATCCTAGTAATACCATATTTTATAAACAACCGGAGAATAATAAGATCTCAATTTCCATTGCATAAGCAGAAGATATTACTTTTACAAATAATGACAAAGGAGTGCAGTTGAACTCGTGAAAAATCTTGCTACAGAATTTAAGAATAAGGATTTGAGAACGTTACAATATTTCTAAGGAATGGAATTCACGAGATCAAATAAGGAAATCTTTGTATAATATGTAACATTACGCTAAGTGATCAAAGACTGTCGTGCCAATGAACGATTTGCTTTCCAAGAAATTACCTGGTAGTGTCACATACAATTATTAGGGCAGAAGAAGGATCGCTTTGTAGTAAAAATTTTGTTCAAGTTTAAAGTTCTAAACTTCACAGTTTTTAGTTTCACTCCCAATATTTTTTTGGTTGTTTGGGAAGTTAATATCAGTAGGCGGAGATTGAGTTACACCACACTTTAAGAAAGAAAACAATATAGCTTTCTCAATGAAATTACTTGATAAGAGAGCTCAATTTCACTATTAGATTACGCAATTGCAGCATCAGTGATGGCAGCATCTGGAGAAAAGGATAGGAATTGAGGAAATACGAAAGAATGCAAAAGTTGAGCAATTGTATTATAGTGAGAGTTATGAAAACTATACTTTAACATTTACCACAAGGGCAAGCACATGATAAACAGACCTGATATATTTGTCCATGGAACATTCCACGCTCCACAGAGGACTTGTTCAGAATCATCGCATCCTCCATGTCATAACTACGTACATCATGAATAAAATAGAATGATTAGGACTATAAAAACATAAATCAACCCCATCTGATTTTATCCAACAATCCATATTTCTTACCCAGTATATGCCAACACTGCCACTATTGCGTTTGTGCCAGTTGGATATTCATCTATGTTGTATTTCGTATATGTGCTTGTACGAACAATAGGGGTTTGAGGAGTCTACAAACATTTTGAAGTTTGCACATTATTGCAAGCAAGCAACCAAAAGCATCAAACACGAAAGACGGGTAATAACTGAAAGTGCCTGAACAAATCAAGTGTATTTCACATTTTGGCTCAAGTTACAATTTACATCAATACACGAATCTAGTTATATCGACATCTTCTGCCCTGTCGCCAGCCCAGAAGATTGTGAAAGAATATAATGGATGGTAATAAGATTTCATTTTCAGTTCCAGATTATCTTGAAGTTTTTTTTATGAGAAATGTTATGTTATTTTAAAAAGGAAACAAGTCTCATTTATTATAAGAAATGAGGTAGAGCTCAAAGTACAAGAAAGTTATACAGTGAACAATTAAAGAACTAGAGATCAGTAAACGCATCCAGACATCTCAACTAGGTTGACACCCTCTTAACATCCTCATCATATCCGAAAAATAAAGAAATGAAATGACATCGAGAAAGTAAAAATAGTCCAAAACATAAGACAGCATCCCATCACTAACAAAAGACAAAAAGACAACTCTAATCCAAGCAAAAACAGGGCCTTGCCTAAATCTCCTTAGCTGGACTCAAAATGACTAAACAATAAAAGTTTGCCAGTTGAGGTGAATGTCCTGTGTGGGGTAATCCTGAAATCCTTTGACCATGGAGCACCATGATGAAGCATTTAATCGAGCATACTCAAATCCATACTGAAGCCGTATTGTGGAAAACACGTTGATTTCTTTCAAACCATATTTCTACTAATAAGGCCTTGACTACATTGCACCATAAAATTGATGAGGTTTTCTTTAAATCTGGTCCAGAGAGAATTCGTAGCACATTACCACTAAAACTGCCATAAAAACCCATCTGAAATTAAAAATTTGCAGCAGCCTACACCAACAATTTGCTGCATAAGGACACTCGAAAAAAAGGTGTTGAAGGTCTTCTTGATTTATACAACATAGATGCCACATATGGGTAGATAGGCAATGAGATGGAAGCTTTTCTTGCAGTGAAGAGGCACAATTTAAATTCCTTGAAGCATAAGGGCTCTTAGTTTTCCAAAGCCTCTTGAATAAAGAATGGGAGAAGCAAGTGATAAATGAGTAACCAAGGATTTAGCAGTGAAGAAGCCACTTGGTTCTAGACCAAACTTTCTTATATGGGATAGAGTTTACCATTTTCCTATTTAAAGAAATCATCAGTGTTTGAAAGTCAACAACCTCCTCTTATTTCATTAATCTCCTAAAGTAAACCGCCCAGGAACTAGGTTGGCTATCCCAGTGCTCAGAAATTGACCTTTTAGGCAAGAGGGCAATATGAGATAATATAGGGAACTTGCTGTTTAGGGAAATATTATCCAGCCATGGATCAGTCCAAAACACACACTCTGCTGCGATTACCAATTCTGAAAGTGGCTAGTGCTTCAATCTTGCGCCATTCTCTTGAAATACTAATCCACGGGCTTCTGAATCTCAAATTCTCCTTCCCACTAGTGTGCCAAAGGAAGGGGTGGCTACCATGAATACTATTAACTACTTGGTCGTTCACTAATTTAAAAATCAGATTTCTTCTTTTTTTGGCAGCTAGAAACCGATGAAAGAACTTGGTGTTCTCATCGCCTAATTTCATTCAATTTAATTTCCTTTTCTGAATAAGATCTTTTTCCTCCCTTTATGTAGTTCCAGGAGGTCAGCTTTCAGCATCCATTTTATGGTACTACTCTCTGTTGCCAAGTCCAGCTGCTCGTTCTTATCTTCTTCATTTGCCAAAGCTTGCAGCAAGCTCTCTTTATTATATTTCTTGGCTTTTTGCTGTCAATGTTCCATTTCTACAGCTGAATTTCAAAGAAGTTTGGAAGATATGACGAAACCTGACCATCCTTGGTGACTTCCCGAATCCAAGGAGTTCTCAATGAATCTGCAGCACTATTTGTCTAACAGCCAACTATTGCAGAAATGAAAAGGGGATGGCCCCCAACTAAAAGCCACTGCCTCTAAAAGTATGGGGAAGTGATCTGAGCATAATCGAGCTTGTCGTGTAACTCTGGTGTCCACAAACAATTCATCCCATTCAGAGTTAATTAAGAATCTGTCTAGCAATGATCTACCTTTTAAATCTCAGTTTCCACATCTTTTCAGATTAGCTCAGCAGCCAAATGATTCAGTTGCTGCCCACTGGGATTTTGTCACTAAATCTTGGTCATTAGTATTTCGAAGATTGCTTAAAGATGAAGAAATTCAAGATTTCCAATGTCTTTTAACACTCATATCTCATAAAGGTCTAACGGAATTGGATGACAGGAGAGTTTGGTCATTAGAATCCTCAGGCCATTTTTCAGTTAAGTCCCTTTCAAAGCACCTTTCTCCCTCTTCACCTTTGGAAAAAGTTTACCTTAAAGCACTTTGGAAAACCAGCAGTCCAAGGAGAATAAATGTCCTGGTTTGGATTATGGCAGTGGGTTCTTTAAACTGTTCCAAGACTATGCAAAGGAAGCTTCCCAATACATGTTTGCTGCCTTCAGTGTGCCCCCTTTGCTTGGAAAACAGTGAGCTATTAATTCACCTGTTCATTTTCTGTCCCTTCTCATCAAATTGTTGGTTTAGCATATTTTCTATGCTCAAATCAGTTTGGGTCTTTGATGGTTCGTTTAGCGCCAATTACTGAGGGGGCCTTATTTATCAAAAAAACCTTTTCTAATTTGGGTTAATTTGATAAAAGCGATTCTAGTTGAGATTTGGTTTGAACGTAACCAACGCATCTTCCATGATAAAAAAAAAGGAATTGGGCTGACATCGTAGAGATTTCTAAAAGAAATGCAGCAGCTTGGTGTTCTTCAAATGCAGAATTCAAAGATTACTCCATTCAAGACATCTGCCTCAATTGGACCGCCTTCATCGGATGAGTTACAAAGTAGTTTCCCTTTAATGCCAGTTCAGAAATAGTGCTTTTGTAGTTTGGACGGGTTTTATATGTATTTCTGCCGTTTTGTTTTTCCTTTCAGCCTTGCTTTAGTCTACCATAGGTAGCTTTTGTAGTTATTTTGGTGGTTACTTTGGTCTTTTCATGACCTTAGTGTATTGTTCTTGTATTTTGGTCTTTTCTTTGTATTTTGGATATGATGAGGGTGCTATGGGGGTGTCAACCTAGTTGAGATGTCTGAGTGCACCTACTGATCCTTTCTCTCTTTCTCTCTTTCTCTCCCTCATTTCTTGGCTTCCCTATTATTCTCATTGTATAGCTCTCTTGTACATTGAGTTTATTAATAATAAAGAAGTTTGTCTCCTTTTCAAAAGAAAAAGAATCTGTCTAGCAAGGATTTGGAAAATATGTTGCCTTCTTTGGACCAAGTAAATTTCCCATGAGAGAGTGGAATTTGAAACAAGTTTGAGTTTTCTATAGACTTATTGAATTTTCTCACACCCTTGGTTTGTCAATGGAAGTCTCTCCTGAATTAGTCTGGTAACAATAAGGCCTCCTCCCACACACCAAGCACTTTAGCAAAGAGTTGCAAGGGAATTAAGTTCTAGCCAAATGAGCTTCCTCTCTTGATGTCGTGTAGGGCCATACACATTGGAAATCCAGCAAGGCTTTTTGCAACAGTAGTGCATTTAACTGAGAGAGCATATCTTCCTTGATGACTTCAAACATAGAGATTTTACTTTCATCCCACATAGTCAAAATTCCTCCAGATCTACCGGTTGATTCAATAAAATCCCAGCCAATGTCCTTCTAACTCCATAGAACCTTAACTAAGGAGCTGTCAATAGTCTCTTGTTTTGTCTCCTGAATTAGAACTGCTGGATTGGTCAACTTCAGTACTCTTTTCAAGGCCAATTATTTTGATTTATTTAGGAGGCCTCTAGTGTTCCACAATAAGATTTTCATGCTTTCGCTTATTCTAACACAGCTGAAAGATAGAAAAGAGTGAACTCAAAGAGGCACCATCTTGAAGGTAAGTTTTCCCTCTCCCCTCTCTCCTCTCTCCACCTCACTCCCTCCGATCTCCCCTCTCCGGCAGCCAGGTTTTTCAGCAGCCCTCTTCATTAAGTTCACCATGGAGGTGGTTAGTTGTAAAATTAACCAGTCACACTACTGCATTTGGCAAGAAGAAGATCGTTGCTTTATTGAAGATGTAGAAGCCGGCAGAAATATCTCTCTATCCGTTCGCCAACTTAGATGGATCAGGTCAGCGTCAACTGATCTTATCAGTTTTCCTGTAGAGAGACTTTTTAGGAAATATGGAGATATCAACAAAGGCAGATTGAGAATTTCAAAGTTTCAAGCTTCGTTGGGTTGGATACTGAGTTGTGATCACTGGCCATATTCAAGGGGTCTCTTTAATATCAGAGTGTGCTTAGGTAACAAGAAGCAAGGTTGGAACTTGTTTTGCTCGATGCTGGATAAGTTTGTTGAAAAACTGGATTATGTTAGATGGTTTGCTGAAAATTCCCTCAATATTCCTCCTCCGATTTTGAATAGGAAACTAAGTTATGTTGAAATGGCAAAATCAGTTTTTTCCAATTCCCCTGCTCCAAAACCTAATTTTAAGGTTACTGACCAGCCTTCCTAGTCAAAACCGGAAGGTTCAAAAGTTCACCCTTTAAAACAAAAGCATTGGCTGATTAAGAATCAAGAAGAAGTTGTGAAAGTCAATTTCGAAAATTTATGGATCATATCAAAGTTATTTGCCTCAGATGACTGGAAATTGATTCGTAAAAGGTTGGAAGATCTTTTCCAATAAAACATTGTTATAAATCCTTTATATGATGAGAATGCCCTCATTAGCATTGACCAAGGATCAATTTTAGATCTCATTCATGAGGAAGGAAAATGGCAAGCCTGGGGGAATTTTCATCTCAAATTCGAAAGATGGAATAACTTTAATCACAGTCAGCCACTTGTTCAAAAAGGCTATGGCGGTTGGATCAAAATTAAAAACCTTCCCTTGGATTATTGGTGTAGAAGTACCTTTGAGGTCATTGGGGATCATTTTGGAGGTCTCTTAGATATAGCCTCCGAAACTCTGAATTTAATTAATGTTAGAGAAGCCCGGATTCAAGTTAAGAAAAATCTTTGTGGTTTTGTACCGTCCACGATTGAAATCATTGATCTAAAGAGGGGAAATAAATATCTTCATTTTGCAGATTTTGAATTCTTAAACCCTCATATTCCCCTCAAAGCCCCTAACTTACGAGATGAATTTAGTAACTCTCTTGATTGTTTCAGGATTAGAGAAGTTATGATTGATGAAGATCTTGATCCCTCCTCCTTTCCTTTAGTCCAGAAAATCCCAAAATCAGTGTTTACATCTCTCCCTAGAAGCAGAAATCCATTTGAAATTCTGAAGAATTTTCCGACCACTTCACCGGCATCGGAGATGAAAACAGTGGCCTGCAATCAGGTTGAAGAAGAATTGAATGATCGGGCATCTGAACAGGTCCCTTTTTTTAATTTTACTAAACCCAAGTCAGACAGCAGTTGCAAAAAGGTAGTGGGGTCCATTCCTAATGATCCTGTTTTTAATATTCCAGTAGCCGAAGAGTCCTCCTTTGTACCTTTAAATGAAAGGAATAAAGGAAAAGGGGCCCACTTCAATAAATCTTTGAGTTATAACCATTTTTGCCCAAATTTTTCAGAAGACAACTCAGCAAATTTATTGCAAAAAACGTTACAAATCGTTTCTGGTTTTAATAATCTAGTAGTCGAAAAGTCATCTTCTGAATCTTTAAATGAAAGGAATAAAGGAAAAGGGGCCCACTTAAATAAATCTTTGAGTTATAATGATTTTTGCCCAAGCATTTTGGAGGACAGCTCAGCGGATTTATTGCAAAAACTGTTGCAAAATATTTCAGTTTCTGATTCTAGAACAGGGGGCCATCTTTCAGCAGAAGTGGGTATTTTCAACCATTCCAAGTGTGAAAAAGGTAGTAAGTCCTCTCTTACTCCAAAAATTCTTAAACACTATATCCGCAAGCAAACCTCCTTCAACAACGTGTGGACTGCCCTGATAAAATCTGAATTAAATGGGATTTGTGACCTTAAAATTCCCCCTTTGGACTCTTTTCAGAATAATACCATCAAACATTCAGTTTCTGTCAATAACCCAGATCTTTTGGAAGTTTACAGCTCTAAAATCCAAGTCCTTGAGCGTTTTTCCAAGTCAGTAAATAGCACTTCTCCTTCAAAGTGTCTCAACACTTCAAAATCTTCCACCTCCATTGCAAAGACAACTTGTCAGCAAGGCTCTTCTTGCAAAGCTGACTTAAGTCCTAAAGACCAGCCCAAAAATTTCTCTCCTATCATTGTGGGTAGTGAAGAATCAGTTGATCTTAGTGAGTTTGACCCTAAATCAGATTCAGAAATTGAAGGGAGGGACTTACATGTTTTGTTTAATGAGGAGGGTTTTCCCAAATAATTTTCCACTACATTTGCCTAAAGAGTTGATGTCAATAGTCAGTGAATGTGGAATTATTCTGGCCTAATTTAAAACTGCAGCCATCCTGATCCTTCTCTTAGCCATAATGAAGATTGTCTCATGGAACACTAGGGGCTTAAATGATTTCTCTAAACGTGCAGCACTCAAAAAGTTCATCAGAAACTGTAATCCAGACGTGATCATGATTCAAGAATCTAAGAAAGAAAGTTTGAATTCAGTTGTCATTAAATCACTGTGGAGCTCCAAGGATATTGGTTGGGAATTTGTAGCATCTGTTGGGTCATCCGGAGGAATCCTTAACATGTAAGATTGTAGCAAGATCTTGGTTACTGAAGTTATTAAAAGAAGGTTCTCTCTATCTATCAAATGCCTCTCCTTGTATAAAAAGGTATGTTGGATTACAAATGCCTATGGCCCTTGTGGATATAGAGAAAGAAAATTGGTTTGGCCAGAATTGTCTTCCTTAGATGTTTGTGCGGCAGCGACTTGGTGTGTTGTTGGAGTTTTTAATATAACTCGTTGGGCACATGAAAGATTTCCCTTTGGCAGGAACTAGAGATGTGGTTTCCACCAAGAAGCGAGCAGATTTAGAGACAGACTTTTCCTTCTGTGTTAGTTGTGAAGAGTCAACAGACTTGAGGTGCCCTTCTAATCACAAGGCTATTGCGGAGACTGAAGGGATGGATTTTAACGCACTTTTTGAAGCTGATTGTGCCCTGCTAGTCAATGCCCCTTGATCCTCCCCCCTAAAATCCTCAGATTTTCCGAAGGACTTGGTGTCCATAGTCAAAGATTGTAGTATTATTCTGGACTGAGTAATTTAGGTCATTGACTGGTTCTTCGTGAAATCGGTGGGTTTTTCTCGAGGGTTGCTTGCTTACCATGTGGGTTAAAAGAAGGATCTTGCTGGTGTTTTTTTGTCTGGATTCTAAAGATTACTCCCTTCAAGTTCTATCGTTTAAACTGGGCTGTCTTTCTCCAAGTTTTATGATTAATCAGCTGATGTTCCTCCTGCATCTTCATCATTCCCTTGTTCTGCCAGTCTGTTGTTTTCGGTTCATTTCTTGTATTGTTTTTTCTTGAGTTTTATTTCTTACATGTTTGGCTGCTTCACACTTTTGTAATTGCAGTACTTGGATTTTCTTTTGGTCTTTGGTTTTTCCTTGGTCCCCCTTCCCCTCTTTTTGGCTTCTCTCTTTTTTTCATTGTATAATTCTCTTGTACTTTGAGATTTACATTAATAAAGAAGAAGCTTGTCTCCGTTTTAAAAAAAATGCTTTCGCTTATTCAGATTTTTTTTTAAAATAAGATCAATTTCGCAAGCGGCAATGAGACTAATTCACAGGTAAGTTTTCTGCTGATTCTTTACAGCATGCCTTGGATTCAAGGGTGAGAAATAACTTAGAAAGATCTGGACCCAATGCATCATCCAAATTATTTGCCTTGAATTCAGCCAACACGTCGTCTCCCTCTAAAATCACTGGTTTTGATTCATCACTGCTAATACTGACTACGGATTCTTCATCATCTAATTTTTCTTCTCCAAAATTCGTAATATTTGATGCTGAATGCAGGGTACCCTCGCACAAGATTAATGCCCGAGTCTGGAATTTTTATAGGAGATAGATTAAAATTTAAAGAGAAGTGAGTTTTATTTAATAACCTTTTGCATTCTAATCCAAAATTTTGAATTTTCACACAGCTTTCCTCAAGTAAATCGGAATTCAAGATGGTCATCCAAGCATTTTGGAAGGAGGTTCTTCCTTTGATGTAGAATTTCTGGAGGTCCTTAACCACATTTGAATAGAAGATTTTCCGATTGGTCCTTTTTTTCTTTTAACCTTTTCTTTTTGTTTCTGTTGTCCAAAGAGATAGGTTGTTGGAATACTTCATTAGAGGCGAAGGAAAATCGTTATCTTCAATATTTGTGGGCCCCATCTCCTCCTCTTCCTCGTTGGCATACCAGAACCCATGTGTCCCTCTACAGGCTGCTTTTGTGAGACCCATCAAGTTGGATCCTTTCTTATTGGCAGCATTGAAGTCGTTTAGGGGGCTGCTGACAGATGAAGATTTGGGAGAACAAACAACATTGACTTCAAGTGCTTTATTGCCACTGCTTTTCTCTTCCCTCCATAAATTCCTTGCCTCTTTCCCCACGAGTGATTGTTGCTCTTCTCCCACGAATTTGAATTTTGGAGTGTGTTCTTTTCTTTTTTCTCCGGCGAAAAGGAGGCCGGCCAGTTGGAAAGTAAAGCACCAGTCATATTGTTTTTCCTTCGAAAGGGTTTCTATTGATTGTCAGAACCTGAAGCATATTTAGACTATTATCCACTAACGGGAGGTCCACTGAGATTTCTTCATTCGAGGCTACTGCATTTAATCTACTTAAATCAATAGGATTAGTGAAGTCACCAAGTGAAAGATCTTTTTTAATCAACTATGGGGCATCAATCGACTCAATATCACCAAAATTAAGGAAGAAACTTGCTCTTAAAGTGTTCTTTATCTCAATGATTGCCGGTAGGAACCCACAAATTCTCACCTGGATTCTGGCTTCAGTACAATCAATAAGGTTAAGGGTATCCAGAGCTATTTCTTCCAAACCTCTAAAGTACTCTTTCCTCCATAGGATTAAGAGGAAAGTTCTTAACTAAGAGCCACCATTTGCTTTATCTGCATGGCTTAAACCCAGGGAGTTTGATGGAGAAGGCCGTAATCCCATCTTAAGCAAGTCGTGTTGCAGGAAGGAATGCCACTGTTCGTATTTATGAATCAACAAAAAGTCCTTTGATCATATTAAGAAATGAAGACCATCCCTTCTTGGAATCACCTGAGAAGATGTGAATAAAGGAGAAGTTATCGGATCCCTTTCGTGCTACACACCTCATGAACCAACCTGAAGTTGTTCGAAATTTGGTTAGCCTTGTTGATTCAAATCCGCCATTTCTATTCTCCAAAAAGAACTTCCATTCTGGTTCTTTCATTAGGTTCGTAATAACTTCCATGAACCATTCAAGTTGGAGCTTAGACACTTTGAGAATTTTTCTAAAATCCACATCTTCAATATGGAAATATCCTCTTTCAAACCCTATGCAGTAAAACGAATTTGGATTTTGCAGCTTTTCACCTCCATGTTTGAAACTACTTATCTTGCCGGAATTAGGGGATGTCGAAGCCGGGGAGCAACTGGGGAGTGGTTGGGAAGGAGTAGAGAGGAGAGAGGACTTGCCTATTCTTTTTGTCCAGAGTAGTTTTAGTATTTCAAATACCAAAAAACCAAAGTCCAGATTATGTGGAACCTTTCAGGTGGTAATTGGAACTTAAGTACGAGAGGCTGTTTGTTTGAGAGGGAGAGGGGGAGTGGGCAAATCTTTATGAGAAATGTTATGTTAAAATCTTCAAATCCAACAATTCCAAAAGCTTCCATTTTGTTTGGATATGTTTAATCATTAGCCTCGCTTTAACAAATTTGCATCAAAGTTAAAGGAAAAGTTTGGAGATCATAGGGGTTTTTCCGAACAAATCGAATCTCAGATCTGTCTGTTATGCATATACTACCAATATGTTAATTAAAATCATTATCCAATAACCGTTGCTTGATAGAAAACAGAGAGATTTGGCTGCTCTTGCTCTAATGAGAAATCATTTTAACAAAAATAAACAAGATGGCAACAAACCTGAAGATGGTATAGCTTTTGATCTGCACGGTACCGAATAGCTTGCAGGGAGAATGCCATTGTTTGTTTTGCCATCTAAACTCAGATTATCAAAAGTTAGAAGAACAAATACAAAAGAAACAAAATTAAGAATGAAATAAAGTACAAGCACCTTGGATAAATTAACAGGATACATTTGAGTGTATTTTCTTAAAATTATATCATTTTAAATGCTTCCTGTTATTTTTTAAATTTTATGAACTGCTTATAAATACATCTTTTAATGTTGAACTTTAATTTTAAACAATTATTTTCTACTCTTTAAATATGAAGAGCTATTTTTAAACACAATTTCCATATAATCCATGAGAAGAAAAACCTGGCATTGGTACATATTACGTGGGCTCTGATTGTGATCAGACCAAGGGGTAAGATTAGCAACCACACTGAGCATCCCAGTTGGATGGATTTCTTCATGTGTTGCAGGAAACTCATCTTTCCTCCCACCATCACCCCCATCAGGGCATTGTATTTCCATAAATACCTGTTCAAGAAAATAATGAGAGTTTTTTTAACTTGCTGATTTGAACTGCCTATATTCTGTTCAAATAATTTTTAAAATATGTCTCAATTGTCTTATAACCTGTTCAAATGGGCCAATGAGTTCAATATTGTGATTATCCTCAGGGGAGATTGAAAGATTTTTAACTGGTCGGACGAATCTAGAAGGAGATGTGAAAAGGTATAAACCAGGATATGCTCCACTTATACTCAAAGGTACATATCCAACTTCCAGATCATCGGGAATCTGAAACATACCCAATAAGAATGAGAGAAATGGGGAAGAAAAACATGCAATAGCAGAAAAATGCACAACTACAAACCACGTGGGGAGATAAAACTTTTAATCGACGTAAATGAGCAACAATTTT
This sequence comes from Cucumis hystrix, assembly GCA_025688845.1. Lineage (NCBI taxonomy): Eukaryota > Viridiplantae > Streptophyta > Magnoliopsida > Cucurbitales > Cucurbitaceae > Cucumis > Cucumis hystrix. The sequence continues at coordinate 11,669,523 of CM046885.1, read as the reverse complement.
CTCTACTTCATTGGATGATATATAACCAACGATTCGACCATCTAAAAGCACGTTAAGAAAATCAGGAGGACCCATTTGAACAAGCTTCGGTAGTGACGGTATCATTCCAACTGCAATTAGAACACTCAGAATAGACGTCCTTATTTTGTAAAAGTCTCGAACTTTTCCTTGAGAATTGAAGTATGATGTAATTTCTGAAATAGACAAATGTAGAATCCAAATTAATTTTTCATTCACTCTGTTGCAAATATAGTGACTGGCCATTAAACTACTAGAAAGCAGTGTACAAGAACTTACAGCCAGCACAAAAATTTATAATCACAATAAAAGTACCAAAATGATTAACGGATTTTGGGAGAGGGAAACATCAAGTGTAATACTAAGTACTAACTATTATAATTTGTCAGCTACGGCATATATGATGTTTTTCATGTTTAAAACATTTCCCTTAACTTGTCTTTAATGTAAGTCTTATGTTTAGCAATAGTCTATACTTGTTCTTGAATCTGGTCAACTAACACGTCCCTTGTGGGAGTGAAGTTAGCCCTAGTTAGTAGACTCAAAACTCAGTTGAAGATGGTCCTGCAATTCCTCATCCCAATAAACCCAAGATAGACGAGTATGGTCGTCAATGAAGGTAACAAAACAATCTTTTTCCCCCAAGATCACAAATGATTATACAGTGAAAAAATAAAATCTAAGTCCCTGCACGGTGTCACAATCGCAACTCTTCAGACACGATATGAGCGATTGTGCGGCACTTGTTCGATCCTCTCAACAAGTCAGCCGATCAAAATCCGCAAACCGCGGACAACTTTAGCACACGATTTAGCCTCCACTCACGTTTTTGGGAAAATATTTTAGAAAACGTGAGAAAGGAATAAATTCATTGAAATCGTTGTTAAAACAAATTTTGAAGACTGTCAATTGCAATAAGAAAGCATAGATTGCAAAGAGTGCGACAAGGCTTGGGCGGGGATTCAAGAGGTGTGCCTCTCCTATAGTACATTTTTAACATTTTCAGCTCTGGCAGGCTTGCATATGAAAATGCCGAAACGTCACACCCAAGCATATCGACTTGAAATTGAAAGCAACTAACTAAACTATGTACAAGACATAAAGACAAGATAAATTGGGGGTATTCGGAGCATACGGCCATAGGTAAACACACCTTGGACAAGTATGTCCGTTACACACGGCAAATTCTGGTACACAGGCCACACCCACAGATATGTACAACAATTCATATATAGACACATCAAAGGAACAGCAAACTTACTGCAGGTGCTGGTTAAATGATTCAGCAAGCCGCATGGTTCACCATCAGGAGTGTGTACTGGACAAAGAAAACCCCAAGACCTACAGAATACCAAATTATCAAAGCTAGAAACAATCATGATACCACGAACTTATTAAATGGCATAAGAGAAACATACTCAGGTAGCAATTTCCGCACAGTTGTAGTGCGAAGTCCAGCAAAGGAAGCTCCACGATGAACAGCACGAAAATGAGACACAAAGCGCAAGAAATTAAGTCGCTCTGCCTGAACTGTAAAGCCTGCTCTCTAATTTTTTGAAAAGGAAACAAGTCTCACTATTATTATAATATTGAGAAATAGAGAGACAAAAGCTCAATGTACATGAGGAATATACAAAGAAGAAAAGGGGAGGGAGGATCAGCAGGCGCACCCGGACATCTCAACTAGGTTGACACCCCCTTAATGCCCTCATCAATCATGATATCCAAGAAGCGAAAAATGTTCATATTTTAGCATGGCAATAGAATATTAAATGCATAAAATGTTTTTTTTTTCCTTTTTGGAAAAGGATATCACACTTTTAAGAGACTAACGCTCCAAAATACAAGATACAAGGAAAAAAACAAAGAAACCTTAAAAATAAATAAGCATAAAGCAAACAAAACACAAGGGAATATCTATCAAAAAGGAACAGTACAAACCCACCCAACTACGATGAATATTTTGAATGGAAACCCACTGAAACTTTTAGAAAGAGAACACCAAGGGAGGACTTCAATGCATAAAATATAAAAGAACTCTTTTACAGTTGCAGGAAATGGACCTTTAAAGTTTAAATTTGTAAAATGAATCAAATTGTGCAGATTCAGCATAATTATAGGAAATGTAAAGGGACCTTTTGGCCAAATGAGAATAAGAACCTCAATACCAATACCATTAGTCTAATAAGTCTTTTGGTGCAACCCCCCAACGTTAATATTCATTAATATTTCCAAAAAAAAACTGTATTTCTGATATTTTTTGTCCAATTTTTTTGGATGAGAAGATATTTTTAGATATCAAGTAATGACCTAAATTATGCACTTATTGGTTAAACTTAAAAATTTCTTGGCATGGTTTTCTTCTCTTTGCAGCCAAAAATTAATGGAGAAATAAAACTCAAACAAAATAACCAAAATAAAAAATCAAGCTGTAAAGCATGTATATCATTACTAACGCTGAATTCAAATTTATTCTGCAAATAATAAATCTGGTTCAAGAACTCAATCGAACATTCAGAAAAAACCAAACACCATATTACATGTGTAACAAGTACATTCTTACCTGCTGCAGATCTAGGCCAGTTTGTGTAACGAGTCTTCCAGTTTTCAACATATTTTCAACAGCTGAACTGATCTGTTTTGATGGATTCTTGTCCATGACCTTCTTCACATGAGCTACTGATGATATAAAAGTGTTGAAACTTTCAGTAAAAAAAGAATATGTAACTGCAGATAGTGAAATCGGAGATAATTACTTCTAATTAAATGTCATAAAATAATTTTAAAAATTAAATATAAAACTAAAGTTTTTTTTTAACAAAAAGACAAGATTTCATTGATAAAAGAAAATATAGAATTAAAGCTTCAAGCCTTTCTTTTGTTTTTTCAAGGAGAAAAGATGGTGTAAAGAAGGTTTAAGCTGAATTTGAAACACAAAACCAGCTGTACTCAAAGGTCCTCCTAGTTAGCTAAAGAGGTTGTTTGTGTGTGTAAATTTCAAAGCATAGTATTTCACATTCGGATAGTGCATGCATGCCCCCAGCAGCAGGCCCACACGGCCAGTAAGTCAATGAAAGTTAATCTAACAAATAAAAAAGAACCTAGCGTTTGAAAAAACTTACAGCTGCAGAATTCAAAATTTTTGCTGGGATTACTAATTTCATCTTCAAGAAGCTTTTTCACCTTTTGCAACCAGTCTTCCAGTTTCTCCTACAATTCACACAAACATCAGTGTTTTCTAACAAATAAACCTTTTTTCAATAAGTAGGAACTAACAAATAAACTTTATCACACGAAAAAAGGTTATTAAGGGCCAGCTATTTTTCTAATAAAAAATAGAATTTGTATTAGCAGAGTCAAGCTATTAACATAACATAGAAATGACTCAAATAACTGAATCTATCAAATTATGTGTAGAGCCTGCATAGTATTTACACTACGTTTCTTGATAGCTGAGTTTCCACAACCTCCTTCCAAAGAGACACACTTGCATATTGATTGAAAAGAACACGACTTTTGAGAGAGGAATCACATATTACTGTTAGGACAAGATAGAAATCTTTTATCTTTCATGGAATATGCCCTTTCCTTACGGCTATTTGATGTAGGCTTGGTAATAGTTATTAGATTGATCTACAAATAATATTTTTCCTAACTAGAGAAGCTTTTTGCAACCTCGTTGCCTTTGGGCTGGTTATGTTACTTTGCAATTGGCATCAGATAGGAAGGCTGTGACGTACAAACTCAATTTATAGAGTATACAACAAAACAAAAAGAAAAACTCTGAAAAAAATGTCAGACGATTATACTGCAAAATATAGAAAGAAGATTAAACCCTAAACCCAAAACCATACTTATAGAGATAAACAAAAGCACACCATCTAAAAGCAAAAGCTTGCAACTGATTGCAATTCAATCAAAATAAATCATGACATGCTGCATATATCTCAATGAAGGTGTACGTTGCCACTGTAGAAGACTGGAAAGTTTTTCACATTTAGTATTTAATGAAATACAAATTCAGTTCTACCTTGAGATAAAGAGTAATTAGCTGACCAGGTAGCAGAACATCCTGGTTCTGCAAGGAATCGGGGTTGTCAGGTACAGAAGTCTGATCTATAAGGGAGAAAAGTTTCTGTGCCATAAAACTTGTCAAGGGGAAGAAAGCCACACGGGAATAAAATTGTCAGCAACATACACAATACAAAATCACAAAATGAATGTGCAAAAGAAAAAGAAGTCAACCAGTCCATTAAAATAAATCCAACTCTTTAGGACTCTTTTGGAATTAGGGGAAAACAGATTAAAAAAAGTAATGGTAGCTCACATAAGCAGATTGAACTTGTCATAATTGTTGTCGAGGTGAACAAATATGTAGTCTTTAAGAACTGCATCTGCAACCTACAAAGAAGGATATAGAGCAATGACCAAATAGAATGCTTTATGAATTGATCAAGCCCAAAAAAGAAGTTTATATAGTGACCAATGAACGTGTCATGAGTCAAAGTGTACTATATAACTCACAGTAGAAAATTTTTCTTTTCCCAGCCCCTCCATGACTGGCTGGAAGTGTTGTCCTAAATTTATAGTAAACTGAATTAGTATACATGGATAACAGTCAAAACCATAAAAGTTTTGCATTTAAATTATACTGAGCTAATCACCTATATGATCTAGACATTGACGATGATCAAAAAGTGCCAGGTCTCGAACTTCATCAAGAATAATCTTTGCCCTTTCACTAACAAGCTGAGTTCCAACAGCACCCTTACTCTTTCCATGTTTGTCACTATAACAGCTTGTCAGACTTGCATATATTTCATGGTCAGTTGTGTCAATTAGGGCCTGACAAAACAAAGTAAATATGGAATTCATTGTGCTGTTCATGATATTGAGATTTGAAAGAGAGACGGGATCAAAAGAAAAAACAATAATACATATGCTGTTGTTTTTTTCTAACAAGAAACAAAATATCTCAAAGTTAAAATGAATCATACAAAAGCAAGGGAATGAGCTTCCCAAGCAAGGAGGATTACAAAAAGCTTTTCAAGTAAGCTAACAGCAAAGTAAGCCGAAAGCTTTAAATCAATAAATAAAATTTATAGTTTGTATTTTAGACTCTATTTTTCCTGTTTATTTTGCATTGTCCATTTGTATTCTTTTGTGCATCTAAGTTTGTTTCTGAACTTTGTAGTCCCACCAAATTATTGACTCACCTAACAATTGAACAAGAAGATAATGAAAGCATTAAAATATCAAAAGGAATGAGGGTAGTATTGAACCTTTAGGACGACCCCTATGGGAAGCAAGTACTCCTTTCCCTGAACCCTGAAAAATTACGATAAAAAATGCATTTAGCATCACAAATCTTGGTGAAACTTTAAATAGGTATATATATTTGTTAAGCCATGCCTACAACCATTACCAAAATCCAAGTCTGGCACTTCCATTCCTAAGATAATATAATTTGACTGTTACTGAAGATTGATCTTCTCTTACACACCTGGATTGGAAATCGAAAAATAAAACCTTGAGTGATACCGAAAAATTTAATGTAGATCCCACAAATCCACAAAAACAAAGAAAATAAAGGTATTCATATTATTTAAAAGATACTAAGAAATTTATAGGAGGGAGAGAAAGCATCAACTAGAAAAGCCTCAACAAAAGGTAAAACCACGTGCTCATCTTGTAATTTCAATCTTACAAGAGATGCAAAAGAAAAATGACCTTCAATTTGGCTTCTTAAGAGAAGTTTTTTTTTAAACGGAGACAAGCTTCTATATTAATGTAAAACTCAAAGTACAAGAGAATTATACAATGAGAAAAATAGGGAAGCCAAAAAGAGTGGGAGGGAACCAAGGAAAAACCAAAGACCAAAAGAAAATCCAGGTACAGCAATTACACCAGTGCGAAGCAGCCAAAAAGTAAGAAACAAAACTGAAGAAAAAACAATACAAGAAATGAACCAAAACAGCAGACCCGCAGAACTCGGGAATGTGGAAGATGCAGGAGGATCAGCAGCAGATTAATCATAAAACTTGGAGGAAGACAGCCCAGTTTAAACTATAGAACTTGAAAGGAGTAATCTTTAGATTCTAGACATAAAAAGCACCAGAAAGATCCTTCTTCTAACCCACATGGTAAGCAACCCCCGAGAAAATCCTACCGATTCCACAAAAAACCAGCCAATGACCCTAGAGCTCCACAGAGTTTTATAAAAGCATTATTAAATCTTTCCATTTTAGATTCCTTCAAAGGAGGCAGTAATAAAATCGCAGTGACAGAAATACTTCCTAAATTGCTCAGCCCAAAATAATACCACAATCTTTGACTATGGACACCAAGCCCTTCGGAAAATCTGAGGATTTTAGCGGGGAGGACCAAGGGGCATTGACTAGCGGGGCACAATCAGCTTCAAAAATTTAATTAATAGCATTTTTCTTCAATGCAAGACATTAATTTATTGACCAAGATCAGTTTTGTTGTTCATCTTTCAAAGTGGGATTGGTTTGATTTCATTAAAATTTGTTTTGAAGTGTTGAGTGATGAATTTACTTGAACAAGATTGTCTGTGTAGGTTGTACTCGTACATTTAAGTTCTTTGTGTTTGGAGTTTTTATTCTAACTGAATAAATAAATAAATAAATATTTTTAAAAATAAATAAATAATAAAAGAAACCAGGAAAGAACTGTTCTACGGAAAGAAACTTCAACTTCTCCAAAACATAAAACTTAAGCATAGGGGAAAATTCAAAAGGAAACCAATTTTGTCAACCAATAAATTGCGATAAATAAATAAAGAAGGAACCCTTAAAAAGCTCTTCCAATTATATGCATAAAATACAACCATCATACGTTGGCCTAGTGGTAAAAAATGAGGAACAGTCTCAATAGCTAACTAAGAGCTCATGGGTTCAATCCATGGTGATCACCTACCTAGGAATTAATTTCCTACGAGTTACCTTGACACTCAAATATTGTAGGGTCAGACGGGTTGTCCTATGAGATTAGTCGAGGTGCGCTTAAACTAGTCCGGACACTCACGGATATCAAAAAAATAATTATATGCATAAAATAAAAAGAAAATAGAATAAAAAGGAGTAAAATTTTACACCAAGAGCAAGTTAAAAACCAGATTGACTCCCATGTATATGCATTTTCTCCTTTTATGTAACCTTGTAACATGAGCATTAGTACCCTTTCATTTTGTCAATGAAAATTTTTGTATCATGTTAAAAAAGCAAAAAAACACAAAAGAAAGCAACAAAAGAATTGTGAGCATGAATTACTGAAAGCACAAACTTGATTTAAGTAGAAAATGAAGAAAAAGAACCTTATAACCACTGCTTTATCAGTATAACCTTCCCGTCGATCAGAAAATGAATTCCTCACCATACTCGTTGGCTGCAAAAAGAGTTATGACATTAAGATATTGCAAATAATCTTTTTCAAATAATTAAGATAAAAAGGTAGCTCAATTACATAGTTTCGTTTGGGTGCTATCAAAAGCCGAACAACTCTCTCCAGCCCGTTCATAACGAAATAACTACAACATAATTGAAATAATTAGGATAGTCACTTAAAAATTACATTGGAAGAATCGGCTGCCCATTAAAAGAAATGTGATGGTTTTCATTGCACTCCAAAACATCGGAAATAAAAATAAAAATAAAGTATTCAACATCCCACAAACACAAACAGAAACAGAAAACTAATTGAGAAAATAACCAATAAGATGGATGACATGATAACAAAGAAATCAAGAAAGCGTGGATTTTTTAGACATTTTTTATGAGTTACTTTAAATCTTATTCATGGAGATAATGGAGAACCTCCACGAGTTTGCGTCATTTAGACTTTAATTAAACAGTTTCTCTCCCATTAGAAAAATAAACTAAAAGCAAAATAAAATAAAATAAACCTCACTGCTTCATGACTGATGAGGTACTACAAAGAAAATTCCATTTTCTCACTAGTATGCCTTCCGTCAAAAGGGGAACTAATGTAATAGGATTAGGGTAAATTAAGTTATATTGGTCAAATTCTCAATTGATTTGGATTAGGATTACCTTTCTTTGGTTTATTAGGATTTGATAGTTTTTTAGGCTAATTAAGAATAGAGTTTGCTTTCCAATTCACTATAAATTAAGAAATTGTATTCTTGTATGAACAACTTTGACTCATACTAAAGACTTTGATTTGATTCTTGGAAAAAAATTTCCTTTATCTCCTCAATTTGGTATTAGAGTGAACATTTGGGCCCGCATTGGTTCCACTAGTGAAAGACCAAAAAGTCTAGTCTCCAGGCAATGCAAATCGAAGAGATGGCTATGTGCGCTATGCTCGTTGCCAAATAGCACATACATAATTAAGGTAACCTTTTAAATTAAAGGAGCAAAAAGAAATTTGAAGAATCATCCAAGCATGGAGTTCTATGATGCTAGCAGAACGTTCAATACCAGAAAATACTCTCTTGGTTATGAAAAACGACCAAGAAAGTCATATGTCCATTCAAGAACACCTATCATTTCCCAGTTCCCACTATAGTCCTAAACCTAGCAAAGTAATCGGTGTTTCCTACGCAATCTTAAAGTACCGGAAGAAATTAGAAAAGGAGTGGGGCCAATGTCCGTGGTCTCTTGTGGAAAAAAAAAAAGAAAAAAAAAGGCCAGAATTTGGAAGAATTTTCAAGAAGACAACAAAAATTTGAAAAGTCTAGGATTGCAAATATTGAGAGTAACACTCGTGAAATTCAAGAACCCAACAATAGCAGTGAAACTGAGATAGAAAATATAGAAGATTTTGAGACTTATGAAGGAGTGATAAGCAATCATGTTAAGATCCAAGACTCAATAGTGAAGGACGTTGAGTTGTGGGAGACAAAGAAGAAAAATTAACTGAAAAAGAAAACTCAAAGTTAAAGTTCTACAACCTATGTATTGAGAAAATCGCTGGATCAGCAAGATCAGTAAGATTGGATGATGGCGCCTAAAACTCAATTTCCAATCATCGGCGAAGCGGAAGAAGTTGAATCTGCTTGCGAATTGAAAGACAAGAAGGAATAATATCCAACATATTCAACATAATACCCATCCAACCCAACCTAGCTTGTTTCAATATCTTTTTTCTACCCGCAATCTACGTATTGAACCCAAATTTATTCATTTTGTACCCATGGCCCGTGTAATCCAACCCAACTTAGATTCTCTTCATTTCTTTTCCTTAATCCAAGCAAACCCGATTTTATTCATTTTGTACCCATGGCCCGTGTAATCCAACCCAACTTAGATTCTCTTCATTTCTTTTCTTAATCCAAGCAAACCCAATTGCAAATCGACCAAAACCCATTCTTTAAATACAATTAACTCAACCAATTTTCAACTTTCAACAAATCAAAGTTTCTTTTGTTCAAGCCAACAATTTTCCAGCATATTTTGATGTTGAGAATGTTTGTTTATTATTTTTTTATATTCATTTAAGGACAAGTTTGTCTTCAAGGATAGAATGATTAGAGAAAATTAAGCTATCATGGTCAAATTGTTAGGAACCAAGTAGTATGGGATTCCACATTGTTAGAATGGGTCACCAATGTGGTACTTAAGTGGCTTGGCTCTCCTGCTCCAATAGCTAGCTTTTGGGGTACTTAAGTGGCTTGGCTCTCCTGCTCCAATAGCTAGCTTTTGGGGTATGGTTATCCAAGGTGCTTAAGTACCTAACAATGGTATCAGAGCTATTGAGATGGGAGAGTCAAACCACTTAAGTACCACATTGGTCATCTCATTCTAACCAATGTGGGACAAAGGCATCCCATGCTATACCTTGGTTCCTAACACAAATCCTTATCAATGGGTTGGGATCAGAATTAGTCTCCTTGATGTATAAGGATTCGTTTTTTAGATTAATTAGGATAAGTGTTAGTTCGCTATCTAAATCTCTATAAATAGAGAAATTGTCTTCTTGTATGGACAACTTTCAAATTTTAAAACTTCCCAAGTGATCATCCAACTTAGTAATACTCTTGCTCAAGCACACTTAACTGCGGAGTTCAAATGGGATTCAGTGCATTGGTCCTGGCATGATCACACCCCCTTGGAGAAAAATCTCCTCTTAAGCTACATTTGAAACTTGGAAATAACTATTAGGCCTGTCCTAACCCTCTCTTGTAGATGAACCCAACCCTAGACGCCATCCTCGAACCTAATCCTAGTCACAATTTTGTCGACCCTATTCGTTGTCATCCAATTGCCCTAGAATGTTCGCCTCCACTCATCATCCTCGTTCGTGATTCTTGGCTTTCAGCAATTATTCTCATTCGCAAAACCAATACTCTCTCCCATATGGGTTCGTTTATACAATCATTTGTTGTCGACGTTTCCCCTTTCAACACCACCTTCTTCCTTAGTCATTGTCCTCAATGTCAGCCGTCGCAAGAAGTTTCCATATTTTTTAGGATTTCCTTTTTCCTATCCATTTACTTTACTTGTTGTAGCGCATCCACCACCGTTGCCATTTTCTCTTTACCTTCAATCCAGACCATTGGATTGCTACTTTGGTTAGGTTTTCTCTATCTTTAAGTCTCCGTGCTTTGGTTTGAAATTTTGGTTGGTTTTAGTGACGTTCATTTCTGTACCTAGTTGTGTGTCATTTGTCAAAGCCAGTTTGTCATGAATCATAGCAGTTGTTGAATTAACAATAAGAATTTCTAGATTTGGTTTGAAAGAGAGCAATTCTTCATTGAAGATATGGATCTTAAGTATAAGTTAACCATTCATCTCTCTTTATCTCACCTTGTTTGGAACTATGGTTTGAACATTCTTTTATTCTTTTTTCAGAGTTCTAAAAGCAAAAGAGGGATGCCTTTGGTACCACTAGAATACATAAGGGGTGGCTAATTGAGTACATCATGACGAGAAACAATCTAAAAGACATGTGAAGAAAGACAACTTTCAACATTAACTTGCAATTTAACCATACATGTTTTTAAGAAAAGGAAACCGGCCTCTTTCTTGATAATATAAAGCTCAAATTTAACAATACATGTTGTGCCACTTGAACAACATTTTTTTTTGTATATTATAACTTACAAATAAATTAATCAACTGTCAATATAATACGAAGAGCTAAAGGCATAGTGGAGTTACTTACCCACCCATTTCTGATGCCTCTTCGTTGTAGGAGATCAACTTCTTGGGATCAAGACCTCTCAAGTGACAAAGCTTTGACTGAGCAAAAATACAGAAAGTAGATCAATGGCCAGGCAAAACTAGGGAAACAAATATTACCCAAGTTTTAAAAAATTCATGCACTTGTTTGTTGATGCACTTGTTTGCAGCTTTCTACCTGTTTCTATTCTACTGAAAAACCACATTCCAATAGACGTAAGCAACTATAGAGTTCCTTCTAGATGGGGAAAAATAATTAAACACAATATTCTCTTGTTTTATATGAAACAAGTGAAAATTATATTCATATTGACAAAGGGAAACAACTTAAGGGCAATGAGTAGAGAGAACGCCTGCCAAAAAAACTAACACAGAAAAAAGCCTTCCAATTTCGAAATATAATAATTTAACAAAGGAAAAGAACAAAGATACCATCATTCAGTAACAGTTATAGAGCCAACATAAACAAATGAAACCAAGCCACGAAACACAAACCTTCAGCATTATCGGGAATTGCCCAAAGTTAAACTTCTCTCTTATGACAGCTTTTTCATCGTATTGAAAACAAACATCTGCCATGAACTTTCCGGTATATGAAATTTTAGCTTGCCTACACTGTTTGAGGTGAAAAAGGATGACACATGGTCATCCATAAATCCATTAGAATCACACATAGAGAAACCAAATACAAAAGAAACAGAATAAATTCTTAATTCAAACCATACTTCATAAGGAAGAAGAGCTTCCCGAATTGTTCTCAAATTGCGCTCCTTCTGTGGTGGGTATAACTCAGGCTTACCCAACCAAAGTGAAACTATAGTCAAGAATAACATAATATACAATCACAAATTTAAATAAATAAAACCCGAAATTTTCACAACATGAATTATTTTAAGTCAAATATAGTAAATTTGATGGAAAGAACACATCAAGACACTGCATGATGTTTGATCAACAAGATTCCACATTGATGTTTGATCAACGAGAACCTACACTGATGTTTGATCAACAAGATTCTACTCTGATGTTTAATCAATGAGATTCTACTCTGTTTCTGTTTCTTTTTCACTTGACTTTTCATAACCCCCCGAAACCACATGCTGCACCAGGATTTTATAGGAATCTTGCGACTACCTCTTCCAAAAAAAGTCCATGGATCTCCCATACCTTTCCTTCTTCAAATATTAAAGAATGATCAACCATGACTTATACTGTAAACCGGATCTCTTGGAAGCTAAATCCGGATAGTTGCCTTCAATTCAATACATGTTTCTCTTTGTATAATTCTCTTGTTCATTGAGTTCTTATTATTAATAAAAAAGTTTGTCTCCATTTCAAAAAAAAATTCAATACATGTTTCTGATAAATCTAGATTCTCTTTGCATATTGAATGAAACCACCACATCTAACTCCAAATGTCTCTAAAGATCATCTTTCTCAGTAACATAAATGGTAGGCCTGTTTTGTAAAGGGGTATTGGACCTTTTTTCGGATCATCTGCTTTTGTTCTTAACCTTTTTTTGACCATCTGCTTTTGTTCTTAACCGACATTTAGTTGTTCTTCTTTTTATCTCGTCTGCATTTTATCTTTTTCAATTGTGATCATTCCCTCTTGTTTGGGCTTCAACTGTTATTTTTGGCGTTTCTCCTTGTTGTACTCTTTGAATTATTTTATTCGTCAATGAAATATTTCTTATCCAAAAAAAAATCACTAGTGGGCCTGTCAACTTAATCCTCCCCATATGAAGAAACCTCTTTCCATTCTCCATGGTTTTGAACATAATGTTTTTCAAATTGAGACCCTCATACAAGAAAAACAAACGCTTGTTGTGTACTCCAAAGAAGGATGTCCAATTTTCTTCTTTCTCCCAATTGATGTTTAATGTGTCAGAAAAATGTAGAGAACCACTCTCAAAAAAATAAACATTTCATTGATAAAATAAAATAAGGGGAAACCCCATGAACCTAAAGGTGGTTACCAAATGGGCGCCAATTCGCAACTAAGACCGATAAGCTAAAGTTCCTAAAAGGGTGCCCAATTCGCACCAATAAAAAGCTGTGGACAATACCATGTCAAAAAAGAACTAAAAGATGAAAAAGACATCTATTATGCTCGCCCCATAAAGTCCAAAAAAAATCCCGAAGAACGGTGAACCAAATAACCTTACTGCAACCAATAAAAGGGTGGCCCACCATACGAGAGTTGAAGATGTCCGAAATGTCATTGGACAAAGCAGTAGACCAACCAAAAGCCTCCAAAATGAGATCCCAAAATTGTCGAGCAAAAGAACAATGAATAATACACCAAGAAGAAGAAAGAGACATATAAGGCATACGACGTTGAAGATGATCAGTAGTGTTTATAGCTTTATGACTATGCACCCAAAGAAAAATTTTGATTTTCTTCTACAAGTGATCCATCCAAATGATTGAATAAAAATCTCTTTCAAAAGGCTCAAGAACACCTGTCAAGTCATCAATCATAGATTTCATGGTAAACATAGATGAGGAGTCAATAGTCCAACTCCAAGAATCAGGCACCATACGAAATCTGCTAGAAGACAAAAATAGCATACAAAGATACCCATTCATGAATTTCATGATTAGTAAATTACGTCTAGTGCAAGTCCCAAGTCTCAAAATCAGAAGCCATGCTTCAACAACAGAAATATTAAGAGTACAAAAGAGACGAAACAAACGAGGAAAAATCACAAAGAGAATACCACAATCATGCCATAGATCTTTCCAAAAAGAGATAGTGTCACCCATAACAAGGCAATGTTGAGTCCTAGAAAAAACAAGGTCAGCAGTATGGCAAATGGAGCTCCATGGGGACTTTGATGACCTTCAAACAATAGTCGGCCAAACACAAGAGAGATAATAGTAGTTAGCCACAATGAGCTAACACCACAAAGCATCATGCTCATGTAAAAACCTCCAGATCCACCACACCAAAAGGGCAGAATTTTGATGATGAAAAATGCCAATACCAAGACCACCAAAAAGCTTAGGGCACTGAGTAGTAATCCAATCAACGTTATGCATACCATTTACATCGCATGAACCATCCCAAAAAAATCATGAATCAGTTTCTCCAAACAATTAATCACAACAGTAGGGGCATAAAAAGAGAAAGGTAATAAGTAGCAAGCTTGAAAGGGTGGCTTGAATAAGTGTATGACAACCACCCTCGAAGATGTAGGCATATTTCCAATAATTGAGTTTTTGTTGGAACTTCTCAATAACTGGTTGCCAGAAAATCATCAATTTAGAATTGCCAGCAAGGGGAAGGCCAAGATAAGAAGCTGGCCATTGTCCCTTCTTACACCCAAAAACAGTCACCATCCAATCTAGATCATCATCAGAGATACGAATGCCAAGGAGCTCACTTTTAAAGAGATTAATACATAAACTAGAAGCTTTTCAAAAGCATGAATAATCTCAAACAAGCATGTAAGGGCAACGCGGTCAGCAGTGGAAAAGAGCAAAGTGTCATCAGCAAATTGCAAGTGATTCAAGATAAAACTCGAAGCACCAATGGGGTGAGTGGCTACCAAATTTTTAGATAGATTATGGTCCAACAGATGACTTACGCTATCGAAAACCAATATAAAAAGAAAAGGAGAAAGAGAATCACCCTGTTTAATGACACAAGTAGGGGTTATTTTACCACAAGGTCTACCATTAATAATAATGGAAAAATTTATACTAAAGACTCATCCATGAATCACTTACACCAAAGCCTTTAGCCTGAAGAATTGCATCTAAAAAATCCCAATCGACCGTATCAACACCTTTTTCAAGATCAAATTTAATAATCACACCTTTTCTTGGTTTCATGAAACCAATCATCCACCAATTCATTAGCCATAAGGGATGCATCCAGAATCTATCTATTTTCAACAAAAGCAATGATACATGGAAGAACCTGTTTCAATCGATTTGATAAGACCTGAGCAATAATCTTGTGAGCACATGGGATGAGGTTGATCGGTCGATAACCAAAGACCATTATAGCATCTGATTTCTTGAGAATGAGACAAATATAGGCATCATTTAGGGAGGCATTGATAATTATGGAGTCAAAAAAATCATGGACCATATTTGATGTAATTCAAAGTAGGGATTATTTCTCCAATTGAATTATCTGCCTTCCAAGACTAAGAGATGAGGTATTTATTAAGAATCTTGAGAGTTTGTTACAAGGTAGTTATAGGAAAGTTGTTACAAAAACAGTTAGAATGGTTAACTATTTTAACTATCTTACTCTTATTCTACTTACTACATCAATATTCATCTTTTAAAGTAGTAGAAAAAAATTTTAAATTATGTTGTAAAGCCATCAAGGCTGGGAGACTTATTAGCACCAAGAGAAGAGATAGCCAAGAAAACCTCGTCTTCATAAAACGAGCATTCAAAATTAGCAGCATTATTATTCAAAATCGGATTCTAATTCACATTCATGGGTAGAAATCGAGAACCAGCCTTCTTAGTAAAGAGATTTTTGTAAAAATCGCAAAATTCAGATTCAGTATCATCCATAGTCAATATGCTTCGACCGTTTCTGAAGAGAATTTCATAAATCAAACTTTTCTTTTTGCGGGTAGCAACAAGACGGTAAAAAAAACGAGTGTTTTTATACCCCTCCGTGAACCATTTAAGTTTACAAAGTTGCCATTGGATGTGCTCCTGGGCAGTTAATTATTCAATTTGCTCCCTCGATGAACGACTTGTTGATAATTGTTCTACAGAGAGTTGAATCTTGTTGCCTATATTATCCAACTCACGGAGCTGAGAGATAAGGGATGGTAATTTAGTAGCCTCTCCACGCTGGTTGTTATTCCATGAACGAAAGAACATTTCTAATGCTTTGAGCTTCATCATCAATCCATGTCCAGGCCAACCAGCAACCCTATTGTTTGTCCACCAAGTTTCCACAAGTGGCGAAATAATGGAGTAGAGAGCCAGGAGTTCTCAAATCTGAAAGGGCACGGACCCCAATCAATATCACATGCAGTCATAGCAAGAGGAAGATGATCCAAAGTGACAATCTAATCGGTGAACATGAAAGGATCCAAATTTAGTAGCACAAATGCCAATAACCAAAAAACGATCAATTAAGAAGGCATATTGGGTATGCCCAAAGTTGGACCAAGTGTAGGTTGCATTTTCCAGAGGCACGTCCCTCTAATGATAATTTGCAATCCATTGGTTGAAAAGCTGCATGTTATTTGGAACAAATTGATCATATGATTTCTCCAAGGACCATCTGGTTATGTTAAAATCACCACCATTAATCCAAGAATCGCCTCCCAATCCCACCAAATCATCAAGTTCCTGCCAAAAATTTGAGTGATACAAACCATCAGATGGGCCATATACAGTTGAGAGCCAAAAAGAAAAATCATCCATCAAGGAAATATGTATAGAAACTGTATAAAGGCCCTATATAACCTCAAGAAGAGTGAGATCGGGTGCAGGCCATAAAATAAGGAGACCACCCGAAGTATCAATCACATCAAGCGTTGTCCGGTCGATAAACGAGAAGCTCCAAATGGATTTAATGATATAGGAATCGGTGTCATCAAGTTTGGTTTCCCGGAGAAGAACAATACTCGGGTTCTGTTGTTGCAACAACCCCTTAACCAATGCACGTTTCTTACAGGAATTCAAGCCATGACCATTCCATGAGATGATCTTCATTTATCAACCTCATAACCCTCCCTATTGGCTAAAGCCGATGATTTATCGTAACAAATTGGGGATTGCAAATTTTGAAGTTCCCTCTGTAGTTTATTATAGGAATTCAAGCCACGACCATTCCATGAGATAATCGGACTGGGGGGGTAAGTTTCTCCAAAAACAGTATCATCCAACGAGTGAGTGGCAAAATCGTTTTTTGGAGAGAGAGGGCTGGTCAACTCTCACTGATATCTTGGGTGCCTTTTAGCTTCTAATGTTGGGCAAAGTTGTTCTCCATTTATGAGATTAGCTAAGATTTTTTTGAGGCCGCTAGTGAAGCTATCTTTCATCTAATGATTGGCTCGCTTTAAAGGCTCAAGCTACTGTCTTATCGTCAATTTGGTGGCTGTGATTTTGGGGAGATTGTGGCATGAAAGAAATTAGAGGACCTTCACAGAGATTGAATCAAAAAAGGAGGACTGTTAGGATTGTTCTCATCTTCTTAGTGTTCCCTCGATAAGCTTTTTTCGTAACTAAGCTCCTATTTGTTCATACCAATTCAATGCACCATCCAAAGGTACCACTATGTTTCTCCTCGATCTATAACTACGTTTTTACTATGAACATGCATCGTTCAAACTTACTTGATGGGAAAATATCAAAATAATATAAATTGGTAAGATACAACTACCAAAATCCATCAACTCATTCATAAGCCCCAATTTCATAGCTAGCAAAGAGAGAAACACGTGTGAGAGAAGTAACAGAGAGCTCCATCTAGTCTCCATCGTTTCAGTCAATAATTAACGTTAACCGGATAAAATAATCAAAAGGGCGATGACATTCATCAAATTCGTCAGTTTAAAGAGATTAAACAAAAGTATTCAGCAAGAGGAGAAGACAATAAACATTCGGAAGAAATTAAACCCTCAAAAAAATTAATAGTAACAGTAACACTGAAATGAACTGAACCGGACATGTACAGAATATAACAGAATAAAAAAAGTAAGCCATAGAGATTCATAATAAGGATATTTCTAAGCTTTTTGTTGGTGAATGAGTCGTAAATTTCGACGGGTTTGATGCTGTTCATAAGTGTCTCCAATCCGGCATCGACGAGGTGATCAAACGATTCTATATGGTGTCTGAACAGCTCGCGCAACGGCTCATAGTCTTCGTTCTCTTTAAATTTCACCACCATCTTCTTCGCCGGCGTCGGAGCTTCTTCTTTCCTCCGTCCGAGCTAGCGACTGATTGAGAGACGACAACGTTTATTCGGGCAGGCGCAGGGTTTAGGGGTTTTGGAGAGCCCGCCAACGAGGTATTTATAGGGACGGACATTCAATTTTCTTTTCTTTTACTTCTTAAAGTTTCTTTTTACAATCCTTAATTTCCAGATTAGTAGTCATGTTAAGGGTTTGATTTTCAAAATGGTAGATTAAAAAATAAAACCATTTCTAAATACTTTTAGAAATTTTCTCATTTAAAAAAAATCTTATTTGTTTTAAATGTGTTATTTCATTTCGGTGTAAAATATTCTTTATAATTACGGTTCAAAGGTGTGAATATTCTAAATAACTAATGAAAGTTTTATGTACATTGAGGTTATTGTATGATGACCTATTCAAGAATGCATGCATGATTGATGATCTACTCTAAAAAAAAGTGGGAATTCTAACCTTATTACATTAGACCCCACTACCACATGAAATAAATATATCGATCGTTATAAGCATTTGTTGGGTCTCTCCATGTGAGATATTGACCATGGATACGGGTGAGTAAAACTCAACCGCCATCATGTTGGGACTACTCTACATATATACCTAACGCAACGAACTTTAAAAGTGTGGTAATGGGATCTGACATTATCAAAGTGTTGAAAATCATATTTTTGTCAGGAGTTGGGTCGTCAATCATAAAGGACTCTCAAATAGATCGTATGTACAAAAACTTGTACATGCATTTTAGTTAAATGTTGATACCTAGTTTCATTTGCTTTACTTGGGTTAATATATATTGGTAGTCCAAATTCACATGTGTTGATGTTCTATGCTTAATCTAGTAACTAAAAATATGGTATAATATATAATGGAAAATTGTATCGTATGACAAAACATTTAGAAAAAATATAGCTCATAGGACATATTTTTTTGCATATTGCAAATATGACAAGTGAAGTTCATATTTAGTGACAAGTACTACTACTACTTATTTTGCTAATTTTGCAAGCACCCCATATATAATTGTAAAATATAAAAATAATGATTAAAAACAAACAAAGCAAACAAAGCAAATAAAAAACAATATGAAAAACATATACATATAATTCCATATTTTGTAGTACGTGTGAAGTGAAGTACTCGTAAAATATCTATAATTGCACTATCATGTATTTAATATACAAATAAGTCATACAAAAAAAAGTTTCATTGCCTACGCTCCTAAAAATATCTTAAATAGCATTGACGTTCTATTGAACTTGACTTGTGTTGCCAAGTGTCAATCATGATAAATTGCAAGTATAACTTAACCTTTTATGTGGTTGAAAAATGTGTGGGCTATACACCATGTTACACACGAGTAACTTGTAACCGTATATAATCAAAGAGAACTTGTTTGTTTCTTTCGTGAACTTTTCACAACACCTACTTTATTCCATTCCTTAATTGCCCTATTTGCCATCCAAAGCACAACTCAAATCAATCATTTTCATCTCAATTTCTTAGATCACAAACTTTGATATGGTATCGTTTGGTTATAATCTCTTACTTCATTCACTGTATAAATTGAGAACTATAAAATCTAAAGACTGTGATTTTTTCATCTTCTTTATTTTTCATAGTTCAATAGTATAAGAGTGCGAGATTCAAACCATTCATTTATGGTTGATAGTAAACACCTTATATATGATTGGTTTAAAGTTAAATTGTCAATCACAACATTCTTCGATATAAAATATATATTTTGTTGTTTGTTTTTTATTGTCAAGAATGGGCAATATTAGCAAGATAAACACCTTTTAAAAAAGTGCAAGGTATTTCTCATTAATTAAAAGTACTTCTAATACTTGCCTATGATTTTTGTTCATCGTTATATGTGTTGTAAAAATATCATCTGTGGAAAAAAATAAAAGATAAAAAAATGAGGCGTGGTGAAGAAGTTATTTCCGTTCCATGAGTTTAAACTTTGCCTTCCTTCTTTTCTTCTTTAATTGAATTAAATAAATATAATCTGTTGGTTTTTAAAAAATATAAAAAATTGACAAACGGTTTACATTTCCTATAACAACAATCCTAAGACAAAATTCATTACATTTGATTTTTCAATGAAGTGTAAATAGTTTGTCATATGTTATATTTTATACATTAAATGATAGTCACCTTTGATGATTCTTCTACATGAACTCATACTAACGAAGTTTAAATTGACGTTGAACTTCCCACAATCGAATGCTTAAATTAGTATAGGGGAGTGTATAGTTCGACTAAACACACGTGAAGTAAGCTCATAACTTTCATTTGAAGATTTCTTATTCTCTTATATGTTTGAAGTTGTCAAATAAGGCTACTTATATACGCCCATTTACTGACACTCATCTTTGGTTACATGTAAAGTCATTGGTTGAGAGACTCTGGGTTGTCCTTCCTCTAACACTTGTTTATGATTACAAATAGAAACTCGATACTCCAACTTTTTTTTTTTAATTATCAGAACACACTTTTCAACATCGCCTTCGGGCAACTCTATATTCTAAATCTTCTTAAACATGGTTTGTTATGTATATTTAATGAAAGTATCAATACAGAAACATATCACTTTTTTCGTACATCTAAATAAAATCAATTATTATTTTTAAATAAAAAGTTATCTTTCTTATCATTAGATTGCAAATTCGAATGGTTATTCAATACAATAGGAAAATCTCACTACATTATTTAAAATGAACTCGTCGTCAACATTTAAATGCTCGTTTTATGCTCGTTTTCAAATACAAAAGATTTAATTAAAATGTTTAAAATGTAGCAAAATATCAGGTGATAGACACCGATAAAACTATCACTGTTAGATACTTAAAATTCAACTATATTTGTAAACATTGTTAGCAATGTTATCATTTAAAACAATTGCCCACAAAACTAGTAGTTTTAAGCTTTTGTTAAAAAAATAAAAAACGTATCTACAAACCGACCCGCTTTTACTATCAAGTATCAACTACCCCACACAAAGATTTGATCCAACCCTAGCGAAAATATAAAAAATCAACCAAATTACAAACATTATTTTCCATTTTTTTTTTGATAAAAAGTCTTTTTTTAGAAATTATTTGAACAAATATTTATAAACGATAAATTATTGTGATAGATCACAACAAACTATTATTTATATTTATCATGATACATATAAATACAATCAATAGTCTAAATCTATTAATGTATCCGAAGATAAACGATAATATTTTGCGTACGTTAAAGAATAATTTATTTATCATATTTGTTTTTAAGGGAAAATAATATAGCATCATGATTTATGATTTTATTTTCGCGATTATAATTCGATTTTTTTTAACCATAATTTGATTTTTATACGATATTTCATCGTCAATACACGTACATATATACTCTTTTTCGTTTCTTCCTTTTCCAAACTGCTTCCCTCCTCTCTCTCCCGGCTCACCTTCCAGATCACACCAGGTCTCTCTCTCTCTCGCTCTCTCTCTCTCTCTCTCTCTCTCTCTCTCTCTCTCTCTCTCTCTCTCTCTTGTTAATTTTTTTCCCTTTGTTTTTCTCATTTATTACGTGAGTATATATGGCAACTCTTCGGTATAATATTTGTTCTGATTATCGGTGTTCTTCAGGAGGGAATTTCAGAGGTAGATCTGATGTACATGGTGGTCGATCTCAATTACTCTCAAGATCATGATGGCCCTTGAACGCAAAGGTGTGTCTTTGCTTTCAATCCTTATTTGAACTGTTCTAAGTTTTCTCTCAACTGGTATTACTTTTGTTTTATGATCCAATCAGTATAATTTTGTGCTGATTTACTCGCATTCCCTTTCCCATCATCCTCCAGTTGAAAGGGGGTTGTTCGACTTTTTTTTTAGCGACACCGAGTACTAGTAATCTCTAATTCTTTATTGGGTTGTTGTTAATTTTGATTTTTAATTTTTTGAGCTGAGGGTAGTTTATGATTGGAAATCGAGAAGTCAAGTGAAGAATTGACATGGGCGTTGCCCTTTTGAGTTAACGTTAGTTCTTGGTGCTTTTTTGTAATGGATTCTAGAGATCAAAGGGACGATTTGATAGAATAACAGAAATAGTTTCAGATTGGGTTTGTGAGCTCCATATTCACATCAGGGAGGAGTTTAGATAACAAGACCCATCAATCAAAAATCTTTCAGTTCAATACTTCTTTAATGTTTAAAGCATGAAAATTAGAAGGGTAAAGACTGTGCTAACAGAGAAGGATCATCTGGATTTTTCTTCTGTCCTTTTTGGGTTATTTGAATCTTAGAAGGAAAATGGAACTGGGGTTTTAAAGAGGCATGAATGTAATTCTAACCATCTGACTAACGGGCACTTTGCAATTAGCTAATTCTCGCCAGTGTAATATTTTCAAGAGGATTAATATGATGCAATTGATAATTATTGAGTTAAAATGCAGAGTATCTTTAGTAAGTTAGCTACCTCAAGAAACGATCTATCCCTCTCCCTCTCCCGACCATCCATTCACTTTACCAGCTTCTTCAAGCTTCATAGCAACTGGGAATGAAAGAAGGGTCCCGAACTCCAGTTCACGATAGATTATACATGTATGCAGTACCATTTGACACCATCTCTTTTAAAATATTTCCGATATTGTCAAGATCTTTCTGGTTGCAAAAGGATGGATAAGTGTGCCAGTTCTCTCCTTTTCAGGTGTTGTAGCTTTTGGATCACTTAAAGTTGACATTGTAACGGGTTCATTTCTATTTGGATAAGTAACTTCAAGCAATCTCATTTTAGAATCCTTTGGGACATGATTGTTGCAGAATTATTTATTTATATTTTTTGGGGCCAGGGGGTCATAGAGAATGGGGATTGGGGCAAAACCTGTCACTCGAGACATTCACCCGTCCTGGGAAATTAACCCTTGTTTTTTTTACCTCTTTTACCTTTCTATTTTACTGGCCACGTTAATTATTCACTCTTGGGTGGATCAAGAAGTCCTCTACCAGCTTTCTTTCTTTACTGGTCGTGTAGATTTACTCCATATTTTCTATCATACTTCTGAAGGGGCATCATGCTTTTTAACTCCAGATTTCCTATATCTACAAAGATTATTATTATTATTATTTTTTTGATATTCATAAGTATCTTGGTTAGCTTATGCGCATCTCAATTAACATTTGGGTGTCAAGGAAACCTGTAGGATATTAAATTGCTGGTAGGTGGCCACCATTGATTGAACTCATGATCTTTTAGTCCTTTGGTTTTTTTTATGTTCCTACTACCACTAGGCCAACCCATGATGGTTGACTTACAAAGATTATCAAGAACAAAAGTAATATTTTTTTCTTAGTCCCTATCTCTGTCACATACTTTGTACTCATAAATCGTCTAGTTACTTTTCACAAGGACCAGGAACTGCTCGTATGTGCTATCTACAGCAAACCTTTTTATGATAGTTTTGATAGGGTAGAGGCAGGCAAGACACTGATTTGTTTAAAATCATATACAGTAATTTCTCAGTTACGTACTTTAAAATTGTATGAATCTTCCATACGTTTCTCATTAAAAAAAATCATATACAGTAAGTTCTTTCATAATTTTCCATAGATTTAAGATTGTTTGTGCGGCTACGTTGTAAAAAGAGTTAGATTGTATGGTAATGAAAAATGAATTTAGATATATACATTATTATTATTTTTTTTGGATAATGAAAAACTTTTATTGATTGAATGAAATAATCCAAAAGAGGTACAAAAGAGGCTCATCATGAGATTAAAAAAGATTTCTCCAGTTTGTACCAAGGAAATTTAAACTGAAACTATTAAAAGGATGTGCCCAACTTACACACATCTCGACTAATAACTTGGATCAACTTGCCTGACCCTACAACATTTAGGTGTCAAGGAAACTTATAAGATATTACATCTAGGCAGGTGACTACTATGGATTGAACCCAAGACCTCTTATCCCTTTATAAAGGTCATGCTTCCCTTATTTACCACTAGGAAAACTCATGATGGTTGTTAAAGAGACGTGTATCTTTACACTAAATGAAGCATGGAAGATCTGTAGATCGAAGATTTCCTTCGATCTATCTTTGCCTTTGAACAGTCTAGCATTCCTTCATCCCATAGTTTGCACAAAATGGCAATGACCATATTATTCCATAGGGGAGACCCTTGGTATTTTTGAAGTACACAATTTATTTTCAAAGACCTCCTGTTTCTTCCTTGGAAAACAATACCAAACTACAATTCTCCACAAAACCTTTACTTTTCTAGTTTTCTTTGAGGCTCCACCCATTGAAACTCAGAGAAGCTACTCCATCACTGAATATGGCACACTCAAAGTAGGAATTAATATTCCACAACTTCCTTTGACATCAAATGTTGTAGGGTGAGACAAATTGTCCTATGAGATAGGTGAGGTGTGCAAAAGCTGCCCAGACATAACAAATATATTTGTGTGTGCGTCTTTTTCACAAGCCAAAATCTATCTCCTAATTTTTCATATGTTGAGTGTGACCAATTTTTATAAAACATACCATTTTGATTTTTTGTAATTAAAATTATTTCTCTTTGTACTTAACAATTAATCTAGACCAAAAACGACATAACATTTTAAAAAATTGTAAATTAAAAAATATTAGTAATAGTTTTATTTCAGTTATTATATCTAAAATACGATAGAACTTTAGACTAAAATCAATTCCACATCGTTCTCCTTCAGTTAAAGTATTGCTAGGTGGTTTGGTTAAGGTCTAGAACTATTATTGCTGTCCTCTAAGTCAGGGTTCCTTGTCTTTATGTTGCTGGATCGACACCTTTTCAATTTCAGTTTGATGTTGCCAGTTGCACGTGATTCTAATTGTTTTTATCTCTTCTATTCTTCTTTGGTAGGTTGCAGTCTGATAATTGTTGTTAAAGTCATCACTTGACTCAAAAACTCAAGCAAATAAATTATAAAAAATTTAATATTTTCATTATTACTTAACACTCCCTTCTCTTGTGAGCTAGGATTTTTTTTTACTGCCCAACAAATAGAAGTCAACAAAAATTGGGAGAAAATGATATTTTAGAGTTTCAAATTTCAATCACAAATCTATCCTCATACCATCTTTAATTGGTTTAAGTTGTTGGGTTACAATAAACTTAATCTTTTTACGTCTCGAGAGTTTTTTTTATTAATCTAGGTTGGAGTGCCTTTTATTTGAGTACTTCTCTTAGATAATTGGAAATGCCTTGTCTGCTTGGCCGTTGAGATGTTTTGGTTGGTGAGATTAAATACATCTCTTTCATGTTGTTTATGGAAAAAATTTATGTAAAATTTTTAATGATTACAGAGGCAGAGCCATAAGCTTCTGGATTTGAATGTGATATCTATTCTTGTTTTCCTCTGGAAACATCAATGGTCTTCTCATTTTTAATTCTCTTTTGGTTTTTGTCGTTTGCTGACCGATAGGGAAACACCAGAGGTTGTCTTTGATTGGTGAGTTTAACTTTAGTCTTGGGAGGAGGGATGTGTGTGTTTGGAGCCCTAGTCCGCTTAATGGTTTCTCGTGTAAACTCCTCCTTTCGTGTTTTTATTGAACCTTTATCCTAGTATTGAGTCAATGTTTGATTCTCTATGGAGGATTAAGATATCGAAGAAGATTAAGTTCTTTACATGGCAGATTTACATGGCTGTGGGGACGCTTTGGATTGACTCTCGAGAAAGATGACCTCATTAGTTGGGTCTTTTTGTTTATTCTTTGTTGGAAGGTGGAGGAAGACCTGGATCATCTTCTTTGGAGTCGGCTTTTCGTGTGTTCACCAAAGGGACATTAGGGATATGATTGGGGAGTTCCTTCTCTATCTGCCTTTTGGGAGAAGGGTTGTTTTCTATGACTTGCTAGGATGTGTGCACTGTTATGAGATTTGTGATGTGAGATGAACAATAGAGTCTTTAGAGGTGTGGAGATGGACCCTAGCGAGGTTTGGTTTTTGGTGGGGTATCATGCTTCTTTTTGGGCAATTTTGAACACTTCATGTAATTATATCTTAGGTAACATTTCTATTAGCTGGAGTTCCTTCCTGTAAGGGACCCATTTTTTGTAGGCTTGGTTTTTCGTATGTTCTATATTTTTTCATTTTTTTTTCTCAATTCAATATTAAGCTCAATTTCATTGTGATTTCTTTCGCTTCTATGTTTGCAGAAAGTATGCAGAGGAACTGTGAGGCCTCTATAAAATGCCTCCAGAATAATGGAATGCCATTCAGTCTGCAACATAGTGGAAATTCTGCTGATGGTTTCCAAGAACTTACAGATGAAATCAGTTGTCATGCCAACAATGATATTCCTGAAACAAACCACCCATTGGTTAACAATTTCATTGAACGTCCAAATGAATTTCACAACAAACCTGCTTATCAGCATAATTCTAGATCATGGCCAGCCTTCCACTTCGAATCTCAAAAGGTGCAGCAGTGCCAGATGAGTGCTTCTGATTGCCAGTTCTACTCTTTGCCAGTGGAGAACCGCTTCCAATATTTTCCTTTCAAAATGTTTGAACCTAATTATTGCGATGTTCGGTTGCAAGAGTTCCAATATTTTGTGGTTATAGACTTTGAAGCAACGTGTGATAAAGATAGAAATCCTCATCCACAGGAGATAATTGAGTTCCCATCTGTCATTGTAAATAGTGTGACTGGCCATCTGGAAGCTTGCTTTCAGACTTATGTGCGCCCAACTTGCAATCAGCACTTGAGTGATTTCTGCAGGGATCTAACTGGCATTCAGCAAATTCAGGTTTGTTCAAATCTCAGTTTTCTATTTATTTGAATTAAATAATTACATTTGGAGCATTATTGTATTTTGATATTAGACTTGTCTCATTCTATCAATGAAATGTCTCATGGTTATATATATATATATATTTTAATTTTCAAAATAAAATTAGGCTTCAAGGTTGCATCTTATCAAGCTTATAACGCCCTTGTAATGACTGATCTTACTCAACCATGTGGCCTACCTCTACCTTTTATAGGGGTCTTCATAGGTTGGCTTATCTATGTTTTAGAGTTGGATTGAATTCTTGCTGAATCGTTGTGAGGCTAAGAAACAAGTTGTCTGAGTTGCCAACTAATAGTTCAGTTGGTTCAGTGTAGCAGTAGCATGAGGGCTTATTGTGTGGGGAGAAGCAGTAAAATGACGATGGGCAAATAAAAACACACCCTAGTAGCCCCAAGTATATTAACAAACGTAGTAGACCCAAATATAAAAAGTATTTTTTTACCCCTATATTTTTGGTGGAAATCATGATAGTTATAAAAGTTCTTACATTGTTGACATTGATTAATTTATATATTCACTATTTAAGCAAAATGCCAAGAAAGCTCGAGTTCTCCCCTCTTCTACAAGGCCCGAAGAGCTACAAAACGTATCTGTCAAAAGATGATAAAATGACTGTCTCTCAACATCCCTTAAAAGGAAAAACACTCTAGCTTACAAAGTGCCTATGAACCTACACAATCGTATTCTCACGTAACAACTTCCTGATTCCTGACTAATTACACCATTTTTCCCACTTTGCCCTCTTTGCTCTTCTCACTTTCTTTTATTCCTCCAAGTACAGACTCGCTTGATTGGGGGTCTATCATACATGTCCTGATCTTGATATTTTACACAACAAGTTGTTTGAAGCTAGTATTAAATTTCTGAGAAGAAGACAGAAACACCGTTTTGATGTTTCAAGAAGCCATTTGGTTCACAATTTAATCCATTTTAAAATTATGATATGGATATACAAATGGAAAGCTACTTCTAGGGTTTCACATCATTTATTGGAGTGGGGTGGGACTTTTGGGAGGATTCTTGTACTGACAATGCCTCTTTTTAGTGCTGTTTTTTCTGCCTTTTTTTAAATTTATTCCTTGTATACTAGCCTTGGAAGTTCAATAATCAGTATTCCGAAGAATGCTAGGTTTTTCTTTTCGCTTGTTTCCTTTGGGAGGGATAAGATCGTCAATTTCATCTAGAGATCTTCCTCCTTGGAGCTTGGTCTGCATTTTATAAGATGTTGATTCCCTTGAAGGCACTTTGCTGTTCCCTTCATATTTGAATAGGAAGATTTTGTTTCCCTTCCTTCCATATTGATTGCTATCTTTTTTTCATAAATATTTTCTTGGATGGAATATCTAAGGGAACTATCTGTTTCCATGAAACTGGACCTTTGGAGTGTTGCGTGTCTCATTCTGTTTCTTTAATTATTATACTTGCTCGTTGGTTTAGGACACATTTTGATTTTTATCTCTCTCATTTCTATCTATAGGTGGACAGAGGTGTTACTCTCAATGAAGCTCTCCTCAGGCATGATAAATGGCTTGAAAAGAGGGGGATTAAGAATACAAATTTTGCAGTGGTAACTTGGTCAAACTGGGATTGCCGAGTCATGTTAGAGTCGGAATGCCGTTTCAAGAAGATTCGGAAGCCTCCATATTTCAACCGGTAAATGATCCTTACAGAAATTCTCTTGATATATGGCACAAATAATAATTAAAATTATATCACTTTTGCAATCGCAAATTTGGAAACATGAGAGGAAACAAAAGTAAAAAAAAACTTCAAACTTACAAGTACAAGACTAGAATTTCTTTGGGCATTAGACTCATTCATTATTTCAATGAAAAATCTTGTTTCCGTTTCAAGAAAAGAAAAAAATAAGGCAAGTGCACTACAAGGACATAAAATCCGAGGAACCTAGTCAATTTATTGCTATTGGTTGTGCTGGAAATAAAATGGTCAAGGTAGGAGTATCCCCACATTTGGATCTTAAAATCTCGGATAAAAATGAACCAATTAATCAATAATTGTGATATCTTCATCGCCTAGCAATTTTCCAAGTCTAATTCTGACAGCTTTAGCTAAAGATGCAAATTTCCTTCTCTAATTTGTTCTCGATGGCAATCAAGTATTTGTTGTTTTTAATAACTTTAGCAGAAAAAAGTTCCTAAATTTGGAGGGAAAGCACAATCTTTTTGACTTAGCAGTCTGGCATATGTGTCTTCCTGTAGAGCAGTATTCCCTTTACATTGGTTGTTGACAGGCAGTTTCGTAGTCTTTGAGTTAAAGATCATTGCAATAAGAAACGACGTTGTGTGCATTTTGATATACTCCACGTATGAAGCATATATATGTTCCACCACATGTTGGCATCCAAAACTTCACTTGTAGATAAACATTAGCGTATTTACAAAAGAACTGTATTTTTATTGAGTACTGGATGTAGTTCTTACTTCTCTTTTCTGATTCGATTGATAGATGGATCAATTTAAAAGTTCCATTTCGTGAGGTTTTTGGGGGTGCACGATGCAATCTAAAGGAAGCTGTTGAGATGGCAGGCTTAGATTGGGAAGGTCGTGCTCATTGTGGTCTTGATGATGCCAAGAACACTGCTCGTTTACTTGCTCTTATTATGCATAAAGGCTTCAGATTCTCCATAACCAATTCATTGATGTGGCAGACTACTGACTGTCCATTGCAATGGAAACAATGCCCAGAAACTGTGACATTCCCTCCGCAACCGCCAATGAAACCAAAGCCTATGCACATTCCCATTGTCCACTACTTCCCTTACTGTTTCTGTGGGGTTAGAAGCAGCAGAGGTATGGTTCGCAAGCCAGGACCAAAGCAAGGGAGTTTCTTCTTTGGCTGTGGGAACTGGACTGCTACCAAGGGGGCACGTTGCCATTACTTCGAGTGGGCCACTACCTGATGCATGAAATGGTTTATGAATCTTCTTATTGAAGAGTTCACTAAATGAATTTATGTAAAGAAAAAAAAAAAAAAACAAAAGAGTAAAAAGCAAAAAAAAAATGTATTGGAAGATATGAAGTTTGATTTCTGTCTCCTGGTAGAAGGTGCTTGGTGAGGTTTCTGAGTCATACAGAATTAGATGAGTTGGTGGTTGAACTGTGAAATTATGCTCCTAAAAAAGAAGAAAAAAAAGTGGTGCAAGCTTTTAGGAGCTTCCAACATGTAAAGTCTGACTTATTGACTGGAGAACCTATTGGGGTGTGAGTTGTGAAGAGATTATGGGTAGTTAGGATGGTGCTTTTATAATGATCGATCAGGCATGCTAAATTATCTGAATAATCTTTTGGATAGGTATGCTTTGCTTTCTATTTTTATTTTTAATCGTAATCTAAAGGCAATCAGTATAATTGCTAATATCATTCCCCCCAATATTCTTACTTGGTTCTAATGTTAGTTGCCTTTTAGATATATATACATCTTTTTCTTCCATGATTATGTTACTAATATTACACCAAATATGGTAGGTTTTCATGTGTTTTAGTAAAGCTCTTTTCAGTTATATGATTGAATAGGTGTTTTCATATGTCTTTCTACCTCAATGTTATTTTATTTGGAGAGTATGGACAATAATAATGTTAAATTCTTGGCTTTGTTCTCTTTTTGTATAGTTTGTGGAGGTTTCATAATTTCAGGCTCCCAAAGTTTTTGTTTTTGGTTTTTTAACTTGTTCAAAGAAGATGAGTGGGGTTTTGAAAAAAAAAAATCCATTGTTTAAAAGATTTATGGTTCTCTAGATAGCTTGTGTTTCTTATTATTTTTTTTCATAGTGTTTGTACTCATTAGACCTTACACATTTATTTGTAAACGTTATATTAATGAAAAGTTGTTTCTTGTTTAAAAGAACAATAATGTTATATTTTTCCTCCTTGCTTAATTTATGTCTTTAATGGTTTCTCCTTTCATAAAGACAAGCTCTTGAAACAGTGGTGGTGTGAGATGATAGTGTTCTTGTTACCTTTCCATGCAAGGGAGACAAGGGTGTTCCTTTGAGATTGGAGATTCAAATCAACACATTACTTGTAGAAAAATATAAAAACAATCTGTGTAAAAGAGTTAAAAGTAATTTATTGACTATATGATACTAAGGATGGATTCTGTCACGTTATATAGTAAAGATAATTGATTATGTGAGAGAATGATGGTAAAAGAACATTAGCTACTTTTTGAAATAATTTTCTCCCATTTTAAATTGTTTTTTTTTAAAAATAAATATAAACTTTATTTGTTAAAATAAAAGTAAAATGTATAGCAAACAAGATTTCATTATTGTGTAAACAGCGAAATGAACGAAGTATTAAATTTTACTTGAATTTTTTTCTAAGAAATGTCAGTTAATTGCTATTCAATGTAGAAGATAGTAATAAAAAATGGGACTGTACAAGATATTATGTCGACATAAAAGAAATTAACATTTTTAAATATAACAAGATAAATAAAAATATACAAAAAATATACAAAAAATTTCAAATTATAAAACTATAAATAGGAATGAGAATGATAGAAAAAAAAATCGAGGTGACTGGTCAAATTAGAGTGATCGGTTAGATTTTAAAAAAAATATTTCTAAATGTTAAACCAACGCTAACAAAAATGGTTGGTTTGATAACGGTTTTATAAAAAAAACTCTATAATAGACTTCAAGATTTTAAAATGTTTTGTAAATCATTTTCTTTAATAACACGTGTGTGTATAAAAAAAAAAGGTTTTTTTCTTCTATTGTTATGTACCTGTGAAAAAACGGGTCATTTCTGTTAACAGTTAAAGCTCCAAGCTTTTCTTCTTCTTCGGTATCAATTTGCTTCAGAGTTTGTAGTTGTGCAGCAAAAGATGAGCAATTTGAGGACAGTGTGTAGGCCTCATGCCATGTTTTCTTCCTTCATCTTTAGCAGCAGATTCCGATCTATGCCCACGGTTTCCTTTCGGAACCCTAATAACAAACGCCGGTTCTCACTTTTCTCTCCCACCTTCAATTCCTCGCCCTGCTTTTGTCCCACCCAGAACTGGTTCCGTATCAATCAACAGAGAACGCTCGCCATGGCTTCCAATTGGGCTAACGAAAAATCTCCCTATGAAACTCTCGGTAACCTTCTTTTGCTTCTTTTTATAGCTCTTGTGGTTTTCGTGAAAAAAATTGATTGCATACATGGGACGAATACTGTCGTTATTGAATCTGGAATCTTTTGATTTTGTGGTACGTGTTTTAGATGATTTCAAGGATATTGTTCTCAATCGTTTAGTATATCATGGAATGGTTTTGCTTTTATGTGTATCATTTTGCTGTCTATTGACTGATTTGAAACTTTTTTTCATTTGTTTTTTGATTCAATGAAAACAGAGTTAGAGAGGGATGCTGATGATGAACAGATAAAAAGTTCCTATAGACGCTTGGCTAAATTTTATCATCCGGATGGTTTGCTCCTTGCCCAAGTGAATCAATTATGTAGTTTAAAGTTTCGCATGAATGATTAAATTCATGAAGTTCTTCATATCTTGAAAAAAAAAAAAAAAAAAAAAATCCTGAGATATTGATCAATTTTGACAAGGAAGGAAAGACAACTCTGGAAATAAAATACTAGACCATCTAAGTTAGTCACATATTAAACCATTTCTAAGCTGGATGGTAAGCCATATATTCTCCTTTGTGTTGATACATAATCATTTCCAGTCACTAAATTTATTGGAGTTATGCATAAGAGTGGTGAGGGGGTTATCAGCTCCCCCTCCCAAAATAAAATAAAATGAAACAGAGATTGTTATTTATTTTTAGGTCTGAATTTAGATAGAAAGATCATGAGTTTTCAAGTTTTATTTTGTCTAATGGAAGTACTGTGATATTTTTTTGCAAGTTCTTGCCGGTGCCGTGCTCTGCTATGTGTAAATCAGTATTGTCTTTCGTACTACCCCACACCAAAAAACTAAAGAAAGCTTCCTTTCTTTGTCTGTTGTGTTTGGTTAGTGAACTTATTTCTGTAACTATGAACTGGGTTCTATCTTTTTTCAAAGTTTATGATGGTAGAGGAACTCTTGAAGAAGGAGAAACTGCTGAAGCTAGATTCATCAAGATTCAAGCTGCTTATGAATTGCTGATAGATGACGAGAAGCGGAGGCAGTATGATGTAGATAATCGAGTTAATCCAATGAAGGTTTGATTTCACTTATTAAGTGAATTTTTACTTTAAATGAAGAGAGTGTAACTTCTTATTTGAGAGTTTCATTTTGTAGAGTATTCGATTGTCGAATAAATACTCATCTTAGTTTCTTACAAATAACTTATTCTGCTGGTTATTAGGCATCTCAAGCATGGATGGAGTGGCTTATAAAGAAGCGCAAAGCTTTTGATCAACGGGGCGAGATGGCAATAGCAGCTTGGGCTGAGCAACAGCAGCGTGAGATGAATCTAAGAGCTCGACGCCTTTCTCAATCAAAGGTGAACAAAACTTTAATG
This sequence comes from Cucumis hystrix, assembly GCA_025688845.1. Classification (NCBI taxonomy): domain Eukaryota; kingdom Viridiplantae; phylum Streptophyta; class Magnoliopsida; order Cucurbitales; family Cucurbitaceae; genus Cucumis; species Cucumis hystrix. The sequence continues at coordinate 11,636,149 of CM046885.1, read as the reverse complement.
CTGGGAAATACACTTGATCATCATTTTCCAATTCCGAAAAAGGGACTCGGGGTCATTCTTCTCTATCTCTACATTTGATATTTAAAAAGAAAAAAGAACTGAAGTCTGGGAATTTTGTTAATGCACCTCGTTTATGAAGTGGATGGTATTTCAGGTTGATCCAGGCGAAGAGAAAAGATTACTGGCAAAAGAAAAGAAGGCGTCAATAGAGTACTTTAACAGCACACTGAAGCGCCACGTACTTGTCTTGAAGAAGAGAGATATAATGCGAAGAAAAGCAGATGAGGAAAAGAAGAAGGTAATAGGCCAACTTTTAGCTGAGGAAGGCCTCGAGCTCGATACAGATGATGATGACAACCTGTAGATAGTACATTGAATTTATTGGCCTCAAAGAAAATGCTGCAAATATCAATAGTAGAAACAGAAAGAGGAACTCTAATATACCTTTAGTATTTGTTGTACAGAAGAATTGTATATACTATTTAGTTTACAGTTCGAAAGAAAGAAAATGATTCTTGCACGTGAAATATATCCAACCCCCTCCCAAAAGAAAGAACTTCGATTCTAAGTAGAATGTGATTATTGGAAAATATTCTTCATTTTGAGTTACTTTTGCAAAATTACTTTTCTAAGTTTGAATGACATGCGGTTTCTTTTTCGTGAAGAAACATTTATAAAATATTTTCAACATTATAGTTTCGAGTCAAATGCTTGTAAGCATGGCTATGACATCTCAAAAAGCAGTTACAAATATTTTGGAGAAACAGGAAAATCCCTGTAAATGACGATGGCTAAAACGAAATTTCAGTTTATATATGTTGAATTCGTATCCTAATAAAGGGGTTTCTTGAATTAATTTTTTAAGTTAGCAAACTTAAACTTGAGTAGACATTTTGAGATAACGTGAGGAAAGCGACAAAAGAAAGGCAAAGGAGTCGGACAACACGTTGTGAAGAAAGGCAACCCGGTACAACAAGAGTACGCGAGAAGGGAAGGCGGCAATGAACACTTAATCAATTATTAGGTGATGAGCTAACCGAGGAGGAGTTGGTGGGAAGGCGACAATGAACACTTAACCAATTATCACGCGAGGAGGAGTTGGTTAAGTGTAAACCTAAATGATTAGTTAGTTAAACACGGGTTAAGTTTAAGTTAAGCATTGCTAAGTACTTATGTGTTGCGTAGTAGTAGTTAGCTTAAGTTTTGTAATCCTTAATTGTAAGATGTATGTTTATGTTGTAGCAAGTTCTTAATAAAATAATTACTAATTTTCATATTGTCTGATGTCTTACTGCATAATAGAAGTTTTTATTTGCATGTTCACACCTAAGGTTTAAGTAAAGTTAAAGAAGTACCCAGATGTTTTGGTGTTTCACCTTGAAAGTTTGGTTCGTCTAAGTCATGTCCACACTTGATACATAGAGGACGCTTTTTTCGAGTGGGGTGTGACAATATCAATGATACACTCTCAATGTCTATTATTGATAAAATTTGAAATTTTGCTAATTTTGTAAATAGTTTAGTTCATTATGCTATATTTGAAAATGTCTTTAAAAGAATGACTTAACTCCAACCATCAACATATCCCTAGGGGTGAGCACGATAAGCCGAGAAATCGAAACGATCGATAAAAATTGACCGAACTAAAGTCGGTCGGTCGGAGCAAGTGATAGTATCGGTTGGTTTCAGTTTCCTTGTAAGAAAAATCGACTTGTGGTCGATTGGTTTTGGTAAGAAGTACGAGACTCGACCGACCGACCAAATTCCTTTTTTTTCTCTTCTCCTTTTCTCCCTTCTTTTAATGTTTATTCAAATATATATATAAAAGTAATTTTTTTATTTTTTGGGAGTGAATTTACAATTATTTTATTAATTTTTATTTATTTACTTTCCAAAAAAATTAAATTTATTAGTCTAGTTAAATTCATTTGACATGTATAAAAAAAATTGATCTGCCACGTATTATTTATTCACTACGAAAATTTAATGAGAATGGTTTTATTTTGGTAGTATATTTCCAGTCTAATTTTTATGTTTTTACTAATTAACTAAAAAAAGAAAGTGGGAGAGAAAAGAAAGAGAGTAGAAAGGATAGTATAAGTATATATATAAAAAAAAAACCTGACCAAAAGTTGATTCGGTCAGTTTTGTTGCCAACGGCGGCCGATGTCGAGTCATCAATTTCCATACCGACTTGAAATTCAACTTCGAAGATTAGACTTGAGTTGATTATTAAAATCCTATTTGGTATCTAAATATTTCTCCTTTTAAAATTAAGCTTACCAATACTACTTATAAGTTAATACCACTTATACTTATAAGTTTTTTTTGTTTTGTTATCCAATTTTTGCTAAACCAAGACAAGTTGTGAAAACTACAAATAATAATAATAATAATAATAATAAAATTTGACTAGTGTTTTCTCATTATAGAATTTTAGGAGAAGTTTAAATTTCAACGACAAAAAACAAGATCGTAAACGAGAGCATAGGAAAGAAGTTGGGTATCTAATTCAAACTCAAATGGAATATCCAACCAGCTAAGTTTGCTATTACAAAAAGTAACAGAAAAGGACACAAAGGACATGATTTTATTAACGCAACTTTGTATGCCATGCCTCTAGAATCCGCTTTAACTTTCACTAATCAGTGAAATAACAAGCTTTTACATGAGAAATTGAGGATCAAAACAATCTGTAAAATTAGAACAATTGCATCTATGTAAAGCTTCGCGCTAAACTTTACGTTCGACAAAATTAAATAACTCAATATTTGCTCTTCGACGCCAAGAGCAGAACCATGTAAACCAGGCAAGGAAAGTATAACCAAAAGATAAGGGCTTTTCAATTTTGTACTCGATTACTCCTATGATCCACTGGCCCTTGAGACTTCGTGGTCGAAATTATCCACGTAAGCAGAATGCTTCTCGACAATATGTTTGATAATATGTTTCTCTACAATGTCGCCAACCAGTTTTGGATCACGCCGAACATGAATCTTTTCATTTGTGGTAACAAGAGTCACCTCCTCTTTCCGAGTCAAAAGTTCATTTGCAATGACCATATGCATCTTGTACTTTCTCAGAGCTGCATTTGCCTTCTCCAAGAGGATTTTTACATCAGTCTCTAGCTGTTGTTTAAGCAAAGGAGAGATTTTAGTGAAAATGAATAGAACCACAAATGTCTCTTAATTTTGATACAATGGCATGATTGTAGCAAAGCATCCTTGTTTCAGTTTCAGACATTTAGATGGTATGGTATTAAACCATTATAGTACTATTTTATGGGGGCATTGCTAGTTTGAGTAAAATAATGTTAGACCAACCCGACAATCTTGGAATTCTCAGGTTCAGACGCTACCAAAAAGAAAAGACAAAGGGAAAGAAACTTGTAATTGCCTATCCCCGACCTATAATACCAATGATCAATTTGCTAATAGGCATTCTATCCAGAATATCTGATCGACGATAACATGTAAACATGACTCATGATTGACTTCTGGCTAATTCAGAGGCTCCTGTTGTTGGTTCAGGGATTTGGTTATTGAATTCTCCAATATTTAAAGGTTGTTTGGAGACCTTTTTATGGGTTCTATGGGACAAAATATATCAGACAAGACTCAGCAAATGAACAATCCCAAAATCCTCTCCACCTAATAAGTATCTGTTGGGGAGTGAAAGGAATGAAGATATTAATCACATACCTTCTCCATTATCCTTGCTTGACTTTTATCAATGCAAGCTTCTTAATTGTCTTAGGAACTACAACCAAGATGTCCCTAAATCCATTCAACTGGCTTTTGACCAATTGAAGTGCGGCAGTCGTTTGTTAAAAGAAGAATGGTTCTTTGAAACTCCATTCCAGTCCTCCTACGGCCCTATGGACCTATGTACCGTGTGGTGTGTAAGAACTATGGTCTATGGAGGAAAGTTGGGGAGATATGTCGATTCCTCAAATCCTTTTACTTTAGCAATATGGACAGTATTTTTAAATTTCAGATGGGGCTTTTGTCCGTACCCCATTGTCTCACTCCATTTTTTTCTCGAGAGAGGGGGGGAGGGAGGAACCTTTACATGTTTTGAACACCAGAACATACCTTGAAGGATATGCAGTACGCCATTGGAGCCCACTCACTCCTCAGCCTTGATAGCATCTTTGGCACCTGAACAAGTTGCATGTCTAAAGGCCCTGATCCTGACTGAATCTTGTGCTCTGCCTGAAATGGAAAGACTAAAATATTGGATGAAGGCACTAATCTAAAAGTAGTTTCATGAATGACAAAACCAATAAATTGACATTTGAGGATTGAGAACCACTATCATTCAAATACAATATTAAACTCCCTGTTTTCTTAAACAAGAAAAAACTTTGAATTCATGATTATCGTTTATTCTCTGACATTGCATGTGAAATCTTAACAATTCAATGCCCTAACCTTCCAAATACAAAGCTTTAACCTTCTTGAAACTTTTACCTTCCACAATTGGGGCAAAGAGAGAGAAACTAAAGGGAGAGTGTTATACCAAAAAAAGAAAAGAATATATATATACACAGTAGGGGTGAAATCGGGTTGGGAGACATTCTCAACCCAACCCATATTTTCGGGTTATTTGGGTTGGCAACCCGAATAACCCGAATTTAGTTTCTAACCCAACCCAACCCAACCCGTAAAATATGGGTTGGGTTGGGTTGGGTTGTCGGGTTATATATATAAATATTTTTTTAAAATTTTTTTCCGTTTTATAGTTTCTAATGGTAATAAAAGTTTGAAATGATTATATTTAAATTTCAAACATACATAATTCAAACTTTCATACAATAAATTCAAAATTTATATACCTATAATTTGTTTTTATTAAAATAATACATACATATATATATATATATTTATTTATTTATTTATATATTATATTAATTCGGGTTGGGTTGGGTTGAACCGAATTTTTCAACCCTCCAACCCGAGACCCAACCCAACCCGAAAAAATCAAATTTTTTTAACCCAACCCAACCCAAATTTTAACCTAACCCAACCCAACCCTTATAATATGGGTTGGGTAGTCCGGATTATTCGGGTTCAACCCATATTTGTACACCCCTATTACACAGGACCTCCTATTTTGATGTCATTTTAAATTATCATTTTAGTCGAAAACTTTGATAGAATGATAAGTTTAACTACGTGAATACTTTATATTTTCTTGACAAAAACAATATTTGAAATGCAAGTATGGACGCTACCATCCAGACTTTTCTCTCTCTAATTTGTGAAACAGCTGACAAATTAAGAAATGAGAAGAATTAAAACTCGGTTCATCTGATTCATGCTAAACCATTACCATGCTCTCCCATGGAACGTAAAAGTCAGAGACAGCTGCAGCAAGATAAAAGAGTGCATGGGGTCCAATACTTCTCATTGATATTGCAACCAGGTGCAACATCTGCAAGATAAACAATAAGATCATGAAGGAAGAAAGAAAAAAACATATGACGATAATGTATCAAGTGGCCAAATTTTGCCCAGCTAGTAGAGGCCATAAACTTAGCAAAAAAAAAAAAGGATGAAAAAGAATATTTAGCCCCCTATGTTTGCATGTGCTTCATATGTTTCTACTTAAGGTTGTTGAAAGTATAAGCTAGATGCACTTAATTACTAAAAACAATGGATTAATTACTTTTGTATCTTTTCCACTGTGCTGTGGGAACAGTATGTGAAAGTTTTTTTTCTTTGTAAATACGATAAGTACATACAGCTTTATTATCTGTTTCTAAATTCTAATGGAAGGTGATCAAGAGAATTCTTTTCTTCCCTTGTGCTCTTGAGTTTGATAAAGCTTCATCCCTTCGAACTTTGAGGATTTAGAGTGATATTTCTACTTTGTGAACACCACGATGCTTTCAACAAAACTTGTATGCAACTTTGAGGTTTTGATTTAAAGACACTGTAAGTTTTGACCGAAAGTAAGGTACATGTTCTCTAGTAACAAATCACTCCCGCAGCTACCACACAAATATGGGCATAACACTACCTGGTATATACACACGCACACAAAGGAAAATTACCTGAAGATACTCAAAAATCGTTGTAAAAGAAAGTTTCAGAAGTGTGCCATTTGCTATTGCCTGCAATAGTCAAATTTCTAAATTTCCTAATCAGTGGTATTTCGTCATCAACTAAGCTAGATATGGGATAATAGTATAATACACGGGAAAGATAAAGAACAATTAAACTCTAAATTGAGTGATGATAATACTACTGAGTAGTCCATACAGCATGATGCTCACTGATTGCATTCTTAACTGCTTCCGAATAAGGCTGGAGCACTGAATATTGAAATGAATTTAAGTCATGAGCACCATGAATTGAAACATCAATAACATGAAAATTGAAGTGTTAGAAGATAAAGGTTACATAAACTGGGCCCCTGGCAACACAAAACTTCTTCATAAAGTTCTCCGAATTATAAATCAACATCCAATTCAAAGTGATTGACAACTGGCATTGATCTTACTACAACTGACAATATCATGTATCAAAGTGCTTTTAAGTTGAGCATTTCTTTTCCTATGAGCAAATGCTCCTTTTAAGTATTATTATGGATTCCACAGATTACGCAGGCAGTTAATTCCCCATCAAGAACATATGACACTGTCACTGTTACCACAGGGTATGGATACGATAAACTAAGGATAAAGAAAATCACAAACCTTGTATGCCCGACTCCTGAGTGAACTCAAGACACTCCAGAAACGGATCATCAGGGAGCAAACTGCAATATGGTTGACGTGTTCCCCTGATCACAGAACCACACCAATTAGCTCAGGAGAGTATCAAGCCTAAACGTAGAATGATTATTACACCATGATATTCCACCAAAGATAAGTGCGTACTTTCGATATAAGAAGATAACTGAATATCCAGCCTTCAGAAAGTACCTAAGAGAAATTAGCAAGATCGGTTAAAAAAGCAAACTCAATATGTGGTCTCTAGTGTAACACATGCTGAAATGTAATGTCATTTACTCTGTGGACGCTGCACCTCTGTGACCTGAGCTGAAGTTGTCTATATAGCGAACACATCTTTGCTCTAAAGGAACTGTGGTGCCACCAGATGTCACACAAACAACTTTTCTGGCACTTTGAGTTCCTATAATTCAAAACAAAATTTACCCAATGAAACAAGTTAGATAAAATTACAACTCCTCAATTTATTAGGATGGTTTGTTTATTCCATTTACTTCAAAAAATAGTTCTTAATAGATCTGTAACTTTCCAGAATGTCAAGTAAGTGTTATACAGGCACTTGCAGGATAGCAGATTGAGTAATCCCCAGTAGAATATTAGGGAATAACAACTAATCAAAACAAAAAGACATGCTTAAGAGATTAATGAAGAGAGAACTTACCAGCTTGTGGTGAATTAAATTCAACGAATTTTCTTAAATCTTTGCCAATATCCTCAATATTGCTCAAAGGGGGAGCTGAATCAAAAAATGATTTGATTTCAGCATCTAGGGCCTCTTGCGCTTTCTGCAGTTCGTTTGCATCCATTCGGAAAGGTCTTCAAAGAGAATCACTATCTAAAACCACAGTATGAAGTCTGAATGCAAAAAGAACAAAATTTAGGCACAAATATTGATATAGTAATAACAAAAATATAAATAAGTAAATAAATAATTGCGTCAGAATTATACTTCATTAATGAATATATAAAATAGAGTCGAGATGAACACCAATTTACAATATCGAACTTTTAGAAGGGAAAATTTCGCTTCAAAAGGCAAATCTATTTTACGAGCAACACAAGACTAGACCGACCGACCGACCTCAAATTTGACGAACCCAATTTTTGTGCTCTGTTTCTCAGTTCTATATTCTTTCTCGCTCGTTCCCAGATCGTCAGACTTATATCTATTGTTTCTCAGTCTAAAAGTGACATAAATCACAGAAGTTTCAAACAAAAAGCCGAGATATGGGCAAGAAAATTAAATTCAAGAAGCTAATTACAAGCTTTCAGCACTGGACTCATACCAGTAAAAAATTGCTTCAGAAGTTCAAATCTTAGGGTTTTTCCCCTATTCGAATCTTTATCAATAATCGAAATGCATCTTGCTAACTGTTGTTGGTCAATAAACGCTCGATTTGATGTGGTTGCCGATTTTCCCTGCCGTCCGCTTGAATTTGAAGGTAATCTTTTTCAAACTGATAATGGAATACTTATTTCTACCCTATTTTCATTCTCCCACCTACATTATCTGCCTGTCCCTTTTAAAGACTTGTCCAGTTCTCACTACTTTCTCTATCGTCTTTTCTCTTTCTTCTTGCCATTTTTATCCTTAATTGCGATTCTTAAATATAGGTTTGACCAGTTAAACAGTTCAAACTTTAAGAGGAAAATTATCAAACGAAAACAACCCAACTAGTGAAAATGATCAAACTGAATACGTAGTTGAATTCAATGTCTATGAACTTCATGACAAACAATTGAGATACAACTTCAATCCCGACGTTTAGAAGAAGTAGACGTTTAAAATCTCATTGTTCAAATTACAACATGAATGGGAAAGCTGTTGTAGATCTAGGGATTAAATATCTGTAAACAATAGATCTTTTACTGAACATATTCATTCATTCCCTTAATACATGATGGTGATGGTAGCTGGTAGCGTTCTCGTGTCTTGATTTGTTGGAATAGAAAATGATGCTATGCAGATGCAGGTTGTTAAGTGTAGCATTTCAAGGTGTTGGAATGACTCGTTAAATACTTTTAAGCATTTCGTAATTATTTTTAAGCATTTAGAAATTCAATCAGCTGATACCGAAAAATTTCAGACCATGGCTCAGATAATTAGTGTCAGTCTACCTCTGCTAAGGAGAAAAATTCCCACAAGTACAGATTTATGTAACAATCTGACGTCAACTCTCTCCATCTCTGTCAGTGCAAAACTTGAGATGCAACATCAATTCTTGAGCATTGAGAAAAGATGCCCAAGACTAATTATATATAAACCTTGTCTTGTATGCGTATCATCCTCGGATTTTCGTCTTCATCCACATTCCCACTTGACTTCTTTCCATTGTGAAAACTTAAAAACCTAAAAACTTAGGATTCACTCATTTTCAATAAGCACATGCCTTCTCACTAAACTTAACCATGGCATGGATTTGCATCTTGGATGTAATCTCGAAATAGGAAAACCTGAGTCTTTGTTGCAATGGGTCAGTGAGCCAAGTCTAGACGAGTACTCTTAGGAGGATAATACGCATAGTAATGCTCGATCAGTCTGGCGTCTTAGAGATAAGAGGCTGGGAGGTATATATTAAACTCTTCCTTGCAATGAAATAGCTTGGCGCGCACCTTAGCACCAGATGCATTTTTTAAACATCATTCCATCCGGCAACAAAGTTCCCCTTGAACCGTGGTGGTGATTCAGATGTCGTGCCTCGTCATCTGAAGGAAGTCCCATCTATTGAAACCAAAGTATGGCTGATTGCCACTAACGCGGGTCAGGTGTATCATGCTGAACTGCAGAATTATCTTTCACTGCCTTAATCTTCATCTAATATTTTCATACAGGTACTAGGAAAAAGGGAATCCCGACCATTTTCTTTTCTTGAGAGAGAGAGAGAACGGCCTTTATATGGTCACACAATACTATGCATTATATTCCATGAAGCAAAACTCCAACATCAAAATTGTCTGAACTTAAGACATTTGCAAGGTCGTTGCGTGATTCAAGGTGCTGACTTTTGATGATATAGGAATGCAGCTGTCTTCTCACTTTCAAATCTGCCCTTTCGGATAAGGCAGGGAGAAGTATTGAAAAAGTGGCTGAACTTGGTTTTATGCCTTCTACTAGCATTTGACAGAATAGTTCAACTGCCACTTTGTCCTGCATTGTTCTCAAAAGACCTGCAATCAAAGCATTCCAACAAACTACATTCCGGTTCTTTATTCTGCTAAATACTTGAATTGCAGAATCAATATTCTCACACTTTGCGTACATGCTAATTAGAGCACTTGAAATGAAGTGGTTGTTTCCAAAATAATTCCTCAACATATATCCATGGATTTCCTTCCCTTTGTGCAACAAATTCAAGCTAGCACAAGCTGCCAGAGCAGCAGTTAGAGTGGCGGTATTTGGTATGACCGGAAAAGCAATCGCCTTGTTAAGAAGGGAGCCCGTGCATAGCATGGTCTGGCATAATTCTAGAGCTTCATGATTTAACCCAGATTGTTGAAATCCAGACACTAAAACATTTAAAGATATAACATTTGGCGCCAAATTTTCTTGTAACATATCAGATAGCAACTCATATGCTTCAACTTTCTGCCCATTTTTTGCATATCCAGCTAGAAGTGTGTTGTAGGTTACAACATCAGGTTTTAGTCCATGATGCTGCATTGATCTAAAATGTTCTAACGCCCAGTTATTCTTTCCCTGATTCACGTAAGTTGCAATAATTTCATTCCACAATGTAATGTTTTTTTTCTCTGCTTTGGCAAAAACTACTTCAGCACGATCATTTTGTCCGCATTTCGAATACATATCAACTAATGATCCTTCGACGTAAATGTTTGTACACAGCTCGCACTTAAGAGCATATGCATGAACAGCCCTGCCTAAACCTAGATCTCTCAACCCTGCACAAGCTGGTAGTATACTCGCAACAGTAACAGAATTTGGATTCTCAGGAAACAACAGCATATTAATAAATACATCCAAAGCATCTTTGAAATATCCATTTTGAACACAGCCTGATATGACTCCGTTCCATGAATTAACCCTTGGTCTCAATCCTTCTTCTTGCATGGCTTCCAAGTATGTGAGAGCAGTATTAGTCTCTCCATATCGAGCAAACCCTGAGACCAGTGCATTCCAAGATATCAAATCAGGCTTCAACCCACTAGACTGCATGGAGTGAAATACTTCCATCGCATCATTCAAAGAACCTTCTTCAATGTAGGCAGAGACAAGCGCAGTCCACGAAACCACATCTTTTTCACTCATCGAATCAAAAACATTGATCGAAGAACTCAAATACCCACAATTGCCATAGAAATCCATAAGAGCATTCCCAATAACAATATCAGAGACCATCCTCTTCCTAATGGCATACCCATGAACCATTTTACCAGTCTTCACCAATTGTCTTCTGGAACATGCTTTAAGAATCGTGGGCACTAAGTATTTATCAGGTAGTATACCCTCATCAACCATCGATCTGAATGCCGCAAAGAGCTCATTCCACTTCTCTGATCGACAATACGACCTAATCAAAGCTGCATAGGCTGGCAGCGTTCTCTCAGGAATTTCAACGAACACCTTACTGTCACTATCCACGCACTTAACATCCTTGACATAAAACTTAGTCAACTTCTTTCCAAACAAATTATCAACTCGACAATCATTTAATTTAACAACCTGGGCATTATGATCAAACAAAGCAAAACTACGTGGGATTGGGACATTAACACCTTCGCAATTACGATCCGTACGTATAGCAATTGGAGAAAATTGACAATTGGGCCTATTGTGGGCCGATACCGCATGGAAATGCATCCTACAAGTTGCATTCATGGAATTTCGAGAAAAGCTAGAATTGGGATAGAGGTCGAAGTGAAACTTGGGGAATGATGGAAGGCGAGGAGAAGCATTATTCGAGGAAGCAAAACCATATACCGGAGTTGCCATAGTCAAAAGAAAAAAAAATATTGAAGACAGCAGGGAGAAGAAAGCGTTGTGAGCTCAGAATTGAAAGATGTACCTATGTCCGCGTAGGAGACATGGACGATGGAAAACAGCAAGAAGATGGTGAGAATGACAATGGGGAATCTCGAATCAATACACTGTACTGCGGTAGAGCTTTCCCCATGTTAGAGTTCAAAATGGGCGCAGGCGCTCTCGAACGTGAGGAGAAATGTAAAAAACGACACCAGTCCCAGTTTCAGCTCTTTCTTAGTTCTGAGTGAGATAGGGACTAGGGAGATCTTTTTCCCAAGGCCAATAGCCTAAGGTTTAACTCAATTCAAGGGGAAATCTACTTCTTCAAGCAGAAAGAGGTGGGGAAAGCTTCCTATGCAAGAACGGGGACTGAGTGGCAACTGATGAAACAAGAGGTGCGGTTGTCTCCGACCTGTGACCCACGGAGCGGTTCCCTGATAGATCCGATGCCCTATGGTGGGGATTTTGGTTTTATACTACAAGTTACAAGTGAGTGCACTTTTAAAAAAAACTCAAATACTTTTTTTTACTCAAACAATCTCGGCTGGACTCATCCCAAGTTTTTTGTTTTGGTTTTAAAATTCAAAACCAAAGCTATCCAAAAATTACTCAAATATTCTTCAATCTTCAAACGTTTCAAACGTTTCACACTTAGTTTTGCAAAATCAAGCTTCTCATTTCTAACCGAGTTTTAAGGTTTTTAGGTTTTTGCTCTCAACCATATTTAGATTGATCGATTTTTGTTCGACAAATCTTACTTAGTGTATTTCAGCTTATTGAGATAATTAACTTTGAATCATTTTAATAGTTTAGGGGCTTTGTTTTAATTTTAGGGTTCAAGATTAATTTGTAAAATCTAAGGCAAATGAGTTATTTGTGAAGTTGAAAACTCTTGGAAATGTTTGTGTATCTTGTTTTAACTTAATGCAAGTGGTTTTGTTTGATGAGTTTAAGTCAATTCATCAATATGAACTCATGTAGATGATGAATCTCAAATGAGATTGATGAAATTGTCCCAAGATTTTAAAAATCTTCGGGATGAGTCCAACCGATATTGTCCAAGAAAAACAAAAATGAGAGTTTTTTTTCAGAGTGCGCTACTTTTGAAATATAAAACCAAAACAAGGTCTTTTTTTACATTTTCTTCGAAGGGGACGGCCTGATCTCTCCCGAAATAAGGGGACGTTTGATTGATAGGGATGAGGTTTACCCATCCAACTAAGAGCCCGTTTGGTAACGTTCTCGTTTCCTGTTTCTTGTTCCTTGTTCCCTGTTCCCGGTTTCTCGTTCCTTCTTTTTTTAAAACAAGAAACAGAAATGTGTTTGGTAATTGTTTCTATTTCTTGTTTCTTGAAAAATAGAAACAGAAATAGAAAATGTGTTTGATAACGGTTTCTTGTTTCCTGATTTTTTTTGAAATTTTTATTTTATTTTATTCACATTTAATTCAATTAAACACCAAACAAAAATATATGTCCTCCATTAAACATAAAAAAAATTATCAAACCTAGATAGGAAGGTCTTCTTGTAATTTTATGGAGAACAAGATAAAGATTGAGATCTGAAGAACAGAGCCGACGAGAGGAAGACGAAAACCCACGACGAAGAGGAGGACTGAAACCCACGAAAAAAAGGAAGACAAAAACTCAAAGCTAAAACACAGATCTGACAAAAACCCGCAAATTCGGTGAAAACCCACAGCGAAAAAATAATTCATGTAAAGAGGAAGAGGAAAACCCAAATCCAACGAAGAGGAAGGCGTCGTGTAGAGGGAAGACGATGAGGGGCGAAGAGGAAGACGATGAGAGGCGAAGAGAAAGACAACGAAGATGATGATAGGAAGAGGAAGAGGATGGTTATTTGGAAAAGACGATGGAGATAAGACGAAGAAAAAGGAAACCACGTGGAGACTGGTTATTTGGAGACGAAGATGGAAATAAGAGGAAGATAAAGGAAATCACAAGAAGAAAATGAAAAAGGAAAATGAAATAGAAAAAGAATTGAAAAGAAGGAAAAGGAAACCAATAAAAAGAATTGAAAAAAAAGAAAAGGAAATCAATAAAAAGAATTGAGAAAAAAGAAGAGGAAACCAATGGAAACAATTGAGAAAAAAAAAAAGGAAACCAATCGAAACAATTGAAAAAAAGAAAAAAGAAACCAATAAAAATAATTGAGAAACTACTTTTTTTTGTTTCCAATAATTCCTTATAAAATGAGAAACGTTTCTACTTTTTTTGAGAACGAGAACGTTACCAATTATTTTATCAAATAAAATTTTATTCTTTCCGTTTAACTTTACTTTAGAATTTTAAATTTTTAACGAGTACAAGAATTTTAAAAAATTTCTATTTGTCTCACTTAAATTCAAAATCGTCACATGAAATTAATCATATACACAATTAATGAACTAAATTGAAATTTAGCGTTTTTTAAACATCCGAGACTGGTTTATCCAAATTTGAAACTCTGCCTTAATTGAAACAAGCCCACTATTTATTGTTAGTCAATTCAATAATACATATGAGTTATAAGATATTTTTTATTCTAATTTTTAGGACAACAATTTCGAAAAGAAAAGTAAAACATTGAACTTTAGAAAAGATGTAAGCCAATTATCACTAAACCATCGATAAGCCAACAATATGAATAGAGTGAACAACCACTCCATAAGTTTTACTATGCAACATCATACATGTTGGGTAAGATCATACATGTTGGGTATACACGTTATATAGGCAATATAATCCACCATCTAGACTTAGGTGGCCCGAAATCATGACATTGCTCCACTCCTAGTGTCAAAAAAATCTGTTTAGAACGATTTTTCAAATGTTTAAAAAAGTAATCAATTGTTATATATTTCTAAGCACTTGAAAAAGTCATCCAAACAAACTTGGTACCATGTATATAATAGTTCAGCAAAGGTAATTAATCCAATTTTCTGTCAGAGTCTCGTCCCACCAGAAAACGTGCATTTCTATTTAAAAAAATGGTATGAACAAACTTTCACTATGAGCTATACACATCTGAAGCTTGAAACGGGACCTTTTCAATTTGTCCTGACAAACAATTGGCCAGTACTGCTTTCCTTCCCTCGTTTTAAGTTCTGCAATTCATTTAAGATGGCCTCCAAGTTCAAACATCTGTAAACACAAAACCTATCTATTATTGAAGCCAAAATTTACTTCTTTCTGCACTATGCAACAAGCATCCATGGGTCATCGGATAACATTGATCAGTATCCTTTTTAACAGATAAAATTTATCAGTAAAGAGATTTTGGAAGAAATGTCATTTTAGGGAATAACATAGACAACATCTCAAAGTGAAAAAAAAAATAAGGGACTTAACAACAAACAAACAGACAGACAAACCCAAAAATAGTAGATATAAAACTTTGGTTCACTCTTAGTGAAAACTACAGCAAAACTACATATATTCCAGTACAGACATCTCTTGGCAAGGTTTGATAGATGTTGAAATTTGGGTAAGAGAGAACACTGCAAAAGAATAGGGATAGGGTAATGATTGTAAAAGCCATAGAGGAAATGGTGACCGAGATGAGTTGCAAGATGGTAAGCAAGAAAAGTGTCCAACCAAAATTGGCTGCGAGATAAGTTGAGACTGAAACAGAGTGCAAGTCATAGGCTGTCAAGATGGTAATAAGAATGATTTATAAATGGTAAAGATGGACTGAAAGATGAAGCAGGTGGAAGGAAGGTGACTCGTTCATGTCACAACCGAGATTGGCTGTAAGATGGATTGCAAAAGATTTGCTTCAAAACTATGAGTCATTCGGATTGATTTAAGAAAAAAGTGTTTTCCAAAAAACTCATTTTTATTTAAATTTTTTTAATAAAAATTGTTTAAAATACATTTTAAAAGCTATTACAGTATATATGCTCATATTTGTTTAAAATACACTTTAAAAGCGTTTTTAGAAAAATAGTGTTTAACCACTTAAATCTATTTTTTCTACAAAATCACTGACTTTTTAAATTAAAACTAGATGTTATCTGCACATCAGAGATATAATGGTCGATTACTTCTTCCAGTATTCATATAGACCAAAGCGTACTCTGAATATCTATATATTAAGAACATAAGAGCAGTATACTTGACAATTTGAAACCATTTAAGAAAGGAATACAGTATACATGCTCATATTTGTGCCCGCAACGCAGAAACACGGGCAAGCGATGAAAACTCTAAATATGCAGAGATAAATTCTCAACAATATCATGATCTACTCTTTTATACTATGAATTGCATGAAACACTATACACAAACATCTACATTATACATATAATATCAAGCCCATAAATACGCGACCATTCTTCCAGCATTTGAAAAATAAACCAATATTGAGACTCTTCACAAGTAGCATTGAATTTTGTACTTTCTTCCCTTTCCATGTAATTAAGTTTAAGTTATGAGGTGACCAAGTTTCTGATATGAGATTTCACATGGGAGAAAAGTATAATAACGAGAGAAGACGAATGTAATTCTTATCTTTCTACATTTGTCAACTCCCATTTGAAGGTTAAACCCTAGCTACAAGTTCCAGATAAGTGTAGCTATCAAATAGCCGGTGTAACAAAAAGAACTCACCAGCCAGAAGCCGAAGTTTGGGAATTCAGACTATCATAAAACTTCGATAGTCTGCGCGTCGGAGGTTTTGACTTGGCAGGTTTCTTACGTAGACCAAAAATTTCCTGCACCAGAGGGACGTGAACGAGAACAAGCTTCCACGCCAAAAACCAACCTACGCAACCACACCAATTAACAATGCAACACGTGATTGGATAAATACGACGGAAATAGAAATCGGATTTCAAAATTCAAAAGCTAAGTAGAAATAGACATCAGAATACATGAATTACACAAAATGATCAAAGGGAAGAAGAACATAATACCGAGAGAAATCAAAGAGAAAGTGAACAGAATTGCGAGGATCGGACGTAGTATGTAGAGGTCGAGATAATCCCAATGAGAAAGAGAATACTCGAAAGATGAAAACGAGGAAGACGACGACTCCATTGGAAGAGCTCGGTTCCACAGGAAGTCAGCCACGCAATCAATCCCCGTCGAGGGCTCTACCAGTTCTTTTTCATGGCTTAAGACTAGGTTTGGTTGGTTCAAAGCCGGTTGAAAATTGAACCAAATTAATTCGGTTTTACAAAAGAATAACTAAACCTTGTTTGTGTTTGGGGCAAATTCGGCCCACAACCCCAAATGCCTTTGATTGCTTTTAAGTTTTAATTATGTTTACTTTATAATTATCCATTTTTCATAGTTTATGTTGTTAATGTTTTAGTAATGCAGCAGTAACGACATTAGTAAATATGACAAATTCATGATTCTTATGTTGTAATAGTAACAAAAATAGTATTCGTTACAATAACGACATCGATATAGTTTTCAAAGATAGTTGGATTTAAGCACGGTCTTACTATCCTACCATACCTCAATCAAGTTAGCAGAGCACTTTTGGTCATGCTATTCATAATAATCTCGGTCAAGATAGCAAAACACCTTTTGTCTTACTATCCTGCCTGAACTCGATGGTAGGTGGCTGAGTGGTCAACAAAGCTCCATACCCCTGACTGTGCACATTGACCATCGAGAACTCGATATATAGAATACAATGATTTTTCTTACTTGAAACCACTTTCATTAAGTCATACATTTATAGCATCTTTCTAAAACAATATATAAAATATGTTTTAGAAAGTCAAGATACACATAAATCATGTTTTAAAACTATTCTTCAATAAACTCATGCTTTTTCAATAGCTTTCTAAAATAATCAGTAATTCAATATAAAACTTTGCTCGTAAATCTCAAAATCATTAACTTATTAAGAACGTGTTTTGCTATTTCTAAATCCCATGCTTTAGAATAAATTCTAAATAAGTAAACTTGTAAAATATGTTTTGAAATATCATTTGGAAATCGCTTTGTCACTCATAGATAGTAGTTTAGACCCTCAGTTTGTAAACTTTTCTGATCTCCTCTTGACCTGAAATAATGGGAAATAATTTCATTTAATTCTCTTTAATCATAAAACATCAAAACTTTGCTTAAAATTTCTTAAAATATAAAATATGGCCCAAGAAATACTCATTTGGCATGGTTGGCGTACATGGGGCACTACAAGAAAAACCATCTCTATGACATTTATTTATATCACCAAATAGAGGGAAGAAAAAAAAATTGTCACGAAAGGGAAAAAACGCGTTTTTGACGGGAAAAGACGGAAATTTTCGGAATATATTTTTCGCGACAGTTATTTGGTGTCATAGAATAGAAATAAAATAATAATAAAATAATATATTTAATTATTTAAAAAACAATAACTTTTTTATGGATTTTTAACTTATTTTCCCTTCTCCCCTTTCGCCTCCCCTTTCGTCTTTCTCCCCTTTCACCTCCATCATCGGCACTGCCCCCTCGTGGACGTCTCCCCACTCCAACGCCGGCTGTACCTTCTCTACTGCACGACGAACGGGCTATCGACCACTCTTTGGAGTTTGCCATTGAAGCCTCCAAATCTCGCCTTTCTCAGATTCGTTCCACCTCTTATCCTCATTTCCAGAAGGCAATTGTAATTTCTTCATCCCTTATTATTACTATTGTTTTTTTTACCTCTCCTGTTGTTCTATGTTTAGTTTCCTATTAAGGATGAATGTTAGTTTAGGTCTCCAAGAGAAGGGGTTGAAAGGTTTTGAATCGTTACTTAACGTATTGGACTGTAGTCGATTTGTAGATGATTTGGTTGACGGATGCTTGTATATCTAATCTAATAGTTAAAATAGCCCCTCGTGGTCGTTGGCAAGGGTTGGAGTCTCTTCTCATACGATTTTGAGGTTATAAAATTTGAAAATTTTAAAACTCATTTAAAGATTCGAATTTTTTAACCTCAAAATCGTATGAGAAGAGACTCTAAAACGTCTCCTGGGGACTAAGGGAGTAAAGCTGAATAACCGAACTCTAGACCTAGCCTGATGAATTAATATTTTATGACTGTTTTTAAAGTTTTTTTTACCACAATTGTTGACTTTGGACATAAATGAAGATTGCATCTAGTGACTAGCTCGGCTGCTTGAGTCATGTGGGAAATGTACTAGAATTTAGTGAGCCAACGTATGTCCCCATGCATTTCTTAAGTCCAATTGATGTTTTTGGCACATTCAAGAGTTAGTTCATATTTTTTTGTTTCAAGGATTGCTTATGAAAATGTTTTTCTTGCCTCTTCAGGGGTTGTCTATTTTTAAACCAAAATAGGGCATTGAAAATGGATGATTCAAGAACATTCCCAGTAGATGTTTCTTTTCCTTTTAAAAATTCTAGAATTTCTCTCTTCTCATATCTTCTAAAGAATGGCTCTGATAGCACAGTGTAGTTTATGTAGTTTATTAACACAGTGTTTAAGTTGTGTTTACAGATAAATAAAGAGAGTTGTTTATTATTAAAGAGAAAATATCATGTTACAAAGACTATAAAGATTTACTTGGTTCACTAAATAATGGTCGTGTTAGTCATGTTTAAATGACAAATTTAAGGCATTTCAACATTTACTTGTTTTGACGATTTTTAAGGACTAGCAATATTTAAGAAATTCTTTTTTATCATGAAGTGTCATTGAATATAGATCGGATAATGATAAAAACTACGCACTCTTAACTTTTGAATTTTTACTATTGAACTTTCACTACAAAATTAAGGACTACAAATATCTTGTTGTTGGAGGTGTAGATATAATAATAGCTATAAACTCTTTAATTTTAGGCCTTTTTTTCTTTTCAATCATACATCAGCACACATTTTCATTGGGTATATCTCTCTTTCGAATTGTGATTTTAATTTATGTATGGTTTTGTACTTTGTATTATAGAGAGACCTAAATTTGTTTACGTATAAAACTTTAAAAAAAATTGGGCTTTTGAACCAAAATATATGAGAGCTTCAAAATTTAATCACAAAACTTGTTAGTGGACCCGCCGTAATTCAGTACGATAAGTTTCTAAATTAACTTTTTCCAAATAAGAAAAGAAAAGCATTTTTCATTTTTTAACTTATCGTAGAATGTTACATTCCAAACCGTTAAATTCAAAGTATAATCGTATATAATAACCTTTTTGAAAAGTTATAAATATAATAAACTCTGCAGAAAAAGAAAGTAAAGTATAATCTTCTAACTTATTGTAGAATGTTACACTTTAACAATTAAATTTAAAGTATAATCGTATATAATAACATTTTTTTAAAACTACAAATATAGTAAACTCCGTAGAAAAAGAAAGTAAAGTATAATCTTCTAACTTATATGGAACGTTACACTTTAATAATTAAATTCAAAGTATAATTGTATATAATTACATTTTTGAAATATTACAAATATAGTAAACTCTGCAGAAAAAAGAAAGTAAAGTAGTAAATTATAGTAGATGGAAGAGAAGAGAGAAGATCTCATTTGATGGCACCTTGTTCATTCTCTATTTGCCTACTTTTGGCTCTTCTGTTTTCTTCTTCTTCTTTTATTGAACATTATACTCTAGACTTACCATTTTATGCATTGAAAACACGCGTCTAGGATTCTTTTTTATAGGTGAAGTTCGAACTTGCTGTTTATGAGAAGTTAGTATTTGGAAGAATATCACTAGTTTTTTTAAAGTAGGGATGGAGTGTGGGACTAGGAGTATATTTTGTTATTTAGCATTTATTAATTTTATTCACATTTGAAGGAAAATATTGGCAGTATATGTTTATATATTTGGTAAGTGATGAAGGTATAGGTGAATTTGAGAAGGAAAGAGGGAATCTGCATTAAATGTGTTAGACCATAAAAGCTCAAGTTGAAAAAAAAGAATGAAACTTCAGTTTTTTGAAAAATTACCTATTTCCTCAATGTATTTTCATAATTTTCTCTCTCTTGTGCTATAATGATTTGATTTAACTTTGAAGAAATGAATATAATGCTGTCAATATGTTTGTTAAATTGTTTTCTCTATGGTAGTAATGTTGCATTAAGAAATAATGATTTGTTGTTGATTGGGAAGGTGGCAAGTTGGGGAGTTGAACAATTTTTCTCAACTTGATGAAATCTGATATATAGATGTGAGGAATTATGGGTGGACTGAAAAGCTGAACAATACCGCTCTAGTATTTGGTTTTGAAAGTTAGGGGATCATTGGAGTTATGAAGTATTCTTTAGTTTACTGTTAGGACTAAGTTTGATGTTGATTACGATATTTTCTTGGTATATATAGTTAGGATATTTTCTTTAGTATATAATACTATTTTGTATCTTCGATTTAATTAATTGGGATAGAAAATTTCTGAATGGTATGAAATAATTTATTGAGTATTTTGAGGATTATCTACCGTTTTGAAAGTTTGAGTTTTAAAAGTTGTTACCCATAATCTCTTTCGTAATCAGGTTTATTTCGAGGCCAACTTAGACCTCTACACAATGGACAAGTCATGGATGACCCAAAATAGGATGTCAAGAGAATATGATTTAGGAGTCGAAAGGTTCATTAAATTTGGGTTGAGTCATGCCAAGGTTCTAATTCAATTAGATGTCCATGTTTGAATTGCGGCAATCGTTTACTTAAGGATGTCTCAACAGTTCGGTATCATTTGTATGCCAATGAAATTGATAAAAGTTACAAAGTATGGTTCTGGCATGGTGAAGAATTGAACTCAGATAACGTTACTAACACGATGGAAAATACAGTGGATGAAACTAATGAGAACGACGATTTATTTAATACAGTTAATATGGTTCAATCCGTTCAAGAACAATCTTCTAATGCATCCAATACCTTTGACACTATGTTTGATGACGCGAAGAAACCCTTATACCCAAGATGTAAGAAATTCACAAAGTTGTCAGCCCTCGTGAGATTATATAACCTGAAGGTTAGGTATGGTTGGAGTAACACTAGCTTCTCTGAATTACTGTCCATAATAAGTGATATATTACCTGATAATAACGAAATTCCATCTTTCTTATACGAAGCGAAGAAAACACTAGGTGCCTTAGGACTAAGTTACCAAAAAATTGATGCATGTCCTAATGATTGTTGTTTGTACAGAAAAGAATATGAAAACATGACGAAGTGCCCTAAGTGTGGTTTGTCAAGGTGGAAGATCGCTAAGAACTCAAACAAGGAAAAATGTGGTGTGCTTGCCAAGCAGATGTGGTACTTTCCAATAATTCCAAGATTTATAAGAATGTTCAAGCGATTCGAAAATGCTAAGAACTTGCGTTGGCATGCGGTAGATAGAAAAGTTAATGGTATTTTGAGACACCCGGCTGACACTCCATCATGAAGGTTGATTGACCATATGTGGCCAACATTTGGGTCAGAACCGAGAAATCTCCGTTTGGGTTTGTCTACTGATGGAGGCCTAGTACGCGTGTGTATGGCTTGGGTAGGCCAGCCATGTGCTAACCTTGCAAGGGGCCTTGCCCATGCGAGCTTCACCCATCTCACATGACCTTCGTGCCTATGCGCGTGGCTTGCCTTGCGTGCAGGACGTGCGTTAAACCCATGCTCAACTGCCCTCACTAACCTCTTTCAACCACAATTCATGCCCATCTCGCCCAGCAACCTATGACATTCGACCAACCACCTACACTACCCAGAAATCACTTTTTCAAACAGAACCTTACCTCCACTTTAAAACTTAATATCTTAAAATTCAGAGCTAAAATAAAAATACTTTCTTCTACAAAGTTGTTGAAAATTGTCTTAACGTTTGTACCTCACAATTTTAATGAAAACGCACTCATAATGATTTTTGTAGCCTCATTGAAGTGAAGACTGCTCAGATTTCTCTCGAGAATGACATTTCTCTCGTCTTTCAACTCAATCTCAACCTTCCCTCTCTCAAAATCGTCTGGCATCCCTAACATAGAAAAGAAGCTCAATTTATGAACTTTTAAGACCAATTTTAACAAAAACGTGCGAGTACTTTTAGAGAAAATTCAATATGAAGTGACCTATTTATATTACGTGCATGAATTTTTCTTGACACCTCCTGCTTGCCAAATTTAACTTATGCATGCACATGAAACCTGGAATTCACTTAACCGACTCTCCATCTCGTCTTATTTCCTTCAAATGCCAAACCAAAATGCCTAAGTGTCATTCTCAAGCCAAAACGCCAACTAACCTCTTTTGGCCTAGTCGCGAGCCTCCAAATGCATGCTTATGCCAAACTAACCTATAAGAAGCCTTCTTTCCAAGCCAAGATGCCTAGCAAACCTCTAATGAGCTTTTTCTTGCCTAGCCCACAACCAAAACGCCAACACCTTTTGGAGGTTCTCTTCATTCGTCTCGGCCACACATCACAACTATAATCTTGCCACCTACTCTTGTTTAAACGCCTAGAATAACCTCTTTGGAGGTTATCTACTCCTCCTTTGGCAGTCTACCAAGCCCCAAAACGTCAACATCATGGACTCAGCCAAAAAAATTCCTCTTTTCCAAACTAACCTCCTTAACTCGTAAATCACAACTACTTAGCTTTCATTCTTTCCACCTACCATGACACACTTACAATGTCAATTCTCAAGTTTACTCTCCCATCTTTACTTCATTGAAAATCATCCTCTCAAACTCTTTGGAAGACCCATGTTTCTTAAGGTTCAGGTTTACATTTTATTCCTTTAACTTTGTGTTAAAAATTAATCAATTAATAATTTTTAAAAATACATATTTTTTAAACACTTATCTATAGTGATTTTGAATGATTTATTTTTTTTCAAATTTAAAATCACTTTTATACATGTTTTTTTATCATTTAAAGTTTGTTTAAAGTGAATTTTATTGTTTTAGACGTTATTTTCATACCACAAAAATTAATTTTAAATGAAGAAAACATATTTTAAAGTTTATTCGACTTAAAAAATTATAATGTTAAAAATTATCGTTTTACCCCTAGGTTACTTCTAGTCCTTAAATATCAACTCTCCTCTAA
Organism: Cucumis hystrix; assembly: GCA_025688845.1. Classification (NCBI taxonomy): domain Eukaryota; kingdom Viridiplantae; phylum Streptophyta; class Magnoliopsida; order Cucurbitales; family Cucurbitaceae; genus Cucumis; species Cucumis hystrix. The sequence continues at coordinate 11,612,436 of CM046885.1, read as the reverse complement.
TTAACAACTTTTTAATGATCCAACCACTAAACAGAAATCTCTCTCGTGCCATAGAGAGGGTAGACTCTTTATTCAAGTCCCGGAGACACCATTTAAGGGAACACTTATCTATTTAATTAGCCTAAAGTCAGAAAAGAATGAATTCCATCTTGTGTGATTATGTTCCTAGCTCCCTACTCGATTTTTTCCCGAAAATGATAGGAATATTGAATCAGATATTTGACCACTCTTACTTGTACAAATCAGAGGAAAATCCCTGAGTATGTTCATAATACACTTAGGATTAAGACTAAGCTACCCAGGTCATCCTAATGAAATAGAAACCAAACTAATTAACGAAGTTACATCTAATGGTTACTATTTTGTGGTTTAACCTTATTCATACCCTCACTTGTATGTCACCTACACGAACGCGTTGGATCATTGCGTTTGTATCAAATACCAAGTGAGTCGTATCCATAGTGTTACCAGGATAAGGAACCTAACCTTATCCCTATACTATAAACTCTTTGAGCTGTATCTTGAACATTAATCCCTTTATGTCTCTACATACTGTTCTAGACTCATCAAACAACTTAGGATGTTAGTTTATTGAATTTAGGTTATTAAGACAAAACTAATAATATAATCAATAACACTTATTGAAATTATAGTAATAACACTTATTGATAATAGTAAATGAATTACATTTACTATCTACGAGTTTTAGGACATAAAACCAAACACTTCAAAGCTAGGCATGTAGCAAAAGGGTATACCCAAAGGGAAGGGGTTAACTATGAGGAAACTTTTTCCATTTTATGATTATGAGATATAGCAAATGGATGTCAAGACTGCTTTTCTGAATTGCCATCTTGAAGAGAGTATCTTTATGTCTGAGTTTGAGGGGTTCATAACCCAAGGACTGGTGCAAAAAGTTTGCAAGTTGAATCGATCCATTTGTCGGTTGAAACATTAGGTTTGATACTATGATAAAATCTGGAACATTAGGTCTGATACTACGATAAAGTCTTACGATTTTGATCAAAATGTTGATGAACCTGTATACAAGAAAATGAACAAAGGTAAGGTGGCTTTCTTAGTACTTTATTTGGATGATATCCTTCTCATGGGGAATGACGTAGGATACCTAACTGACGTTAAAACTTGGCTAGCAGCCTAATTCCAAATGAAAGATTTGAGATAGACACAATATATTCTTGGGATTCAAATCATAAGGGATTGTAAGAACAAAACGCTAGCACTGTCTCAGGCAACTTATATCGAAAAAATGTTGATTCAATATTCGGTGAGAACTTTAACAATAGTTTATTCTTTTTAGGCACGTGATTCACTTGTCTAAGGAACAGTGTCCTAAAACACCTCAAGAAGTTTAGGATATGAGACGTATTTTCTATGCCCAACTGTGGGCAGCTTAATGTATGTTATGCTCTGCACTAGGCCAACCATTTATTAGGCAGTGGGATTAGTTAGTAAGTATCAGTCCAATCTTGGGTTAGACCACTGGACGATGGTTAAAATTATTCTCAAGCATCTTAGGAAAACTAGAGACTATATGCTTGTGTATGGAGCTAAGGATTTGATCGATCTTTACATAATACACTGACTTTGATTTCCAAATCGATAAGGATTCTAGGAAATTCACATCGGAATCAGTGTTCACCCTGAATGGAGGAGCTGTGGTATGACATAGTATCAAGCAAGGATGCATTACAAACTCTATTATAGAGGCTGAGTACGTCGCTATTTGCGAAGCAACAAAGGAAGTAGTTTGGCTCAGGAAGTTCCAGCATGATTTGAAAGTTGTTCCAAACATGAACATGCCCATCACTTTATATTGTGATAACAGTGGGACAACAGCCAATTCTAAAGAACCTCGCAGCCACAAATAAAGGAAACACATAGAGAGGAAGTATCACTTGATACTAGAGATTGTGCAACAAAGGGATGTGATCATCACCAAGATTGCTTCGAAGCACAACATTATTGATCCATTTTCAAAGACTCTCATGGCTAAGTGTTCAAGGATCATTTAGAAAGTCTAGGTCTGCGAGGCATGTACATTAGGTAATCTAGAGCAAGTGAGAGATGTGTAATGGGTATGAGGATGCCCTAGTTTATTGTATTTGTATATATATGTTTTATGTAATACACTTGTACATTTTATCATTTCCAATGTTTGAGGATTACTTTATTATGTACATCTCATAGACTATCACTAGACTAGAGTTTTAGTCCAAGTGAGAGTTTGTTGGGTTTTATGTCCTGAAATTCGTAGATAGTAAATGTAATCTATTAACGGTTATTAATAAAGTGTTATTATTATAATTTCAATAAATGTTATTGATTATATTATTAGTTGTCTTAATAACCTCAATCCAGTAAACTAATATCCTAAGTTGTCTGATGAGTCTTGAACAGTATGTAGAGACATATAGAGATCAATTCTCTTTCATGGTTAAATTCAACGTTGTCTTATCCCACTAGGAGTTTTAGTCAAAGTGGGAGTTTGTTGGAATTTATGTCCTAAAACTCGTAGTTTGTAATCATATTCTATTCAATAAAGTCGTTATTGAGAAATTGAATACTATAATCTTAAATTCAATAAACTAAGGTCCCAAGGCTATTTTGAGTAAACTTGAACTTTATGTAGAGACATAAATGTGGATCAAGTTCAAATATATAGCCTAAAACGATCTATAGTATATGAATAAATATTGAATGCCTTATTCTGGAACACTGTGAATGCAACCCGCTTTGTAGTTAGTACAAACAATGTGATCCTAAATTGTTTATGTAAGACATGAAAGTAGGGACATCCTATGTAAAGAGTTTACATAAGATTGAACCATTAAATAGTCAATTTTACGTTATAACGCTGTTTACTATTTAAAACTGACTATTTTGATGATTGATGATCTAGGTAACTTAATCTTAATCCTGATCAGCTAACTATAAACTCCTGTTCGCATGAGAATGTCCTTAGATTTGCATAGGTGAGGGCATCTCTTTAGCACTGGCTCAATAAGCCTCCCATTTTAGGGGTAAGATCGAGTGGATAGCTGGAGACATAAGATGCAAGATGAAGTTTATTCGTACTCATTTTAAGGTTAGTAGATAAGTTGTTTTCTTAAGGATTGAATCCAAGTATTGAACAAAGGGCCCCACCCTTTCACTGGCCCGAGAGAGATTCAGTTTATAGATTGGATCTTAAACCAATTGTTCAATATTGGATCGGTAGGAGTTAAGAAATAAGATGTAGTCTTGAGGAAAAACGGTAATTTGACCTAGTCGATGTTACGAACAACCTGTGAAGGATTAACTAACTGATCATTGTTATATCAAATGGACACAAATATATCTATAGTGAGGGGAGTGCAACTACGAGACTTTAGTGGAATGATATGTTAGTTAACGAATGTTGATTACCTCGGTCTTTTAGAGTTTAGTAAGTTAATCTCGGATCATTGAAGCTCATGATCTATAGGTCCATTTGTTCCCCTACTAGCTTATATGGAATATACTTATAACAATATGATGAAATGAGTCGAATTGTTCGATGTAGGTGAAGAGAAAGAAATCGATAAGTATACGTGATATGGTCGTCGATTATCAGATTAAAAATAGAACTTTATGTTTAAATGAGTTTTAAATACTAAAGATATGAATACAGATTCATAATGGAAATAGTCAAAGTTGTAAAAAGTCAAAATGTTGAGTTTTAACTTTGAAAAGTCAAACTTTGACAGATAATATTCAAATATGATTTGAATTTTGAGAAAATGAATGCGGATTTATGCTCGGAAGGTCAAAATAAGTCAAGATGAACAAAAATGGTAGAAAGTCAAAATGTTGACTTTAGGTTTTAAAAAGTCAAACTTTGACTTTTAACCAAATAACTATTTTGCCCTTTAACCAAAGTTAGTGGGAAAATTCAACATTTTGTTGGATAATTCTACTAACCCTAGTGGGCTAGGTGTTGTCATTTGCTGAAGACAAAAAGTCTACTAGAGAAAGTGGATTGTGAGATGTTGGTCCATAATGAATTTAATACATGCATTTTTGCATGAGTTTTCACTATAGATATGAGCTTTCATTATTTGTTGAAAAAAACTTTTGGTTTTTAAATGTTTTGGGCTGCTGTTTTTAAAACAATTAAAATTATCTCTCAAGCCCTAAAAGTCCAATCTCATAAATTATTTTTTTTCTTATTTCCCATCTCTCTCTCTTGGTTCTTTCTTCTAAAGGGTTCCACAACCTGGTTCTAAGTTTAGAGGATAGTAGGTCAACCTTAGTGGTAGTTCGAACTACAATCGAAGCTTCAAATGTAAGTATTCTAAGAAAAACCCTAATTTCATTTTTTTTAGGTTTCTCTTTAATTAAGTGCAATTAGAGTAAAATTTAGATTCATTTTCTGCTTCGCATGTCTAATTTCTATCAGTTCTGATGCTTGATTTTGATTTGTTTGACAGGCCAAGAGAAAATAGGCTGAGTCTACGCACTAGAGAACTAGCCTAAGGCTGCGAGTGACAAAAAAATTTCAAAACTGATATATATGATTGTGTTTCTATGTTTTAATATGATTTTATGAATAACACATGATTTATGGTTTCAAGTATAAGTTTCAAGCTTAGGTTTTATGATGAAATCTATACACGTGCACTTTATTATTGACTTTCTGAAAAGTAGTTAAAACAATATCTTTTTAAGCAAGTATTGTTTTTAGATTTTCAGTTCTTCCACGAACAATCTAAGTAAACTTGAGTTTTACGAAAGATAAAAATAGTAGACATGTATTAATATTTTTTCATGACTTTTTGAGATTTTTGTTAACTACATGACTGAGATATTGAGCCCGAGGCTATATGTTGTTGTGTGCACATAGGTTAGATTTCGTTGTTGACGTTGAGTGTACTCCGTAACAACGATGTTGTCGTGAGTGCTGGACGGGCCCCACTACATCGTAGAGCTAGTAAACATTGGTTGTACTGGACCTATCCTACACAATGTAGAATTGTCATATTAGTTAAAATGTTTAATATATTTGATATGCGTTGCTAGATTTCAATGACAAACTTGCTGAGTATTTGAGAAAGCTGTTATTATTACACGTTTATGTTTAAGGCTTTGATTAAACAGATTTATATGTGTAAAGTTTTCATGTGCTCTGATCTCTAGATTTTCAGTTTTAAATTTAGTCACTCATTGAGCTTTATAACTTACCATTTTAATATGTTTTTCCCACTTTCCAGGTAGAGATCGAGCTCCTAGTGCCTGATAGACTGCCTTAGTTTGCTGAAATCTCCAAGATCGTTAGCCAGTACGTAGAGTCTGTTTTGCTATGTGTATATATGTCTTTGCAAGATTTAGATACTTTATAGTTTGTGTAAGCTATGAGTGTTGTGATTGTGTAAACTTTTGTTGGATATCCTTCTAGTTATGATGTCTTCATCGGGTTTATGATGGCCAATTGAGTTATTTTAGAGCCGCATTTCATGTATGTCCATGGATTGTCGAGGTTCCATTGTGTTGTGTTCATATAAAGTATTTTATATACAAGATCAACATGTTTATTATGTTCAAGGAGTTCAACTAAGTCAAAATGTATCGTTAGAGGAGGACGATGTCAATCGACTTCACTCCGTCTTTCGAGCAAAGCTAGCAGGTAGTTCGGGAGGGGCTGTGACTGGCTATGTGTAGGCTCATAGTGCTGACACCAAATCCACTAAGAGAACGTGCAGTGCTGCATAATTCCACTAACTCAATAGTAAGCTAAGTGAAAGTTCATGGTGATGTCACCAAGCCCACTAAAAGTTAATGGTATGTGAGGTGTTGGACTTTGGTGAGTTTAGACATGCAATAGTTGTTGGGATTGATGCCCTAAATCTTGTGGTCTTGTAGTTTGTAATTGTATATATTATACAAACATTTTATTTATCTAATAAAATAAAGTGTGTTATTTTATTTGACATTTAGTTGCATTAACCCACAAAACCTATAAACTAACATCCAATGTTATCTTATGTAACCTAAACATGTATGTGGAGACATACAAGTGGATCATGTTTAAATGATAACCTAAATGGTCTGTAGTAGATGGATAAGGCTGGATACCTTATCCTGATGACACTACGAATACGGCCTGCTTTGTAGTTGTTACAATTGTTCTAAAGTGCTACAAATGATTTGATCCTAATCATTCATGTCGAGACATTAGAGCAGGGGTATTCTATACAAAGAGTTTGTATAAGATTGGACCATGAAATGAATAGTCTCTCTTATTAACACCGTTACTAGTTGAGACTACATTTCACCAAGATGACCATAGGTGACTTGACCTGAATCCTAAGTGAGTTGTGAACTCCTGCCTATGAAGGCAGTCCTTTGATTTGCATGGGTGAGAGTGGCCTATATCGTCGACTCAATAGACCTACCATTTTGGGGATTCGTTTGATTAGGGAGCTGGGAACACAATTACACAAGAAGGAATTCGCTCCTTCTCTATAGATAGAGTAAGTAGAGAAATTGCTCTCTTAAGGGCTGATTTCAGGGCTTGAACAATGTGGCGCCACACCCTCTCTTGGGCCGAGAGGAGTTTAGTTATAGTGGGACTATAACTATTGTTCATTAGAGGGATTGGTGGTACTTAAGGAGTTAGATGTAACTACAGGGGCAAAACGGTAATTTTTGGCCTAGCTGTACTTATAAGCAATTTGTGAAGGGTCATTGCACTGTTGATTGGTTATATCTAATGGACACAAAAATATATCTACAGTAAGAAGAGTGCAACTATTGGTCTTTAGTGGAATGACTGATAGTTAATGAACAGTGATTAATTTAATTAAAGAGTTTAGTTAATTAATCTCACATCATTGGAGCTTTAATCTGTAGGTCCATAAGGTCCCCTTGTTAGCTCAATAAAGATAAATGAGAATCAAATTTATTTTGGTTTAATTTGAATCGTTCAAATTGATTAAAGGGAATAAATTGTATATGATACAATTAATATAATGTATTTGATACATTATAATATAAAGTTTTTATGAGAGAAGTTAATATTTGGATATGATTCAAATAATAATAATATGAATAAGATTCATAAATAAACTATAGATTAAAAATTAATATGGATTCGATTCATATTAGAACTATAGATCACATGAGAAGATCTAAACCATTGATTATATTATATATGATATAATATAAAATTAATATTATATAAGATGTAATATAAAATTAATATTATATAAGATATAATATAATTTGAATTTATATTATATTTATATTAATATTAATTTAAATAAAAGAATAACTCCCAAGTGAGTTATTCTACGTAATGGGAGAGGGAGGAAGTTATTTGATAACTTCCCCCTCCATCTCTTTTCATATCTTTTGGTTAAGATATAGAAGGTGGGATGCAATTTTTTCTGGATGAGATTTTTGTCGATCTATTGCTTCCAAGAAGAAAAAATATCTCTGCAAATATTTTTCCTTTTAAACAAAACAAAAACACAGAAGCCCCACAAACTCTCTGTTGTTTTTTCTATCTTGAAGATAACAAGGAAGACTTAGTGGTGTTCTCCTCGTGGTGTTCTTTGGGAGATTCGAGAATTCTTTGGAGCTTCTGCAAAGGTTAGTTTTCTTTTCTTCTTTTCCACCATAGAAGCATGTTTAGGTGTTTTCTCTGTGTTTCAAGTTGAATTTCTTTTGCACAGCGTTCACACGCTTCCGCTATAGGAATTCCATTCCTTCAATAGTTACATGTAATTAGTCTATTCAAAGACTACTTTTTTCAAATGGATTTTTTTATTGGAAATTTAGTTTATTGTCTTTAAAAAAATTAAAAAAAAAAGGAACACACTAGAATTATTCTCTTCCAAGTTCCAACTCTAACCCTAAGTCCAACCTCTAATTTTCATCTTTCTCTCTCTCACAAAAATCTTTCACTTATCGGGTCCTACAATCCAATTCTAAGTGTAGAGAATAGGGGGTTAACCTAGTGATGGTCCAGATTCGTGTTCGTGAAAAGAAATAAGCAAATTAGAAGCTACAAAGGTGTAATCACTAAACTCTAATTTGATTTTATTTTAAGGTCTATCATGTTAACTTAGTGCAATTAGAGTAAAAATTGATTCAATTTCCATTGTGTATCCCTATTTTTCTATCAGGGTCAATAGTGCTAGAGCCAAGATTTTGGGGGCACAAGTTCATATAAATGTAATTTTAGAGGCATCGATATAATATTCAAACGATATACTATCGTTAAAATAAGCAAAACTAATGTGAACAATTTAATATCCATAGTTTCATATTAGAGACACAACATTATATATAGTAGATTAAGGTTTATCTATTGTGTGTTTAATATGCAAAACCAATACATTTTTTTTCTAAAAAAAAATATTATCATTGGCTACAAAATTGAAAATTTAAAGTTTAGTTATAATTTTTTTTTTTGGTCAAATACAATGACTAATTTTTAAGCATTTTTTAATATATATTTTGTGATATTTTTAGATGAGCTTATGTATTTATTAGATATTTTTTAAATAAAAAGAGTTCAACGATCATTTTTTATATTTAGTGGCTCAAAAGAATATACATACATACATAGGAAATGGGAGAAATTAAAGGAAGACGTACCACGACAGGAGGGGCTAAGTGCCTTAATCTTAATTCTCCTCCCCCCGATATCATAGAGTGAAAGTAAGGGAGCAGGAGATAGCTGCTCATTAACGACATTTTTTTTAAGTGCCCTAATCTTAATTTCTCCACATATAAGAGAGTGAAACTAAGAGAGCAGGAAACAGCTGGATTAGCGACATTTTTTTTTATCATATTAAACAATTTTGACAAAATTAAGCAATTTTGTTGACCATATTAAATAACGGATGATTTGAATAATTAGGGTATTTCTTAAAATAAAATGAGGAAATGGGTGAATTGAACGGACATACTTGTCCACGACGTGTTTGCCTATGGCCGTATGCTCCGAATACTCCCAATTTATCTTATCTTTATGCCTTGTACATAGTTTAGCTAGTTGCTTTCATTTTTATGTCATAAAACCTGAGTGTGACGTTTCAACATTTTCATATGCAAGCCTATCAGAGCTGAAAATGTTCAAAACGTGAGGAAAGGTTGAATCGTACGCTGAGTTTTTTTCGTGGATTTTGGATTTTGATCGACTGACTTGTTGATTGGATCAAACAAGCGTCGCACAATCGCTCGCTCCGAGTTTGAAAGGTTACAATTGTGACAAGTGGTATCAGAGCCTAAATTGGCTAGTTGACAGTTTAAGACAGAAAGATGTTGGTTGCGAAACAGTCTAGCAAGACCCATTATGAAAGAGTTGTTGGACTTGAAGAGCAGATGCTCTACCTGGTAAAAGTTCCTGATTCCATTCGGTTCTTAAAGAAGCAGCTTGAGGAAGTTGCCAAGAAAGCCGATGGTATTGATGCCGTGTCCGATCGTCTTGACGGATTACCCATACAAGAATTGTTGACTAGAGTTGACTCTCTAGAATTCTGAATTGTAAGAACGGAAGATGTCACCTACGAGCGTGGGGACAGTTCGTCGGGCTCTGCTGCCCAAATGGAAGAATGAGTTATTGAGCTAGATAACTCGAACAAGTATATGTTGGAGATGATAAACAACATAACTGAGGATTTTTTAGCTACCCTTGATGTCGTGAGGAACGAAATCGCAGAGGTGAACACGAAGGTGAACCTTACAATGCGAGAGTTAGCAAGCCAAGCTCCAGTTGGAGGAGCCATGCCGTTTGCCAGAATAAAGATTTCTGAATCCAAGTCCTTCGTGGGGTGAAAGATGCGAAAGCGTTGAAAATTAAACTACATCTTTGATATTGAACAATATTTGAAGGCCACAAATACAGTTACTGAAGAGGCCAAAGTGACATTGGCGACCATGTATCTGTCTGAAGATGCAAAGTTGTGGTGGAGGTCCCGATATGTTGATATCCAGGAAGGGCGTTGCACAATCGACACGTGGGATACCCTAAAGAAAGAACTTCGTTCACAATTTCCCCCCGAGAATGTCAAAATTTTGGCTCGACAAAAATTGTGCGAATTGAAGCACATTGGCAACATTCGGGACAATGTGAAACAGTTTGTGAGGCTGATGTTGGATATACGCGATATGTCGTCTAATGTACGTGGACTGTTGGGTTAACCAGAAATCTTCCAAGAGCACTATGGTGAATTATAGTGTGGCCCATAATTTCATAACAGAAGCAGAAGCCAGATGGCTGAATCTCCGTTGGGAGAAAGACACGGAAAAGATGAAGGCCATGAATTCAACTGCCTTACCTATTGTCGGACTAGTCAAATGATTGATGATAAGGTTGGAACTATGGAACGGTCTCATAGACTTGGTGGTCGTTAAAATGGATGACTTCGATGTGGTGTTGGGAATGGAATTTCTACTTGAACATCAGGTTATACCAATGTTGTTAACCAAATGTCTAGTGATTACTAGATATACTCCCACTGTTGTGCAGATAGATATTCGCCAGCCTGATGGGGTAAAGATGATTTCAGCCATGAAACTAAAGAAAGGCCTTGCTCGAGACGAACCAACGTTTATGGCTATTCCGCTTGACTAATTGGAAAGCAAGGGGAAACAGTCCCGAAAGACATTCTGTGTGTTTTAGAGAAATATAGGGATGTGATGTCTGATAGTCTGCCTAAATCGCTGCCTCTGCGAAGAATGATTGATCATGAGATTGAATTACTGCCAGGGGCAAAACCGCTTGCAAAAAATGCTTATCGTATGGCGCCGCCGAAGTTTGTTGAACTTAAGAAACAGTTAGATGCTATTGAATGCAGAATTTATTAGACCTGCGAAAAATGCTTATCGTATGACGCCGCCCCCTTGAGTTTTGACCTACAGATTTTGCTTATGCATGGGAGGAGAAGACTCGCCCATTTTTTCAACATTTTTTTAAAAATAGGTCAACACTCAGAAATCATCTTTTTAAAATATAAGTCAAGCGTAACACTCAACCTCCTTTTTTTTTTTAATGCATTATTGTTTTTCTAAATAGCTTACAAAATGATTATTTGGCTAATAAGTTCTTTTAAAAAAATTATTTTAATAAAACTTCCCTTATGACTCAAACCTCGAAATCCTACACATTGGTAACCCGACCTTCGATACAAAATGAAGGGGAATCAAATAAATAAAAAGAGTTCAACGATCATTTTTTATATTTAGTGGCTTAAAAGAATATACATACATACATAGATAGGAAATGGGAGAAGGAAAAGAGGAGAAAGGAAGGCATACAACGACAAGTGAGGCCAAGTGCCCTAATCTTAATTTTCCCCCATATAAGAGAGTGAAAGTAAGAGAGCAAAAGACAGCTGGCCATTAATGACATTTTTTTTTATCATATTAAACAATGTTGACCAAATTAAGCAATTTTGTTGACCATATTAAATAACGGGTGATTTGGATATCTAGGGTATTTTTTAAAATAGATTGAGGAAAATGTGTGAATTTAACGAACATACTTGTCCAAGGCGTGTTTGCCTATAGCCGTATGCTCCGAATACCCCTTATTTATCTTATCTTTATGCCTTGTACATAGTTTAGCTAGTTGCTTTCATTTTTAATTAAGTCATAAAACTTGGGTGTGACGTTTCGACATTTTCATATGCAAGCCTACCAGAGTTGAAAATGTTCAAAATGTACTATATGGGAGACATAGTAGTTGAATCCCCACCCAAACCTTGTCGCGCTCTTTGCAATCTATGTTTTCTTATTGCAATTGACAATCTTCAATGCTTGTTTTAACCACGATTTCATTAAATCTATTTCTCTCTCACATTTTTTTATTGCAATTGACAGTCTTCAATATATATATTAATGTTTAGAAGAGAAAATAGAGGCCACCCATGTAATGAGGTATTAGGGAAAGTGAAGTGGTTGTTGATTTTGGGAGTTAACTAGTTTTGAAATTTAAAAAAAATGATGAAATCCACTTTGCAACTGTCCACCAAACTCACCAATATGTGGATTTTCGATCTAATTTCAAGGTTGATAGTACAATGACTATATCAGTCATTAAGTTATACCCAATTAAAAATATTTTCCTTCCATTACCTTAATTTATATCAAACATATATAATTTTTATACTTATATATAAATATATATATATATATTACCAACCCACGAGTATAAAAATTATATACCATTTAGGTCAATGTACGGACTTTGATGTTTATTCAATTGTACTTTATAGACATCCAAATATTCAGTTGTAGTCGATATTCTTTAAGCAAATCCCAAATTTAGTAAATCAATATTAATTTAATCTAAATTGGTTAATTATAATAGTTAATAACAATTCTTATTCAAAGAAATACAATATATATGTAAGTGATTGTTTTCAAATATATAACAAAACCATTGAAAATATTTACAAAATATTAGCAAAATTTTACCTTTTATCAGTGATAGATCGTGATAGACCCAAACATGACATTTAATCACTATGATGGATGTATATTTCGGTCGATTGTGATCTACTCTTGATATAATATTTTTTTTTTTTTTTTGCCATTTAAAACAATTTTCTTATCTAAATATGTTTTCAAAATTTGTAGTGCGAATAATATTAGACAATAAAAGGTCGTTGAAAACAAAGGATGACAGACTATTAAATTTATTGAGAGGTACAAAAAGCCAAAATTGAAAAACTTAAAGTTCAAAAGCTAAACCTAAACAACCAAAGGACTAGTAACATAATTAACAATATTTGAATCAAATATAGTTATTCCAAGTATTATTATCTTAAACAATTTGTAATTTCTCAGTAGGAACATCATCCTCTACCTTCAACGGGTCATAGTGTGTGAGTAGATAGCTTTGAAGACGATCCGAGATAGACAACTTGTCAACAAGCTCCTGGTGGTATGATTTGCACACAAAATATAGCACAGTTTGAGCCACAAGGCTGACCAAAAGGAAGAATGAAAACAACAACATCCAAATACTGATCAAAACAAGCTTCCCCACAATCCCAACAATTGTTGATTGTACGAGGAAGCGAGAAAACACAAGCTGAACTACTACGACAGGAAGACTCAACAAAATGGATAGCTTTATGACCATTCTCATCTTCCCTTTAACCAGAGCCTTACTTCTGGCCATGGCTTTGAACCCACAAAGCTCTTCCAAGACGGCTACAGTCTTGGATAGTTGCCATGTTAATATCAAGTACAAATCTCCCACAAAGAAAATTATCATGTATATAATAACAATTGTCATGGTATGGTTTTCAAAGCTCAATCTATTTCTTGTTCCATTTATTGAAAAAACTATAAGAAAGAGGACCAACATGGCAACAAAGGTGATGCCAAACAAAGATATGGAAACGCTTAGAGAGGTGAGGAGAACCCGCTTCCAAACCTTGCGGAGGATGCAGATCACATGTTCGAACGAAACAACGTGTCCTGCATAGATACATGCGATGGTATAGGAAACAGTGGCGGTGGAGATGAGAATAAGAACAGCAGCGGCGAGTGAAGAAACGAAGTTGAAGATGAAATAGTAAATTGATGGTGATTCTGAGAAGATGATGGGATTATTGGAAGGTTTGGTTTTATTAAGGAAGAAAATGGAGATTGCTAAGTTGGCAAAGGTTAAGATATAGGAAGGGATAATAAAGGCAAGAGTGATTTGAGTAAAGATTTTCCTCCATTGGTATATCAATTTGAAGGTTTCTTGGATTATTCCAAAGACTCCCAACAATTGAAGATTTTTGGGTTTTGAATCCATGGTGTTTTTCGGGGTGGGGATGAAGAGAAGAAAGAAAACCCAATAGAGGGTGATTTTATATTTAAATTTGAAAAAAGTGGTGGTTTTAAAATAATTTCTTTTTTTATTTAATTTTTTAAAACATCAGTTCACACCTATTTTTATTCTCTCTCATTCTCTTTTATTGTTATAGTTTTAAATTTTAATGATTTATTAATTATTGTATTCTTAGTGATTTAAAAAAAACATTCACATTGACTATTATTTACTTAATTATTTTAAACTTAATGATTTTTTAATAATTTTTGTAATAATTTATTATTTCTATTTTTTTTATTATGCACATCCGTATTTTTTTGTAATGTGTTTGGTAATTTCTTCTTTTATTTTATTATAATGTTTTTATTTTCAATCTATTTAATAACAATGTTTATAATGTTTTGATAATTTTGTCAATACTTTAAGCTTTAAGAAATGATTTTTTTGAAAAATTTATGTAATCAATCTTTATGTTTTCCTTTCTTTTGTTATTTTGGATGTATCAAGTTCATATTGCAAAACTTAAATCGACACTGTTTTAAAAAAGAAGGATCCAAATACATAAAATTTAAATTTAATTAAAACATTAAAAGAATTAATCAATCATACTTATAAATAATACATTAAAAGAACTAATCAATCGTACTTATAAATAAAACATTAAAAGAATTAACAATGTTCATAATACATATACTTTTATTCTTGTGTATTTGCATCAATCTTTTTAAAAACTGTGCCAATTTAAGAATTGTAGTATGAACTCGATACATCCAAAATAAGAAAAGAAAATAAGACATATAAATTAATTATATAAATTTTTTAGAAAATTATTCCCTAAACTTTAAATTATTGGCAAAATTATCAAACATTATGAAGATTGTTATGAAATAGATTGAGGAGAAAAATATATTAATAAAATAAAAGAAGAAATTATCAAACATATTTCAAAAATATGGAAGTGCATAATAAAAAAATATAAATAATAAATTATTACAAAAATGATTACGTATATAATTAAGTAAATATGAATTTGTGAAAAAAATAAAAAATAAAAAAATTAAGAATAATAAATTATTACAAAATCATTAAGTTAAAAATAATTAAGTATATAATAATAAATATGGATTATTGAAATTTTTTTATTAGAAAATCATTAAGTATATAATTGGTTAATAAATTATTGAAATTAAAAAATTATAATAATAAAAAAAGGAGAGAGAATAAGGAGTAATGAAGTGATGTTTAAAAAAAATTAAATAAAAAAGAAATCCACCAAATGACAACAAAATAATCATTTTTACCTAAATTGTTTTAAAACCACACATTTTTTCCAATTTAAATATAAAACTACCCTACTTTTCCAAAATTTTGGGGTAAGGATTTATAAGATATAAAGAATGGAGTTATGTTGAATATTCTAAGTTTATCATTTATTGGTATTGTCGAAAAATGAATTGATTTCGAGAAATAAAACGATAAAAGAATTATTAATACTATTAAAACCCAATCTTTTTTTTTTTTGGAAGAATATTAAAACCCAATCTAAATATTGATCCTGTAAACTATTGAATTCAAAGTTGATTATTTGATAGTGATATTTAATGACATTGAGAAACATCCTTGAAGACCAAAATAATAGAGTAGCAAAGTCTTTTAAATTATGGTTGTATGTCTCAATCAGAGTGAATCAGGAAACAATTACTTTTCTTACTTAACAATTACTTTTCTTACTTGTTCATGATTAATATGGGGTGGAAAGTCTCGAGATCCTCATACTACAAATATATAATGAAAACTAATTTAATATTAAATAATTTTAGTCAGTCAAGCACGTAACTTATCCTTTTAATATTTGATTCAAATCTTATAAATTAGGTCAAAGATTTTATATATTTATTTATTTAAGACTTTTAACTTTAACAAATAGACTTGTCTTATTTTCCCCAATTCTCTTTGCTGTCAAAATGTTCGAGGGGTGTTTTTGGCATGCATGTTTGGAATTAAATGCTTATACATGTTTATTTGATAAGGTTATGAGGCTGCAGAATTATGCTTGTGTATGGGAGGTTGATTTTGAATTTCTAGTTTTAACTAATATGTTTAGTGTTTTTTAATAGTATCTTCTAAAATGAAATTTTTTAAAAAAGATAACAAACCGATAAAATATTTAACTGTTGAGATTGATTGTATTTGTCATCAATCATTGTGTGTTAATAGTCAAATAAATTTAAAACTATGGATTTTTAACTTAAAATTTTGATTTTGATTTTAGTTGGTGAGAAGATTTGACATAAAATTTGGATCAATTAAAGTATTTTTTTTTTTGAACTTTTTAAGTTAAGATTAATGTATTTTTTAAACTTTCCAATAGTTCAAGGGTATTTTTGAAATAAAACTTTAATAGTATCAATCCAAAACTAATTGTAAGGGTTTAATGGTATCCATAAAAAACTAACTGCAAGGTTTTTTTTTTTTTTTTTTTTTTATTTTTGTAAATTTAAGAGCATTTTTTTAACTTTTGAAAGTTTAGGACTATTAAAATGAATTAAAATAAACACGGTATTTCCACTTTTGAAATTATATTTTTATTTAGGTTGTTTTTAAATAAACCAAAATGAACAAAAAAAATATATTTAAATACAATAAAATATTATTGTTTATCAATCATAGGTACTGATAGATCACTAGTACCGCCTACCACTGATAGACACTAATAGATGCACATCCGTGTCCATCACTGATAAACAATGAAATTTTGCTATATTTATAAATATTTTCAGCAATTTTGTCATTTAAACATTCTCTTTTTTTACTTAATCTTTGTATAGCTTAAGATTTATACCATTAACTAAGTGATCAAATGTTTGAATCTCCAATCTTATACATTGTTGTTAAAAAAATATCATTTTTGTCAATGAACGGACTTTAATGTTTATTCAATTTTACTTTATAGACATCCAAATGTTCAATTGTAGTCCATATTCTTTAAGCAAATCTCAAATTTAGTAAATCGATGTTTTTTTTATTTATTTAAATTGGTTAATTATAATAGTTAATAACAATTTTTACTCAAATAAATACAATATATATGTAAGTGAATGGTTTCAAATATATAACAAAACTCTTTAAAATATTTACAAAATATTATCAAAATTTTACCTTTTATTAGTGATAGACCCAAACATGACTTCTAATCACTATGATGGATGTCTATTTGGGTCGATTGTGGTATACTCTTGATATAATAATTTTTTTTACTATATTTGCACGTATTTTCATCGGGTTTTTTTTTTTTGCCATTTAAAACAATTTTTATACCTAAATATGTTTTTAAAATTTTTAGTGTGAATAATTTTAGACAATAAAAGGTTGTTGAAAAAAAAGATGACAAACTATTAAATTTATCAAGAGGTACAAACCCAAAATTGAGAAAATTAAAGTTCAAAAACTAAACTATTAAACAACCAAAGGACTAGTAACATAACAATATTTTAACCAAATATATTATTCGAATGAAATAGCTTTCTAAGTGCACAAAAAAGTGAGTATTTTTAAATACTTGAAAAGTTATTCCAAGTTTTGTTATTTTAAACAATTTGTAATTTTTCAGTAGGAACATCATCCTCTACCTTCAACAGGTCATAGTGTGCGAGTAGATACCTTTGAAGACGATCCGAGATAGACAACTTGTCAGCAAGCTCTTGGTGGTATGATTTGCACACAAAATATAGCACAGTTTGAGCCATAAGGCTGACCAAAAGGAAGAATGAAAACAACAACATCCAAAACACATAGATAGTGTGAGTCATCTCATCACATGGGGTACCAAAGATTATCTTATCACATCAACATCTTTAATCCATTCCCCACAAAGCGGGATAGGCTAGAAGTAGCTCTAAAGAGTTGTAGAATGAGAATGTTGGTTTTAGAGTAACCTCGCGAAGAGCTAGAACTCCAAAGTCAGTAGAGGCATCCACTCGTCAGACAAAGGCTAGGCCCACACCTAGAATCAGAATAGATGACTATCTTGAATGAGAGGAAAAAGCGTTAGCTCTTGAAAGCAAGCAATATGGTCAATTGGCGGGAAAAGAGCTATATGTGGGATAGGGTATTGCTCTACCGTAAGCAGGCAAAGTGAATTGGGATTCTCCCTAACATCAAAATGACTGAAGTAAAGAATTGTTATTAGTCTTCTTTCCATAGATGCTCGTACCATTATCCCTTTCTTAGTGGCTGATGCATCAGATCTTTCGACAGATAAATTAGACCGATCCCTTTTTGTTAGATTTTTCAGTTCATATTAAATCCAATTCATTTATAAATCACACGCTTTTAAGAAGTGGAAAGCATAAGAGAAATCATGTAGCTCAGGGTTTCGATAGAAATACATTTAAGGATTTAAATACATTAGAAATCATTTTGTCTTTGAAAACATTTTTAGGAAAAACTACTTACGTTCAATTAGCTTCTTCACTTAATTCCTTAGCCAAGAACTTCCTTGCACTTCCTTGTCGGATTCAAGCTCATGATGAATCTCGAAAAATATTGAAATTCTCTCAATTCTTTCTTTAGTAAACAGAAGGTAAAAGCAACTTAAAAAATAGCCCGACTTCTTCTATTTATAAGTCTCTATGGTGAAACTTCCCATGTAGGAAAGATTATCTATGCCCGTCAGTGAGAATTACCTAATGCCAAACCGCCACGTGTCACTATAACCTTATCCTAAATTCAATTGGACAACAAGGTCAAATCAGTCGCCAGCTTTCTTACACGAGGATGATGTCACTACTTTCCGATGAAGGAAACTCAAATCGCATGCATACTTATAGGAGAATGACACTCTGCCTGTCATCATATCTGCCCAACTGGATATTGCAAAAGAGAAGGCGATATTTAATATAGTGAAACACTAAGAAGGCAATAGGATGAACCCTAGTAGACATTCAGTGTGTGAGTCCATCCAATTGCATGCATAAAATCAGGTTGAAAGAATGGCACACTTGCACCATTTAGTAAGAGAGGCGTTTAACCATTTAGTAACAAATGCCTGCACCATTCACAAAATATTAGTCTTATAGTTTTCCCCCTCCCTCTCTCCCTCGAACTTACTCCATGAACAAACTACACCTCATAAGTACCCAACTCGCAGCTTTCAAAAAAGCTGAGTTTAAACTAAAGTTGGCGTAATTGCAGATAGCTAGAACAAATCAACGATAAATTAACTTCAAATTATCTCACAAACAATTTTGGACCAAAAATTAACTCCAAGTACACAATAATAATATTCACATATACATTACAAATTAATATACACAATTGCAATCGCCAAATTCATAGTCCAAGAAAACTTTTACATAATTAATCTCATTTAATTTCATACCTTTTTCCTCTAACTATTTTTCCTTTCTTCTATCACATAAACCAAATTAGGGAAGTCATGCAAACTTACAACCTTCACTAAAAACTATCAGCAACAAATAACGAAAACAAATAATACATTTTAAGATTCCCTTCAAAACTATCAAGCTCTTCTCTTCTCTTCTCATATACTATAGTTTTTCTTCTCATATACTATAGTTTTCGTCTTGTGATTGACATGTCGTAAAAAATAACACTTTTTTTTTTCAATTTAAATTTTCCAATATTTTCTCTAATTCATTATAGCCACCCCTAGATACTTGAAATTCATTGAGTCTCTCTCATTTTCTAAGCTCCATCTTCTTGATGACACATATTTTAAGCAACAATTTTAGTACTTATTTCTAAACCCTAAACCTAAATAAAAAGAAAAAAAAAACATTTTCTTTAATCAACAAAATCAAGTATTCAAAAATACATCAAACATATAACTCAATAAAAAAAATCAAATTTCAAAACTAAATCTACAAGTTTTTCTTTAACTTATACAAAAAAAAAAAAAAAAAAAAAACAACCAAAACCCTTACCTGAACAACAAGCGGCGGCGGTATAGGACGACAAGTGGCAGAGGAAGGCGAGCAGAAGGCACCGACGAATGGTGAGGATAAACGGCGTTAGGCGATGGACGGATGCTTAGTTCATTTGTTCGTCTCTCGTCTCTCTCACACTCTCCCTTCTTCTTCTTTGTTCCAGATCTATAAATGACATAACTAGAATGGTTTCTTTATAGGAGAACTCCCGACACAGCACGAAAAAGTTAGAAGTTCCCACCTATTTCCAACACTATGTGTAACATGTCGGGAATAGCCATACCACTCCCGGCGTGTACATGCATGGCGTTGGACAAAACACGATATATTTAATTAACCGTTTTCTTCTTGTTGACGCCTTGCATGTACACGACGGTAGTGGTATGGCTATTCTCGACATCTACATGCATGGCACCAGCCAAAAGACAACAATTAATTAAATATTTTTCCATTATGCCGACGCCACGTCGGGATTGGTGTGGGTATTTCCAACATTTAACTAAGGGTGTTGGGAATAATCACTCCAATCCTAGCGTCATACAAGCGGTGTCAAACAAGAGTATCGCTTCCGATGCTCGAGTTACGGCGTTGGCAAAAAGCATATCTCCCGACACATCTTCACCCGACAAACTAAAGAAGCGTCAGGATAGATTGCTTTTCTTGCAATGTAATGTGAGCCTAAGTCAGTTACGATTAAAGTCATACACTTATTCTCAAATTGTTATATAAAAAATACTAAGTTGATTCAGCTGATTGAATAGTTATGATATTTTAAAGAGAGGAACCTAAAAATTTGGAATTATATTTGTTTCATTTAAAAACGTTTGTCAAGAAAAAACCACGTGCAATAGTGAAATCTTGTCATTTTAATTATTATTTTTTAACTTGTGGATATTTTTAGCATGTGATAACTAAATATTATATAGTTGTGATTTAGTAACCGTAAACTTTTAAATGATGTAACATTTTCTTAATGTTTTCAAATTATCATTTTCTTTAAAGAAAAATCTATCTATATATATATAAAAAATAACGGAGAGAAAATTATGCTGGTAAATTAAATTACCAAATAACTATGTTAATATTTTAGTATTGAACTGAGGTATAGATAATAAAACAGCCATTTTTTAAAATTTGTTTACATATCTACCCCAAATATATAGTTTCCTTTGTAACCACTTTGTAATTAAATTCTCTAATTTAGTTTTTAGAATTCACTGAACTTACATTACACAAAGTTATTATTTTGAAAACAAAAATATAAGTATTAATTTTTTTTTCTTGTCATGAATCTCACTCATACCCTGGAAGAGTCCATATATACTAGTTCGATGTGTAATCACTTTGACCTAAACATGGGTATCTAATCGCGCTGTAGGTTTTAAAAGAAAAATACATTACTACAAATTTGGTCTTTCTTTCACATGCAAATTTTGATTTCTTAATGGTCACGACAAAAAACCATCAAGAAAAATATTTT
This sequence comes from Cucumis hystrix, assembly GCA_025688845.1. NCBI lineage: Eukaryota > Viridiplantae > Streptophyta > Magnoliopsida > Cucurbitales > Cucurbitaceae > Cucumis > Cucumis hystrix. The sequence goes on along the minus strand of CM046885.1, from coordinate 11,591,186 downwards.
TCTTGATACAATGTTTATTTTGACGGTCATGAATGTCAAGAAAAGTCTACTTATTTTGTTGAAGAAATACGAAAAAACGTAAAAAAAAAATATGGATTCTTGATTTTTTTATGGACAAAGTTCCCTTAGTTTTGTTGATGGTCCACAAACGTCAAGAAACTATTTCTCGATGGACAATAAACATCAACGATAATATATTAGTTGACTATCAATGTCCATCTAAGTTAGTTAGGTTTTCTGGATGGACGAAGCCCATAAATGGATGAATTTTCTTGATTTGCAATGGTCATCATAAAAAAAATTAATATGTTTGTTTTGGATTTCTTGATGGGTCTAGGGTTTCTTGATGGATAAAGATCCGAAAAAGATCATGCGCAAGATCCATCAAGAAAAATGATATCTTGATGGGCATTGCCTATCAATAATTTTTTTTATATATAATTTTGGGTTTATGATAAGATCATGGGCAAGACCCATCAAGAAAAATGATATCTTGATGGGCATTGCCCATCAAGAAAAACTATTTTCCACGAAGCATGAAATTCGGACCCTCGTTAACGAGTTCAAAAAACACAATATGCATCAATAATATTCTTAAATTTTTACTATTTTTTTCAATTATTACTTTCTATTCATCAATAATACGATATTAATTTTTTAAAAGTTAACTGTTGTAATGATAATTAGATTGAAATAAGTGATTTTATCAAAATCAAATTAGTTATTGTGTTCAACTTTAATGAGTTGGATTGAAAGTTTATTTAGGGTTTTTAAAATTTGTAAAATCCATAGAAGTTAGCTCATCTGACACTTGTATATATCTATAGACAAGAGGTCCTGAATTCAAATCCTCTGCGCTGTTTATAAATTAGCACGGAGCTAAGGTGAGTGTGGAAAAAGAAGAATGAGGGTAAAATAGAAAAAAAAATAGATTTTTTATGACATGTTTTGACCATGATTGGACTTTGTTGATGGTAGAAATGAGAGTAAAATAGAAAAAAAAAAAAAAAAAAAAAAACTGTTGGTTTTTTATGACATGTTTTGACCATGATTAAACTTTCTTGATGGTAGAATTTTTTTGATGTGTTTTGCACATAAAAAAGGTTAAATTTGTAGTAGTGATATTTTGAAAGAGTCACCTCCCATCCATATTGTACCCATTCCACGTAAAATTTTGATTTTCCTTTCAAATGGACAATGAAGATACTAAGAAACTTTGTATATCACTTGACAAAGAATAATTTAGGTATTTATTAAAAATGTGAGGATAAAATGGGCAGGTAAAAATTATAAATATAGAGACGTTTGCCAAAAATGTGGTAGGAGCATTAATATGAACCTTGAATACAAGAAGAGACTTTAGAAGCAATACTTACACGAACTGTTTTCTTTTCTCCAAACCAATAAAGTTCTTGGGAAGCTACTAATGCATTTTTTTTCAAAACTTAGAATATTCAACCATCACTTCCTTTCATAGAAGAGTCAAACTTGGAATAAAAAAAGAATTAACAAATCATTCAATAATAATACTTTTCCCCTATATATTCCATCATCCCAAAAATAATAATCTCCCATCCCTAACTTTCCATAAACACCATGGATGAAGTAAAACTAGAAAACCTCAAGTTTTTAGGGATCTTTGGAATTCTCCATGAAACATTCAAATTGATAAGCCAATGGAGGAAAATCTTCGCCCAAATTACTCTTCTCTTCATTCTTCCTCTCTCTCTCTTGTTCTTCGCCAACACGGAAATATTCAATTTTTTCCTTCAAAAAATCTTCCAAGAGAAAACAATTTTACAACAAACTCAAAAATCCACACCCCAATTCCTTAAAATCTCCCATCTTGTATCCTCTCAAAAACTTTGCTCTTCTCTTTTCAACTTCACTTTCTTAATCTTCTCCTCCATCTTCTCCCTCCTCTCCACCTCCGCCACCGTCTACACCGTCGCGTGTATCTACGCGGCACGTGACATTTCTTTCACTCTTGTAATGGCCGTCCTCCCAAAGCTTTGCAAGCAACTTCTCATCACGCTTCTTTGCTATTTTGCATCGCTTTTTGCCTTTAGCTTCGTTGCTATTGGTGTGCTATGCTTGATACCTGTGATTGCAATCTTAATCTATGGCCTAAATACTGACCAAAACTTCTTACTTGGCATTGAAACCATTTTTTTCTTCTTTACCATCTCTTATTGTATCGGCATTTGGTACTTGACAACAATTTGGCAATTGTCGAGCGTCGTGTCGGTTTTGGAAAAGTCGTGTGGTTTCAAAGCCATGGCGAAAAGCAAGGATTTGCTTAAGGGGAAGATGAAGATGGTTATTAAGTTATGGGTGTTGTTGGATTTTCCTTTGGGAGTGATTCAGTTTGTGGTTCTTCATTATTTTGTTATTAGGCCAACATGGGTGGGCAGCAGTATTTTGGGGATTTGTTGGGTGTTGTTGTTTATGGTGTTCGTTTTGGTTAAGCTTGTGTTGGAAACTGTGGTGTATTTTGTTTGTAAATTGCATCATGGTGAGATGGTTGATATGATGGCTTTGTGGAACCATCTTCAAGGTTATATACTACCTCATCACTATGATCAATTGAAAGTGGATGATGACAATAATAGTGTTCAGCTTGAGAAAATTGAAGCTGTTAGATAGATATCATTTATTTGATTGTGGGATTTTGTTTGTAACAAATAAATGTAGTGTTATGTGACATTTATAGAAATGTATTTTAAATTTTATTTTAGATTGAATTAAATTCATTATGAACCTTTTAGGAGTTTAACGTTTATACTATTTACTAAACTATTTTAAGTAAGGGGTGGTGTGGTTCAATGTTTTAAAATTAGAGTAGGAGGAGAGAAGAAAAACATAACAACATTTCCATAAAATGGATCAAAGAATGTGCAAAGCAGCACATGGAGGGAGGCGTCCATAGACCACACAGCAGGAATTATGATACCTTTATCAATAACATGCAAGGAGCCTTTGGTAAACTAACAGTGTATCTTGCAACTAAATTTTTTTGTTTAGTTTAAAATGGCTAAAGGTATCTGTCTGTTTAAATGAATTTCATTTTGTTGATGAATAACAAATAAGTGGTTGTTGGATAAGAATTTATTGATGAAACAATGTGTTGGTGTTGAGATCTCTGTTTGATTGTTGGCAACCACTTTATAAAACTCTGTTAAAGAGATATAGGGACAATGGTAAAGTTGATAAAATAATGGGATAGTTGCAAATTTAGCAATGACATTTAAAATAATAAGTATATAGCAACATTTTAAAAAAAAATGTCAAATTTTATCAATGATAAAAGTCTATCATCAATAAACCATGTTGCAAATATTGGTCTATCACTGATAGATCATCCAAGTCTATCAGTCTATCAACGATAGTTTTACTATATTTGCATTACTATATCTTTAATTATTATTTTTAAAATAGCAATCAATTACCCTTACCTAAATATTTTCATGTTTTTGTTATATTTATAAACAATTTCATATTTTTTATACACATAATTTTAGGACAAAATAGATAAAATTCTTTTTAAATTTGAAATATCAATAATTTTTAAAGCAAAATTAATAACAATCATGTGCGTTTACATATTATATCACTCGAGAATCAACTTTGAGATGATTGAGGAAGAATCGTTTAAAATAATTTTAGATTCAATTATTTGTTGTTTAGTCAAACATCACTATTCTAAAGTAATTTTGATTATGATAATACATCACAGGATCACTCTCAAACCTCTTTTCACTATTCTTCTACTGTTCATTTATACCTCACCCAAAACTCCTCTTGATGTCGATACGTATATGTTGCTTCCAACACATATCTTCGTCAATATATTGATATACAAAACAATATGCAAACATCATCTATCTATCAATTGATGACAATATAAAAAACAGAATGACTATTTAATCAATAAATTAAAAGATGCCAAAAATAAAACCATAGACAAAACATTTAAACAATATTCAACTAAAATGAAAATCTGAAGCTTAACCAACATGAGTTGGTTACATAATTCTAGAAAATTGGAGGCCATGCTCTATTAGTTAATCATAATTACTTTTAAATCTATATAATAGACTAACCTTAGAACCATTAATGTCAAATTATTAAGAATAGAATACCATATGTTATTGAGAATTGATTGACTATAAATTGTGCCGTGGGCTTCCTCTACCAAATTCTAAATGTTCCGAGTGTGAGATCTTTCTCTAGATAAGATTTAAGAAATTCTAAATGCTCATTGTCTTGGTGTATTGGAGATCATATATCCTTATGTATATTCAATTAGGGTTTTCATTAAATCCTAATTAATCTAGAAATAGCATTATGTACCCATTTAGTTCATACTTAATTAGAAATATAGTGTCTTTAATAATTAAATAGATCACACACTTGTACCTATTTAGTTCATACTTAATTTAATTTAGAATTGAGGGTCTTAATTAAATAGATCACAATCTAATACAAAAGCCCAACGTGATAAAGTCTAAATCTACATACATAGTGTACATCATATTTATACATATTAATATTTAAATACACCTAACAAGTAGTATTGGGGGAGACAAATTTTAAGTACAAACTAAGGAAGATACTATACGAAATACCGAAAAATTAAATACTTTACCTTTGACATTGCTCACTTTGATTTAATCACCAATATAATAATTAACAAAAAGAAAAGGGGATCTAAAGCTTATGAACTGCTTAGAAATTGCCTCAAACCAAAACTACAATAGAGACATTAAGACTGCCCTAGTGTGATTTGCATAAAATAATAATAATAATAATAAATAATAAACCCAAGAGTTTGAATTTTTTTGAAGGTACGCTTTTAAATATAGCAAAATAAGTTAAACTATTTATAAATATACAAAATTTTACTGAATCTACATTTTTTTATTATTTAAGTATTTTACAAATTTGTCACTTAGAATCGTTACCTTTTTTTTCTGTTAATTTTCATAAATATAGCAAATTAGCAAAATATTTACGATATGGATAAAAAAATAAAAAAAATCATGAAACTACCAATTTTTTTTAAAATATTCCAAATTTGCTTTTCCTCTTCATCATATTTCTCGATTTTTTTTTGTTTTCATCGTCTTTCTTCTCTTTTTCTGCCATTTTTGTTTTATATATTTTTTTAAATAATGATATTTTTCTTCAATCAGTCATAAATCTTTTATTTTTTTTTCAAAGTGTTATTTGGTTCAAGATGTGTACCAAATATAAAGAATCTTGAAAAAAAAAATAGTTGAAAAAAATTGTTGGAGGAGCTCAAAACACGATTGTTTAGATTATGGTAGCAAAATCTAAACGATTGTGTACCAAATAATGAAAAAAAATATTCAAATCTAAACAATCTTCTTACAATCTTGAAAAAAATTGTTTAGATTTGGAATGATCTTGTAGCAAATGTAAACAATCGTACCAAAAAATCATTTAGATTTGGCTATCAAAGGTAAACAATCTTGTAACCATATAGCCAAATTTAAACGACTGTATACAAAAAAAATTGTTTTGATTTGGATACATAAATCTAAATGATGTAGATAAATTATAAAATATATTATTATGTGCGCGAGTGGCCAACTAATCGCATGTTGACTGTGATTTTTTTTTTTTGTATGTGTACAACCTTTTTCATTTTTGAAATTGTAAATATTTTGTCGCTTTTGTATATTTTAAAAAAAAATTATTTTCTTTAAATCTAATAGAGAAAAAAAATGTCTTAGAACATTTGAAGCCACTAAATACTAAAACGTCCAAAGTTGGATGCATGTGATGTTTTGCAATAGAACTATTGTAGAAAGTTTGGGAGCCGATTAATGAGTGAATAGAATAATTTAAAGTCAATGTCAGCATTGGTCGTTGTCGTGAACTTTATAATTTTATAATTAAAAAAATAAAGATGATATTTTCTTTTCCTTTTATTTTAATGCAATTTCTTAGAATATTCTGCCATGAACGTGTTGAATTGGTCATCAAGACTCATTCCATGAAGGTTTTAATTTGGGGCCATTCTAAGATATCTTCTCTACTTAAACCCTCTCACACGATTTATATTAGACTTGTAAGTTAAAAAAAGTTTACATTAAAATCTATCATATTTGATATCAATTTAGTTTTCTCAACTTCAATTTTGCATCAGTTTATCCTTTTAACTTTGTTGGTTACCTTTGTACTCCCAAATTTTTTCTCCAAAAATAAAAAAAAAAATATCAAATTTGAGGTTAAATTTTACTATTTTATATTAACAATAAAAAAAATCTCAGGCAGCCATTGTATTCTATAAAACGATTGAATCCCTAATTAGTTTATAGATTTATTCGGAAAAGAAATTCATTAAATTTTTACACTTCTTTCAACAAACAAATTTTAAATGCAAAGATTAATTTGCTATGTAGTAAAATTTATGGACTAAAATGATACAAAATTAAAAAGTTTAGAGACTAAATTGTTACCACCATTTTAGAGACTAAAATTGATAATAATCTTTTTTAAGTATAAATATTGCAAAATTTGGACTAACCAAATAATCAATTTATTTTTAATTAATGATATCTAGATTAAACAAAAACAAAGCGATTGATAATAAATTTTTAACAGTAATATTTTCAAATATAACAAAAATATCATAAAATTTTAAATACCATCAAACTATTACTAATAAATACTAATAAGACTCCTGTAGTAAAATCTGAAATTATATTTGACAATTTTGTCATTTACGATAATTTTACTTGCAGTATTTTTAGTCTAATTTAATTTATAGAACTATTTGTAAATATTTTCAAAATGATGTCATCCATTTTCCTTCTTGTATAATTTAGATTGGCTATAAGATTTGTTTAGATTTGGATTGAATGCATCTTCTAGAATATTTTATCCAATTTTTAAAATATATTTAAAATAGAGAAATTTTAAAAAATGGTAAAAATATTGAAAATATCTACAAAATATAGCAAAATTCATTAGTAAATTTTGTAAATAATTTTATTTTTTATTCTATTCATAATAATTCCGCTTTAAAATGCTGTTAATATTTTAGAGTCACGGAGCCATCTAAATATTATTTAAACCAACTAAAGATCATCATCAATCACCAATTATCATGGTATACCTTTAAAGAAAGAATTAGGAGCTAAGACCATTATTAGAGTAATTTGGATTAAACAAAGTAACTTAATTCGATGATAATTGTCACGTTTTATCTCTATTTTTAAATTCTGGTGTATTAATTGAAAAGAAGTTTTAAGAAAACCTAAGCGGACAAACTTAGATCATAAACTTATTGGGATGAGTCTTAGAAATCCCTCCAAAAGTCCAACCCACACCAGTCTATGAACACTTGAAATGCAAAACAACCTTGCAAGTAACAAAACAATCTGTCAACATTCTCAAACAGTTAAAAAAATGATTGTTTTAGAAACAACAAAGAAGATAAAATAATATTTGGAATAATCAAAGAAGAAGAGGCATAAAAAAGTCTATTTATGTTTCTTTGAAATATAGTTAAAGAGTTTACTATTTTTAAATTACATATTGTTGAAAAGCCAATTGGCATTTTGTTTTTCTTTAGTCCATTCCAAACAAAGACTTTTCAACACAATTCAATAACATTCAGAAATCAGAACACCTATTTTTCCATATATATCCCTTTCCCTTCTCCAAAAATCCTCCATATCCATTCCTTTTGCAAATTCTTCATCGCAAAATCATGGATGTGGAACAAGAAGAGATGCAATTTCTTGGAATCTATGGAATTTTTAGAGAAACTACCAAATTAATCTTCACATGGAGAAGGATTTTCTCCCAAATCACTCTAGCTCTAATTCTCCCTCTCTCCTTCTTGTTCCTCGCTCACATGGAAATCTCCGATCTATTCCTAAGAAAAATCATGTTCGATGAATTCGTATTGGACCAAACTCAAACCAGTACACCCACATTCGATAAACTCTCCGACGTCGTCTCATCCGAGAAGGTCTATTATTTTCTATTTCAAATCATGTACCTGGTAATCTTCATCGTTCTGTCTCTCCTCTCCACCTCTGCCGTCGTCTACACCGTCGCCTCGATCTACACCGGCCGCGATGTCGCTTTCAAGCCGGTGATGAGCGTCGTTCCGAAGGTATGGAAACGCCTCCTCTTAACATTCCTTTGCGTGTTCATCTCTTTCGTCGGCTACTCCATCGCCAGCCTCCTCGTCATCACGTTCCTCTTCTTCTTCATCATTCTCGCCTTCCGCACGGCCGGCGGCGGTGTGTTCCTCTTTCTCTATGTCGTCCAGATCCTGTACCTCGCCGGCGCCTTCTACCTGACGGCGATCTGGCAGCTGTCGAACGTAATCTCCGTTCTGGAAGATTCGTACGGATTCAAAGCGATGGGGAAAAGCTACGGTTTAGTGAAAGGGAAATTAGGAATATCGGTAGTGATAATTTTGTGTCTCAGCCTTCCTTTAGGAACGGTGCGTTTTGTGTTTGGGCATTTGGTGGTCAGAACGTCGTCGTTAGGGATACTGAGTAAGGGTACTTTGGGAATTTTTTGTTTCTTATTGTTTTTCATTTTCTTTTTGTTGAAGCTAGTGACCGAGACGGTGTTGTATTTTGTTTGCAAATCATACCATCATGAAAATATTGACAAGTCTGCCCTTTCAGATCATCTTGAGGTGTATTTGTTGGGAGAGTATGTGCCTTTGAGGCCTAGGGATGTTCAACTTGAGAAATTCCAAGTTTGAATATGGAATATGTATGTAATCATAGGTTTATGTCATGATTTTAATGGATATTGAGTTTTAATTAATTATTTGAAATTAACTCTTTCATTTTTCGACTTTCCTAATGGTTAAGATGGACTTTTCCTTATGAGAAAGAACTATATACGTGGATTATAGGTAATATTGAAGCCTATTCGCTATGTACACCATTTTTATGTTAAAATTGAGATTTACGAAAAATTAAGTCATAAGTTTTGTAATTTTCAATTCATATTCAGGTTGGGTATGATTGGATATTTCAAGATTTAAGATTAAAGGTACACAATAAAAAAATGAGACATTTGTAAGAAGTTGATTGAGTAAGAGCAATACAACTTACTCTCTAATCCATATCCTTCAGATTTTCTTTTTCTAGAAAAACATATATAAAACCCTAATGGAATTTTAAGGGTAAAAATGAAGAAAAAAAATGTTTGTAGCCCCACTATACAATTAATTAATGTGCAAATAAAAACTCTTTTAGGTCATATTTCAAAAGCATGTTTAGAACTTAGCTACTAAAGATGAAGGAGCTTTAACCCTAAACCCTAGACCCTAAACCCAAATTTCAGTGGTTGAAGAAAATTTTAAAATCGTTTAGTATATTTGAAATATGTAGTGTAATTTCTAATCAATTTGTGAACTGAGAAAAAGTTTAAAATAAGAGTTGTAACTGTATTTAGATTTATATATGATGTGTTAAATGAACATGCAGTTCAGAAAATGGTTCGTAGAAGTGAAAGAATCCTTGGATCAAGGACTAGGACTATCAAATCAAACAAGGATGATCCGATAGTTATTGATGATGCAGAAGTATATGTTATATTCTATGTTGTAAGTTTTTAAAATATATGGTATATTCTGTGTTGTAGATCATGGATATGGATTCTAATTATATCGTATTCGTATATATTAAGTAGGAGGAAAATAATATCACTTCTAACTCTCAAGATTATGAAGAGAGTTATTAGGAAGAACCGAGGGACTACCAACCTCTACAGTTAGTGTTCCTAGGGGATGATGAATATGATTTAAGCTGACCAAATGGAACACAAATGAGGAAAATAATATCACTTCTAACTCTCAAGATTATGAAGAGAGTTATGAGGAAGAACCGAGGGACTACCAACCTCTACAGTTAGTGTTCCTAGGGGATGATGAATATGATTTAAGCTGACCAAATGGAACACAAATAGTTGTATACGATGAGAAAAGCATGGTGAAACTGAACATAGTTCTGGAAACACCTGAGAAAAGAATGTCTAGACATGATAAAGAGGTATGTTGATTTGTATATATTATAATAAAGGTAGTATATATATTAAGATATCTGATATGAGGTATATATTAGCTTTTTATTTTATAGATAAATGAAGGATATAAAACAACTGAAATACCTTGTGAGGATAGGTTCGACTCCGATGTGGTATATTGTTTTGGCAGCAAATTTATTTTTAATATTTTTTTTTAACTTATAGATATATTTGAAATGAAATTGTATATGATATAATGTACCAATTGCTAAAAAGATATTATTCAAAGAAATCTCAAAGGTCAAAGGAAAAAGAATTCAATTTGAGAATGTATGTGTGTGAAATAATTGCATTGTACTTTTAACAAATCATAAATTAATTTAACGTTTAATTGATTATATGAAATGTAGAGTCAAAGAAGAAAAAGATAGTTCGTGAAGATAAAGCAAAAGAAGGAAATAAAAAATCTAATAAAAATGATTCAAAATTTGAGAAGACAAGAAAAGTGAAAAAAGGAGAGCGAAGTAGGGGGGAAAGAGTGAAGAGAAGATACAAAAAAAAAATGTATATATATATATATATCAATCGTTAGATACATGCAATGAAATTTATTTTGTAATATGAAATGGTATTGACATTTTATTACGCATTCAAAAAGCTAAAGTGAAAAAGAAAAATGGAGAAAAAGTGATGCAAAGGAGGATATATATATGAGGTATTTATGATGTTATTTCATATATACTGCCTAATATATAATATATAATATGACATCAATAATAACATATATGATATATAATGTTCACTATTCTCATTTTTCTATTATATATGATTGTAGGGTGCACCATTAATCCTGAAAAGGAATAAATGGTCAGAATACAAAAACTTAGTATATATACCCGTATAAATGTCCTTAGAAACATTAAAAGAAAATTGAATAGGGACCAATTAGATATGTTTAAGAGTTCACCTTTTGGATGTTTTCTGAATTTAAAAATAACAAAATTCCAAAGTCAATTGTTATATCACATAATAAGACGCTAATGTACATTGATTAAGAAAGATGAACTGTGGTTCAACTTTGAAGGGCATATAGCAAAATTTGGTATGAGAGAATATGAAGCAATAACAGGCTTGAATTGTGGACCATTACTACCTGTAAATATGGAAAAATTGAAGGATAAATTCTCATCAAAATACTTCAAGAATAAAGATAGTATCCCTAGATCACAGGTTGTATACATTTTTAATGATTCAAGAAAACTGAAAGACGAGGACAAAGTCAAAATGACAAAGATTTACTTCCTTGAAAATTTTCTAATAGAAAAACAATTAACAACAAGTAGATATGGATCACATAAAATTGGTTAATGATGAAAGTCAGTTTGACACTTATCCATGGGCCAAAATTGGGTATTACGTTCTGATAGATTCAATAAAAAAATCCACAAAAAATCCTTCTGCTCTAGCCGTTGGCATTGCTGGATTTGCTTTCTCTCTTTTGGTTTGGGCATATGAGTGTATACCCCTTTTGACTGGATCTTCAATATTTTGTGCAAAAAGAGCCTCATAGTTAGGCCCCATAAGACAAGGATATTATAAGAAGTATGAATGGATGATAGGACTACGTACATACTAAACTAAGTTGTTGACAGTGAAGGGATAAAAGCCCTATGGTGGAGGAAGATTTTACAGAACATTTTCTTAAATTAATTTGGAAATCTCAAAATACTTGTACATTGATAAAATTTAGAATAAAAAATCTAAATTAAAACTAAGCATGCTTTTAATTTAAAAGATATAGAGAACTTACTTTTGTTGACGTCTCTGAATCTACAAACCACCGAATTGGAGACACCACCCGTCGGAGACCTTCCTATCATCTAGGATGAGATTGGTTTGTGGGAACCAATTGAGATGAAAATATTTAGAGATATTTGAGAGAAACTCTTTTCTTTTTTCAGAGAGCAAAAGCCTTGATTCTTTTTTCTTGATTAATTCGTTAAAAAAATTATTTCTTCTAGATATTAATAATCCTCTTAAAATAGAAAGGGAATTTGAGATAATCGTGATATTCTATTAATTTAAAAAAACTTAAATTAATAGATATTTCAAATCTACTAATTAATTGACCATTAATCAATTAGTTAATAATTAATTAAATCATATTTAGTTAATAATTAATTGAATCTTATTTAAATGAATATGTCTCCAATATCTTATGGATTTATATTAATATAATTAATTAAATCATATTTAATTAATATTTCATTCAAATCTTATTTGAATGAATATTTATCTAATATCTTATAGATTTATATTAATATGATTAATTAAATCATATTTAATTAATATTTCATTCAAATCTTATTTGAACGAATATCTCTCCAATATCTTATAGATTTATATTAGTTTAATTAAATCAAATTTAATTAAATTAAACTAAATTATTAATTAATTCTTCAATTAGTTAATAGCTAAATTAAATATCTTATATTTAACTTAAATTAAATTTGAATCATTCAAATATAAGTTTATCTCATAACCAATAATTTTAATATGAATCCAATTCACATTAAATTAATATTTGAACTCATTCAAATATTTTATCTCTCATAAATTAATTTTGAATCATATCCAAAATTAAATTTATATAATAAAGTTTGATAAACTTTATATTATAATGCCACTATACATTAAATTAAATCTCAAAGTAAATTTGAACATTTCAAATTACAACAAATATAAATAAATCTCATTACCCTTTACAAGCTAGGAAGGAAACCTAATGGACATACAAATCAGAAGGTACAACGATTTGAGGTTAATTAGCTAAACTCATTAACCACATTAATCAATATTCGTTAATTGTGTGTACACTCCACTAAAGACTCACAGTTGAATTCTTCTTACTGTAGATATATTTCTGTGTCTACCGATATAGACCAATAACAGTAAGTTAGTCCTTCACGAGTGTTCGTAACACCACCTGGATCAATTTACCGTTTTACCCTTAGGTTACCTCTAATCCTTAAATACCAGTGCTCTTCTAATGAACAACCTGTTTATGGTCCTACCAATAAACAAAAATCCCTCTTGTGCCATAGAGAGGGCAAGAGCTATTTGTTCAAGTCCTAGAGACACCATTTAAGGAAACACTCATCTACTTATCCTAAAGTAGGAAATGAGTGAATTCCATCTTGTGTAATATTATGTTTAGCTCCCCACTCTGTCTTGAGTCGGCGATCTAGCCACTCTTACTCATACAAATCAAAGGACAATCCCTCACGAACAGGAGTTCATAATATACTCAGGATTAAGACTAAGTTACCTAGGTCATCCTACTGAATAGAAATCTAACTAGTTAACGGAGTTACATCTAGTGGTTACTATTTCACAGTCTGGTCTTATGCAATCTCATTGCATAGGATACCCTGACTCGCATGTCAACTAGATGAATGCGTTGAACATTGCGTTTTATAGCAAAAACAAAGTGAGTCGTATCCATAATGTTACTAGAATAAGGTACCCAGCCTTATCCCTATACTATAGACCCTTTAAGTTGATCTCGAACATTGATCCATGTATGTCTCTACATATTATTCAAGAATCATTAAACAGTTTAGGATGTTAGTTTATTGAAATTGGGTTATTAAGACAAAACTAATAATATAATCAATAACAATTATTACAATAATAACACTTTATAAACAACGGCCAATGAATTATATTTACAATCTATGAGTTTTAGGACATAAACCCTAACAAAGTACTCCCACTTGGACTAAAATTTTACTCTATTTGGGATGTACATAATAAAGCAATCCTCTAACGTTGAAAATGGTAAAATGTACAAGTCTATTACATAAAACGTATATAAACAAATACAATAAACTAGGACATTCTCATACCCATTACACATCTCCCACTTGCCCTAAATTACCTAATGTACATAACTCAAAGACCTAGACTTTCTAGAAGACCCTCAAACACTTTAGCCGTTAGAGTCTCTGTAAATGAATCAACAATATGTCCCACTATTATCACAATATAAAGTGATAGGCATGTTCATGTTTGGAACAACTTCCAAATCATGCAGGAACTTCCTGAGCCAAGCTGCTTCTTTTGCTACTTCACAAGCAGCGACGTACTCAGCCTCCATAGTAGAGTCTGCAATGCATCATTGCTTGATGCTACACCATACCATAGCTCCCCCGTTTAGGGTGAACACTGATCCCGACGTGGATTTCCTAGAGTCCTTATCAGCTTGGAAATCAGAGTTAGTGTATCCCGTAATGATCAAATCCTTAGCTCTATACACAAGCATGTAGTCTCTCGTTCTCCTAAGATACTTAAGAATAATTTTAACCACAGTCCAGTGGTCTAACACTGGATTGGATCGATATCTACTAACTATTCTCAATGCATAACAAATGTCTGGCCTAGTGCAGAGCATTGCATACATTAAGTTGCCTACAGCTGAGGTATAGAGAATACGTCTCATATCCTCAACTTTTTTAGGTGTCTTAGGACACTATTCCTTAAACAAGTGAATCCCGTGCCTGAAAGGTAATAAACCTTTCTTAGAGTTTTGTATCAAATATCGAACCAACATTTTGTCGATATAGGTTGCCTGAGACAGTGCTAGCGTTTTGTTCTTACAATCCCTTATGATTTGGATCCTTAGAACACATTGTGCCTCTCCCAAATCTTTCATTTGAAATTGGGTTGCTAGCCAAGTTTTAACGTCAATTAGGTATCCTACATCATTTCAATGAGAAGGATATCGTCCATATAAAGTACTAAGAAAACTACTTTACCATTGTTGATTTTCTTGTATACACAAGGTTCATCAACGTTTTGGTCAAAACCATAAGATTTGATCGCAGTATCAAATTTAATGTTCCAAGATCTAGATGCTTGTTTCAACCCATAAATGGATCGATTTAGCTTACAAACTTTTTGCTCATGATCTTGGATTATGAACCCCTCGGACTAAGACATAAAGATACTCTCTTCAAGATTGCCATTCAAAAAAGCGATCTTCACATCAATTTTCCATATTTCATAATCATAAAAAGTGGTTATGGACAAGAGAATCCTTATAAACTTTAACATAGCAACAGGGAAAAAAGTTTCCTCATAGTCAACCCATTCCTTTGGATATACCCTTTTGCTACAAGTCTAGCTTTAAAGTTCTGTACCTTTCCAACTGAATCTCTCTTTCTCTTATAGATCCCTTTGCACCCTATAGGTTTCACCCCTTCAGGTAGATCTTCAAGCTCCCACACTAAATTGAAGTACATAGACTCCATTTCAAGGTCCATGGATTTGACCCATTGATCCTTGTCTACATCATTCATTGCCTGTTTATAATACAATAGATCCTTAACGCCATCATCTAGTATGACAACCTGAGTTTTGGTTAAACCCAAGTAACAGTTAGGTTGTGATACAATCCTCCTACTGCGTCAAGGCATTCTTAACGATTGAGAAGGATGAGACTGACCTGATGTGTTGGTTTCATCAACTCTTGAAGAGGGACCAACTTCATCAACAACCCTTGTTGATTCATCAGTAGCTTCACTTAATACTAATTTTCTTCGTGGTTTATGATCTCTCATGTGGTCTTCTTCCAAGAAAGTAGCATTTGTTGATATAAACGCTCCGTTTTCTTGTGGATCGAAGAATAGGTCACCAGTCATTTCTTTAGGGTAACCAACGAATTGGCACAACCTTGAACGTTTTTCCAACTTCTTGGGATTTGTCACTAATACGCAAGCTGGACAACCCCAAATTCTGAAGTGACTTAAACTAGGTTTACGACCTCTCCATAACTCGAAAGGTGTTTCAAAAACACTCTTCGATGGAACATTGTTCAAGATCTGAACTGCAGTCTCCACTGCATACCCCGAAAACGAGCTAGGCAATTGAGCATAGCTCATCATTAAACAAACCATGTCTAACAAGGTTCTATTTCTCGTTTCTGATACACTATTTTGTTGAGGTGTACCAGGTGCTGAGAGTTGGGATTGGACTCCATGTTCTATCATATAGTCCTAAAATCTCAAATCCATGTACTTTCCACCTCGATTAGATTGAAGTATTTTAATCTTTTTACTTAATAGATTTTCAATTTCAACCTTATACTCCTTGAACTTTTCAAGAGCTTCAGAGTTATGCCTCATTAAGTATAAATAATCATACTTTGAATAATCATCTATAAAAGAGATGAAGTATTCAAAACCTCATCTAGCTTTTACATTCAACGAATCACAGAGGTCTGAATGTATAAGTTCTAGGGGCTCTTTGGCTTTATAACCTTTTCCAGTAAAAGTTCTTTTAGTCATCTTTCCTTCAAGACAAGATTCACATGGAGGTAATGAATCATCTTTTAACTGATTTAGAAGTCCATTCTTTACCAATCTCGCGATCCTATCGAGATTAATGTGACTTAGTCTTAAATGCCAAAGATAGGTATTGTTTTTAGAAGAAATTCGTTACCTTTTATTTTGAGTATTAGCAGTTTCAAATATCTCATGATTTAAAATTGCTTTTGCTTTGTTAGGTCTTAATACATACAAGTCGTCTTAAAGGTTAGCTGAATAAATATGTACACCATTCTTAGAAATAAACACTTCATTCAAAGAAAAGGTTACATTATATGATTGTTCAATAAGACAAGAAATAGATATAAGATTCTTCTTAACCTTAGGAACTATGTTCGAGTTTTATGAGATTTTTATGATCTGCCTGGGTGTCGTCCTAGAGCGACCATACCTTCGGAGGGTCTGATTATAGAAGTCGAAACAACGCAAACTCCAGAAATGGATAGGGTTTCTTAGGTTAATCTTCAACAGTTGTCTTTCTTTTCGGCAGCAATTTAGTAAGTGCTTTATTTGGTTCTTTATATTTTGATCAATTTGATTTCATCTTTTAAATTGAAAATCTGTGTTTTGTAAGGGGCGTTATATATCTCTAGGTAGGCAAGTTTCTACACTGAAGCACACCATCCTCATGTTGAATAATAGTAAATTTTATATTATATAACTAAAAAAACATACAACATACAATGTGTACACATAATTTTTTTTAAGTAATCAGATTCTTGATGCTCCTTTGATGGGTCGATCTTATCTTCCAAGCAAGGAATTAGAGATAGTTGCAATTTAGAGGAAAGACCTAAGTAAGGTAAAAAAAAATTGGTTACCTTTCTGTTGATGTTCTATTTATTTAAACTATTATAACATGTGAGATGTAAGTGAAATTTATAGTTTACGAAAATTTTAAGAGCAAAATAGGAAAGCATTCTTTTCCATAACCCCATTTATAAAATAGGAATAAGAATTTGAATTCTTTCTTTTTATACATGATCTGTACTAATGGTAAACTAAAAATTGATTGGAGAGTGAATTGGTGAGACATTACAAATTTTGGATTCTAGCTACATACAAGTGGTAGTTTCATTGCATAATTATATTTATTACTATTAGTTGTTTTAAAAAAAATGAGAAAGTTAATGTTATAAGGACATATATGTAATTTGATGAATGATGTTGGAGATGACTCTTAATATATATGTAGAAATAGAAAATGGAGATTATAATTTGTGAACGTCGGGTGAGAAATAAAAGGGCAGATGGAATGGAAGAGTAGAATAAGTTGAAGTTGGAGTTTGACAAATGTGTAGTTGTTAAAAGAAATGATGTGAGGAAAGTTGAGTTTTGCTTTGGCCCTTCATATCTGAAATTTGATGCTTATTTTACTTTAGAGTTTGTTCAATTTTAGTTCATGCTGTACTTTTAATTGTCTAATTTTAATTTCTATACTTCTAATAAATCTTAAATCTATTCTAATGCTAGTTTATTGTGTTGAATTTTTAAATGTTTATCTATAACATTTTTACAATAAATTTTGAAAACATTTTCACATACTTTATTTTATTGATAACATGCGTTCGATTTAAATATTTATTTTTATTTTAACATGTATTTTGAAATATATGTATACGTAAAGTGTGCTCAACAGCCAGGTAGTACAAAATGTGTATACTATGTTATGAAGTTCATGCAAGATATAGTAAGACAAAAGAGAGCGTCACAATTAGAGATGTGGTATGCATTTTCTTGCACCATCTCTTCTATCATTCTTACACTCAGGACAATGTAGTTAATACATTACATTTATTTCGTTTGTAGCTGATTAAGACACACACCTTACACTCAATCTGAATAGGATGCGGTGAGTTGATTACTGTGACTTTCTAGGAAGCTACATATGATACATATTTTTTATTGCAATGAACCGATAGTTTTTATATTATGCAAGGTTATGTCTTATACGATCCTATTTGTTAGATACTATTTTTTCAACTACATATTATCCTATTTGTTAGATACTATTTTTTTCTGTAAAAACATTGATTTATGGTTTGATTAATGAAAATTAATTAGTTTATTCGATAGATGTCTAGTAAGTTTATGAAATATATGTTATTTGCGTTTCAATTATATGCTCTAATGGTATGAATTTTATATTTTTTTATTGTTGCTATTTTGCATGAGTTGTTTGAAGTTGTGAAGTTAGAAGTTTTGAGTTGTTGGAGTTTTGAAGTTACGTGACTTCTGTAGTTTTGGAGTCGTATCGAAGTTGTGTAGGTTATGTAGTTGAAAAGATTTTGCAGGAGTTTTTTGAAGGTATGAAGTTAGAAGTTTCGAGTCGTTAGAGTTCTAGAGTTGTGTGAGTTCTGTAGTTTTGGAGTTGTTAGAGAGTTGAAAAGAATTTGCAAGACTTGTTTGTAGTTGTATGTAATGGATTTTGCATAATTTGACATTTTGGTATTTTCATATTTTTTTTAGCTTGTTCGAGGTTGATTACATGTCACATGTATGGGAGGGTTGTAATGATCCGTATTTTTTTTTTCTAAAGTTGTTATAGTTGACGGGCAAAAAACATCGAGAGTAGATTTTTGTTGACGGGAAAAACCCATAATAGAAGAGCTATCTTGATAGGCAAAATATGTCAATGAAAAGGGTTATCTTGATGAACTGATCCATTTTCTTAATGGGCAAAAGACGTCAAAGTCCCCTTTCTTGATGACCAATATCATCAAGAAAGGTTTTTTTATGGTATGTTTTGGCCAGAAAGAAAATGAGCTTCCTTGATGAAAAAAAAAACATAAAAATTCCCTTTCTTAATGGTCAATACCATCAAGAAAGTATTTTTAACGACATATTTTGACCATAAAGAAAAATAGTTTTCTTGATAGTCAGACTTTCTTGATGTCTGCCTACTAGATGAGCAAAGACCATTAATGTAGAAATTTTTTTGGTGTGCTTTGCAGATCAAAGAAAACCAATTTTGTAGTAGTTTTATTATTTTATATTCTACTTAATGCCATTCATTTGCCTCAAGATTTCAATTTTTTTAAAAATAATAATAAGTAAAGGGTGGGTAGTCGACAATCGAGAGGATGTGATGAGAGATTTAAGTTTTGAAAAAAAAGAACAAAATTCATTTTTAATTTGGGTTTATTTGATTAAGTGTATTGATTATGTTTCTCTTTTGGAATAAAAAATTTATAGAATAAATTAACAAGATTAATTGGTCATTTATCAATATAATAATTATGGTGAATAATCTAGAACCTAATCATCCAAATATAGAATTCACATCATTATTTTTTTAAAGAGTTACAAAATTCTAACGACAATTATCAAAATAAATTTTTTTTTTCAAAAGTTCAAAGATTAAAATAGACGTTTTTAAAATTTTAAAAACCAAAATAGAATAAAATACAAAATTTAGGTAATACATATAACTAAACAAAGGGAGGGCAAAAAAGAGAGTTCACTTCATTTCCTCACAAAATGACGTCAAATGACATGGTGTAAAGCTATTAAGAAAAACGAAAACAAAAAAAGCATGAAAAACACAGCCAAGTATCAAACATGCTTCACCTTCATCATTCTTCCCAAAAAAAAAAAAAGAAACAACGCTTTCCTTCATCAATTCCATTCATTACAAACCCATTAAATTCCAAAAAACAACAACGGAAATTCCATGCATGTATGTATGTCCTTGCATGAACATGACACCATCACATACATTTACATACATAGTGACACGTGCTTCATCCAAAAAAGCGCCGTTATGTTTTTAATAGCGCAATTAGGGCATAACGGCCGTTAAAAGAGCAAATTGTCAGCTAAGCGAACAGTTGGACTAAAAGAAGATTCTTTAATCTAAATAAAATATTATTTCTTGAAGTCCGGTTACGTACGGCCAAGTCCATGGTAACTATGGGCTGGATTGTGGCTTTCTTTTTTAAAAATAAAAGGAGAATAAATAATAATGGAATTGAGTGATATATTTAGTCTAAAAATGTATAGTGGATTGATTTGGAAAGATTATTAAGAGTTAATAAAGGTTTATAATAATAATAAAAGGAACTAGTTGCTATCATCCAATCAAATGAGGAGGAAGTGGAAATTTTTGTTTGTTACCAACAAAACAGAGGTTTCATCCCAAACAAAGAAATAATATAGAAATCAAGACAAAGGTATACTTGTGTATTATTATTATATATGGATGTTACTTATGGTATGGTGTTAAATATAGCCTATGACTTTAGAAAATATTCTATAAATTGCAATATTTTTGGGTCAAAACATTTTATAGTGTAATGTAAAACTCAATAGATACTCAGGGTTGGTAATGTTTAAGTATCATATGCAAATATCCGTATCCTATGTTTGAGGGTAAAATGCTCTTAGAAAATTGTTAAAAAGATTAGTCTTCGTGATAAAATGATAAAAATAAAAGATGGTATTTGAAAAATAGTTGAGTTTATACAAATTTAGGCTTATTTAGATTGACTTGGAAAAACCTTTTTTTTTTTTTCAAAAAATCATTTTTATTTTGACATTAATTAAAATTGTTAGAAAATAAAAACAATCATTTGTTTTAGCAAATCTTTCTCAAAAGTGTTTTTATCAATTTAGTTTTGTTTGGTACATGCCAAATGTGTTTTTTTTATTAACGTTTTTTTATTATTATTAATGTTATATTACTATAAAAACCAACTATAAAATACCATAAACTAAATTAAATAGTGGTTTTGTCAAAGTGGTCTTTCAGGATGGTCACAAATTGGAGGTGATACTGGTTGTGGCCAAAGGGCTGTGGTTGGAGTGGCCGTTGAAGTTGGTTGTCGCACAACTATGGCGAGAGATGGACTATGATGGATGTGGCTAGGGTTGGTGGCTGATGATAACCATGACAACATAGTAAAGTAAGGTAGAGATATTTTAGTAGTTTTAAGAACGGTATAAATTATGGAGACATTAACCCTTCGACTCAAAACTCATTTTTCTAAAAATTAATTTGTGTATGTCCTAAATAATCAACTTATTTTCTTTAAAAACTATTTTAAAGGGTGGTCAAATACTCTATTTTTTTTCATTTATCAAATTAACTTTTTTTTTTAATATTAAAGCACTTCAAAATTAAACCGAACAAGCTTTTAATCTATACTTAAAAATGAGTTGTCTTACCATATTAAAATTTAATAATTGCTATTAATTTTTAATCTTATTTAAAAAATTTATTGACTTTATTTTTAGAAAAGAAAGATATTACATGGCATAATTTTACTTGATAAAAAGAGTAATAATTTGGTGCAATACAGCAACATCTTTTGAAGACCAACTAGATTAAATAAAGGCGCATGAGGGGGAAATTCAAGTTTAAAATTATTAGTAGTGTGGAGATATTAATTTTCTTACTTATTCAAATTTAATGAACTCTGTTTGATTGGGTTGGAAGCAAAAGGTTTAAATTACCAAAATAAAAAGAAAATTTGCCCTTCTTTTTTACTAATAAAACTTACACTCAACCATGGATTATTTTAGAAATTTTTCTTTTTATTAGTTATAATAATACAAATAAGTTTTTCTCTGAAAATCTAGGCTAGAAAGATGCCTTAAAGATGGTTGTTGATGCAAATTTTGGATTTGGATAAGGAAATTTACTTGTTTTGTATGTGTCAGTTTATAATTTTGAAAAAGAAAGACCACTTACAAGATAAAAAAAATAAAAAAGAATGATGTGGTGTTGGATATAAAACCTCTAATACTTAAATTAGTATTTAGTAAGAGGTTAGAGCAACCAGATAAAACGAGAAAAACTTATCTCTAAGTGTGTCTATTGTCATGGTCATATTTGTCCAGGGCGTGTTTGCCTATGACCGTATGCCCCAATACCTCCAATTTATCTTATCTTTATGTCTTATATCTAGTTTAGGTAGTTGCTTTCCATTTTAAGTCATAAAGCTTGGAAGTGACGTTTTGACATTTTTATATTAAGCCTACCAGAGCTGAAAATGTTCAAAATGTACTATAGGAGAGGCATAGTAGTTGAATCCCCGTCCAAGCATTGTCGCACTCTTTGCAAGCAAACATTTTCCCTTGCAACTGACAGTCTTCAATGCATATTGTAATGTCGATTTCAATGTATTTCTTTCTTTTCCGCGTTTTATAAACAATTTTCTCAAGAATGCGAAGGCAGGTTACATCGTACGTTGACTTTGTCCGTGACTTTCAGATTTTTATCGACTGACTTCTTCATCGGGTTAGAACAAGTGCCGCACAATCGTCCGTTCGAGTTTGAAAGGCTACGATTGTGACACTTATGACCCTCTATTTTTTAGTGTGTGGATTTGGATTTCAACCCTATAGAATTAGGAAAAGTCGATTCGAGTAGCCATAGGGGAAAAAGTTATAGCTCGTGGAAAATAGGTCATTAAGGGCCCGGGAATATAATGCTTGCCTCAGCCTCGGCCTTTGAGATCGAGGCAGGCGAGTTAGGTCGTTTGACCCAACTCCCTTTTGTCTTTCAAATGTTTCCTTCCTTGACCCATTAACTTATTTTCATGTCCTCCTCTAATCTTCACATGGTGATCATATTTTATTGAATTCAAAATTTTTAATATGGGACAACTCATAATAACTATAGTTAAAAAATATTATTTAATTAAATTATATGAACTTCATTTATCAGTCGCCCCTCTAAATTATCATGATTCTTTTTATTAGAGTGTTGTATACGTAAAAATCATGTCTTGGAGGGACTCTTACCGCAAGTTACCGTTAGTTCATCTATCAAAGTTTTAACATTTGTTTCAACTCAAATAAAATTGGCAATTAATGCATGGGAACTTCTACTTAACATAAAATCCACACAAAAACTTAAACATATTCTAAAATTATATGTGACATTGAATCTCCTAAAGAAATATATAAGATGTGAATATAAAAGCAATAATAATAAAAATAAATAAAATGAAGGAATTATTTCAAATAGGACAGTTGGTGAAAATATTTATACATATAACAAAATTTCAGAATGTATCAATGATAATGATCTATTAGTGTTAATCAATATCAGGGATAGAAATCTATTAGTGTATATCAATGTTTATAATTGATAGGTTCTACACTTTTTCTATATTTTATAAATATTTTGGTTCATTTTGCTATATTTGAAAATAACCATAAAATAAAAAATCTTTGTCATTATTCAATTCTTTTTAATGTCTAAAAAAACATTTGGTTTAAGATTCAAAAAGTTGTTGATGTTAGCCAAAATATCAAAGTCTTAATTTTACGAAAATGTCGATAAAAATATTAACGTCGATAGATATATCTATAAAAATTATAAAACAAAAATATTTAAAATATAAATTAAGTTAGTATATAAACATTTTTATGATTTCTAAACAAGTTAACATGTTTATTATTTATATTATATTTACATTAGAGACATTTTGTTGCTATTTTATTTACGTTTTGTTGGTTTCTCTACAATATAGTAGAAACATTGATTCATCCGTCATATTGATATTAGACCTAATAAAAATATTAATTATATCAACAAAAATGTTGACATGATCGACAAAAATATAATATTAAGAATAAAAAGTATTTTTTTTCAATGTGAATAAAGAAATGTTCTAAGTTGTGGTAGCATTTGATGCAATACTTTGGAATTGGACCTCAAATCCATGCACATCAATCAATTTTCTAGGCTATTTAATCTCTCTTTGATTGATGTTTGGACCCATCAACCTCTTTGTGTGCCTAAGCCCTACAACTTTTAGGATTCCAAATAGGTTGCCCTTTATCTTATGATTCAATGTTCAAGCTGCATGCTTGCTTTTGAAGGTATCACATCCAACCTCTACTAACGTGCAACTCACAAGCTTGGAATCATTTTTTTTTTTTACGATGAAGTAATCTCATATATACTAGCAAGCTGCGCATTATGAGATTTACAATTATGAGTTTGGTGATTAGGTCTATTTTGTTACCCTTTTCCTTTCATAGTATTGTTTATGTTTTGAGACTAGGTCTATTTTGTTAAGCCTCATAATGTATTTTCTCTTGTTTTAAAAGATTAACGAGTATGATGCCTTGAGTTATTCATCCAATCATTTATTTTTAAGTATAATATTTATTTTTTATGTATTAATCAAGTTAAATAGACAATTGTTTCGTAAATTTTAGAATATAGAAGAAAAATGTTCTTACAAATGGGTCAACCTATATATGGCGACTAAAGTAATCACAATTATGATTCAATACCTTGAAGAAACGACTATTGAGTTAGATGAACTTGTACAAATCATATCTCATCCTAAGCTACTTCAACATTTAAGTTGATGATAAAAAAAAAAAAAAAAAAAAACTAACATCTAAAATATAGTGATTAAAGTGATATTACTTGTGTGAAACAACTTCATCAATTCATTACAAGGTCTAAGAATATATGAGTTTATGATAACCATCAACTTTTTCTTTCGAACTTATGAATTAATTTAGAAAGATTTAGAGAAAATACCTAAATCTACTACGAAATTTCACAAATGTTCTAAATTGAGATTTATTTTCTTGATTAGGATTTTGTATATTTTTAGGTAACCTTATCTATATTATTAATTATACAGGATTTTCGAAATTAAATTCAAATTGTTTCCTTAATTACATTATATTCAAATTATTATCTAAATGATAACTTCCTTATTTATGATATTAATTAATGTATAACTTTATTATGAAAATTAATTAGAAATCGTTTATTAATCCAATATAAAATGAAATCTTTTCTAATATAGAATAATTTAATAATTAAATATAATTGTATATCATTATTTTCATCACCACATATTGAATCCGTGAAATTTATTCCCTTGCTGGCGATGATTTCGTCTTCTTCCTCTTTTAATTTTTCGTTATTTTTTCCATTAATTCCGGCATCGACTTTCTTCTCCAATTTGTATTTCAAAAAATTGCTTTCTTCTTCCCTTTCGATTTGCTACAGAATATACGGTTAGTTCTTTTGTTTTCTTTTCCTTTCATTTTTCGTTTCGTATATTCTTTCTTATTCCATTTCGTAGCATATATTTTTTTCCTTAAAAAATTTGTCCTTCTTCTATTTCGTATCATATATATATTCTGGTCATGTTCCTTATATTTTGTTTAATTTTTTTATTATTCAGTTCATCTCCCTTTCATGTTCGACATAAAATTTTTATCAAATGTCTCGTCATTTGTATATATTATGGTATACCATTGAATAATAAATTTATATTTTGTGATTTGTCACATATATACTACTGCATATATTCAATATTACATACACATTCTTTTTCATGTTCTGTGATTTTTTTCTTATTGCGTATATATACCAATATATACACAGATTATATATCCATTCAATATTCTTTTTATTTCTTACATATATGCTATTGAATAATTCATTTATGTTTTGTCATTTGTTACATACATACAACTGCATATATTCAATAATACATACACATTTTTTTTTCATGTTTTGTGGTTTTTTCTTACTGCATTTATATACCACTATATACACAGATTATGTATCCGATCAATATTTTTTTTTTAATTCTTACATATATACTACTGCATAATGCATATATTTTTTTTGTGATTTGTTACATATATACTACTTCATATATTCGATAATACATAAATAATATTATCTTGAATATACTCAATATACCCTAATGTATTTCGAATACGAAATATAAAATTTTACTAACCTTAAATTTTTGCCAATTTTTTTTCAAAAGATCGCTGTATCAGTCGGTTGCTGAAGCTCTTCTTCTTCACTGCTTATACTTTCCCAAATCTTCTATTATTCAACGTCTTTTGTAAAGAAAATGGAATCAATATTCAACATATCCGAAGAAGGAAAATTTTACCTTTTCTTTTTTTAATTTTCTATAAACAAAACCCACGTCCCTGATTTCACTCCTTGTCGGTCCACCTTCTATAAACAAATTGATATAAGAACCTTTTATTCATAAAATATATACCGTATTATTCAATATATATTATAATTAGGTGGGAAATATGAAAAACAATGCAAAACGAAAGAAAGAATGGAAGATGAGAGAGATTAGAAAGTGAGAGAGAGATCAAGAGGAAACATTTTTTGAACAAAATCACCAAAATAAAAATAATTCAGTAAATTTTTTTATTATAATATTACCATAATAGAATTAATCATTTACCATATTTACATAGAATATTTAATAAATACAAATATTAATCATGGTCCACTTTTCTTTTTTCTTTTTCTATTTTTTAATATATTATTAATAATAAAGATGGGTAAATTGGTCATTTGGACCTTATATTTGTGTAAAATATTAGTCAATTTAGGACATTTCTGAAAATTTTGGGAAATTTGAATCAATCTTGTAATATGGTATATCATTTTAGACTATCTTAGTTAAATACCCATTAATTTAAAACTAATGGATTATCTTAATCTAACTTATCAAAATTTGGTTACAATTGCTAATAACTCAATTATACACCGTCTTCACTTATCATTTGTAGTTCTAACACACATCCATCGTCTCTTTGATCTTTTGTCACAATTAAACCAATATGTATATAGTCTGAACCTTTGTTGACAACATACCACAACTTAAGATCCTAACTTGATTTTACATCGGCTACTACCAAACTCATAATTATAAATCTCATCATGCAACTTGCTAGTATATATGAGATTACTTCATCATAGCATAAACCTAACAATACGTAATGTTAACTTTCCTCCATATCCAACCTTCGTGTAGTGGAAGCCACGTGTGTGGACACAAGGAAGCCACCCAATTGCATGTAGAGGTGAGTTCTCTCTCCACTGTCTTTTGCTTTTCCTTTCCTTTGCTTTATGTGTAGATTTGTATTACAGAAGATTAAAGAAAAGTTCTCTCCAATACTTTCTTCTTCTTTCTTTCTTTTATGTGTTTTCTGGGTTTTGTTCTTTGGATTTTTCTTTGAATGATGGTGAGATGAAGAGAAGATGAAGAGCGGAAAAAGGAGAAGATAAACACACAGTGTTTTAAAGTGGTTCGGCAAATGTTACGTCCACTGTGCTTGGGAGCAAGTTATTATTTCAGTTCAGTTTTTGTCATCATCAAATATCAAAGTGATACAAGGTATTTATAAGCTTTCCTATGACTCTTAGTTAAAACTAACAAATTTAACTATATTTCTTTTACAACAAACGATAACTATTTTAGTAAAGAGTTTCCCACACTTCGTATTAACATTCTCAGTCTTAATGGTTCTTGAAAACTCTACTGCGTTTCTCCATCTTTACTAAACCCTAATGCACTGCTGTGAAAGATGTGAACAAACTTCTACTTGAAGCCACATGTATCGAAGAAACACAATTAATTATTCAATCAAATGAGTGTCGATTATTTTTTGTGTTACTCTCAATGTAGACGCAAAATGTCATTAATGTAAACTATATTTACCACTTGTTTTCTTTTCTAATCCTCTTTTAACTTCACAATCATCCTCTTTTAACTTCACAAATTGATTGTTTAAGTGGTGAAGTTGATTGTTTTAAGTTTTTTTTTTTATATATATAATAAAATACTCTACTTCCAATTTCTATTCCCATTAATGAACAACTAATATCTAGGTAGAAGTTATTACTCTATTCTTTCTTTATTGTTAATTGATTTATCATTTAAGAATTTATCTTGTCTTTACCCCTAGTAATAACTAGATTTGAACTTCAAATAGATTCTTTACTATTATTATTCTTACAAATCTCTCCAGCTATAGCTAAATCACACACCTTTGAAAAAACTCAAAAGGGTTATCTATAGTTGAATTAGTCATAGTTATTTCACTTTTTCTCAACTATTAGGTAAAATCATAAATGAACAACTAAATTACACAAAATTCATTAAACTTTACATCAATGGTTTTCAACTTATTTATAAAAAAATGGTGACATTCATTAATATAGAAACTAACGTAAGCATCCTTTGTTGTTTGCTTGCTGAAATATTTCTTAAGGAGATAACATTGGAGCATTTCCAATGCCTTAAAATATAAAAGTGCACCTACCAAGGTTCTACCAACGTTGGAATCTCCATAAAAAGAACGTCGGGAGTATTGCGTCAGAGCAACTTTTTTCGACGAGCTAAAAGGACGACGTTGGGATCGCCTTATCTTTGATGCAGAACATGCTGACGTGTGGCTGACATCGACAATGAAGTAAGTCGACGTCATGTAACGTCCCAAAAATTTAGATAATTTTGAGTTAATTATCTTAAGTTTTTTTAATTTATTGGATGTTATTTGGTCCTATTTAATGAAATTATTTTGGTGTTGTGGAAATTGGAATTTAATTAAATAATTTTGGGTGTTTATTTAATTAAATTGGAGGAGTGGAAATTTTTGTAGAGATTTGATAATTATATATATGTATGTACGTATATATGAAAAAGTAATTAATGAAGGAAGAGAAGATTTGATATTTTTGGAAACGAACTTAAAAGAAAAAGAAATATTTTTGAAAAAGAAAAAAGAATTGAAAAATAATAATAATATTTAAATAGTCTTCTCGAACTGCGTGCAAATTATTCATCTTCTTCATTCTCACCTGGAAAACCCTAGTACCGCCGCTCCTCTGCACTATTATGCCGTCGCTGCTGTTGTGACCCATTGACCACCACCATTCGATGATAGCCCTGCCGTTCAAGTACAGATATAGTCTAAAGTTCACGTCTGTTGCCGTCAGTCTTCAGTTTCATCGGTCATGGAGCGTTGTTCCTTTATGAGTCAACTAGCCGATGCAAGCCTCATCCTTTCAATTTTGTTTCGCCATCCTACGACGTCCAAGTATGTCCGTCGTCTCCATCCTTGTAGCATTCGACAGCCTTCTCTCTGTCTCAAGCTGATGTTTTTTGTTGATCAAACCATCTGAGCCAAGTTCTCCTTCCTTTACCAAGCCCTGGGTGAGCTGCTCCCTTTAGCTGAGCCATTTCCCTTCGTGAGCTGCATCCTTGTAACCCGAGCCTATAAGCCGAATCCTCCTTAGAATCGAGTCGAGCCACTGCTTTCCCCAAGTCAAGCTTCATCCTTGGTATATTGGAGCCATTTTGGGTATTTGGAGTAAGTTATTGGTGAGTTTTTTAATTTGTATTTTGGATATATCCATCAATGATTACTTTTTGGACTCTAATTAAATTAATTTGAATTTAATTTTGGAGTTTTTCTCCTGAAGGATCAATTGGCTCAATTGGAGGAATAAGCAATGTCAAATTTGGGTAAGTTTATTTGACAAAAGTTTTAGGTCTTTAGTTAATTAACTTTATTAATTAAGTTATGAATTTTCCCTTACTGTTTAGGACCTATTCATTGGAAAATATTTGGTTGTCAGCTAAGATTTGACTGTTAGCTAATCTTGAGGTAAAAAATTCTACTACTAGACCTTCAAATTAAATCTTAAGAGTTGCATGCAGTTGTGATTATGCATTGATGGTAGTTGAAAATGCATAATGAGATGTTATTGATGACTGATATTATGTTGTTGATGATGGCTGATATCATGTTGATGATGATGATTGATATGTTTTTAACGTTCTGATGCATGATATATCAATTACATGATTAAGGACCTTATGATTGATATTCATATCATGTTTATGATGTTTATGATATGTTACATGTCTTGGACTATGGTGTGTCTGTTAATTTTGTCTGTTAAGCTTTTACCTCACATGTGTTATGATTCTATCTATGCGGTCGATCGCACGATTAGATGTATTCCTTCGAAATCGCTTGCACGATTTAGGAGTGTACCTACATATTACATGCACGATTAGGGAAAAGTTTTACTGTATACGGGGTCACTTGCACGACTAAGGGTGTTCTGACGGTACCACTCGCACGATTAGGGGTGTTCGTATAATCTCACTCACTCAGGTGTGCTCCATTGGACACACGACATTATTATTATGTTTCTAACAGAAAGTTAACATATCACCTAGCGAGATTAGCAGTGGGTCCCTTACTGGGTATATTTTATATACTCACTATTTTCTATGTTTAATATTTAAGACAAAGGTAGAACTGGTGAGCGACATGAAGGATCTGTGACATACCATATGAGGACTCAATTATGCTTCCGCGTCATTTTATCAGTTTTTTGGTATTTTAATTTTGAGACATTTTATTTAAGGTTTTGTCTTATTTATTTATTTTTTGGTTTTCTTTAAAATTATAGAACCCGCGAGTCACATTTTCAAATTATTTTTATTGCTTTTATCGATTTCATGTCTTCAAACATTTCTTTGAAATTAATCTTATAAAAAAATTTAATTTTCCTCTTTTCAAGAAAGTTTAAAGTATTAATTGTCTTTTGAGTAAGGACCTTAGCTTCGTTTTAAAGTTTGGGTCTTTACATGTCACCCCATGCATCGAGGATAAGGAAATCTCGACGAGACGTCGAGAAAATTTTTCCTCGACGTCATGGAAAAGCCTTATCGCGACGTAGGTTATACGTCGGGATAAATTTTTTATTGTTTTTAATAATTAATTTTTTTGTTATCGTGAGGTATTGTTTTCGGTTCCGCTTTGGAAGACAACAAACAAAATTTATAACAAATTATTAAAATAAAAAATATGCAATCTATAAAACTAAATACAAAATCTGAATGTATAATAAAATTTACAATTAAGTTGTTGTTCAAATTGTTCAAAATAATGACATTAAACGAAAAAAAGACTACACTTATCTCCTAAAACATAGTCACGGACACCAAAAAAATGAATTTCAAACCTACAAATGACATAAAAGTACAGTTAGATATATATCACAAATGAAAAATTAAATAAATTAAAAGTTGAAAAATACGTACCCCAAGTGTTCACAGTCCTCTCTATGCTTGGCTCATTTCCTCGATCATCTTGCTCATCTCTTCCATTTATCACACTTTCTTCCATTTTTCGAGCAGTCTCTTCCATTTGTCAGTCATGCTCCTCCGTATTCATTGTTATTCAATTAAGTGGTTAGCTTTTTCAAGGCTAGCCTTTAGTTCGCTAACCTCTTTAGAGTACATGTTAAAAGAAGATGAATAACTGGAAGCATTACTCTTTTGGGACTTAGGTTTGGGGTCCCAAGCAAGACTTTTTGAGTAGCTCGATCGCCTACCCAAAACGATCTCGCATATCTCGTCCCCAGAGAGTGATTGAGAACTCTCTGGGGTGGGCTGGGACTGGAGTTCCAGCATTTGATTATGCACAATACAAGTTGTAAGTTGTAAGATGAGAATTAAAATAGAAAGTACAATAAAAAGTTTTCATAAACTTACATGCGCATCCACTGCTGCCTGTGAAACGAACTCGTCAGTCCTACTGGCGTGTGTTTCTCTGAACAAGTTGACACGATCCACTGGATGACCGCGTTCTTCAGCGAGCTCGTGTTGTCATTGAAGGACCGACTTGGATCCGCTTCTATGGTTGTAAGGTTGCTTCGTTCTAGCAGCCTTGTTGACCCCTTTTTGCATATACATTCAAACAATCGAAATGTTACATCCAAACAACACAATGAATTATTGTGAAGTCAAATTAAAGTAGACGATATAAATCACCTAAAATTGTCGAGTCATGTAATGATCTCAAAGGAAGTGTCAATCTTCCACGCAATTCATCAATCTCGACTGTGGATTCGCACGTGCTTTTCCACGGTCAGTGAACTACTTGAAATGTCGATGGTTGTCTCCTCTGAATTCCTTTCATGTGCTGAGCATTTTATGCTTAACAAAACGAATAAGTGCTCAATCTTTGAAACCAAGCACGAACCAACACTACAAAAGAAAAATACATAAGTTGGACAATTACATATGTAGGTTTAAAATATATGTTGAGTAATTTACAAACTTACCCATAGGCCACCCTTGACGACATTGATGTACTTTGGAGGTACATTAGCCAACTTGAGGACCTGGATTGGAAATGTGTCTCACATTAACACACTGATAGTGCAGCTGAATCGAACGACGTGTGGTGAGATAGGTTTGTCCCCTTCTTGAGCGATTGATATGTGGATCTTCCCATTTTGTTGTACATACCTATCCAACTTCAAGTTCCGAGAGTGTTGACGTCTCCTCAGAGTGGGAGTGGGAGTAGGTTGAAGGGCATCTACAAAAAAAATAACACTATCAGAAACAGAAAATTAATTAACAATTTAAGTGTTTATGTAACGAGACTAACCCAAAGTGTAGTCCACCAAAGACGATCCTCCCACGTTATTGTATACGTAGTCCAAGTTTAGGTACACATCTGTCTCGTGAAGACCACTGGGAAATGATATAATTCCCATAGGCATGAAACCAACAAAAGTTAAACAAATGTGAGTATCTCAAACTAAATGTAAAGAAGAATGACTAAAGTGTGTATGTGAAGAAGACATTATTATTCATCGTCGCTTAATCCGCTTTGAGGTGATGATAATTGTTCATCATCATCGTTTATGAAGTCGTCAACGACATGACGCACATCTGGTCTTTCCACCACTGAAGGATCAACTCCAGCCATGCACAGAGTGTCATTCTTAATATGTTCGTCCACACGATGTCCTACAACGATTTCCAATACATTAAGTTGCTCATTCTCAATATCTTCCACTTTTGTGATGTCTCATATACGTTTATTTTGGACTACTTGAACAACTTTCCAATTTGTATTATTTTTTGAGTCCTCAAGGTAAAACACTTGATGTGTCTAGGTTACGAGAATTACCGATTCCTCAGCGGACAAAAAATGGAACGTGTGGATTGATTTGTAGCCTAGTTCCACGTGTGTCCTATGGTTTTTGTTGTTGTTTGTGTCAAACCATCTACACTTGAATAGCCAAGCACATTATCCAAGTGGATATTGAACGTGCAACACTTCATCTAAAACACCGTAGAAATTGTTGTCAGCACTTTCACCTCCACTACCTTCACTGACTTCCATGACTCCATTATATTCGGTAAGTATGCTTTAACACCAATAGGTAGAAGTCGATGTAGCAAAACATGACAGTCATGCATTTTGAGACCTGATATTTTTTCGTCTCTTTGATTCATACATCGTGAAATATTAGAAAAGAATCAATCGAGAAACTTAATTGATTTTAGGTACTTGCAAAACTCAACTTGCTCGTTGCTAGTCAATGTGTAACTCGCATGTGGCTTCACCAAACTGTTACCGACTTCTATCATGTGTAAATTCTTTTTTATTTTTAAATCTTGTAGGTCCAACAGAGCATTCGTGGTATCCTTGATTTTTCTTTCAATATTCAACAACGTATCAACCAAGTTGTCACAAATATTCTTTTCAATATGCATTACATTAAGTTTGTGACTTAATAGCAGCCTTGACCTGTAAGAAAGTTCACCAATAAGGAAGTTCAAAGAAAATATTTTTCTTGGTCCAATTAAGAGCTCTCTTTTTTTCTTATCTTTCAGTGAGAGATGTTTACTAATAACTAGAAACTCTAACGAATCCTAGCTGTTCCAAGATTTCATGCCCATTTATTACCACTGGAGGAGCCTTACGCTCTACTTTTTCTATAATGTAGTCTACTTCTACTCCAAACGTGATTCTCTAGAAGATAGCGCTGATGTCCCATGAAAGATATTTTTCCTCTTATCCCAAACGACGATCTATCTACCATGCATATAAGACATGCATGATACCCCTTCGTACTCCACCTGGATAGGTCACCATATGTCGGAAAGTCATTAATTGTCCACAGCAAGGCTACATACAATTTAAAGAATTGTCCCATAAGAGAATCATACATACACACACCAAAAGTTCATAACTCTTTTAGTTCCCCAATCAATGGTTGGAGGTAAACATCAATTTCTCTACTAGGAGATCTTGGACCGAGTGTGAGCAATGACATGAAGAAATTTAACTTTCTCACGCATTTTTAAGGTGGGAAATTGTAAGAAATTAACACCACAAGTCACATACTATACGAGTTACTCATATGACCAAATTGATTAAATCCATCTGAAGCTAACCTTAAACGAACGTTCCATGAATCTGAAGCAAAATCAGAAAATTCACAATTAAAATGCTTTCATCTCTCTGCATCAGCTGGATGTTTCAACACATCCTTTGTTTCTATTAATTTATCCTTATATCATCTCATGTCAGATGAACTTTCTTGTGATACAAACAAGCGTTGTAATCTCGGTACCAACGGAAAGTGGCGTAATACCTTATGCCGAATTTCTTTTTCTCTATTAGAACTAACCTTGTACCAAGACTCACCACAAGTTGGACAATGTGGCAAATCTCCAAACTCTTTCCACTACAATACACAGCCGTACTTACAAGCATGAATAGTCTCGTATCTCAGGCTCAAATCACACAATTTTTGTTTGGCTTCGTAGAGTGAACTATGGATATTAGTACTACACATTGGAAACATATGTTTTAATATATCCAACAACATGTCGAAGGACTTGTTACTACAACCGTTGAGAACCTTTACATGCATGATCTAACCAAAAAACTAAGGGAGGAAACTTCATAACAACCGAGGTATAGCTTACAATGTGCTTCATTCAATAAGTCCTGAAATATGTTTGTTATCTCTTGTTCTATATCTACCCCACTCTTAAACGGCATGTCATTCTCCCAACCTTCCTTCATTTCTTCTACATGTTCAATCGAAGCTTGCAAATTATGAAACACACTCAACATTTGATTTTCTTTAGGAAAAGGGTTATTGATAGTTCCCTCATAAAAAAAGGTTACTACTGCTAATTCCTTCATCAAATCTTTGTATACCTTTGTGCAAGTTCACAGGCTCTCCATGATACACCAAGTTTGTATAGGAGGGAGATATTCCAATGGTTAATAGATGTTGCTCCATACCCTCTAATGAGTCTCAAATTGAGTTCATGCATCTCTTGCATTGATACCTTGTTTGTCCATAATTATCAACATGATACTTTGCAAGCTTTAAAAATTGGGACACTCCCTCTCTATACTGAACCGAGAACTTATTCCTAAGTTTCATCCAACCATTGTCCATCGTTAAAAGCCCTAAAACATAAATAGATTTGATTAGTCTTATATTCTGTCTCAAATGCTCCAACTTACTATGCCCAATCTCCCAACTTTCACTAAAGTTTTGTTTAAAACTACCTAACACTTCCAACATACTTAATTAAAAGCTACCTAACACCTCGAACCCCCAAAACTACTAACAAATTAGAAACTAATTTTGACCTAAAAAGGCTACCTTAATTGCAAGATAGCCATAAAACAAATCAACCACAGATTACTTCAATCTTTTACAACCTATCTAACATTTTCAACAAACAAAACTAGTGACAAATAACCCCCACAAATTTTCAAATATTCAAGTTGGAATCGAAATTTGTATTCATATTCAAATTCAAATTCAAATATAATCTCAAATTCAAATTAAATCACAATCTCAAATTCACTAAACACCTCTCCCAATTAAATATAACCCTCCTCAAATTCAATATAACCCCCACAAATCTTAACACATTCAAATTATTTATCAATCTCAAATTCAATCTCAACATCAATCTTAAATCCTAAAAACACTTCAAATTTAAATTCAATACTAAAATCTAAAACTAATTCAAAATCTAAAGCCTAAAACTATTTCAAAATCTAAATTCTAAAACTAATCCTAAAACTAGTTAACTAAACCAAAACTCAAACAAAAACAATAAAGAACTTTAAACAATTTCAATAAACTCTATCTATGCAAACAACTTTAATATACATTCATTAAATACATATATATTTTTATCTTTTAAAAAAAAAAACAAACAAACCTTGATTGAGAGCGGTGGTGGTCAAATAGGCTGATGAGGAAGGACGGTGGGCGATGGAGAACTCCGACGGCTACGACGACGGATGGTGGATGGCGAACGGCAATGACAATCTCTCTCTCTCTCGGCCTCTTCCTCTTTTCTTTTTCGTTTTAGGTGTAGATACCGTATTTTGTCCTGCATTTTTTCATTTTTTTCATTTATTTATTTATTTATGTTTATTTTTTTAATAAAAGAATTTGAATTAGGATTTGAATTTGAATTTGAATTTAAATTTATATTTAAATTTAATTTTATGTTTAAAAAACAAAAAATAAAAACAAAAACAATTTTTTTAAAAATAAAATAAAATAAAATAAGTTTTTCTTCCCTATTTTTCTCAACCATCCTCACTATTTTTTCTTTTCCTCGTCACCACGCTCTACCTATCACTCTCCCACTTTCTCTCCGTAGTTGCACTCCACTTCGCTATCTAAAAGACAATCGACCTTGCCCTTTAAAAAGAGAATGATAAAAAAAATTTAAGTGAAGATGTTGAGATTTTTAGAGGAAAGGTACGATTTTATTGTTAAAAAAAAATCTTTTCATTTGTTTGTGATTTGGAAGAATTTGAGAGGATCGAGAAATAAGCCTTTTGTGATTTAAGGGAGGCCTGTTTGCGAGGTAAGTTTTTTTTTTTTTTTTTAATTTAAGTCAATTTAATGGTTGATGATTCACTACATTAATTATTTGGCACTCATTTGCTCTACATGTTAATTCTTCATTTGGTGCATTAATTAATTAGCATTATGACGTCGTTAATTATTTGTCATGCCTTTGACATCCTATGTTAATAATTATTCATCTGCATGTGTTAATTATTCATTTGAATTATTTACATCCGCTGCGTTAATTATTTGGCACCCATTTGGCCTATTAATTTAATTAGCATCTTGTAATTATTTGACCTCCGGTATAATTTTTAGTATCCATTTGGCATAGTTAATTATGCATTTGAATTATTTGATTAATTAATTAGCATCCTGTATTTGGCGGCACTCATTTTCCATTTGCCTTATTAATTAATTAGCATGTTGTATTTGTTTGACAGCATCCATTTTTTAATTATTTGGCATCCTGCATTCTGAGTTAATTATTGCATCTGCATTAATTAATTAGCATGAGATTCTGCTTTAATTATTAGCATTTTGACGTCCTGCTTTAATTATTTGGAAGCACTTATTTGGTCTATTAATTAATTAGCCTCTTGTATTTGAGAGCATTCATTTTTTAATTTTTGGCATCCTGTTTGCATCTAGTTAATTATTTGGCACCTATTTGGCCTCTTGTGTTAATTACTCTTGTTAATTATTCATTTGAATTATTTGCATATTGTATTAAATTAATTAATTAGCATCTTGCATGGTGCCATAATTATTTGGAATCCATTTGGGGATGTGTTAATTATTTGCATTTGCATTTGCATTAATTAATTAGCCTCCTTTTAATTATTTAGCACACTGGGTTAATCATTCATTCAACCATTAATTGAAATCGACATAACATTAATTAATTATTGGACATCTTGACATCATGTGTTAATTACCCTGGCTGACCTGCGTTGATTAATTATTTCGCATCATGGTGCATTAATTAATTATTTTGCATGCTGACATGTTGCATATTTTTGCATCCCGCTTATATTATCTGTGTATTTATTTTATCTCTCTGTATTATTTTATCTCAAACTTTGTATTATTTTATCTCACCATATTACCTTATTTATTTCATAAGTATTTCTCAAATTTCACACTGTTTTGTCATTATTATTATTTATTTATTTTCCAATTTGAAATAAAAATCTAAATCAAAGAATAAGTATTGTTTTTTATGAATTTTATAATTTAAATTCCATGAATACAAGAAATTTCTCAATTTGAAATTTAATTAATAGAGCGTCTTTAAAATTATACACATTCCATATTTTAAATGAGACTGAGTAGTGTTTTCTATGAATTTATTAATTCTTAGATACATGAAATTTCTCATTAAACACCTATGATAGATTAAAATATCAAAGTTTGGTATTTTAATATTCTTGAGGCGAATATAAACAAAATTAAACTTCATTTTTTCTAATAGCTCCTATCCCACCCATTATTATCAATTCATGCTTAGGTTTTATTTTCTTTGATGTGAATTGATAACCATGAGACATTTAAAAAAAAACTAAATAAAAATTTTGTTTTGTGAACCCCTATAATTTAGTTTATAGGATAAAATTGGATAACCATTTTATAGGTGTTGTAGGGTGCTAACACCTTTACTACGCACAACTGACTCCCGAACTTAAATCTCATGAATTTACGTAGATCATATTTTTTCTTTGGGTGACCAATCACACCTTAATATGGTTGATAGCGACTCCAAAAACTATTTATTTATTGAAATTAAATAAATTGGGAGGTCGGTCGCTCCTAAAAAATAGATAGGGGATCTCCCAATGGACCTAAAAAATGTTGGGAGATCCCACTTTTCCTGACGCCATAAAGTGAAATGTCAGGGATAGTACTAACCAAAATCAACGTTTCACCAATGGCATCAGAATTGGTTGGATCTGTTTTCGACAATCCTACATGACATCGGGGAAAATTAAACAATTACATTATTGTTAAATTTTTCCAGAAGCAGTCAACGTAGACGTTGGAGACGGTTGGAACCATCCCCGACATTCCTGCAGCAACGTCAGGGAAACTTAAATAATAAAATAATTATTTTAACTTTTTTCGATGTTTGTTTCTTTGGATCAGACAAACTTCAAAATAAATTTAAAAAAATGTAATAGGTGGAGCATCCTTGATATCACAACTTCGACGTTTGGATTGCTCCCTTATATCGATGCTACTTTACAAGCGTCGAGAATGGTAGTATATTATTGATGTACTCTTCTTCGACGTCAATTTTCAGCGTCGGAAATTCTTCGATTTTTTGTAGTGTAAGTTTCACTATTAGCAAACAATTTCTTGTACATGTTTGTAAACGCTCCCACCAACTTCACTGCATTAGTCTCTTTAACTTCAAGATTGGTCATATTCTTCACTTATATCTGATTATTACAACTTCCTTTTCATTCAAGGTCTCCTGGTCTTTATCTGATTTTTCTTTCAATCTTTATTTTAGTTTCATGCACATTTTTGTAGGTTTATAAATCTCCTAACTTGCATCTCCCAATACCCAAAATATTTTCTTATCAAATTTTGTGACTCCATCAAAACTTTTTTGGCTTTGATGATCCTATTACTCCTCAACCAAGTACTTAAAGTACACTAGTGTCTCTTAATATCATATACATGTTAGAAATTTACACCAGAGATAAATAATTGCATAACAAATTAAACTATATCTCAACTTCTATTACATATGGTATCAGAGTCATCTTCTTTTCTCTTATTCTTTCTTTCTCTCTCATGGAGTAAACTCCTCTCTGAATCCGGGAAGGATGATAGTTAATCTCTAAACCTATTCTTTTGTTCTTTATTCTCTCTAATCTTTTTTATGTCTAAACTTCTTTACTATTATTTGTCTCTCTATTTTAAGTGAATTGATGAAGATAATAAGTCTAAGTTTGTTATCGTTTGTTCTTGCAAGTTTGAGTATGGCTTGGTCAACCTGCAAACTTTGAACAAAATCGGTGCATGAATTTAGAGTAATTAATTTCTATTTTCTCTTAAAATTAGATAGATTGATAAATATTAGTTAAGAACTAGGACAAAAAAAAAAGATTATTCCTAATAAAGAATCATTAGAATTATTTTAGAAATTAAGTATCTGATTTCTTGGATTCTCTCTCTCTCCCTCTCTATGCTTTCAAAATTCAAGAAGAAATTTTCCCTTAATCCCCCAGTAATTGAAACCACTTCTTCTTCTTCAATTAATTCCAGATTAGATTCTGAGAATTTGAACGAAACTCTATCCAAGCACAATAAGATAGAGAACCAATTATCTCAGATTGAGAATAGACTCCAAAATTGGTTTATTCCCAAACTCGAGCCCAAAGAGATTTATGCCCATCCTTTTTTCAATTTCAAAGAAAAGGATATAGTTAGAATCTCTTAAGACAATATTCCAGTAAGTTAGGACTTCTCCGAATATCGTCTCCTAGCAAACGAAAACATCGAGCTATGCCGCAGACACAATTACAGGTATCTGCACATAGGATGTGTCCAAGTTGCCATCAAACCACTCTTCAGGACGGGATTAGATGTTCCTATCTACATCGTCCTTAGAGACAAAAGGCATCTGAACTTCTCTAATTCTCTATTAGGAATCGTTTAGTCAAATCTCGACAACGGACCGGTTTACTTTACATGTAAACCCAGATTCACGGTGGTGCTTCAAGACAAGAATATCTACGATGTCTTAAGTCTAGATATCCGGGCCAAAGGACTACGACTAAAAAATGATTCGTATCCTTTTTCGGTCATGTATGTCCTCTACTACAAGATGATGTACACAAATGCTTCTCCAAAGGCCTTAGGTGTCTCTCCAAAGAACTACACCATGTTTATGGAAGTCAATCTGGAACGTTCCTCTATAACAGTTCCAAAGCTTTTAGACTGGAGCGAACTAACACGAAATCCAGTCTGGTCAATTGAGCATGCAACTGCACCGAGAACAAGGCAAAGCAGTACTGCTCAAATCACGGAGTATGATGATGGACACATCGAAGTCCAGTTCCAAGATGAAGAAACCCTTCATCCTCATCCCAGAGAGATCTACAATGGAAGATCAAGTGTATCGGAGTTCATATCAACAACAAAAGAACACCCGATAGCCAGATCTAATTCAATGAAGATGGCAGTAGACTTCGATCAATCCATTCCAGACGTCCAGTACGAAAAGTGGGAAGGATCTCAATCTTCTACTCAAATTGATATGGCAAGAAGCATCTACAACCAGATAAATATCATATCATCCGAGGACATGGCAATGTACGATTACTATTATGATAAATATATTGATCAGTACCTTAATCAAAAGGATTGGGATAACAGACCCAAATTCCTAACGAAGGACTCCTTCATAGCCCGAGTCAACGAAAAGGCTAAGGAAACAAGTATTCGCGTTCTCAGCAAACCAGTCACTTGGAAGACTCCAGCGGGAAAGAAATCAAATCAGAGTATCCTCCTGAAGAAGAAGCTTCTTTTCCCCATCCCAAGATGCCAAGTGTTGCAATCATCTCTTCTCCATACAAGACAATTGATGAAGAGAGACAAAAACTGTTGGTGTTAGGAAAATAAAAAACATTCAGCTGCAACTCAATTATTCCAATAAAGTCTTGACAACGCTATCAAGGTCTATTGAAGACATGAAGCCTGACCAACCAGAAAAGGTTCTTGCACCACCGAGTCGCCCAGGATTACCTAAAATTGATCCCAATCGACCCATTGTGTAGCCAAACTCCCTTGACATCAAACTGAAGGGATCCAACACTGATGAGCTTTTAAAGGAAATCACTCAAAAGCTATCAGTAACTTCTATCTCGAAAGATCGCCCAGAGACATCCTCGAAGAAGGAAACAGGCAATTTTGGGGTAGGTAACGTCAATACGATTCGTTATGAATCGCCCAAACTTCTTCCTATCAGAGTCTACAGCACGAATATGAAGAATCATTACAAGAAACCATCTCCTCCAGACCTAGGATGGGATGACTTACGGCCAGACTTCCGTTCCTTCGACGAAAACAACATTGAAACTTGGAAAATAGACGAATGTTTCGAGGGCCAGATGATGATCATCTTCCAAGAAATGTTTGTTGCAGCGACGAGCTACATTCGAAGGATGAATCAAAAGGAGATTGTCGAAGCCCTAACCGCAGGATTCACAGGAAACCTTCGGAGTTGGTGGCACAATCACCTAACCGAGAACAAGGACCCAATAACGACACTGTTACAATCCAGCCAAATTCAGTCAACACCCTGATTTATACGGCTATAAAGCACTTTGTAGGACGGACGATCCAATACAGTGACCAATCAACCGAAGCTCTATTAGGAATGAAGTGCCCTAAGATGAGTGACTTCAAGTGGTATAAAGACACGTTTATGTCACGTCTTTATAACCTAACGACATGCAAAGACGTAATCTAGAAACATAAGTACGTCGAAGGATTACCAAGGTATGTTCGTGAAAAATTCTACTCGACAATGGTTATTATCAATGGAGGGTCAGAAATTGATTGGGAAGGTATCTCCTACGGGGATATTAATTCTACAATTCAAAAGGTATGTCTTGAAATCTGCCAACAGCAAAGACATGCTACAAAGATCGCCAAAGATTCTGATTACCGCAAAGAATTAGGATCTTTCTGCAAGCAGTACGGAATTGACAGTACTCCTCCATCCAGGAAGAAGTCTCGTTCGAAGAAATTCTTACGTAAGCAATACCCGAATGAATCAAGCAAACATGGTAATAGGAAACGGAAGTACCATGGCAAAGGAAGAAACAAGCGAAAGTTCTCCAAGGATAGCCCCACTTGTTTCAAAATCAATAAGAAGGGTCACTACGTGAATCGATGCCCTATCTTCAAAAGAATCAACAAGATGGAGATTGATGAAAGTGAGAAACAATCTCTGTTGAGTATTATCAAGGCCGAACAACTCTCTTCAGACGAAGAATGTTCAAGTTCAGATCAAGAAGACGATTTGTTCAATGCCATCATTGAAGAATCTTCTGAGTCATCTTCTGTGTCCAACGATGAGTCAGACAATGAAGAACCAATACCTTGTTCGGGTTGCATCAATGTCCTCACCAGCACCCAAAGAGGTCTCTTGGATATCATCGACGATGTACAAGACGATGATATTAGAAAGAAATTACTTTTGAAGCTGCGAGAAGACCTTGAAACTCCAGATCAAAAGTCCAAGGATCCGATGAATTTCCGGTTTTAAACCAATTAGCCAGTGATCAAGCGGTTCTTGTCAAGATTCCTGACCTGTGTGAGATCAAAGTCCTCAAAAGGGAAGTGCAGGAAAATAGGCAACATATATCCTATCTTGAAAATGTTGTCAGAGCAATTCAAGAATAGATAAGTTCAAGAGATAGTGTCGATCATGCCGAGACTTCGAACGGCCGCATTAACGTCATCAGCAAGGTCTTTAATCAGAAGTGGCTAACGAAGGTCATCTTAAAGATCAAAGACTACAAATTTGAAGCAACAACTCTAGTTGATTCAGGAGCTGATCAAAATGTTATCCAGGAAGGGATAATTCCATCTAAGTACTTCGAGATTACCAGGGAATCGCTAAAGGGAGCCAGCAACAATGCCCTGCTAATCAAGTACAAAGTTTCCAAAGTGCATGTTTGTAAAGACGACGTATGCCTTGTAAACTCATTTCTCCTCGTAAAGGGACTTACCGAGGAATTAATTTTGGGTACTCCATTCCTTACCCAAATTTACCCGTTTACAGTTTCTGATAAGGGGCTAACTTCTCAGAAATTCGGCAAAGAAATCACCTTTGAATTTTGCAAACCAGTAATCCAAAGGTATCTTTCGACAATTGAGAGCGAGATCATTCAAAGTCTCAATCTTATTTCAAGGAAGGAAAAACAGATTGAATTTCTTCACGATGACATCAAAGGAAGGAAGATCAGCGAAGAAATCAAGAAGCTTTCTGTTCAATTAAAAATCCAGTCTATCCAAAGGAGGATAGGTTCCGAGATTTGTTCAAATCTGCCCAATGCGTTCTGGGCCAGGAAGAAACATATGGTAGACCTACCTTATGTGGACAACTTCAAAGAGGCCCAAATTCCTACAAAGGCCAGTAAATATATCTTTGAAAAAGATGTAAAGAATCTGGTTTCGAAGCAAATCTTTGCAAGATGGCAAGCAATCTTATCTTGCTTTGATTTCACAATCGAGCCTATAAAAGGCAGTGAGAATTGCCTTGCTGATTACCTCTCAAGAGAGCATCTCTCTAAATCCTCTCTCTTGAAGAAATCTCCAAGCCTTCCCAATGCTTCCCAATTCCGGCCGACCTCGGCC
The DNA here is from genome assembly GCA_025688845.1 of Cucumis hystrix. Classification (NCBI taxonomy): domain Eukaryota; kingdom Viridiplantae; phylum Streptophyta; class Magnoliopsida; order Cucurbitales; family Cucurbitaceae; genus Cucumis; species Cucumis hystrix. The sequence continues at coordinate 11,546,915 of CM046885.1, read as the reverse complement.
ACCCGAGAGGCCTCCGCCTCCAAACAATCCCAATCAGCCTAACCCAGCTTTCTCCCAAACAGCAAGCTCCTCCAAGGGCAAGCGCTCTATGTCCCAATCATCTGCTCCATCACCGATGAGCGCAGATAATTACGCCATGGACCTTGGCTTTCAAACGGTCTCTAGGCGTCGTCCAGGTTCCTCTTCAAGGAATCTTTCAATAGGATCAACCCCAACTCCTTCAAACACTTTGCTTCGACCTATCTCTACGTCGACAAAGTCTCAATCCAAACCTCAATCCTATGCCCGGACGGTTAAACCAGCAATCTTCATGCCAAAACCTCCGATCACAGGATACCTCACCAAAACAATTCTGGAAGAAATCGTTATTGAACCAAAATTCGATGGACCTTCTGTCCAAGAAATTAGTTCCCAAGTTTATCCTAAAGGGTTCAATTTCTTGCCTAAAGACATTAAGAAGACCAGACAATTTTATGAATTCATCTTGGTGGATACCGTTTCTGCTGAGATAACTCATATTTCTGACAGTAGCAACCTGGAAAAAATTGTCTATTCAAAGCTGAAGATTTTCAGGGTCCTTACTCCGTCCTATTGGCCATAAGGGATGCTTGTCCCCAGAAAATTTTCCAAGCCATTCAATCCACCGGCATACACATACCGTGACTACATGGAAGCATGGTATAAAGTATTCTGGTATGATTCCAATAACCATTCTTGGTTTATTACATTTTGTAAGAAATCTTACAAATGTTATTTTCTGAATTGGTTCCACGATGGTGGAGTTATTTTGAACTTACTCCGGAAATCTTCCCAGTTCAAGTTCAACAAGCTTATCATCAGTTTTCAAATAGCATCTATTCGTCTGCTCTTTCTCCGACGTATAGATTCTCGCTTTACTTTCAAGTGCCCTATATTTTTTGCTGGAGTCATCAGCTTTCAACCAAAGCCAAGTTCAATATCTTAGGAAAGATCTTGCGCGTCAAATGGTGGGATAAATATGACCATTCCCATCTCAACAACGATCAAATAGCGAATTGGTTCAAGACCAAAGCTCATCTTTCCCGAGAAGAAGAAGACCAATTTCTTCTCGCAAAGAATTCAATGATGACCTCTCTTGCTGGTGCAAGATCAGAAGCACATCTTCGGACGGTCATGGAAACAGTCATCCACACCATCTCGGATGACGACAAACAAGATAAAATTGAAGAAAATGACGGCATCTCTTCAAATTCATCTGTCAATGATATCGAACTTGACTACGATCTGTATTCAGGTTACGATATATTAGATCCCTATTTGGATTCCCAACCGAGATGAACAATAGGTTTTAGTTTTAATTTTAGATTTTAGTATTAGGTTTTAGTTATAATTTTAGTTTTAGATTTTGTAATTTGGTTTAAATTTTGTAAAAAAAAAAAAAAAATTATATTTTAGTGTCCTGTAAATAAAGTTCAGTATATCCAGTCTGCAACAAGTAATCGTCGATTTTGTAATATCCGATTGATGGGGAGGTGATGTAGATGGTAGGTGACTGAAGTGGGAATGACCAACCACAGGCCAGTGCTGTTGAGCAGCGATTGATTCCGGTTAGGAATGCTTACCGCGATCGACCGATACAGAGAGAAGAGGATGCTTGGGCAGTGAATGGCGGGGTAGCCGAGAGTAAGTCTCTGGATGTATTCTCTTATCAACGAATCAACAGTAGTCGCATGGTAAGCTCAATCATGGCCATTCAAACAAAACCGGGTGACATCACCACTACGAAAGAAGAAATTACGAAGGAAGACTCGAGGACAATTGCAGACATATCTTTCCAGCTTTACTTTAAGTTTTTGTCATTTTGTAATTATTATGTCTAGTAATTTTACTTTTACTTTATGTTTTTGTCATTTTGTAATCATTACGAGAAGATAAGGATAAGTGGGGATCCTGTTTCACCCAAATCTTATCGTAATCTTTTACTTTTCAAAAAGAAAGATTCTGAAGAGATAAGTTGCCAGTCAGGAGTCCTTTCCTGTCGGCCACTCTCTTTGTCTTTCTCCAATGTAATCATTGACGACACGTGTATTAACCTGTATGGATAAACGATATCTCGACGAGAGATTTGTTTATCTATATAAGGGCACGTCCCTCGTCCCTAAATGGAGTTGTTCATATTAAACATCTACCTTCATCTTAATACACATCTCATATATAATGCGCACACAATACAAGGTATGCTTAACCTTTCAAATGTCAATTCAAAGAATTTTCTTTATTATTGTCTTAAAAAAGAGATTTTTCTCTCAAAGTATTGGGCATGACACACGAATATAACATCTATATACATGTCAAAGTTCTAGCATAAATAGAAGAATTTGTACTTCTAACCTCTTGATCGATGGTATTTGTATTAATTAATTAAATTATGTTCAGGTTAGCAAATAAACAATGAGTAAAAAATGAAGATATTTATTTATTTCATTTTTACTTTTTTTTTTCTTTTTTTTTTCTTTGAAGGAGAAGTTTATGGCTCAACAAATTGCATATAAAGATATAGATGATACACATAAAGTTAATGCTAAGTCATTATAACTAACGGATTGAGTAACAACCCGTACATCACTTAAAAACATATATTTATTTCAATCTTGAGTTAAGTTTTGATTGTTGACAAATGTAATCCATATTGTAATATACTAAAATAAATTCTCTAGTCTCCTTAATTTTAGCACTAGAGTAATTTTCGACCCACACCACCACAATACATAAGTTGACCATTTGTACTTTCCAAGTTCCACCTCACTTTCACTTACCTCAGGTCTCCGCTATTCGACAATTATTTCTTTTTGTTGCCTATGACAACCTACAAAATTTTGACATTACAACTTCACTCTCTAAGCTTTCATATTTACTTTTATATGGTGCCTAATACAACCGTACAAATTTAAGAATATCTAATGAATAAACTCTCCTTATATCCTATATATCTCGTTTTTATAAAGTGTTTAAAAGTCTTTCAATTTCGTATCCAACTAAACTCTAAATTTTTATTTTTGTGTCTAATAAATCATTGACATATTTAACCTCTCTTATGTCAAATTAAAGTCCAGAGTCCTACATAAATCTTTTGAGTTTTACGTAGTGTTTATCGATCTTTTAAACTTTCAATTCCATATTTATTAGTTAAATTATTGGATTTTCAGTTATGTTTAATAAATCATTGATATATTTAACCTTTGAAAAAAATCACAAAACCTACTTTATGCGAATTTGAAAGTTTAAATTGTCATATAAAATCAACCGATTCCTAAAAGGTCAAACAAACCTATTAGACATAAACTAAAAATTTCATAAATTGACAAACACTAAGAAACAATAAGCTTAAAAAGAAAAACAGGAGTTCATCTTTGAGACAAAACATAGTGTCCAAGTAATAATAGAACTTGAAGGTACAATCACACCATAAGATCTGGAAAATGGAAGAATGATAATGATATGTATGTATATATATATGAAGAGGTAATGATTAAGTACAACTTACATTACCCCTATTTCCATACGGCCCTCATTTACAATATAACAAAAACAAATAATAAATTTAAAAAAAAATTATGATTTATGATGTGAAAAATTTCGATTGAGTAATTCATGAACTTCAAAAGATAGGTATAGTCCAAAAGACACGAATGTTATTATGGATGGATGGATGGATGGATGATGTAATGTTATTATAAGGAGAAAGAGTTGTTTAATGAAAGAAGAATGGGGTTTGACTTGGTTTGTCACATGGAATGAGAGAGAGAAAGAGAAGTTAAAAGGAAAGAAGGAATGAAGAGAAAAAGAAAAAATGAATGAGATCGAATAGAACTTTGACGTCCACAAGGACACCCATCAACTTTCTCTCTCTAACACTAAACACCGAAGAACACACAAACACACACTGGGTTTTCTTTTTTGGTTTATGAGAGAGAAAAAATATCACTCCCACCGCAAATCGAATTCTTCACACTCTCGAACCCTAGCCAAGGAAACAAACCACCTTCCACCACTTTCTTCATATCATTCTTTCTTTTTAAACTACTTACTTACAGATTCCTAATCAACTCAAATTCAATCCAATTTTCATCTTCCAATCTCTTCAACTATTACTTCCAGGTGAGTTTTTTTCTTGCTTTTCTTTTTCCAATTTACTTCCCTTCTCTTGATTTCCTTTCCTTTTCCTCATCTTAATTCATTATTTCCATTCTCATTTGTTTTTCGATTTCTCTTCATCTTAGTTCTGGAACAATTTCAGCTTCCAGTTTTCAACATACTCCTTACCCTGGATTTTATTTATTTATTTATTTATTTTTCCAATTGTTTGTTATTTTTTAATATTCAGGATTTTTGCTTTTCCGGGATGTGAGTAAGTTCTTTTTTTTTTTTTTTTTTTTTTTCTTTTGGTTAATTGTGATGGCTTTTCAATGTGCATTTGAGTTGGATAAGGATTTTTTTAAATAATATTTTGGTGTTTTTGTTTATGAAGATGAAGTGAACGTTGTCTGAAGTTCATCGTGTTATGTACAGATTCATGCAAAAGTTCTTCAAGGATTACTCTAGTGAAGATTCTCTGGTTGTAGAATGTTCAAAACCAGGGCTTGTTCCATCGTTTCAGCATCTTTTGGTTTACAGCTATTATTCAGCAAAAATCTGCACCATGTGCTGAGGCTCAAAACTTTCCCCTTTCTATTGGTTCATCACAACGACCATGAAGTTTGCAACCAGGATTGTTCGGGACCAATGTTTTTTGGACTGAGCTCTCTTATGTGCCTTGCACGAGTTCTTGGGTATTAGTCAATTAATGTTACTTTAGATAGTTTTTCTATTTTTCTTCTTCTTCCGGAGTGTGTATAGATTTTTGAAAAAGATGGTACCTTCGGGGCCATCTACACCCATTGGTGGTGCGCAGTCTGTTTCACCATCGCTTTTGAGATCAAATTCTGGAATGATGGGAGCACAAGGGGGGCTGCCTTCACAGTCAGCTTTTCCTTCTCTTGTATCCCCTCGGACACAGTTTAACAGTATGAATATGCTTGGTAATACACCCAGTATGTCTTCTCTCCTAAATCAGTCATTTGTGAATGGAGTTCCGAATTCTGGGCCCTCAGGCCTTGGAAATAGCCAACGAGTAGGTATGGACGCTGGTTCTGAGTCAGATCCATTTTCACTCGTTGGCAATGGTGTGAACTTCAACAATACCCCTTCCTCATTGGTGACATCAAATACAGCAAACCCTGGTTCATCTAGTCAAGTTTCAGTGCAGCAATTTTCAAATCATTCTAGTGGCCAAATCTTACCCAATCAACAGCAATCACAGCAAATTGAATCCCAGAACTTCCAACATAGTCAGCATTCAATGCAACAGTTCGCTACGTCTAATAACACGCAGCAGTCACAGCAGCTGCAGCAGCAACAACAACATCAATTCCAACGAGGAAGCCTATGCAGTGTCGGACCTGTCAAGTTGGAACCTCAAATGAATAATAATGATCTCCAAGGACAGCAACTGCAGCAGCAACAGCAGTTGCAGTCAATGAGGAATCTTGGTCCTGTGAAACTAGAACCACAACAACTTCAATCAATGAGAAACATGGGTCCTGTAAAATTGGAACCTCAACAGTCTGATCAGTCATTGTTTCTACATCAGCAACATCAACATCAACATCAACATCAACAGCAACAGCAACAGCAACAACAACAGTTACTGAGTATGTCTAGGCAGTCCTCGCAGGCTGCTGCTGCGCAGATTAATATTTTGCAACAACAAAGACTCTTGCAATATCAACACCAACAGCAACTCCTGAAGGCTATACCTCAGCAAAGACCGCATTTGCCTCAACAATTTCAACAACAAAATTTACCATTGAGATCCCCTGTAAAATCTGTTTATGAACCTGGCATGTGTGCTCGGCGCTTAACGAATTATATGTGCCAACAGCAGCAAAGGCCTGAAGTAAGATTATGTGACTTAATTGTTTCATTTGTTAGCGGTTCAACTTATAATTTACGCTAAATGACCTGTATTATCATACCTGCTTTGTAGGACAACAATATCGAGTTCTGGAGGAAATTTGTTGCAGATTACTTTGCTCCCCATGCCAAAAAGAAATGGTGCGTTTCAATGTATGGAAATGGTCGCCAAACAACTGGTGTATTTCCACAGGTCTGCTGCTATAAAACCCTGTAACTCTGACAGCTCTTGAACTTGTTAGGGGGAGGAATGAGGGAGGATCATAGTAAATGGGACACTAAAGTAAAATAAGGGGTGATAAGTGTCTTTAAATCGTTCTGCTGCTAGGGAAACCTTGTAATTTTGATAATTCTAAGGAGGATGTTTAAATTATGTTGCTCTTGAACTGATTGCCATGTTGCAATGGGAAATAAAAATAAGAGGAAATGATTTAAAGTAAGAAGAGAAGACGTACCAGGGTAAGGTTGCACTGCAACAACTATTAGTCACATTCAAACTTGGGTCTAAGTCCCAACCCAATATATTTAGATAATTTCCACGATTACAGTTAATTAAAATTTGGGAGACCAAAGGGAGAAGAGACGTTAAGAGAGAGAGAAAGGCAGTGGAGGTCTTGATCGTGGGACGACTAGAGGCAGATTTGAAACTTTGTGCTAAGCCCCACCCTACTCTATTAAAATGTTTTCCATGATTGGAATTGTTTGGAATGAATTGCAATGCAGGAGAGGAAGGGAGGAATGAAGGGCTAAATGTACTGACATTAAGAGACAGAGAGAGAAGTGTCTGAGTGAGATTGCAACGACTTGGGGCACAATTTAAACTCGGACTAAGCCCTAATCCCACTATATTCAAATTTTTTATATGATCACAATTATTTGGAATGTAACGAAGGGTTGGGGAGGGGGGGCTAAGTTTAACCATTACTTCTCGTGAATTTTGAACTTTTTATTATCATTCTTTCCTTTGATTACCTTATATGTTGGTTTCATTCAAAATAATAATAATAATATTAGATGATATAATTAAATTTATCTTCATCCACTAGCTTAAGCTTTTAGAACAATTAGTGACTTAAGATGTTACCAGAGCAGGTTGGTTCAGGTCACGTGTTCAAAAAGGCCACAAATGAGGGGGAGTGTTAGATAATATAATTAAATTTATCTCCATCCACTAGTTTAAGCTTTTTGGGTCACTTAGTCATTTAGGATGATATCAGAGGGATGTCTTTTGTTTATGTGTTCAAGCTCTTGTAATGTTATTTCCTTTTCAATTAAAATTAATTTCCACTTGATAGGTTTTCTTCACATATCAAACCCACAAGTGAGGGGGTGTCAAAGTATTAAAATTCGTTTCACGCACTAGCTTAAGTTTTTGGGTCAGCTGCCCAAATTAACAATTAACGATTATACAAATAAAATACAAAATCTTATATACTGGTGAAGATTCATGGAGATCTTTCTTATTTACTTTAAAAGTTCAGCATTGATGTTAGTGAAAGTAGTAATCCTCGTAGTGCATTTCGCAGGATGTTTGGCATTGTGAAATATGCAACCGCAAGCCTGGTCGAGGTTTTGGTATGTCACCAAATTGCATTATGGATTTTGTACTTGTGCACTGACTGTTATTCTTGTTGGCTCTATGTTAATTTCCTCTTGATATTCTACTTTTTTCTTTTGGTACATTTTGTTTAACGGACTTCTCAGCTATATCTGAATTCTCTTAACATTTCAGAAGCGACTTTTGAAGTTCTTCCAAGGCTGTTCAAAATCAAGTATGAGAGTGGAACGCTCGAAGAGCTTCTCTATGTTGATATGCCCCGCGAATATCATAATTCATCCGGACAAATTGTCCTAGATTACGCAAAAGCAATACAAGAAAGCGTTTTTGAGCAACTTCGTGTTGTTCGTGATGGCCAACTTCGGATAGTATTTTCTCCTGACTTAAAGGTCAAATTAGGAAGCTCCTTACTTTTCTTTTTAACAATTCCTTCTGTTCTTAGCAAACATGCTATGTATCTTACCTTCCTTTCTTTTCTTATCAGATATGTTCTTGGGAATTTTGTGCTCGACGTCATGAAGAGCTTATTCCTCGAAGGTTGCTAATACCTCAGGTATTGATGAAAGACAGTTTAGTTAAACGTTTCAAGAAACTCTTCAAGCTGTTACATCCTTTTTGTGGTGCAAGGAAATTTGGTCTCATACTTAGGGGTGTCTCCTCTTTTGATCGGTTTATTGACATGATTCTTTCGGCTGCTATCTTTTGGTGAAAAAATAAGCATCCTTTTGCTCTTATAGTCTTTCTTATTTGATTTTCAATTGACGATCTTTGTAGTAATTCACCATTACGGTGTTTGGAGTTTTACTCCCCTATTTCCTTTATCAATGAAATTGTTTCTTTGTCCAAAATATATATATATATAATAAAACCAAAAAATGATTACTATATACGGGTTCAATTTTTTTCCTTTTTGACCATTTTTTTCCATTATTATTCACGTACGTGTTTAAGTACATACCTATGTTTGATAAAAAGATCTTGTTGAACAATATTACATAGGAGAACAAGTGCTCTAACCTGAAAATAGAAAGACTAATTATTTTGTGATTGCTGAAAGCTCTTCTATTGATCAGCGAGAATGGGAAAATTACACAATTGTTGAGAGATAGCTAGCGAATAAATCTAGTGCAACACTAGACTTCAATCTGCTGTTTGCAAATTGATTTGTAAACTCTCCTTCCTACTTTTCCTATACCTCCCAACAAACATCTAAGTTGAATCTAAGCCGGAGGATCCTCAATTTTGGATTAAAGCCTAGAGTGAAGGGGGAGATCATGTACTTTTAAAGCAATGACTTATTTAAATGTAAATATGATCCATAAATTCCCACAAACTGCTTGGGCATTTCCACAAATTCCTGATGCACGTAGGTTCATGGGAGTTCTACTTCTAATTTCTAAATATCGGCTTCTTTAAGGAAAAAAAAAAGATCCACTGATAGTTAAAGATCAGTTGCACCTTTTGATTCTCTGATTTATATTAACATTCCTTAGAAGAATTGACCACCTTAATCCTTCTCATTGTCTATTCAATGTCTAGTGATGATTATTTGAATGTGAGATTCCTGGCTGTCTGGTTTGCATGGAGGAAAAAAAAAAGAAGAGAGAAAAAAAAGGAGAGCAACCTTAGATTGATAAGATTGATAAAGGGAAAAGGTCAATACAAAATCTGTAATTGGCTTTGCGCTATTTACATATTTTGTTGGATCAACTTCTGTGCATGTTAAAAAGATATTCTGTGCATGCCTATGTACAATACATCCTTGCTCCTAGTTCACCCTGTTTCATGCTCTGTTATTGCATTTCAGAGAATAGACTTTTGGTTGAAATTGTACTTAGAAATAGAAGATTAATATGTCCATTGATAACTATTGTTGGTTATCTGATATGCTGACACTTGATTATGACATGCAGGTTAGTCAGTTGGGTGCAGCTGCTCAGAAGTATCAGACTGCAATTCAAAATGCATCATCAAACTTGCCTACTCCAGAGTTACAAAATAATTGCAACATGTAATGCCTACTTTTTGAAAAAATATCTTCATTATGGAGTTCCTATATAATTCATGTTCATATTTGTAGTTTTGACTGGCTTATTATGTTTTCTTTGATATGGTATAATCCATAGTGATCTGTTGTAAATGTAGGTATTGTTTGAATGTATTATTTGCTTTTTCCATGCCCCCTCTTGAAGTTAATGGCGCTTTAGGCTGAGAAATGTTTTTGGGTGACCACTTTTATTTTCCTATTTCACTCACTTGAGGACCTTATGCCTATGTTATACTGATCCTTTTATGGTCAATAAGAACATTTCCTTAATGGTAGCTGTACTTTCTCAAAAGAAAGCAGGTTTTACTAAGGTAGATGCAAACATGATGCATGGGCTTCTACACGGGGGTAAATTGATACAATTATTTCTGATAACATTTGGGGTTAAAGTCATGTTTTATCATCGTAACCATCTTAACTTTCGGTTACCAAGCTGTTAATTGTTCCTAATGTTACTTGATTGCTCTTGTATTTTGTCGAACAGAAAAATTATATTACTGATGCTTACTAATTAGGAATGTGTCATTCAGACATTTTTGTAACTGGGTGTTGCATGTTGAACTAATGATTTGTTTCAGAAAATTTATTGTGTAATTGTTGTCTATGTATGTCATAATCATGTGTTACATTGTGGAGAATCGCCTTGATCTGTGTTAAAAATTGTGAATATCATTAGAGTAGCAGAAACTTGAAAAAAATCAAGAAATTGGAAAGTGGTTGAAAAAGTTAGATTCCATGCAGTTGAATGATGCTCAATAAAAAAAAATGAACGTACAATTAATTTACATTGTTTTTGTGTGTGTGGGTTGGGGGCGGGGTGATTTTAGTCTAATGATTTGGGATTTTGTTACTGTGTGAGGGCTTACATTTTGGGAAGGGTATAGATCTCATTGTAACTAATTTTAGAACAGGTGCATCGGTAAATTTTTCTACTTGGGAATCTATTACTATGGTGACTTTTCACTAATTCTATCAAAAGTTTATCCCTTTTTAATTTAAAAACTTTAAATGATATGGCTATTCTTTTGTGCTTTACTCTGAAAATGGTAAGATTTCTAATTTTTATTGAACTTTTTCAGGTTTGTGGGCTCAGCTAGACAATTGGCCAAGGCATTGGAAGTGCCATTAGTTAATGACTTGGGATATACGAAGAGATACGTCCGGTGCCTTCAGGTAATATTCTATATCAACTTATGGTTGTGTGCTAGGTTACTTACAGTTTTCTTACCAAATTTGGAAAACAAAGAAGAATTTAGTGCCTGCATAATTATTGTTTTGTTTCCAATTCTTGTCTTAGGATTTTTTTTTTTTTTTTGTTATTTTATTATAAATACTTTTTTTATTGACCATTTCCTGGCCACTCATTCTCTCTTTACTAGAAATTTGTGTAATAATAACTTCTTAAGTTTTTTAATTTATTTTTCACTTTTAGTGGTGTGATCAAGGAGTTCCTCCTCTATTCGCTGTTTTGAGGGAAATGGAGTTCTTTTATGGATAGAGGTGCTTTGTGCTTTGTGGGGTGTGAGAAACAATAGGGTTTTAGGAGGATTGAGATGGAGTATTTGGATGTTGGGCCCTTGTGAGGTTCTTGGTTTTTCTTTGGGCTTTGGTGATGAATTCCTCCTGTCATTATTTGCTTGGTCTTATTATCCTTGATTGGAGTCTCTTTCTCTAGGGTTTTCCCATTTGTGGGTTTAGTTTTTTATAGGCATTGTATTCTTTCAATTTGTTTTTAATGAAAGTTCAGTTTTTTTTTTTTGTATATATATATATAATTTTTATTATTATTTTGATATCTTTCTGGTCTGACTAGTATGTGCACATTGCGACAGATCCTCAATTATTCTTACGTTTTGGATCTGAGTTTTTCCAACACTATGTTCTTGTTGGCCTTATGGTCTTTAATTTGGAAAAATATGTTATTGAAATTGTATTAAATTCCATAAAAGGTTGATTTGTATAAATTTGTTATATGAAATTGTATGTAGAAAGAAATGTATGAAGGGAATGATTTACGAACTATTGTGAGAAGTTGAATATGTTAAACAGTTGGACTTTATGAAGAAGTTGAGGAGTGTACTAAAAGTTGGACTTTCTCAAGTTCAGAATCAAATATAATATTCTAAATTATGTTTTTTTAAATAAAAAAACTTATTATTGTTATTATTATTATTATTACTGAGAAAAATAAAGAAAAACTCTTATTGGCCCAAATTTTCTGATAGCCGTCTTTTGGGTATATTGTAGATATCAGAAGTCGTCAATAGTATGAAGGACTTGATAGACTACAGCCAAGAAACTACGACTGGGCCAATTGGTAAGCATAACCACCATTAATATTGTCTGTCATTTTTCCTTTCGTTAAATGCATCTGTGCTGAGGCTTCTTTGACCTTTGTAGTTTATTTATATTTACTGTAGAAAATGCTATGACAAGGCCTTCAGATTAGGTACTGTAGATATTCTTGGAATGGTTTTGTTGTTTCCTTTTCTTCCTCCGCTTCTTTGTGAGTAAAGGAAAAACTTTTTATTGTGGAAAAATTGGTGTCAGAAAGGGATTCAAGATTAAATATGGTACAAAATATTAGGGGCTTTCCTCTGGTGGCCCATGTTTTTCATGATGGATGATCTTTAGTGATATGGAAATGTTTTAGGAGGAGGTTTGAGGCTTCATGATAATTAGTTTCTTTTAGTGAACCACATATTTAGTCTATTTCTTTAAAGATATTAAATGCTTCAAACTTAAGGGACTCTATCTGCGAAGGGAAACCTTTGATGGAGGAAGCCACCTAATTAACCGGGAATGGCCTTTTCTTCCTTAAAGCATGGGAAGCTTGCTATAGGCAACATTAGGATTAAAGCACTACCATTTTTTCTTAATGGCATGGGTATTGTTCAATGAAGAAAACATCCTATGGAATATGGAGGTTGTAAAATCTAAATACAGTGCTTTCCTGTTTATATCCGTCTTTGAAAAATTACTCGGTACCTATCCGAGAACTCTTTTTCTCCTTCTTTAGGGTTTCAATGTCTATTATTTGATAGGGGAGCAATCGATGGTCTAGCTCTCTTATTTTTGATTAAACAGTTCTGTTTTAGCCCTGAGAAGGATGTATTTGGAGTCCTTGTCCTCTCAATGGATCCTCAACACCCCATTCCTTTTTTTTTTCTAAGAAACAAACACAAGGGCATACAAAAAAAACCAAGCCCACCAAAAAACGAGCCCTCGACAAGAAAGGCTTTCAACACCCCCTTCTTTCATTGTTCGGTTAGTCCCTCTTTGTCGAGTGTTTCTATTTATTCCTTGTGTGGAAGGTGAAAATTCCGAAGGTTAAGTCCTTCACGTGACCAGTTATGTACAAGAGATTTAACTCCCCCGATTGGATTTTTGGAAACGTTTCCAATTTGGTCATGGTGGGTGGTGTATTCTTTGAGAGCACTAAGAACCTCATTCATGATCTTGAGATATGTGAATTTGTAAGAGGAGTTTGGAATTATATCTTTCCTGAGTTTCACTTCTATTTGTTAGTTCTCAAGGTTGTAGTGTCAGGGTGACAGTTGAAGAATTCCTTTTCGAAGCTTCTCTCCACGTGAGAGTGTGTTGTTAATGTCATTTGTCTGGTCAGACAAGCGGGTTGGGTTTGACATCTGCAAAACAGGAATTTATTCTCCACTCGCAGAAAGGATTGGTTTGTAGCCTGTGGAGCTTGTGGTGTTTTGTGTGTTCTTTGGGATGGGAGAAATGCCAAATTGTTTTGAGGATTGGAGATATTTTCGAGTGATGTTTGGTTCCTTATTAGATTTCATGTCTCTTGGGCTTCAATTTCAAAGTTATTTTGTAATTTTGTAATGTTATTTTGTCATTTATCTTATAGTTTGTCTTTCTCTTGATTAAAGCTCCCATAGTTTGGCTCCTTTTTGGGGTTCTATGCCCCTATATCCTCTATTTATTTAGTTTTTTTTTTTCATTTTCTTCCATAGAAGTTTGGTTTGTTTATGCTAAGAAAAAAAAACTCCACTCTTGGCACAAAAAAGAAAATTTCCCAGTATTTGTTCTGACAGTCATTGACTAATTGCTGAGTATTCATGTTCTATCGAGAATGGTTCATCATTTATACTTGAGAACAGCTTGTAAATCAGGTCTTGGGAAAATAAAGTACCTCCATGGTTTTATGTTCGTCTTTCCTAAGAATAATGAGAAGAAATTCAAGACCTCGGAAACAACATGGTGAAAGAAAGATATAGGCATAGGAGTATCTGGGTTCAATTATAAAGAATACTCTCTAAAATTTTGCTATTTGTTTTAAAAATACTCTGAAGTCTTATAATAGTTGCAATATTACCAGTCCTTATCTTTCATAACATATTCATAATTTATGCAGTAGAAATTCATTTGAAATTGAACGCAAATTAGGACTTGGTATTTTGTGGTGGTGACTTGGAATGAAAAATTTGATCGTGCCCATTCTAGATCACCACCACTTCGGTTTAGGTTTTAACTTTTGTCTGAAATTTGAAGTATTAAATGAGAAGAATTTTGAGATATCAGTAGCAACGTTAGAGATCTTCTGCTCAACCGTATAAAGACTTTATGCTGAATAAAACCTTCAGTAGACTTAATACTAATGCTTGGATTCCGAATTTACAACCCATATGCTTTTGGATAGTATCTGAAAAGAAAATAATAAACGATATTATTAGCTCATATCTATTTGTTCTTGCAACTGTTTTGCAGAGAGCTTAGCAAAGTTTCCGCGAAAGACGAATGCTTCACCTGGCTTCCACAGCCAAACTCAAAATACCGAGCAACAGTTACCTCAACCTCAGCAAACAAGTGATCAAAACGCAAACGGTGATCAAAGCTCTGCTCAGACTGCTCCGATGCAGCTTGCTGCTAACAATGGTGTTTCTGTTCCAAGTGCAAATAACTCTGGTAATCCAGCATCAACTTCATCTCCCGCCAGTACCATTGTTGGGTTACTCCACCAGAATTCCATGAACTCCAGACAGCAGAACTCTATCAGTAGTGCTGGCAGCCCTTATGCTGGAAATTCTGTGCAAATGTCGTCTCCAGGTTCCTCAGCGATTGCTCAGGCACAAGCAAACTCCTCATTCCAATCGCCTACATTATCCTCACCTAACAATCATCCACAATCATCAATTGGCACTGCAACAACTACTAATCACATGAGTGCCGCTAATTCTCCGGCAAATGTTCCCTTGCAACAGCCAACACAATCTTCCGAAGCCGATCAAAACGAGTCTCAGAGTTCTGTACAAAAGATTATTCAGGAATACATGATGTCAAATCATCTAAACGGGATGAACACAATGACTGGTGTATCCTCTATAGGAGATGATGCGAAAACTGTTAATGGAGTGTTACCAGGAAACAATGTTATGAGTCTCAATGGACGGAATGGCCTCATCGGAACAGGAACTGCTAATGGTGTTTCTGGTATGAGGACTGCAGGATATGGTTCAATGAGTGGTGGTGGGGGACTCAGTCAGACTAATATGGTCAATGGAATGAAATCTGCAATGGGAAATAACTCGATTTCGAATGGGAGAATTGGGATGGCGTCATTGGCTCGAGAACAGAGCATAAATCATCAAGATTTGGGGGACCAGCTTCTTAATGGACTTGGAGCTGTGAATGGATTTAATAAT
This sequence comes from Cucumis hystrix, assembly GCA_025688845.1. NCBI lineage: Eukaryota > Viridiplantae > Streptophyta > Magnoliopsida > Cucurbitales > Cucurbitaceae > Cucumis > Cucumis hystrix. Next base: position 11,531,650 of record CM046885.1, on the reverse strand, counting down.
CTTCCATTTGATTATTGAAGCAAGAGGATTAAATAGAATTATAGTCTTCTACGGATGGGAACCACACGATGAAAGCAGGGTACGATGGGTCTTGTTCTATACTGATTTGTTATTTAAAATATTAAAGGAAAAAATGTGGTGGTTGGAGGTGTTGCTGATTGGGTCAGAGTGAGTTTCTTTGATTTCTAATGTACAACTTGTATGTCACACCCCCCTTGCCTTACCCCCCCCCCCCCCCCCCCATTTCTTTTTTTCTTTTCTTTTCTTTTCTTTTTTTTTTTTTTTTTTTTTTTTTTTTTTTTTTTTTTTTTTTTTTTTGAGTTTTCCTTTTGCATTTTAGATTTATTTACCCTTCTGTTAATCTTTTTACCCTTTTCTTGGCTTAAAGAGTAATTTTGGAATACGTAAAATTCTATAGCGCCAACTTTGTCTCTTCAGTTGTTGAATGGGTTTTTTTTGTCATACAACTCTTACAGGCTGCCTTCCTTAATAATTCATTTTTCAAGCCAAAATTTTAGATTTCTTTGATCATTGAATCTCAAAAACAAAACAAAACAAAAAAAGAAAACAATTAGTAATTGTTCTGTTTCAAAATAGAAATTTTTTTTCCAGTTGCAAACACTTAAAACATTAAAAAAAGAAAAACCGAATTGATTTACAACGCGGCCATAGTTTCATTACATTCTTTATAGTACAAAAACAAAAGCACTAAAATGTCAAAACTATGAAAACAGAAATCGTTACACGATGCGTGACATGTCAAGACCATCTGAGTTTAAGCTACGACTAGCCAATGATAGTAACTAAAGTACAAAAACCTCACAGCTATTCACCGAAGCATAACATGGCAGGTAGTTCAAAATGAATACTCCTTCAGGTCAGACTCTGAATCACCCATTGCCAATTCTACCGTGCACTCTTCTTCGGTCAGAGGTGGAAGATTCTTGGTTTTGCGCTTGACATTATGCTTATGCCACTCACTCTTGTGATGCTCTCTAAACTTTGTAGCATCCCCCACAGCTACGTTGCATGTGCTGCAGCGTTTTCCTTCCTTTGGGGCGTTATCACTGTTGATAGAGATTGTCTGCTTTTGTACAGCTTCACTTAGTTGAGGAATAACCGATTTCGTTTCCTTAAATTGCTTTGGTGGCAGTTCCACATTCTCATAATCGTCCTCGTATTGGTCCACATTGGTGTCCCCTTCCTCGTGCAAACAAAAAGAGAGAACTTCAAATCTGCCATGTAGTTCACTCATTAATGGATTGCAGTCTCGATAAAAGCTAGGATCCAATTCACAAATCTGTTGAACCAGAAAAGATAAAAACTCAGTTCCCAATATCATTGACGTGCAACCTACTACGAAGCATTGCCAGTACTTAATGGGAAATGCACATATGAAGTTAATAATCAATAACTAACTTAACAGTCTAAACTCAATCACTGAGCATTTGAACCAACAAAGAGAAGCAGAGAAATAGCCTCCTTGTGAGCAGAAGCTTCAATGCTACCAAGGAGATGACTCCAGAGAAACCATGGAACTTGACAACATAAAAACAATTTCAATGATTGTGTAAGACCCCCAATCATTCACACATATAAAAGGAGGGGCAGAAAGGTAAATGAACTAATGATAACTGAATGATGGAGAGGGATCGTGCGAGTGGGACCCAGGGCAGGAATGGAAGAATGATGAGAGGAAGTATATAAATAGGTCTTTTCGGGATTGGGGAGGTAGGTTTTATTTTATCTTTTGTCAAGTCGGCTGCCATAGCCAGGGGAGGGTATTCAGCTATCACAAAAGGAAGTTGGGTATGTTCTTTACTGTTTTTGTTGGTATTTTGATATTGTGATAAGTGTAATCTTTTTGGCCTATATATAAATAAAGTTTACAGAGTGCTGCCTCTGTTTTTGCCATTGTGAGGGTGTGATATTGTTGTGAGTTAAGTAGAACCCTTACATTTTGTATCAAAGCCACCACACTGGGGGTGGTCACGCGCCTCATGGCTCAGCGACAAATCGAGGAACTGGTAGATGGGACTGAAAAAGAAATTATGGGTTTAAAGGAGATGATGCTGGAGATGAAGAAGTCGATGGACCGAATGGCTGAGGAACTGCGAGAAAACCACAGTTACAAAAGAAGAGATGAGGCAGGGACTGCGAAAGGTCTGATGTTGAAGCTTAAAGGGAAGCTCGAGGATACAGAGACGACCACGGAAAACAGTGGAGGTAACGCAGACCGGAGTAAATACAAGAAACTGGAAATGCCAATGTTCATCGGAGTCAATCCCGAATCCTGGGCCTACAGAGCAGAACATTTCTTTGAGATCAATAACCTACCTAAAGCGGAGAAGGTCAAGGTAGCCGTTGTGAGTTTTGGACAGGAGGAAGTAGATTGGTATAGGTGGAGCCACCACCGAAAGAAGGTTGAGTCATGGGAGGAGTTGAAGGGAAGGATGTTCGAATTTTTTAATGACACAGGGCAACAGAGCTTAGGGGCAAGACTGATCCGTATCAAGCAAGAAGGATCCTATAGTGATTATGTTAAGAAGTTTGTTACATATTCAACTCCACTTCCTGACATGGCCGAAAGCGTATCCAATTTGGAGTAACCATTGGAGACGGCACCCGTTACAAAGGAAAAGGAATATGTAAGAGAGTAAAAGTGAAATTGAAGGAGTTAACAATCATAGCTGACTTCTTGGCAGTGGAACTAGGGAATGTAGACGTAGTTTTAGGGATGCAATGGTTGGACTCTACAGGAACCATGAAAGTGCACTGGCCATCCCTAACTATGACATTTTGGAAAAAAGGAAGAAGAATAATACTTAAAGGGGACCCTTCACTCATCAAGTTAGAATGTTCGTTGAGGACCATAGAAAAGACATGGCAGTCAAGGGATCAAGGGTTTCTTTTGGAGTTTCAAAATTATGAAGTTGAATGGGAGGAAGAATATGAAGCAGAAAGGGAGCTAAAAGGAGATGAGGAAGGATTACCTATGGTTCAATTTTTACTCAATCAATATGCAGACATATTTCAACTGCCAACGGGTTTACCCCCTAAGAGAATTGTAGACCACCGCATATTAACTATGCCCGATCATAGGCCAATCAATGTTCGACCATGTAAGTATGGGCATGTACAAAAAGAAGAAATTGAAAAAATGGTGATAGAAATGTTACAAGCAGGGGTGATTAGGCCAAGTCACAGCCCGTACTCCAGTCCGGTACTATTGGTGAAGAAGAAGGATGGGGGATGGAGGTTCTGTGTAGATTACCGCAAACTGAATCAAGTAACAGTGGCAGACAAATTTCCCATTCCGGTGATTGAAGAACTCCTGGATGAATTACACG
>CM046885.1:10942577-11528275 GCA_025688845.1 Cucumis hystrix | reverse complement strand
GTAAGTTGCCTCCATTTCTGCACTAATAGAACCACATCCATCAGTTCCCGTTCATATATGGACTTAGATTGAGCTCTTGAGGAAAGTTTCTATTGAAAAATGCTATAGGATGTCCTCCCGTGTGAGAGTACCGCTCCTAAGCCTAATCCGGAAGCATCAAGTCTCAATTGTAAAATGGCAATGACAATCTGGGAGTGCTAACACTGGTATGTGTCGTCATTGCTAATTAAGTTGTTCGAAAGCTGATGTGGCTTCCTCAGTCCACCTGAATGCGTTCTTCTGGAGTAACTTAATTAACAAATCTCCCCATAACTCTTCACGAACCTTCTATAGTATCCAGTTAAACCTAGAAATCCCCTCAGTCCAGTTATGTCCTTCGGTTGTGGCCAATTAATCATGCTTCGAATCTTTTCTTCATCCGCTTCGACTCCTCTACTGGAAATCATATGCCCCAAATACTGAACTTGGGAGTGGGCTATTACACATTTTTTTCTATTTGCAAATAACTGATGATCCCTCAATATGGCAAATACCATTCCCAAATGTTTCACATTCTCGTCTATATTAGCATTATAGACTAAAATATCATAAAAAAAAACAAGAACACATCTCCTGAGGAAGGGTTTGAATACCTGGTTCATTAGAGATTGGAACGTGGTCGGGGCATTAGTGAGACCGAAAGGCATTACCAAAAATTCGTAGTGTCCTTCGTGCATGCGGAAAGCTGTCTTCTCCACGTCTTCCTCCTTCATTCTTATCTGGTGATATCCTGATTTAAGATCTAATTTAGAGAACACGGTGGCCCTGTGAGAAATTAGCTCCGAAATTCTATGGACCATATGAGATTATTGAGGAGATAGGGGAGGTCGCTTACCGTTTGAAATTACCACCAGAAGCTGTCATTCACAATGTTTTCCACATTTCCCAATTGAAACTGAAGTTGGGAAAACAGCATGTCGTTCAACAACAGCAGCCTATATTAACTGAGGACTTCGAATTACAACTATGGCCGGAGACTGTGTTGGGAGTTCGCTGGAACAAGGAGTTGGGTGGAAATGAATGGCTGATCAAATGGAAGAATTTACCGGATTGTGAGGCCACATGGGAATCAGTATACTTGCTGAATCAACAGTTTCCTAACTTTCACCTTGAGGACAAGGTGAGCTTAGAACCCCGGGGTATTGTAAGACCCCCAATCATTCACACATATAAAAGGAGGGGCAGAAAGGTAAATGAACAAACAACTAATGATGATTGAATGATGGAGAGGGATCGTGCGAGTGGGGACCAGGGCAGGAATGGAAGAATGATGAGAGGAAGTATATAAATAGGTCTTTTCGGGATTGGGGAGGTAGGTTTTATTTTATCTTTTGTCAAGTCGGCTGCCATAGCCAGGGGACGGTATTCAGCTATGACAAAAGGAAGCTGGGTATGTTCTTTACTGTTTTTGTTGTTATTTTGATATTGTGATCAGTGTAATCTTCTTGGCCTATATATAAATAAAGTTTACAGAGTGCTGCCTCTGTTTTTGCCATTGTGAGGGTGTGATATTGTTGTGAGTTAAGTAGAACCCTTACAGATTGATGCCTTGAACGATTACTAACGCAGAAACTAACATTAGCTAAATAAGTGAACACCAATAGTTCTGGATGGCTCGTGAGTCATGAGTACAAGTAATTCATCAAGATCACTACTTATAGAAACGGGTTACCATTTCAAAGAGATGATAAGTACAATAAATACAAAGGATTCTACCACTACCTATCTTCGTTCTCATACATCTCTTTGATTGCCATGAGGATGGCAATTAATTATCAAATATATATTAATCGGTACGAATACATCCACGTCTTGAGTACAACGTTTCAAAAGATTTCCTTCTCTCAATCCCACTCCACCAGCAAAAAGAAATGGTGACACAATAATATAAGTAACTAATATTCACATTTCAATGTGTTAACACTAGCCGCTTTTAAGCATGACTAAATGCCTAGACCTCGCTTGAAATTCTTCTCACATAGAAAACAGAAGTGGATCATCTTTGTTCGTGGTTAGGTCAAGATGGCTTGCTGCCTAAAGTCTTCGTTCCCAGGATTTATCATGCAATATAATACAGGTGACATAGCCTAGTCCAACACAACACATGGGCAACTAATGCTACATTGACACCCATGCAGGAACCAACAACCAATAAAAGAATTCAAGTTGTTCTAGGAGAAGAGTGAAATGATGATATCATTAGCAAATTGGAGAAAATAAGCACAGCAACAATTGCAGTGAAGAAACACGGACTCACAATGCTTCGTTGCTGATTTCCAGACTGGTCATCGGAAACGATACTAGCACTCCAAGCATTTAACTTATCAAGGAGAGATGGAACGTTATGTTCAGGTACGATATATCGTAACCTCATAGGTGACCGTTTAATTGGGAAGTGTTTCTGGAGCTCATGAATAACCTCTAGTGCCTGCATATCATAAAAAACATCAGCCGAAAATTGTGGCCTTGAATTAATAGTTATAAAAATCCAAAGCAGAAGAATGTTCATCTCACATTCAGCAAAAAGTATCAACCTACCTGTTTCTTTGAGCTGTGATTTGGATCAACAGCAAAATGAATTTCACGCATTAGTCGTTCAATCATGCTAATGGTGTAAGGGCGTTTAGTTTCAGGATTGAAGGTCTTCTGCATAACAATAGTTGCAATATCACGAAACTGATTGGATAATTGAGCCTCCCTCTCCTTCCCTGCAACTTGAAGTTCCCCTTCTTTAAGAATCTAGTACCAGGAAGTTGACAATCTCGTCAGTTAAAAAAATGAACACAAATGCACACACCAAAAAAAAAAAGAAGAATCATCCATAAATTACTAGATGTGATATAAAAACATTAAAAAAAAAAAGAAAACTCATTCAGGAATTCCACCAACCTTCAAACAAATTTCCGTCTGATCATCTGTACCAAAAGCTGCTTTCAAATGTTTTGTTTTTGCAAGAACTCCTTTTGAAACATTCGAATAAACAATTTGCGATTGCAAGACCTCATCCAAATCTCTCTCCCTGTTACAACATACATTTTGAAGTTCATATTGGTCAAATTTAACTATACAACACAAATAATAAAATATAAAGTAAACCAGTACAAAGTATGTCAAATAGTACACATTGCAAATCGAGCCCTAAAATCTAAAACTGATCTGATGGATTATACTCATATCCATGTACTTCAACAATTTACCACTCCAACTAATGTTGTGACTAGCAATTAGAAGATGCTTTCCTTTTCTTAATCCGTTAGCCAAGGGGATCCTCCATTTAACAAATAAATCATAAATTGGTTGCAATTTCTATCCTATTATAACATCAAAGCTATACCATCTTCTCAATCATAATAACCCACCAAACAACTAGAGAAAATCCGATAATTGAGAGAGATGAAACGATAGAGTTTAAGGGAGCTTACACGCCAGAGCGCCATGAAAGGACCTTGTTCTTGTAACAGGCAATCTCGAAGCGAAGACCATGTTTCTTCAAACGAACTACGGCGACGTTGGTCAGCCGCTTCTGCCCGATCGGCTGCACCAGCGATCGGGACATCTTCTTTAAAGTTTGGCGATTCGATTAAAAAGGGAAACGATGACAATACTGATACTACAACGAAGGTCTGTCCCTCCATTTTGTTTATATATATGCTTGATGGGCTTTACTTGCATGTTTGCCTCTCAAGCCTTCTTCAAAATAGTTTTTACATAGCACCTAAAATGTTATACCATATACCCAAATTTTCTAAACTTCTTATAAATATCATAAATGAACTAATATTTTACATAAATATAATATAAGGCTCAAATGACCAATTTATTCATCTTTACTATTAATAATATATGTAAAAATAGAAAAATGAAAAAAGAAAATAGAACATTGTTGAACAATAAATTTTGACCAATTAAATTTCGTCACGTCATCACAGCAAATATTGTGATAATTATATTTTTATTGGATTTTGATAATTAAACCCAACTCAATTCAGGTCTAATAAGAAAATGGGCTCAAGCCTAACTGTAATAAGCAGATGGGCCCAAGCCCATTTAAAGTTCATGACATTTATCTATAAATAGAGACATTTGCCACTCATTTGAGGGGGTCTTTGGTTGAAGGAATAATTGAAGCTCTAAATAATTGAAGATTCAAATTTCTACAAGCTCTCAAGACGTGCAAGTTCATATCAACCTCGAGATCAACAGCTTCTGAAAGATTGAAGACTTGGAAGATTAAACTTTTCTTAGATTCCACAAGATCGAAGTTCAAATCGACTTGCAACTACAACATCCTGAAGACCGAAGATCAAGAAGTTCTAAGTTTTAACTTGTATTCGAGAGAAAGCATCAAAAGAGTAAATACTAGGGACTGTATACACAATATCAATTAATATACAAAGTTCAATTCCACGAAATACATTTCTTCGAAATCTCGTGTGAACAACCATGATTAATATTTACATCTATAAGATATCATATACAAATATGGTAAGTGATTAATTCTATTATGGTAATATTATAATAAAATTATTCCTTAATTGTTTTTTTTTTTTTGTGATTTTGTTCAAAAAAAAATTCCCTCTCGATCTCCCTCTCATTTTCCAATCTCTCTCTCTGTCCGTTCTCTCTTTCGTTTTTCATTGTTTTTCATATATTCCACCTAATTATAGAGTATATTGAATAATACAATATAGATTTTATGAATGAAATATTCTTATATCAATTTATTTATGTATTTTATTTAAATATTCATATCTTACGTAGTAAATAATAAGTTATGTTTGAAACAGTAGTAATTATGTATGAAAGTTATTTATGTTTACAGGAACATTAATGAGAAAAAGTTATGATGAGCGTATGTAATATATGCCATTAAAACATTAGTTGTTCTTTGGTATATGTAATATTGAGGAAAACTGAATATATTTGCGATGTAGGGACTTTGATGAAAGAATTGAAGATCTATGGGATTGTATGAAAATGTGGTTGAATGTTAAATTGGTTTATGAATAATATATATGAAATAATACAATTGTATATTTTATAAATAAAAGGTTATGCTATCAATTTGTTAAACTGGTTATGTATTTTATTTCAAACATTTATATTATATGTAATAAACAATAAGTTATGTTTGAAATAATAGTGATTATATATGAATGGTAGTATATTAAATATAATAAATTGAAAAACTTTGATTAGTAGAGTAGATGAAAATTTATGGAAAAATATGGAAATAAAATAACTAAATTAAAAACATAGAAATAAAATAACCAAATTAAAATCTGGAATATGAATATTTCAAATAAAAGTTTGAATCAACATATGGAAAAATATGGAAATAAAATAACTAAATTAAAAACTTGAATATGAATATTTCAAATAAAAGTCTGAATCAACATATGGAAAAATATGGAAATAAAATAACTAAATTAAAAACTCGAATATGAATATTTCAAATAAAAGTCTGAATCAACATATGGAAAAATATGGAAATAAAATAACTAAATTAAAAACTCGAATGTGAATATTTCAAATAAAAGTCTGAATCAACATGCTGAAAGTTTAATAATAAGAAGGAAAAACTAGTTCAAAAAAGAACTTGCATCTCTTTCGGTTATGGCCAATACGTCCACAACGACCACATTTAAACTCCATTTTAAAAGGAATTCTAATATTCTTTGGTCGACCAACTGAACGTTTTACATTAGGTAGAAGGATGCCAACTTCAATTTCGGTATTATTGAATATATGCAATAGTATATATGTAACAAACCATAGAACATAAATGTATTATGTAGTAGTATATATGTAATAAATAAAAGAAAATACTAATCAGATAGAGAAAAAAATAAAGAAAATGATACGAAACATGAAGAAGAAAAAACTGAACTATATGTGTCACTAAATACGTGTTATTGTATATATATATATATGTATGTATGTATATGTATGTATATGTATATATTGATAACATCATCCGTGTATTATGTAGTGATATATAATGAAATTCAACTATAAATTATGTATTATTGAATATATGTGGTATTATATATGTAACAAATCACATAACATAAATATGAATAAGATGTATATATCTGATAAATCACATAATAGAAGTAATGGTATATAAATGTATATATTATTGAAAGAAAATTTACTAAACAAAAATATGAATTAGATGACCGGAACATGTTGTAATTAAACAAAATATTGAGAACATGACCGAAAGATATGATAAACAACCAAAAATAAAAAACATGACTAGAAGGCATAAATCAAAGAACATACTGGTCGGAAAAGAACAAACAATATGTCTTTTTGGCCATCATGCCAAAAAATATTAAAACTATATGTCACTAAATATTTATGTTGTAAATAAGGAGTATATATACACTAAATCACATAAAAAACATATTATATTTTACAGGTATATTATAGTATATATTGTTTATTTAAAAAAAAATATGACAAATAGAAGGTATATAATTATATGAAGTGAGAATATGTATCTGTGATATTCTCATATTCTCACGGCATATTATAGATACATTGAGAATGTGTATTCTACTGTTTTAGTAGTATTTACTATATAAATATATATTTTAAATACTAATTATTAATAAATATGTAGTTTACTACATATAGTTTACAACATATTTAAGATATAAATGTTTATGTGACTAACAACATAATACTACTATATGATAAAAAAAAAAAAAAAAAAAAACAAAGAACACGACTGAAGTGAAAATATTTTCGGTTACTATATGTCACTATATATGTCTTATTATATATATGTAAGCAATATTACATAATGAGGTAATCTATATATGTAACAAATCACATAATATATATGTATTATGGAGTAGGGCGTGTTTGTTTTGAGGAAAGGAAAAAAGGAGAAAAGAATACCCCGTTTGGCAATTGAAAAAATGGGGGAAAGGAAAAAAAAATTCCCCCAATTTTCCCTTATTCCTTCTCTTCTCAACATTCCCCCCCCCCTCCCCAAGTTAACCCATCTCTCTCTTCTTTATTCCTTCTCTTCCCAACATTTTCCCCTCTTTATTCCTTTTATTTCCAAAAATGTTACCCTTCATCTTCCTTCTTCCTCTCTCCCTTTTTCGTCACGCAAACACTCATCTGTCAGCCACGATTTTAACGATCTTCACCTCATTCCTTCTCAATTTTCATACTTTTTTTCTTAGCATTCCTTCCCCATTTCGATCTCCTTGTTTAAACCTGTATTCCCCTCACGTGAACCCTCCTCTGCCAGCCACGATCTTCAACTCATTCCTTCTCCATTTTTATTCCGTTTTTCTTAGCATTCCTTCTCCTTTTTCGATCTCCTTGTTTAAACCCCTATTCGGCCGCGAACTTGGAAAGGGTACATATTCCTTCAAAAAAAAAATTCCTTTTAGTTTCGACTCGAAATCGATTCGTCTTCACTTTCAATCCGTGCATGGCTTCTCTATTTGATTTGCCGCTTGGATCTAAATCACATTCTTCGTCTAACACCTTGCCGCTAGGATCACGCCATTGACGCTTCGATTTTCCTCTTATAATGAGTTTGGATACTACCCGATTGTGACCTTGGTGGATCCGAGCATGGTAGGGGATTGAGGTATACATTTCTTCCTTTTTTTATGTCGATGATGAGAAAATACATCTGATATATTGTTGTGCTCAGATCATTGTTCATGTGTTCATGTGTTATTGTTAAATTTAAATTTAATTTTTTTTAAATTAGTTTGGACAAATAATGACCATTGTAGATCTAAACATTTTTTTGTTGGGTTTTGATCTTTATTTAACTTGACTTCTCGGATCTACCTTGTTCATGTGTTATTGGATTTGATTTTACTTCTCGGTTTACATGTGCTTTTGGTATAGCACACGGAACACACATATTTTTAAGCTACATACATGTTTGTTCATACGACATTTGGTGTTTGTTCATACGACATTTTGCACATTCTTTTGTTTTTGTTCATATTCGTACAACAGTGTTCATACTAATGACTCTGTATGTTGTAGAATATTCTTTTTTTTCCTTATATTATGTTGTCTGCCTCTTTGACCATATATTGTTTTACTCTATTTAGGGCATTGTATCTAGTTCCACTCGTTTGGTATTTAATGTACGTGACGATTATTTAAGTTCGATTTCCTAATAGTGCACGAACTACTTTCTTCTAAGGCACAAAAAGATTTTTTTCCTAGATATACTTTTGATTTTTTTCGTACATATAATTTTGGTGCACGTAAGTTGTAACAGTTTTGTATTTGTCCTGCCTACGGGATGATAGGTCTATATTGAAGGTATGCGTCCACGTCCCTTTTCATTTTTTTCTTTCCACACATAAGTGGTCAACACGGTTAATGACTCTAACAAAAGTTTGTTATTCGTCCTTACAGTGCGCACGAGTACGTAGCAACTACATCTTCATGTACTAGGGTACCAACGTTGTCACACATAAAAAAAAAGGTCTTTAAACGTGCATTTTTGTGTTATTTTTTTCAATACATCTGTAATTTAATTCCCTGTTTAAGCTGACATGTTTGTAAGATGGACTTTCACATTAATTGTGTTTAAATTTACACATAGGTTTTCAGATTTGTTTTAAGCACGTCCTTCACTTCATGCATGTTGCACGTTTTTTGTTGACGTTCCATGCTACATTATGCGTTGTATATGAACTAGCACTCAAAAGCAATAATAAGATTTTTAATTCTTAATGGTACTTCAAAAAAAAAAAAAAAAGAGAGAGAGAGAAACGAAAAATGTACTTTCCAATATTAATATTAAAAAAAGGAATAAAATTTAACATATGTCATTGTTACGTTTTTTAAGGAAAGAGACACAAAAATTCAAAATCGATGAACATATATGTTATCTCATTTCGTGGAAAAACAAACGAAAAAGAAAAAAAAGGTACAATCTTAAAATGGTTTTTTTTGTAAATGAGTGAAAATAAATTGATGAAATGAGTGAAAATAAGAGATTTTGAATGTAAAAAAAATTAATATTTTATAATTGTTTGTCTAATTCATGCATTCCAAAAAAATATAAATCTACAATACAAAAATATAAATCTACAATACAATGAACTTAGTTTAATTAATCTCATTCTACTTACATATATATAAAATGAAAATAGTTGTCCATAAAATCTTATAAAATAGTAGGGATTCGTACGGTAAGTAATTAAGTTAAAAAAATAATCTTAAAAAATAAATTATAAAGTAGTGAATGTCATAAATGGGTTTTAAAAAATGAAAAAAAAAATCATCAAATCAAGTATTTGACCTCTAAAAGTGGTATGGTAGGGGCAAGGAATCTTCATAAGATGATACTGCAATTGGAGTGCAAGGTAGTATTATTAGTAAGCTAATTAGAAATAACACTCGGACTTAAATACTCCATTAATGTAGTAGACAGAATATCAACCGTTCATTTCAAATATGACACTTACCTCTAAATCCCAAACCTATTTACAAATCACACCACATTTACAAACACACAATCACATGACTGTGAGAACAATACTATGTGGAAAAAAAAAAACACAACTTTTATTTACGGTTTTTGACCATCTCTTCCATCATTAGCACGTTTTCCATTCATATTAGGTGTTGTATCCGCTTTCACAATCATTCAATGACAGATGCTCCTAATATTGGAGGCACTATTAAATGACCACAAGCGGATAACTCATATACCAGTCGACGATAGACATAGGATTAGGCACTTAGCCTACTATCGCATGATACACATGTCTGACCTCGTGTGTCGCCAAAGTACGCGTATGGACAGACGTTGTTTTGCAATTTTGTGTCATCTACTACGAACAAGGGTCAACTTAAAATCGACGAAACTCGTCGACGTTGAAGAGATGGTCGCCATCTTCCTTCATGTGCTGGCACACGATGTGAAGAATCGGGAGGTCCAAAGGGAGTTCGTAAGGTCGGGTGAGACAGTCTCCCGACATTTCAACAACATCTTGATGGTCATTCTTCGTATGCATGAGGAGTTATTGGCTACGCCACAACCTATAACGAACATATGCACAAACTTGAGGTGGCAATCTTTCAAGGTTAGGGCTAAACAACTTACCATTTCTTCTTAACTTATATATTAGAACTGGTCAAACCTAAAAAACATCGTTCGATATTTGTTGCAGAATTGCCTAGGGGCATTAGACGACATGTACATCAAAGTTAACGTGTCTGCAGCGGATCGACCAAGGTATCGAATAAGAAAGGGCAAAGTGGCAACGAATGTACTCAACATATGTGATACAAAGGGGGATTTTGTTTTCGTCTTAGCCGGCTGGGAATAATCTGCAGCGGACCCGCGTATCCTACAGATGTAATTTCCCGACCTAACCGTCTGAAGGTTCCGAAGGGTGAGATATATGTTCCCACTAACTCTCATTAAAACAGTTTGAAATTTGTTCATTATTTCTTAGGTTAATGCCTTAACATAATGGAACCTCATACCTCCAGGGTTTTACTACCTGTGTGACGCGGGATACCCAAATGTGGAGGGTTTTCTAGTGCTGTATAGGGGGCAACATTATCATCTACAGGAGTGACGTGGTACTAGTAATGCTCCAACAACAACGAAAGAGTTCTTCAACATGAAACATTCTTCTGCACATAATGTAATTGAAAGAGCGTTCGGCCTATTGAAGGGATGTTGGGCAATACTACGTGGAAAATCTCAATATCCGATTGAAGTCTAAAGTCGATCTATTATGGCTTGTCGTCTCCTGCATAATTTAATAAATTGGGAAATGACGAACGTCGACATATCAAATGACGAAGATGAGAATGACTCGGCACACACAACTACTAGTGGTAACAACATAACATACATTGAGGCCTCAAACGAATGGACTCAATGGCGAGATGCACTTGCTACGTTGATGTTCACCGAATGGCTGTTGTGTAACACGTAGTATCATTTCATTTGTAGTACAACCCTGTTCTTGAAACAGTTGTAGTATGCGTATTTCTCTGTTTCTTTCTTGTCCCCATATATTCGTATAATCAGACTTGGTTTTAAAAAGTTTGTTCTTTATTGAAACTTTTGTTAATGTTTCGTCGATTTATATGTTTACCTGTTTATATGTTTATATGTTTTTTGGTTTAGTACAATACTTGACATGATTCAATTATTTTATTAGAATGACCAGTTCATCTAGGAACCCAAAGCATTCGTTGACACAGGCCGAGGAGGCATGCCTAGTAGACTGTCTGATGGACTTGGTGAACGCAGGGGGATAGAGGTCAGACAACGGGACCTTCCACCCGGGTTATTTAGCATAATTGATCAGGATGTTAGGAGAAAGAATGCTCGGCTGCGGGTTGACAACCATCGTCATCGAAAGCTAAATAAAATTGTTGAAAAAGACGTTTCAGGCCATTGTTGTGATGAGGGGCCCAACAGGCAGTGGCTTCGGTTGGAAAGATGGCGTCAAGTGCATCATCGCCGAGAGGGACGTGTTCGACAATTGGGTCGGGGTAAAATTCTAAACTTAATGAAATGACTAACGGGGTATACTGGATTACTAAACACTTTGGTTTTTTTTTAATTTGTCAGAAGCATCCTACAACAAAAGGACTCCTGAACAAGCCCTTCCCACATTACGACGAGTTGTCGTATGTGTTTGGGAAAGATCGCACGACTGGTGCCAGTGCACAGATGTTCGTGGACATTGGGTCCAACGTGACAGGACCCAACAATGGTGTCCCCGTAGAGAATGGCCTTGAGATCGAGTTTCTAACTATGTGCAGCCCGAGAATGAACATGTCGCCAAACAACATGATGGCCAGTCACTCTGGTCGAACAAGCGATGCTAGGGCAGGTTTTAGTGGACAGAAAAGGAAACGCGACATGCAGCAATTGGAGACTTACGATCTGATCCAGAATTGCATGGACGCTGCAACTGATCAACTTAAGACCATTGCAGAATGGCCTAATAAAACGATCAACTGGGAGGACGCCATGGTGTAGAAGGTCATGACGCATATGGAGTCCATCCCAAGCCTTACTATGGAGGACATCAGTAAATGTGTGATGATAGTGACGGAGAAGGTGTGGCTAATGAGAAGCTTCATTAGGATGTCAAATCCGATGAAGGTCGCTTACTACAGGATCCTCCTCCGCGATAACCCATGAATATGGTGGTCTGTTTCTCCCACAAGACTTTTATTTTGTTTTCTTTTTGCCGGAACCATGTATTTGTTTTGCTTATTTGCTTACCCGTTTTCTACATTGTACTGGATGTTAACTATTTATTTCATTTTCTTTTCCGATGTTGCATGATGCGTAAATAATTAATTTATGGACATTCCGCCTAATGAGTAGTACTGTACAGTTGAAAATGGCTTCGTTATCGAAATATGGTAATGACACATGATTTACGATAACAATTTCATGTTCCATAAAAAAAAAAAAAATTCACAGGTCATGATTAACGAACATAAATTCGATTAGTAGAAAAGAAAAAAAAATGAAATTTGAAATTTTCAATTTGTTAAAATAAAAACTAACGCAAAAAAAAAAAAGGTCATAATCCTTCCCACATAATCCTTCTCCCAAACAAGGATTATAAATAATCCTTTCCTTTTCATAATCCCCCTTCTCCTTATTCCTTTCCCTCTATTTTCCTTTCCTTCCCCCAAACACGTCCATAATAATTAAAAAAACATCGAACCGTTACATAGTATGTGTATGCACTAGTATATAAATTAAGTATTAAAAATCATAGAACTAAAAAAAAAATTGTGAACGTATTATCCAATATATGCAGGAGTATATTTGTAACATAAAACAAAAATTTACTTCAAAAGATATAAAAAAAAATACATAACGTATATCCTATAATCTGTGTATACCGAACATGACAAAAAGATGAATTGAAGTAGAAATAACACATATCTTGAGGAAAGAAACTATATGCTAGGAAACGAAAAATAAATATTATACAAAAAGAAGAATTAACGAAAAATAGAATACTAACAAATTCAAAATCGTCGAATTGGAAGGGAAGAAGAAAGAACAAGTTTATTTTTCTATAGGAATCGGAAAAAGGAAAAAAAAAAAGAGCAACGTGTTGATGACGGAATGAAAAAATAATTGGTTTATGATTTAAATTGAAAAAAATTATTACCATATAAAGATATATAATTTATACCATATTCAAATCATAAACAAGTAATAAATATAAATATATATGATATAATAATTAAGAAAGTTACAATTGATATAATAAATTAGGTGGTTGATAATTAATGAAAAAATTCTTTAAGATTTTTGAAAATATTAAAAAATTATTTAAGATTTACGGATATAAATTATTTTCAAATAATTAAATGAATGTTAAAATTGTCCAAAAATACCACGATTTCTTAGTTTAGATAATAATTGAAAAATTAGGACATTTGTGAAATATCATGAATAATTTAGGTCTTTTCTCTAAATCTTTCAAATATTTATTGTGTCGGTAACAAAATAAAAGTGTCCGACCATTTTTTTAATATTTCAGCTTTATAACTTGCCACTTTTGAATTTCGCACGACTTCGATTTTTTCCTTCTTTCTTTCCATTATCCTTACAATCGTATTCTCCTTCTCTTCTTATTTAATTTCTCTTATATATATAATATATATTAAATCATGATCATTGTTCTACGATTATTATTATTCTTTTTTATTATATTTCTGCTATTATTATCTTTGTTTTCAATCAATCATCAATATTGGATTATTTTTTTCAATGTATCGTGGACAAAGATGAAGTATATGATCGTTTTTTATAGGGCTTTTCAAAATCATCGTTTATCATGAACTACTACAATCGTGTATCATGATCTACACGATCATTTACTAGATATTTTTAAAATCATCATTTATCATGGACTACTTGATCGTGTATCATGAACTACATGATCATATATCATAAACTACACGTGATCGTGTATCATCATCTACACGGCCTTTTCAAAATCATCGTTTATCATGAACTAACAAACGTGTATCAAGAACTATACGATCATGTATCATTTCCTACACGATCGCGTATTATTATTGTTTAGAAGAAGAATTACATGAGTGCGTATGACGCATTTTGATACTACCTACATGATCGTGTATAAGTTCCTACACGACCACGCATCATGATCGTTTAGAAGAAGAATTACACACACACGTGTGGTCGATTAATCGTCTGTTGACTGAGGCATTTTTGGTATTTTTCATTATGGGTTTGTTGGCTTTTTCCATTTTTAAAAGTATTTTATACAGTGTAAAATTTTTGTCGATTGGTTATATTTTTGAAAATTTCCAAAATAAAAAGTATTATAATTTTAAATCATCTACTTTGCTTAAAAAATAGGTTCATATTCATAGTTTTTTTAGGGGTGCAGGTGGTTCAATTTGGCTCAATAACTGTAGAAAACAACAATTGAACCAATGCGGTTTGGTTGTTGATATTTTCAAACTGCGACCAAACC
This sequence comes from Cucumis hystrix, assembly GCA_025688845.1. Classification (NCBI taxonomy): domain Eukaryota; kingdom Viridiplantae; phylum Streptophyta; class Magnoliopsida; order Cucurbitales; family Cucurbitaceae; genus Cucumis; species Cucumis hystrix. Next base: position 11,513,717 of record CM046885.1, on the reverse strand, counting down.
ACAACCCTCGTTGAGTACAAGTTTTTCTACTGCTCTCCCAAGTATAAGCGAAGCAGTAGGTTTACTTGGATGATTGAATGTCGAACATAGAAAAATTATTCAAGATATTAGTTCTAGGCAATACTTAGCACCTGTGCAATATAAAAGAATTAATTAAATAAAGTATGGAAGAATCAGAACCAGACATAAAAACTACTTGTGAACGCCAAGAGAATCTGTAAAGAGAAATAAATAGATGTGAGATGGAATTACGAACTAACTTGTATGCGAGAAAAATGTGCAAGAAGGTATACGCATTATTAGGTCATTAAGCAATGAGAGAGTCTCAACACGATATAACTTGCACAATCAGCCCATGATTAAGGCGACCTTCTTCAAAGTGTTTAGACGCCACACTTGCTCACCTTTCAGAATGCAAATGATTGTGCTTGATTAGACAAGATATATCTAGGAAACTTCACTTATAAAGAACTTCTCGTTTAAGGACAACAACCTCTTAGCGCCCAATGTTCGCACTTGTTCACCTTTTGGGATACAAATGTTGGAAGTTTTCTCGCCAAGGTGGGTTGCTGCCAAACTCCTCATTGCGCGCATTAGCTTTATCCTTGCTACTTGCCCTCTCGGGTAGTTGGCAATTGACACTGGCCAAGTAATGAAGATAACTCAACTAATGCTACAAGATTTATAAGCTAGATTCCTTATCAAGAACTAATCACACTTTAACTACTAATGACACATTGGCAAGTGAGAAGTCAAGAAATGATGGATTGAAAAGGTATAAACATGCAATATGTATATATATATATATATAAAGAATGTAGGCATTTGGCCATTGTACAATATGAACAACATATATTACAAAAAAGTACAAAAATGGAGGGAAAGAATAGTGAAAAAATATTACAAGTTAAGGGGGAGCAACGGAAGTATGATTATTTCCTACTTAGATGGTGAGCTTCCGCTTTTACAACTAACTGGAGAAGAAGAATAAAACTTTTACAGACGACATAAAGGCTATTCCTCTTGGTCACTTTCTCTCTCTAGGGATTGACCTTCTCAGGTCTTTATCCCCCACAGACGTCCATTGGCCCTATGCATGCCTCTTTTGGGTCTATTCAGACCTTCTCCTCTTTGTAGGGATGAAGTCTTTTTATAAGCAGCTTTTGATGGGAAACTACTATTCTTTTGAGATTGTCAGCGCCGCTTGCAACCTTGTGAAGTCCCATTAACTCTATCTACCATTCTTGTCTTCTGGTGATCCCTCTTTGCGTGAGATGTCTCATGCGATTCACTAGCTTTTTCCTTCTTACTAATTCTGCGTTTAGACATTGTAAGCGCGTAAAACAAGCATGGTGCTTATGTAAGATGTATTTCTAAATACTTATGAATTTACAATATAAACTACGTGTTTTGAGCATCTTCTTGTGCATTTTGACCTCATTATTCTAATAAAAGGAACTATCATAACATGTATTTATACATGTTATCACAATGTTCGAGATACAGCTCAAAGGATTGTCCATGTTTGTGTAGGTGACATGCAAGTGAGAGTATCATATGCAATGAGTTTGCATAAGACCGAACTATGAAATAGTAACCACTAGATGTAACTCCGTTAACTAGTTAGTTAAGAAATCACTGAAAAATCAAGTTTGATTAACTTTTCTATGGTTGATTTTTCCTGAATTAAATCTTCTGTTGTAATTGTTTTTATTTATTAATTTATTGTTGGTTTTTATATTGAAGAATTCATGTGGATTTCAAAATTGATCGATTGGTTTAAATCTATCATTATTAGATTTTCAAAATCTGTGCAACTACTTATAAAGACACCAGTATAATGATCACATAAATTATGTATCAATTATATTTTATGTGTTATGGATATATAATGATAATGATATAAAGTCTGATTTAAAGTATCCACTTATCCTTGTGATTTAAATTACACAATTTAGATTGAATGAGAGTTTTGATAAAATTATTTGCAATATTGATATTTTTGTAAATTTTGTGATTAAAATCACTTGAGAATTATGTTATTTGATTGTCCTAACCACAATATGAGAATAGTTGAAACTGGAAATGTAAGGTTCATTGAGAATGACATAATTATTGGAAGTTTAGAATCATGTAAAGTGAAAATTCAAGAAGTAAAGGTAGAAATTCCTTCATCTATAACTTCTTTTCAAGTTGTTGTTCATGTAGTTGTTGACTATGTTAATAATCCACAAGAAGAACAAATTAATAATCAAACACCACATAATGATGTTATAGCAAATGAACCTGTAACTAAAGGACCACAAGAAATAGAGTTAAGAAGATCTATAAGACAAAGAAGATCAACTATTTCTAATGACTATGTGGTTTATTTGTATGAGCCAAAATTTAACTTAAGTATTAATAATGATCTAGTTTCGTTTTTACAAACCATTAAAGAAGATAATTCTACCAGATGGTTAGATGTCATGAAATAAGAGTTAAAATCAATGAATGATAATGAAGTCTAGCATCTTGTAGAATTGCCTAAAGGAAGTAAAAGAGTTGAGTGTAAATGGGTCTTTAAGACCAAATGTGACTCAAATGGCAATATTGGATGACACAAGGCTAGACTTATTGCTAAAGGTTTTACTCAGAAAGATGACAATGACTACAAAGAGACTTTTTATCCTGTCTCGAAAAAGAACTTATTAAGAATTATTATGGCATTAGTAGCTCATTATGATTTATAGCTTTATCAAATAGATGTGGAAACTTCCTTTCTAAATGGGAATTTAGATGAAAAAGTGTCATGAATCAACCATAAAATTTTATGGTTGAAGGAAAGGAACATATGGTGTGTAAATTAAAGAGGTAAATATATGAACTTAAACAAGCTTCCAGATAATGGTATCTCAAGTGCAATGATGCCATCACATCTTTTGGTTTTAAAGAAAACATCATTGATCGATGTGTATACCTAAGGATCAGTGGGAGTAAGTTTAATTATAATCCTTATTTTATATGCTTACTTACAAGAGATCTGATCATCTTGAAGTGATTGGATATTCAAATTCAGATTCAGATTTTGTTGGGTGTGTTGATACACGAAAATCCACTTTTGACTATTTGTTCCTATTATCTGAAGGAGCAATTTTATAAGAATGTGCGAAGTCGTGTATTATTGTTGCATCCCCACTATGGAGGTTGAATTTGTAGCATGCTTTTGTTGGGATTTATGTCCTAAAACTTGTAGATTGTAAATATAATCCATTGACCGTTATTAATAAAGTGTTATTATTGTAATAATTGTAATTGATTAAATTATTAGTTTTGTCTTAATAACCCAAATCCAATAAACTAACATCCCAAGTTGTTTAATAAGTCTTGAACAGTATGTAGAGACATACATGGATCAATGTTCAAGATCAGCTTAAAGGGTCTATAGTATAGGGATAAAGTTGGGTACCTTATCCTGGTAACACTATTGGTACGACTCACTTTGTATTTGATACAAAAGCAATGATCCAACGCGTTGGTGTAGTTGACATGCGAGTGAGGGTATCCTATGCAATGAGTTTACGTAAGATCGGACCGCAAAATAGTAACCACTAGATGTAACTCCGTTAACTAGTTAGGTTTCTATTTCACAAGGATGACCTAGGTAACTTAGTCTTAATCCTGAGTGTATTATGAACTCTTGCTTGCGAGGGATTGTCCTTTGATTTGTAGGGGTGAGAGTGGCTAGATCGTCGACTCAATAAGCTTATCATTTCGGGGGCAAGACCGAATGGGGAGCTGGGAACATAATTACACAAGATGGAATTCACTACTTCCCTACTTTAGGGTAAGTAGATGAGTGTTCCCTTAAATGATGTCTCCAGGTCTTGAACAAAGGGCCCTACCCTCTCTATGACATGAGAGGGGTTTCTGTTTATTGGTAGGACCATAAACAGGTTGTTCATTGGAGGAGCACTGATATTTAAGAATTAGAGGTAACCCGTGGTAAAATGGTAAATTGATTCAGTTGGTGTTACGAACACTCGTGAAGGACTAACTTACTGTTATTGGTCTATATCTGTGGACATAGAAATATATCTACAGTGAAAAGAGTTCAGTTGTGAGTCTTTAGTGGAGTGTACACACAGTTAACGAATATTGATTAATGTGGTTAATGAGTTTAGCCAATTAATCTCATATCGTTGTAGCTTCTGATCTATAGGTCCATTAGGTCCCCTTCCAACCTCGTAAAGGTTAATGAGATTTATTTATATTGGTTGTAATTTGAAATATTCAAAATTACTTTGAAAATTAGTTTAATGTATAGTGATACATTATAATATAAAGTTTGTGGAACTTTATTATATAAATTTAATTTTGGATATGATTTAAAATTAATTTATGAGAGATAAAACATTTGAATAAGTTCAAATATTAATTTAATGTGAAATAGATTCATATTAAAATTCTTGGTTATGAGAGAAACTTATATTTGAATATGATTCAAATTTAATTAAAGTTAAATATAAGATATTTAATTTAACTATTAATTAATTGGAGAATTAATTAATAATTTAGTTTTATTTAATTAAATTTATAAAATATTGGAGAGATATTCATTCAAATAAGATTTGAATGAAATATTAATTAAATATGATTTGATTAATTATATTAATATAAATCTATAAGATATTTGAGAGATATTTATTCAAATAAGATTTGAATGGAATATTAATTAATTATTAACTAATTGATTAATTGTTAATTAATTAGTAGATTTGATAATAGAATCTCATGATTGTCTCCTATACATTTTCCTATTCCAAGAAGGAAAAAGAGTTATAAATATATAAAAGAAAACAGTTTTCTTTAACGAAATCCATCAAGAAAAAAGCCAAGGCTTTTTCTCTCTGCAAAAAGAAAAGGTTTTCTCTCAAATATCTCTAAACATTTTCCCATCCCAATTGGTTCCCATAAACCAATCTTATCCCAGAGGATAGGAAGATCTTTGAAATGTGGTGTCTCCAATTCGGTGATTTGTAGATTCAGAGACGTCATCGAAAGTAAGTTCCCTGTATTCTTTAATTTAAAAGCATGCTTACTGTTTATTTATAATTTTGATTCTAAAATTTTGCCAATGTACTGGTATTTTAAGATTTCCAAATTAATTTGAGTAACAGTTCTTTAAATTCTTCCGCTGCCATAGGGCTTTTATACCTTCAGCCTTGAGACTACAACTCATGTTTTATGGCTGCAGAACTTTATCTTAAGACTTGGAATTATTGACAATATTACCAAGCCGTTGAGAATTTTGTGTGATAATTTTGGAGTAACACCCCAAACTATTAGGTTATTTTTTTTTTATTATTTTATTTGGTTTTGAATTTGTGATTGGTGAATTAAATTAAGTTGGAAGTTTTATGGGAAAATTAAATGGGAATAGGAAGAGATGAAGGAAAAGAGGAGTTATTTGGGGAAAATTAAATAATAAAAATATTAATGGTATTATTGTTATTATTATTAGAATTTTATTTATTTAAATACACCCTCGGGATGCGTGCCATAGTTACTATTCATCATCTTCTTCCTCACAAAGAACCCTAGCCGTTGCAAGGAACCTCTACCGTTCTCATCTCCGTCCATCCCTTCCGCCGGCAGCTGAACGTCAAACGTCACCGCCGTCGCCGTCTGACCTTCATCGCGTCGTCTGAATCGGAGTCGAGACCGGCAGCCGCACGTCCATCTTCTCCAAATCGCAAGCCGCAGCCGTACGCGTTCAGTCGCAGCCGCACGTCCGTCTTCTCCGAGTCCCAAGCCGCAGCCGCACGCGTCCGTCTTCTCCGAGTCGAAAGCCGCAGTCGCACACGTTGGTCCTTCTCCAGCCGCACGCCTCCAGCCGCATGCATTCTTCTCCTCTACAAGCCGCACGCTCGAGCCGACTGTCTTGCTGAGCCGTTCCTTGTTTGGAGCCATTTGGGGTGAGTTTGTATGGGTTTGGTACACCCAATTAAATATTTTTATCTTAAATGAGATGGTATTTGGAATAAGTTGATCTATGGTTGCTTGAAGGTTCAAGTGAAATTGGTGGAAATTGGACTGTGAATTTTCCAGTTAAGGTGGTGTTGGATTCAACCCTAATCTTGAGGTAAGTTTGGATAAGTTTGGTTGCTTAAATTAAACAGGGTGATAGTTGACAAAAATTATTAATGTTAATTTTTGTTATGTTTAGGACCGAGTATTGAGAGGATTTGACTGTCAACAGTGAATTATTTTAGCAGATCTCCAGGTAAGAGATTTCTTCCCCCTTTTGATTGAGATGCAGTACCTTTGATGCATGATGTGATTATATGTACTTTTGAGTTATGTGTGCTTGAGCTGAGACGTTTATATTATGTTGAGCATGTATAGCCTATAGTGTTCTGTTGGTCTGCTGGTTAAAGTCGTACCACGAGGGGTTCATCAAGGTCCTCCCCTATATATGTCTGAGTAGTTATTGAGACGTGATTCGACGGGATCACTTACAGCCCGACTCTCCTTTAGGGTGATTCCTTCGAGTTCACCGAGAGCCCAGTTCAGTCCCGGTGGGACTACTGGATAGTGTGCGTTCGGGAGCACCATAGAGCGTGGTACTTTATTTCAGGACTCTAACAAAGAGACTAACAACACATAGTGAGACTAAGTATGGGTCTCTTACTGAGTATAAATTTATACTCATTCTTTTAAATGTTTAATTTTCAGGTAAGGGTAAAGGCAAGGGCAAGCTGGCGAATGATAAGAAGTGACCGTGGATCACCATAGGGAATAGTTCAGCTTTTCCGCATTTATGTTTCAGTAATTATATTTTTGGATTTCAGAACTTTGGTATAATTATTTGAATGTATTTCTTTTATTTTATGGGCCCAAACTAGTATTTTGTTTTACCACTTTAATTACTTATTTATTTTCTTATTATTTAAATTTTTTTTTCTCAACTTATAAATTAATTTTCCTTTTTTAAAAAAAAAACTATACTTATTTAAATAGTAATGACCTCAACCTTCTAGTAAAGTTGGGTCGTTACATTATATTTCCAAATTACCATTCAATAACTTATTTCGTTCCTTTTTAAGGCCCTAATCATCCCTTATTTCTTCTTCCACTTTTTAAAGTCCTAATCATTATTTCTTATACGGGAAAAACGATTCGTTCTTCTTATCTTAATCTTGATTTTAGGATATCAATGGTGCATTAATTGCAATATGAAATATAATAGTTGTTGATAGAAGTGATTTAACTTTGTTTGTGATTTTTCTGTACTTTCTTTGATGTGTATTTTGAGTTGATTTTGATTTCAAATGATTTTGTTTTATCTTAATCTTGATTTTAGGATATCAATGGTGCATTATTCTCAAAAGGCTACCAACTACAATTTTTCTTTGTTTATTTATTTTATTTTGAAATGAATGATTTGATTATCGTTTTAATTTTATTAATATTTTTATTTTAGGATATCATAGTACAAATATTTTTAATTTAGATTTGGATGATGCAATTATCTAATATCAAATTTTATTTTAAATTAAAATATTATTTTTATTATTTATTTTATGTGCGGACATAACCCTAAAAACTTATTTGAAATACATCTCAGCCTTAAACTTTATTCAAACAAATATTGATTGTGTTTTATTGGATAATTTGATTAACATCTTTATTCCTTTTGTTTGGAAAAATCATAACTTGTTAATCTAATTTAATTTTACACCAAATGTAACGACCCAACTTTTCAAATAAGTTGAAATCAATACTTTAATGCAGGACTCATACTTTAAACATAAAACTGGACAATTCAAATAAAATTTCAATAATATTAAGGAGTATTTATTCGGGCCCTATTTCAAATGAGTTTTAAAAAAAAATTAAAACTATCATTTATATAAAAAAAAATGAAACAATAACAGTTGTCAAAGTAAACAGAAGGAAACTTAGTTCAGTCTCAAATACTAAGAAGAACAAAACATTAAAGCGGAAGCAGTTGGAAAGACTTTTCCCCTATGGCATTCACGACTCCTTCTTGTCCCTCGTCGGTCTGCCCCTCGAGTTACCTTTGCCTGAAAAATTAAACATAAAAGGGTGAGTATAAACATACTCAGTAAGAGACCCTCTACTGGTCTCGTTAGGGAAATATATACTGTTACTTTCCTATTGGGGTACCCTGCACAGTCACAGTCTTGTGATCCCTTAGGATACACATTATCAGTCTAACACCCCGAAGGACGAAAAAAAAAAAAAACAGTCTAGTATTATGCAGAAACACATATCAGTCTAATGCTCTCAAAGGATGCACAAAAAGTGGTGATCCCATAGGACACCTGCAAGGTAGACTACCCAATAGGAAACTAACAATTTTCCCCTCAGTCCATTATAAACATCTTAACAGTCATTCTTAGTACAGTCAAATATCTTCAACACATAAAGTCTTCAATTTAACCCCTAACGGTCATCTTATTCTAATTAGCTCTGAGTCAGTTAGAAACATATCACACAATAATCAATTAAGCTAAATAATCATAACAACCCTTCAGTTCACAAGTACACAGCCATACCTTGGTATATCTTACATCCAGTCTAAACAACAATCCACCAGTTTAATCCACACTCTATATAAACGACATCTACGAGTTTCAGTCACTTCAACATCCATATGTGTATATATATATATATTTTTACTTTTCAGTCAGACACAGCATACATTAAATCTCAATTCTACTTCGATATACATATATGTCATATCTGACATCAGTCCAGTGGAAAGTCCCTTACCTTAAAGTTACTCAAATCTCTCGAGCAACCATATCCAACGAAAGACACCTAAACATAAGGATATGAAACTCAATTATTTCCACGATATAAACTCCCACTTAATTTTCCTCAAGGTAAATTCTAGCTTACCAAGGTACTGGCGAACCGAACTCCAACAAATTCACAAATTGGTTGTGAACTCAAGGGACCCAACGTTACTTTCAATACCTTCAAGAATCAATTAACAAATTAGCCAATTATCCCAACCATAACGCTTGAACAACTTGAAACAATTACAACTCATACTTAATTTGTTACCAGCAAAACAACTTCGATTTCACAATAGAAAAGAGGCAGTAGTTATCGAACCTAAACAAAAAGATCGTGCAACAAAGCGGAGTGCAAGCCGGTTTGGAGGAGCGACGCCCGGCTCACAGGTGGTTCCTGAGGGGGCCGAACGGCTCGGCCTGTGGGCACCGCGGTCGGACGAAAAATGCGGCAGAGGGGGTCGACGTTCCACGAACAACAACCGCGAACGGTTCGACTTTGGGTCTATGCTAGCGGAGGTGGAAGGAGCAACGCTGAGGAGTCGCGTGGCGGTTTCGCAACGGAGACGAACGGTGACTGCGGGACGAGGAGATTTAGGGCGGTGATGGTGGTGGGCGGCCGAACGAAAAGGAGAGGGGAGATGTGTGGCGGCTGGGTTAGGGTAAAGGGAAAAGGAAAGAAGAAGAAGAAAGAGGGGGGGTCGCGTACGAAGAAGGAAGGGGGTTTCTCTTTTTTTTTTTTTTTTTTAAACTAATAATAATAACAATAAAACTAATAATAATAATAATAATAATAATAATAATAACTATTATTATTATCACTTTAGTAATTAAGCTCCTATTTCTTTTAGTTTTCCTAAATCCTATAATATAACAACACCCAACAAAAATTAAAATCTTTGAATAAAAAGGCGATTTAATTAAAATAAAATACCCCCAAAATCGGGGTGTTACACCCAATATGAAAAAATATGAATAAAAAAAAGTAAAGGTGGGTGAAGGATTAAGATTATTTTTCACGGACAAAACCCATAAATATTTAGTACTTTACGAAGTTGGTTTCATAAAATGTGAAAAAAAAATTTTAAAAAGAGGAAAAAAACATGATAAATATTTGGAGAGTTAGGATTGAATTTATAAAGAATTAAGATTTGTTTGTTAAGTTAAGTTTGTGTATTAAGGATGTTTATAAAGTGAAATTTGTAGAACGCATGGTTTTAAGTCAATAATAGTATAAGTTGCATTGTGTGTTATTTATGCTGCATTATGGTTGTGCTTTTTTATCGTTTGGTAGTTTTAAAGCACTTAAGAAGCGAGTGTTTTGGCATTTCACATTAGAGGCACCAAGATTGCTCAAGTCGTCGCGTTCTGTTCCATAAGGCAAGTAAGGACGCGTGTGGGGTGGGGTGGGGTGTGACACCCTAAGCATTTGGGTAATTGACAACGCATAGGTAATAATACCTATTGAGAGATCGACTGTTTCAAAGCCCTAATTGTGGACATAAAATTAATATTTGAAGAAATGATGTATAGCTATTTACCCTTCGAAATCTTTAGTTTGTTAGGTCTTGAAATAGCATCTAAGGATGCTGAATCGGTTGTCAATCCTTCCCAACCAGCTAAGACGAACACAAAATCGCCTTTTGTATCACATACAGCTAGGACGTTCGTCGCAACTTCGCCATTTTGTGTCTTATACCTCGAACGATCAGTTGCGCTGACATTGACCTTTATGTACGTGTCATTTAACGCACCTAGACAATTCTACAGTATAGTGAAATCGTAAATATTCATACGCTAAATGGGACACATGTAACTAACGACCATAGATAAAAGAACCTACCTCAAACCACTTCAATAGAGGATTTGTGTATGAGTTCGGTACTAGCTGTGGTTTTTTCAGCATCATGCAAGCGTAAAACTGCCAACATGACTACGTTGAAATGCCTAGAAATTGTCTCAATGGATTGTACGAACTCCCTTTGAATCATTCGATCCTTCATGTCATGCATTAATATGTGGAGGAACATGACAGTCATCTCCTCGACATCTACGACTTCCATTGACCCTAATCCACCAGGTCGTCCTAAGTAGATGGCATAGAATATAGTGGCGAAACATCTTCTATCCATTCTAGTACTTTGACGACAAACTAGGTCTGACTCATGGATTTGAAGAGATAAAAGTCCTATGGCAGCGGAAGAATTTATAAAATCATTACACGATTTAATTTTGGAATCCCAAAATACCATTACATTGGCAAAAATAATTAAGAAACTAGTTTTCTTATTCAGACTTAAAGAATAAGCATGTTTTCTAATTATAGATTAGAGAAAGAAAAATTTACATGTTTATGTCTTTGAATCTACAAAGTAATTCTCTAAATTGGGACACCACCCGTCAGAAACCTTTTTATCCTCTGGGATGAAATTGGTTTGTGGGAACCAATTGTGATGAGAAAAAGTTTAGAAATAAACTATTTTCTTTTTGCAGAGAGCAAAAGTTTGAGCCTTTTTTTCTTGATAAATTTGTTGATTAAAGAAAATTGTTTTATTTAGATATTTATAACTCTCTTTCTTTTTTGGAGTAGGAAAAGGAGTAGGAGAGAATCATGATATTTTATTAATTTAAAAAATATTAAATTAATAAAAATTTCAAATCTACTAATTAATTAACCATTAATCAATTAGTTAATAATTAATTAAATCATATTTAATGAATATCTCTTCAATAACTTATAGTTTTATATTAATTTAATTAAATAAAATGAATCTAAACAATTAATTAATAGCTAAATTAAATATCTTATATTTAACTTAAATTAAATTTGAATTAAATTTGAATCATATTCAAATATAAGTTTCTCTCATAACCAATAATTTTAATATAAATCCAATTTACATTAAATTAATATTTGAATCTATTCAAATATTTTATCTCTTATAAATTAATTTTGAATCATATCCAAAATTAAATTTATATAATAAAGTTTGATAAAATTTATATTATAATGTATCAATATATATTAAACTAATTTCCAAAGTAATTTTGAACAATTCAAATTACAACCAATATAAATAAATCTCATTACCCTTTACGAGCTAGGAAGGGGACCTAATGGACCTACATATCAGAAATTACAACGATATGAGATTAATTGGCTAAACTCATTAACCACATTAATGAATATTCGTTAATTGTGTATACAGCAGCTGAACTCTTCTCACTGTAGATATATTTTTGTGTCCACGAATATAGACCAATAACAGTAAGTTAGTCCTTCACGAGTGTTCGTAACATCAGTTGGGTCAAATTATTGTTTTACCCTTTGGGTTACCTCTAATCCTTAAATATCAGTGCTCCTCTAATGAACGACATGTTTATGGTCCTACCAATAAACAGAAACCTCTTTCTTTCCACATAGAGGGTATGACCCTTTGTTCAAGTCCTGGAGACACCATTTAAGAGAACACTCATCTACTTACCGTAAAGTAGGGAAGGAGTGAATTCCATCTTGTGTAATTATGTTTTCAGCTCTCCACTCGATCTTGTCCCCAAAATGATAAGCTTATTGAGTCTACAATATGACTACTCTCTTCCATACAAATCAAAGGACAATCTCTCACGAACAGGAGTTCATAATATAGTCAGGATTTAGACTAAGTTGTCTAGGTCATCTTAATGAAATAGAAACCTAACTAGTTAACGGAGTTACATCTAGTCGTAAATCAAGTACAATCAGAATTTGAAACAATTTTTTACGAAATCCAAGCCATACACATAGTTATAAAAAGTTTAAGTAATGGTAGTTTCCAAGCAATATCAAAAGATAACATGTATAAGTATAACGGAAGCTTGAAAATGAGACACTCACTATTATTTACTCAATCCCCTGGGATTATACGCTTTCCCACTTCAATGTGGCCTGAAACAACAATTAAGGTCCATTAGTTATCTTCACATGTCAAGATATCACAATATTTCCAAAAAAACGTTATAAGGTTAACTCAACCCATTTTACGTTCCAAAGACTCCAATTTCTCTCTTCCAATGAATTTTTCCCTATATGCTTTAGTCTATGCTAAAAATGCCACATTTGGACCCTTAAACTTCACATTAAACTCTTTAACAAAATGGGCATCCAAACTTAGAGCAATTTCAATGGATCTTTTATATTAACATGATCTTATTCGCAATATCAATAAATTGAGAGATCTAGATCATTTAACAAACTTTCGTCAACTAATGAGTCAACAACTTAAGAACTTACCTACACTTGTCCTAAACGACCTTAAGTGCGGTGGACAATACTTCCTAGTTCTCTAAAGTCTCAATTCTTCCAATCAACAATATGGTAATGAGAATTTCATGTCGAAACTAAGTGAGTATTCACGAAACTTACTAAAATCACCCAAAATCTTACTAAACACTTATAAAAGTAGCCTTAATCCTAATGACAACACCCTAACGATTTTCTACTTTGAAAAAAAACATCCACCATCATGGGTTATTCAATAATAGCACAAGAATTAAACGGGTATTCAAGACCCAAACCATAAAGCTCAAAATCTTACCCAAATTCGTGTCGAAGACCCAAAATTTTACTCTTCGGCTAGATGGTAGCTAAAATCCTTCCAATAACTCAAATTTACCATCAAAACGTTATGGGTAATGTTTGATTCAAGCCGAAACTTAATGAGTGTTCAAAAATCCTAAAAAAGCAAATTAAAACAATGAAACTTACCCCTAATCTAAGATTCGAGGTGTAATGGTTAGAAACGAACAAGGCTAACGAAGATGTGGCTCCAAACAATGACTAGCGGTGACTGGGTGTTGGAGTAACTCGATTGGCGACCAAAACCTTGAGGAACTTGAACAGAACGCCATAGGTTAAGCTCACAGCTTTCAAATTCGTGTGACCTTCGAAGGGTTCGGTGTGGGGTGGTCGTCGTCTGATGAGGCGAGCGGTGCATGTTGGTTGGTGGCATTAGCATGAAGGAGAGAGAGGAGAGACGCTTCGCACGATGACTGGAGGTGGCGTTGTTTCAGCGTCAGGGGAGAGTTAGAGATGGAGAAATGGTTGGTGAAAACTAGAGGAATCGGGAAGGAGAAGAAGAGAGAATAAGAAAATACCTTCTTTTGCTTATTTTTTTCCTATTTTTGTAACCTTGATAAAAAGAAATCTTGTGAAAAGACTATTATGCCCCCCACTCCATAAATCTTGAGAGCAAAATGAGAGCTTACAGAAAAGGATTAGGGAAGTGTTGGCGACCGACTAAGAGGGAGAGAAAGGATTAGGAAAGAGAAAAACGTGAGAATGGAAAAATTTAGGATAACAAATTGGAAAATAGCAAATCTGAAAAATATTAAGAATTTTGGTAAAATTGGTGGTTACACATTTTTTTAAAAAAAATTTACCCGTTTATACCCTTCATGTAGGATAATACGTGTTTTATAGATATAGTGTATTTGCATGCAAATAATGAGGTCAAATATCACACAGTCACGTATATAGTGTATTTGCAAACTACAGTAAGTTGTGGAAAATATTAACTATGATATTCCGGGATTGACAAGATTTCCCCAACATCCCCTAAATATATGCCTATAATTCATAACAAATTTTCAGATTTTTAGTATTTAAATCAAATTAATTAACATTTATTTATTTAATTCATAAAAGTTATGTTTAATAAAGATTTTCCCTAAAAAGTTGCTAAAAGATTTTCAGCCGTTCCTTATTCGTTAGATTTCATCCTATTTGAATTATTTCATTATATTTTGAATTCAAATATTATGAAATCTAATCCCTAAAATAATGGCAATCACTAATTCAATATTTTTGTATGATTCATATTTCAATTTATTTAAAAAAATTATTAGATAATAGATAGGACGTATGGTTAATAAAAGAAATGGTTATGGGAATTTCAACCATTCCCAAGTTATTATATTTCATAATATTTTGATTTCAAATATTACATCGTATCCCTAAAATAATGACAAGCATAAAATATTATTTATATTTCAAGTTATTTTAAAAAAATTATCAAATAATACATAGTACATATGGTTAATAATAATTTAACAATGAAGTTTTATCATCTCTACAATAGTGCTAATTATGATTATACACTTATTTTGATTGATTTTTATTAAAAAAAAAAAATTATTGTGCCTCTTGTATCGAATAATTCTTTTTTCACTATGTGTTTTTTAATTAAGTTAGTATTCATATTTATTTTAATTAGACGTTTTATTTTGTATGTGACATTTTATTTTCAATCATCCTTGCTATGCATGTCTAAATCAAGAAGTATAATAAGTGTTTATACCCATTTATGTAGGATAATACATGTTTTACAAATACGGTGTATTTGCATGATATAAATAATGAGACCAAATATGATACAGTCATAAATACAGTGTATTTGCAAACTACAATGAGTTTTGAAAAATATTAACTAATTTATTATATTTTTGAGATTGACAAGATTTCTCCAATATCTCCGGAATATATGCCTATAGATCATAACCAATTTTTTGACTTTTATAATTTAAATAAAATTAATTAGCATTTGTTTATTTATTTCATAAAACTTATGTTTAATAGATATTTCCTCTAAAAAATTGCTAAAATATTTTGAACCGTTCCTCAATCTAATCCCTAAAATAATGGCAAACACTAATTTGAATTTGAATTTGTTATGTTTTAAACAATTTATTATTATTTTAAACAACTTATTAAATAATACATAATATATATTTTTAATAACAATTTAAATTTAAATTTTAGAATTTAATTATGCCTCAATGACATTTTTTCAATTATTTGAATCTTCTTCTTTTAAGTTTTATTGGAGACAATGAAAGAAGGAGATTGAGGGAGGGGGGCAGTCGACAAGAGACAAACACAATGAGAGAGAGAAATTTTTTATCGCAAACAAGAGAGGAGAAAAACTCAAATGAATCTCGAATATATGAATAACTTGAAGAACTCATTGATTTGAGTGGACAAAGTCACCAATGCGTATCTTGCTAAGATGTATGTAAATTTTGAATTCTATGGTATAATTTCATGATTTCATCTTTATTATAATATCAACAATGCTCCCCTTTTGAATTCTTTGATGAATTGATGGTTTCAAATGGTTTTCAAACTTTCTTTAAAGTTTCAAATGAAAGAATGAAGTAAGCGACATAAGTCTAAGAAAAAAAAATGCTCACTTGCAGATATTTTAAATTTTACAGGCATGAGGTGGAGCTTCCCATTAATGACAACTTTTCTACCCTATGTTTTGGGGGAAATTGTTTGTGTAGTATATGTATTATTTCAATTACATAGTATCGGGGTTTGGGTGAACAATTGTATTTTACATATTGGATAGGGGCATTTGAGAAATTGTTTCATTTATTTTTTTTTTCTAATTTTTATGTTTTGCTATTTTAACAATTTAAAATTATTTTTATTTTTTTCTGAAAGTAAAACTCATAGTTTGTTATTCTTCTACCCATTAGGAAACCAAGTTTAGACCCCAAATGTGGAGTGGACCACTCCTTAACAGTTTCCAAGCCAAATAGGCCCAAAGTTTTCATAACCAATCTCAAAGGAGTCTAGATATTATTTTTCAATTTTAAAATCATATCTCTCCCAAGTAAAATCGTTTGAACAATCAATAAGTGATCATTTGGGGCAAAGGTTATATAGGACTATAATAACCATCTCTTGCTACTGTAAATACTTTTAAGTTTCCAATTAGCTACCGTAAGCACTATTTCAAAACTTCCAATTTACTACAATTTTTACTATTTGACATTCATAATATTTTTGTTATTTGCTACAATGTTTGCTATTTCCTTATGAAACTAAAATAATCTACATAGCAAACACATACTATTATAATCCAAACTAAAATAATCTACCCATACACAAAATATTCTAATCAAACTATAATAACTAGGACTATAATAACTCATCATTGTCCCAAACACCTTAAGCGCGCAAGGTTATTTTGGACAAATTTTTTAGAAGTTTTGAGAAATAATACCTTTTTGGTTTTATATTTCAAAAGTAGCACAATTTTAGAAAACTCATAATTTTATTTCTCTCGAGGTCAATCTCGAGCGTGATTGACCCTGAGATTCTTCTCAAATTTAAAAAAACAATTTGAAGAAAATTTCTCGATCTCTCTCAACTGAGTGCATCACCAAGATAATGTGTGTGTGTGTGTGTTTTTTTTTTAAATTTGAAAATAAAGACAAAAGAAGCCAAACAATATAACTTTTGATATTAGAATAATTTTTGCTTACAAACTTTTGTTTCTTAAGAGCATTAGCAAGAACAACCGTAAAAAAATGGGGATTGTCTGACGCTTTAGAAGTCGTTTAACAATGTCGTTATTCCGATGACTAGAGGAAGCCATGGATGTGAGCTTTTGTTTAAGAAATTCAAGTATTCTTCTTCAAGGACTAAAAATTGAACTTTAAACTAATATACATTTCTATTGTGGGTAGTTTATTAAGAAAACTAGTTGAAGCGTAGAGATTGACAAAATCTTATTTATTAGATGTTGATAAAGGAAAAAATGGAACGATGTAATTAATGAGAAGCTTAGGTGTAATTGATAGATTAAGGAAAAAGTCACCCACCTCAAAGTGGTAATTAATGAGAATCTTGTTTAAGAAATTCCACAATATTTTCTCGAAAAAACTAAAAATGGATTAAGAAAAACTCAGCACCTCTCGAGACAACCTTAACCCTAGATCATATTACATAATGTACGTTCTTTAGCTCGAGACCATCTTGGGACAATATTGTTGAATTTATTGAACAAGAGCTCCTCTTCATGGCTTATTCTAGTCGCCAACAAAATGACATTGTTAAACGACCTTATAAAACGTCTAACAATCTCCATTTTTTTATATTATAATATCTAAAGTCTCTTATTATTGTTTGACTTCCTTGTCTCTATTTTCAACCGGTGATGCACTCAGCCGAGAGAGATCGGAAAATTTCTTTCAAAGAGTTTTTTAAATTTTGGAAAAAATCTCGGTCTATCTCAACCGAGATTGACCTAAAAAAATAAAATTACAAAATTTATAGAAACGTGCTACTTCTAAAATATAAAATATAAAATAAAAAAGGTTTTATTTCACGTGATTTTCCCAATATTTTCTCTCATTAAGCGAAAGATAATGAATGGGTTTTGATTCACAATCTTCCATAGGCGTTGGGCTTTCGAGTTGAAGAGAGCATAAAACTGTTTGGCTTCTTTCTTCACTCTCTGCTCGGAAAATTCACTATGCCATCTTCAAGTGTTTCAGGTTTGGATTCCGAAGACGAGGGCAAGTCGAACGTGGGTAGAACGCAGGAGAAGCCCAGCGTCTTCGATATATATGGAGCCGATGTATGCATTCTCTTCTTCGTTTGATTTTTCATCTTCTGTATAATCATTGTTCTTGTTGCTGTTAAATCAATGAATGGGTGTTCGCATTTCCTTAAACTGCATATCTTCTAGTCATTGTGCGGACTCCGGATTACGTACTCCATTCTGCTTACTTTTATTCATCTCTTGTAGGCCAAAGCTGAGATTCTTTTCAAAACTCCGGAATCTAATTCAACTTTAAGTCTGCAAGTGGGTTTCTTTTAGTTGCTAAGTTTCTTCTAATGTTAAAATCAGAAGTCACTGTTAGATTTTTATTGTCGTTTATCTTTTTCTGCAGGATGTTCAAGAACTTGTAACTTGGGTGCTTGCTGAAGGTTTCATGCCGCGTTGGGTTTTTGTCAAGGTCAATACCTTTTCAACTTTTAAAATTTAATATCTCTAACTTGAAGTTCTTTTGTAAGCAAGGAAGACTTGACCATAAACGTTATGTTTTTAGATAGAAATCAAATACCGATGATGTTTGTTATTAGATTAAAGGTCTAGACCTCAAATATCTTTTATCTACGTTCTGTCATTTTTTGCTTAAATAGACTTTTCTCCTTTCCTTTTTTCACTCCCATGTCCCAATACATATAATTATTTGAAGCTGCATCCTGATTTGCTCCTATGGTGTTGTGACCTGAAGATAAAATCTTACACATTTTGTTATCAACCTGTTTTCAGTGATGTCTGAATTGGATTGAGAACTGGGATTTTGGTGTTTTTCTATTAACTGTTGAAAGTTTATGAGCATGCTTATTTTATAACTGTGAATGTTAAATTTTTTGACGAATATTAGTTTGAATAGCCTTATGCTCTGTTATTTTATCCACGGTTGATGGCTTTCCGATATTTAAGATTTCATCTGATCACTTAAAGACTTGAATGTTTGCAGAATAAACCCCTAATCCCAAAAGTGGTTATGGTTTATCTCCCTGGCCTGGATGCTGCTCTATACATGTCACAGTCCAAGACACTTCCTACATTTAAAAAATTCTGCGGCAGTCCAAGGGCAGTTTTAGCTCTTAGGTGCTCTTTCATTTATTGAACTTTGCAATTATTTATTAATCGTATCTTTTGGATTTCTTTTTGTTATTTACTTACCATACAGTCCTCATATTTTGATTTTTCACATTTTGCTAGCTGTATATCAGATAGAATGCAAACAATTGATGCACTTTTGACGTGTAAGGTAAAGAGAAAGAGGGATGCGAACAAAGTAGACCTAAAGAATAATTTGACTTCGGAGCCAGGTCTGTAAACCATTGGCAACCGATTTAATTTTCTTCTTGTGCTGTTTTAGTATTCTTTCTATTTTCTTGTAGTAGGGAATCATTGTCCTTTATCACTACAACTGCATCTATTACTAGTTATCATTGTATAAACTTGTTTTTGTTCGTCCTTGAGGGTATAATATGGTGATAACCTTTTCTGAGTATAATAATGTGCTACAAGGAGTTTAACGGTAGGTCTACATAGTTTTATGTGGGCAACAGACTGGTACTTTCCTGAGGAGAGGGAATTTTAGTGGCTATAATGCTAGTTGCTAGTGGTTTTGATGCTTTTTATCTACTGGCTTGTTTACATTCTCTTTCTCTCTTTTCCTCTCAATATATTTATTTGGAATGTGTACAGAAATATCTGGCCTTGAAAAAGAAGCACCAATATCTATCAAGCTCCCAAAGGAGTTACCTTTCCCTGTAACATATTATATGCTAACTGCCAAAGCACTGGAAGACAATGGTTATCCTTTCAATCAACCAGGTGAGTTATCTTTGTTAGTTAATTGTTTGTGTTCTCTTGGAAAAGCTGTATTTTGACACCCATGAATTCTCTCTCCACCCTCTCCTACTGTCTCCACCCTCACTGAAACGTTTTCTCCAGTTAGAAAGTTCCGTAACTTAATTGTTCATTTGATTCAGGTTTTATCCAAACACTTCCGGCTCCTGAGGGATGTTCACCTAATGAAATGTTGGCACTTGACTGTGAGATGGTAAGTCCATTCTTTTTCTTCCAAATTTTGAAAATCTAATGTATCTCAACGTATGCTTCATCTTGAGACGCAAGTGTATTTTCCACCCCATGTATTCAACAAATTATTATATTTATTAAAATCTTTGATTACCTTTATTTCATTTCTTTTTCACGTTTTACTGCTTATAGTTGTGTTAAAGTTGAATTCGATGCTCTGTGGCCCTTCAAAAATAATGAAAAAGTTCTTTACAATACCATTGCATGGGCAGGGCTTTTCCTTTTTCTTTTGGGGCACTTGCAGCTCAAGAGAAATAGGCAATATTTAAGGGAAAATATTTCTCTCCTTCCTTAAGAACACAATTTCTGTTGCTGTTCTTGGTCTCGCTTCTAAAGTAAGATGTTACTTAGGTAATAATTACAAAAAAAAAAAAAAAAAAGAAAGAAAACGAAGCCTAGAGTGACACATGAAATCTCACTAAGGACTCAAAACCTCTAAACACCAAATTATTCCTCTCCCCTCAAACATCCCACAATAAAGCACACACCCCATCAAAGCACAAAATTCGGTCTGAAAGGTAGATGGAGGTAGAACTCATAGAAAAAACTCACAAGAAAAGGTTCTTACAAGATGGAGGAGGCAATTTGTGATATGGATGTATTTATCTTCTTCATTGCTCACTGCTTATTTTGTGCGAATAGAAGGAAGAAACTTAGTAGGTTAGGTGCAAAACCATCGAGGAAATACATCAACCTGGATAGAGAGTTAGCAATGCAAACTTGTTTCTTTATCATATCATTAGTGTTTATACTCTCATGAGCAAGTTCTCACCAGAAAAAATTATTTTTAGGATATCAGCTTTCTGCTGTGTCAATTTTTGTTGTATTGGGCAGGAGGAAAGATGACAATGTCACAATAGTGTTCATACTTTTTTTTTTGGAAAGGAGACCAGCCAATGTTATTAACCATAAAATGCTCGAAGTATAAGAGAGTTATACAAAGAGCACGAAAACAAGGAGAAAACTAAGGATAAGAAGGCGCACCTAGACATCCCAACTAGGTTGACACCCCATAGCGTACTCATCATATCTATAAAAAACCACAAGCCCAAATACAGAAATACAAAGATACAAAAACAGTAGCCATCCTCTCCTAGCCCCAAAAAGACAACCCCCAGAAAAAGGCACAAAGGGGCTGAAAAATACATCTCCAAACATAGCAAAATACTGATTAACAAAACAAACAAAAAAATCAACAATAAAGTTGGCTAGACCACTAGCATAATCTAGCTATCAGGAAAAATAAAAGCCCTCCAGTTTAAACAAAGTTCCTGAATGCTGTAGGCCTCGAAATCTTTGCCAAGGGTGCACCAAGCCGAGGTGATACAGACTGCCGAATCAATAGTGTTCATACAAGTCTGATTTAACATCATTTCAATTTGGTAAGAGCCAAGAGTGGAAGGCAATTCATGATTTGGATGCATTTATCCTCTTCATTGCTCACTGCTTATCGGAAGTGACAATTGTGAAATCCTATTGCTGTTGATCAGTGGAATGTTCCTTTGGCAAGCCAGAAACTTGTTTGATTAGATTCTTACATTAGCATTGTTGAGATTAATTACAGATTTATTCACAAGCTGGGAAGTATAAAGATAACAATTATTTTTAATGATTTTATGAAATATTCAAGAAATATCCATGACAAGGCAGTGTAGTTATTTATTTGCTTTGTAAAATTTGGAGTCCAAAGCTAAGTTGTTGAAATGCTAATGTTGCATGTAGTTGATAAGCCTTGCCCTACACTTTTATTTATAATCAGTTAGCTAGGAAATGATGGAAGTTTTGCGATCTCTCAATTTTTCACAGAGAACTCACTGAGCAGAAATTAGCCAAAAAATGCTCTCTTTCACGCTTCTCAGCTGTATACTCTGTCTCACTGCCAGTCTGCCAATGTAACTAAAAGAGTTATTTTTTGGTCCCACCAATACACTTAATGCACTAATCTTCCTTACTCACGCGCCTATACTCTTCCTTACTCTCTTCCGGGTGTACACTTTCATAACAGGGGCCTATCAGTATTCTGTTCACATGCGTTAAGGCTACTGCACCAGCAAAGACTCAATAATTATCTTTATTTGTAGTTCTTTACATAATGCATTGTTATTGTTAATACTTCTTTTTTTCTCATTTTATTAGTGTGTGACCTGTGAAGGGTTTGAGCTCACAAGAATAACCCTGGTGGATATGGAAGGACGGGTAGGCAATCTATCTCTACCTCAGTTACGTGCCTTGGCGAAAGCATTGGATTTTTGTACGATGAAACTTAACTGGTGCTTTAAACCAAGTACTGATAGTTATTACCTGATTTCTGAAAAAAACAATCTAGAACTGAACAGTTAATTGGTGTAACCATCTTGCTAAATACTAAGTTAATTCAAATATTTTTATCTTAATCCTTTCTTAGCTTATGCTTCTCTTTGAAGTTAACATGTTTATTTAATAATTTGAAGCTGTTGGATTTAAGTAGCATGCAGTTCCAGTTTGTCTAGCTAAAGTTTTAGACCACCTATTGCCAGTTTTGGGCTAACAAAGTCATACCAATTTTTATTTAATTGGGGACTTTTTGTATTTGATTTTGCTTTTTTACCAACATGTTATACTTCTACGTGTCCCATTGTTTTTATTTTTTCCTTTTCCTGGTTATTTCAGGTTCTCCTTGACAAATTGGTAAAACCATCAAATGCAATTGTTGATTACAATACGAGGCAAGATCTTCTTGAGCTTTTAGTAGACAGTTAGATTTGATGTTGATGATGAGAAGTACTTGTGATGTCTCGTATGTTTTTTTTTTAAAATGTCATCAAGAAATTCATATGATGTGAAATCTTAGAATCCTGTATTTGATTGATACAATGATTCATGAAGCCGTTATAGTTATATCACATATTTTACTATTCTTTAAATTAATTACCTTTGACAATGATGCTTGTTTTGTTTTGTTTTTGTTTGTTTGTTTTATGGATGAGAAACATGTAAGAGTATATCCAAACCATAAAAAAGAAGGTAGGGTTGGTTATCTTCCTCTACAAGAAGTGTTGAAGTTAGAGCGAAATATGAAATAACTCCCTTAATTCATTCTATACAATAGAGTTCAATATATATAGAGGCATGGATGGAAACCTAACCAAAGACTAGTAAGTTACAATAAAGGACAAAAGACCAATAAGCTCCTATAGTTGCATATATACTATAACACCCCTCCTCAAGCTAGTGCATATATATTAATCATGGCCAGCTTGTTACATAGGTACTCTATTCAAACTCTGTTTAAAGCTTTTGTAAAGATATCCCCTTAATTGTTCTCCAGTCTTTACATATCCTGTAGACAACAAACCTTATATTATTTCTCGAATAAATGACAATCAATTTCAATGTGTTCAGTACGCTCATGAAATACTGGGTTAGATGTAATATAGAGAGCAGCTTGATTGTCACACCACAGCTTTGTCGGAATTATAGTATTAAAACTGAACTCAATCAAGAGTTGATGTAACTACATTATTTCACACACTGCTTGTGCCATTGCTTTGTATTCTGACTCAGAACTTGATCATGAACTACATTATGCTTCTTACACTTCCACGAAACCAAATTGCCTCCACCAAAAACACAATACCAAGAAGTGGATTTTCTGCTTCTTTTGATCGTGCTCAATCAGCATCTGAAAAACATTCAATGTTCATATGACCATGATCTTTATATAAGATCCCATGTCCAGATGCAGCCTTAAGGTAACATAAAATTTGTTGTACTGCATCCCAATGTTTCACTGTGGGTGAGGTCATAAACCGACTCATAATGCTTACCGAATAAGCTATGGACGGATGTGTTACTTTAAGGTAATTTAACTTCCCAACCAGTCTTCTATATCTCTCAGGATCCTCAAATAGTTCTCCATCTTTTAATAGTTGTAGACTAGGCATCTGTTAAGACTCTAAACCTGAAACTCAGTAAGATCTCAACGAAAGACCAAATAGAGACGATACTTTGCTGCAATATATTAATAAAATGATCCAAGGTTTCCAGACAAGACAAGAATACCAAAATAACAAGTAATCTAAATAACCAGATGACGAGAACAATAAAAGAAAGAAAGATTCCAGCTCCTTCGAGAATAGTCGGCAACTTCTCCTAAAAACCTTCCACAACTTTCAATCCAAAATTTAGACCTAGTTTTCATACCCAAAACATTTCGTATTTATATCCATGTCTCTAGTGGGCCCTTAGGTGTTTCTTTCTCTCTCTCCTCAGCTCTCCCTTGGCATATTCCGTGAGTTTCCCATTTTACCCTTTCTTTTATATGTGTGAAAGATTGGAGATCTCACATTACCACACGCCTTGAAATGCACCTTGTCCTCAAGGTGGAAGGAAGGAAATTGTTGGTTCATCAAGTACACGGATCCCAAGTTTTTTTACTGTTTGGAAAGCCCTTCCCCTTGTCCGGCCATTCATTTACTGCTAACTCTCTACTCCCTCTTATCCACAAAACTGTTTCCGGCCTCAACTGTAATTCAAATTATTTGGTTACACCTGGAGGTATGTATTGAACTTGTTGATTCTGCCCCAATTCTAGCTTCAACTGTGACACATGGAACACCTTGTGGATGCTTGCTTCCGGTGGCAACTCGAGGCGACAAGCAACTGCCCTTATCTTTTCAGTATAATATGGCCCATAGAACTTTGGTCTTGGTTTTTCACTTCTCTTTCTTGCTAATGAACGTTGCCTGTAGAGTCTCAGCTTTAAATACACTTCTTCCCTTTCTTGGAAATTCAACTCACTCCGGTGTGAATCTGTTTGCTTCTTCATCATATTTGGTGCAAGGACATCATCTAATCTGAACCTTAAAGCACCAATTTCGCTCACAAAGGTAGTTCGTCATTGGTTAAATCAGTACCTGAGGGGTTGCCATGTCTCCATACTTCTTGACAAACCTCCCGTAATATCCTGTCAGCCTCAATAATCCTCTCAATTTTGATACATTCTTGGTTGGCGGCCAATTTACCCTAGCTCTGTCCTTCTCCTCATTGGTTTTCACCCTCGTTTGTGCGATCCACTGTCCCAAGTGTTGTATTTCGAAGTGGCGGATAACACACTTCTTATTTTCCACACCTTTCTTCCGAAGCTTATACAACACAGTGACTTGATTCCACTTGCGGTAATCTACACCAATGCGCCTGATGTAATTTAAGTAACCTCAAGGAGCCAATTAACCCTTAGCCTTCTTACATCAGTGCCACTTCCCCTCTTTCTTCTTAACTAAAAACACTGAACGTGAGTAAGGGTTTCTCCTTGGCCTAATGATTTATGCTTGACCCCCTTCGGTTCCTAATTTCTCACTCTCCCCTTTCCGAACGTACCCATACTTATTGGGTCTCACGTTGATGGTTTTATTTCCTTCCCACATGAGAATTCAATGGTCTATTGCCCGCTTTTGAGGCAACCTTCTAGGTGTGTCAAAAAGATATTATCATACTGCATCAGAAGAGCTTGCATCCCGTGCAGCCATTCTTCGTCCGTTCCTTCTCGGCTCTTGTTCTCAGTCTTCTCTTATTCCTCAACCCCAATCCAGGACCCCTGTTCCTTCTCTTCCCCAGCTTTCCTTAACTCTTTCAATGCACCCTCAACCATAGTTATGGTCGAATTCCCCCTGACCACTATGGGTTGGTCCTTTTTTTTTAATTGCAAGTGACTTCGGTGGCCTATGTACCCCCATTCATCCTGTTGAGAACAACCATGGTATTCCTACTACTACATCTATTTTTCCCAAATTAATGGTTAGGAAATTTATTTGGATGGTTATTTCAGGAAGTTTCAGTTCGATTCTTTCGTAGGTTCCCTCCCCTTCAACGGTCGTAACAACTCCCATAGTTACTCCAATTTCTAAACTTCTGGTGATGGGTAGTTTGAGTTCCTCCACAATCTTCTGTTGTATAAAAATGGGAGTCGCCCCACTATTAATCAAAAGGATTACCTCCGTCCCTTTAATCGTTCTTTTCAGCCTAATCGTTCTCATTTCTTAAATTCCGCGGATGGCTCGCAGAGCAATTTCCATATCATCACAAACCTCCATTGTCTTCAACTCTACTCTTTACCTAGTCGTGATCGAAGCTTGCAATCGAGCAACCGCCTGACTGGAGTTTCTCTTTTCGTGTAATTCCCTCGGGTGAGTATAATGATCTGCAACATCTGGGTTTCTCTCCTTTTTTTTTCCTCTCTCCGTGAAATTCCAATTTTGATGGGTTTTGGAGGATTGGGCTTCCCTCTTACCCGACCATGGGCTCTCCATTCACTAAGGGCCAATTTTAGGGCAATCTTTCGGTGATTTATTATCTTGATCTTCTCGATACCATCTTCCAAAGTTCCTAGATAACAGCTCACCAATTCTGCCTGCAACTTAGGTTCCCGCACGTTTTGCATGATCCTCATTAGGCGAACTCGCCGACTTCTTTTGCTGGTAGTTTCGAATTGCTCGAACAACTTCTATTTTAAGTCTTCCCTCGACATTATCTCTCACGATGGTTTCTCCGACGAAAACTTACTTTACCTCGATGGACGTTTACCGCGATAATTTTGACGTTCTCCACCTCCTCTAAGTCATTTATCTCAAAGGCTTGCTGATCTCAGTATAACCCGAATTCCAGATTCACTCCATCGAGGGTGGACATTTCCAAAGTCTTATATTCATTTTTATCCATTGTTCTAGGTTCGGCCGTCTGAAGGTGTTTCTAACTCCTCCCTTTTCTCTTTCGTCTTGTGCACCAAAACGTCATAAGTTCCTGACTCTTCTTTTCTCCTACTCTCCACGCTCTTTTTTATTTCTTCATCTAAATGGTCCATACTTCCCTTTAATCCGAGAAAGATTTCCTTGAGGTCTATAATCTCCCTTTCGTTTGATTTCATTCTTTCTTCAAGCTGTTTTTGAACCATGGAACGTGTCCTTCCCAGAATGAATGATACCAATTTGTTAAGACTCTAAACCTGAAACACAGTAAGATCTCAACAAAAGACCAAATAGAGACAATACTTTGCGATAATACATTAATAAAATGATCCAAGGTTCCCAAGCAAGATAACAATACCAAAATAACAAGTAATTTAAATAACCGGATGACTAGAATAGTACAAGAAGGATTCCAGCTCCTTTTGAGAATAGTCGGCAACTTCTCTTAAAAGCCTATCACAACTTTCACCCC
Source organism: Cucumis hystrix (assembly GCA_025688845.1). Lineage (NCBI taxonomy): Eukaryota > Viridiplantae > Streptophyta > Magnoliopsida > Cucurbitales > Cucurbitaceae > Cucumis > Cucumis hystrix. The sequence continues at coordinate 11,486,260 of CM046885.1, read as the reverse complement.
AAAATTCAGACCTAGATTCCATATCCAAAACATTCCTTATTTATATCCATGTCTCTAGTGGGCCCTCAGGTGTTTCTTTTCCTCTCTCCTCAGCTATCCCTTGGCATTTTCCGTTAGTTTCCCTTTTCTTGTATATGATGAAGGATTGGAGATCTAACAACATTATTGAAGTACTGCATGGCTTGACCCCCAATTTTTCTGTCTCAGATAGCGAATCAAGCATATATATTTTCTTTGTGACATAAAAATACCCTTTTTGCTTGTCATTACTTCAATGCCCAAAATGTACTCAATCATTCCCAAATATTTAGTGTGAAATCGACTTTGGAGGAAAGATTTGAGAGACAATATACTTGATGTGTCACTGCCGGTTAAAACAATGACGGCCGAACAAGATCCCATAGTGTTGTCGAGTATGGTTCAATTACTAATCTATCCATTGTTTGTCTACTAAATCTCAAAAGTACCAAAATTGTTCAATTACAATCGTTGCTAATTCAGGTAACATGAACTACTGTCTCTCTTCTTCGTCCACACAATGGTCATAGATTCCGATGCTACTGCTTCTATGACAGGTTATACCAAATTATTTTCTACAATTTATCTACTTCAATTACTAGTGTTACCTTAGCAAATGGATCAAAGCCTTCTGTTATTGGATCTGACACTGTAAATATCACCCCATCCCTTTCTTTGTCATTTGTCCTACATTTACCTCAGTTGTCATTTAACTTGATCTTTATTAGTCAAATCACTCGTGACCTTAATTGTTGTCTCATTCTATCATGGGTTGGCTATTGTTTGTTTCAAGATTTTGTAACAAAGAAGATTATTGGGAAAGGATATGAATCTAGAGGACTTTACAGTTTTGATCAACAAGTATCGACATCAACAACCGTTGCTTGTTTAGGAGTTGTTTCTCCTTTTGATGCCCATTTTCGTCTTGATCATCTATCTCTCTCAGTCTTAGAAAGCTTTGTCTTCAGTTTCATAACTTTGTCTTCATTGAATTATGACCAAGTTAGTTTGCCAAATTTCATTATCTTAGCTGTAGTTCTAGAGTTGATAAACACTGGCAAATTCCCCCTTCGAGTTCGTTCATTATAATATTTAGGATTCGTGTCTAGTTGTGTCCAAGACTGGATTTCGATAATTGGGGTTTGTGTCTAGTTGTGTTTGATATTTAGGGTTTGTGTCCAGTTCATTTTGATAAATGGTTGCTTGTTCTAACATTTGATGCCCATTGTCGTCTTGGTCATCCATATCTCTCCGTCTTAAGAAAGCTTTGTTCTCACTCCTCAGTTTTATAACTTATCTTCATTGAATTGTGACTCATGTCAGTTTACTAAATTTCATTGTCTTAGCTCCAGTCTTAGAGTTGATAAACGGGCAAATTTCTGTTCATGTTGGTTCATTATGATATTTGGGGTCCGTGTCTAGTTGTGTCCATACTGGATTTCGATATTTTGTTATCTTTGTTGATGATCACTCTCACATGTATTGGTTATATTTTATGACAAATCATTTTGAGTCACTTTCTCTTTTTTGCAATTTCCATGCTGAAATTCAAACTCAGTTTGGTGTGTACCTTCAGAAGTGGCAATGCTGGTGAGTATTTTTCAGAAGCACTTAATTCGTACCTTTGTACTCATGGACACAGACTCCATTCCAAATCATTCACCAATCATCTTGTGCTGATACTCCATTCCAAAACGGGGTTGGGGAATGCAAGAATAGGCATATTCTTGAAACTACACGGGCATTATCCTTTCAAATGCATGTTCTAAAGCATTTTTGGATTGATGCGATTTCCATAGCTTGTTTTCTTTGTTTGTTCTTCAAGGTCAAATTACTTATCATGTTCTTTTTCCAGCAAAACTATTGTTTCCTATTGAGCCAAAAATATTTGGTTGTACTTGTTTTGTTCGAGATGTTTGTCCTAATTCGACAAAGTTAGACCCCAAGTCTTTGAAGTGAATTTTCTTAGGCTATTCTCGTGTTAGAAAAGGATATAGATGTTATTGTCCAAGTTTGAATAGATATTTTGTATCTTAAGACGTTGCTTTCTTTGAGGATAAGCTTTTCACTACCCCTATGCCTAGTACAAGTCAAGGAGATGAGGAGGATGATCTTTTTCTTTATACTCTCATGTCTCTAACTACCTCCCTTGATTTGTCTCCTCTAGCTTCTGCCTCTAATCATCTATCTATAACTAAAGTCTACTCTCGTCGACAACAACCTCCAGTTTAATGTTCTATCTCAAAAGACACTTTGTTATTGGATCTAGAACCAAGTGATGAGCTTCTTATTGCCCTTTGTAAAGGTTGTCTTGCACTTATACTATTGCTTCTTGTGTATTTTATGACCAATTATCATCTCCTATATGTTTGTTTGTTAAATCTCTTGACTCTGTTTTGATACCAAAGACTGTTTATGAAGCTTTGTCTCATTTTGGGTGGCAAGCAGTGTGATGATTGAGGAGGTGAATGCCTTAGATGATAATGTTACTTGGGATTTAGTATTTCTTCCTATAGGAAAGAAGTCTATTTGGTGCAAATGAGTGTTTGCAATTAAAGTTAATCCTGATGGATTAATAGCTCGTTTAAAAGCATGTCTTGTGGCTAATGGTTATGCTCAAACGTATGGGGTTGACTATTTTGATACATTCTCTCCTTTTGCTAAGCTTACTTCTGTTAGGTAATTCATTTCTATGGCAACATCTCAAGATTGTCCTTTACATTAGCTTGACATTAAAAATGCTTTTCTCCAGTGATCTTTTGGAGGAAGTCTATATGGAGCAACCTCCTGGGTTTGTTGCTCAGTGGGAGAATGATAAACTGTGTTGCCTTCGCAAATTCTTGTATGGGTTGAAGCAGAGTTCTTGTGCATGGTTTGGAAAATTTAGTAAAGCACTTAGAAGCAATTTGAAATGAAGAAAAGCAAATCAGATCACTCAGTTTTCTACCAAAGATCTATGTGTGGAATTATTCTACTTGTTGTATATGTTGATGATATTGTTATAACTAGATGCAAGTATATTGTCTCTCAAATCTTTCCTCCAAAGTCTATTTCACACAAAAGATTTGGGAGTGCTGAAGTACTTTTTGGGCATTGAAGTGATGAGAAGCCAGAATGATATTTTTATGTCATTGAGAAAATATGTGCTTGATTTGCTATTTGAAATAGGAAAATTGGGAGCCAAGCTAGGCAGTGCTTGGATGATACCTGGTCTACAACCGTTAAAAGATGGAGAACCATTTGAGGATCCCAAGAGATATAGAAGACTGGTTGGGAAGTTGAATTACCTTATAGTAACATACATGTCTAGACATAGCTTATTCAGTAAGCATTGCGGATTTCCATGTATAGATATATATTGAATTCTATTTGTATAGACTGAAATAAGATCGTTATTGCATATTTTGCTCTAACGACAACAAAGTCGAGTGAAGAAAATGAGGAGGAACAATCAATTGATGAAATCAAATGTGAAGGTGTAGAAGTGGAGGAAGCCATTGTAGAGGTGGAAGAAGAAAATACGCATGAGCAACCTGATTTGAAGAAACTTAAAAACCCATTTGTAATCATACACGAAAAAGAAGAAGACAAAGCAGTTGTCCGAGGTGAATGGTCTTGTGAAACTTTTACCTGAATTCCCCTTCCTGACCTGACCCAAACAACCCAACACCTTCCTTATGATAATATTTTTATTTCAACCTATTACCCATATAATTCGACCTAGGGGTTTTCGCGGGTTAGGATGAGTTGGGTTGAAGGACTTTTTAGATACAACCCAATTGTTCGGGTTGTAAATTTTGTTTTGTTTTTTTTTTTTTTTTTTCTGAAAAGGAAGCAATCTTAGTTATTAAAATTTTTAGCAATGAGCAAGAGCTCATAGTACAAGAGGATTATACAATGAGCAAACAAAACAAGGATCATCAGAATGTGCGCACTTGGACATCACAGCTAGGTTGACACTCTCTTAGCACCCTTATCATATCCAAACATAATAAAGGACCAAACAACAATTAAAGTCAGGGTGAGGGCTATCTACAACCAATACATCTCAATAAGAAACATAGAAACAAACTCTAACAAGACTAGGAATAAAGTTACATTCAAACAAAGAAAGAATCTACAAATGAATACATCTCAATAAGAAACATAGAAACAAACTCTAACAAGACTAGGAATAAAGTTACATTCAAACAAAGAAAGAATCTACAAATGGAAGAAGCATCTGAGGTCGTGAGCTCAAATTTAATCATCAATCAAGGAGGAAAAATGAAGGCCGGCCAATATAGTAAGATATCTTGCATTTAGAAGTCTCTAAACTGTTCACTTGGAGAGCATCATGAAGAGGCATTCAGCCGTGTGAACTCATACCTATTGGATCAAGAGGATACTTTATTGTGAAAGACCCGTTGATTTCTCTCAAACCACCATTCCATCGAAATTGCCTTGACTGCATTGAAGCATTTTTCTTCCATAACCGGGTCGATAAATAATTGTCTAACATTATTCTTGCAATCTTCATCAAAAACCCAATTGAGATTGTGTGAATGAGTTTACTTAACACTTGGTAGCATATACACATTCGAACAATCTGTGTGGTAGATCCTCATGAAATCTAAGATAGAATAAGCATATATGTGGCGAAATATAATGAGTGAGTAGTTTCTTTTGCATAACTGAAGCACAATTTAAACTCCCGAACAACATAATTCATCAGGGTGTAAATTTTGTTAAACCCTTATAAGTGAATGAACCCAACCCAACCATGAAAAATTTGGGTTGGGATTGATTCGGATTACTCTGGTAATTTATTTAAATTTTTGTTCTATAAAGAGCATAATGTTAATACATAAATTTGATTTTATTATTTTTACATGTGGAATGAAGATTAACAACTCAATTTCAATTTATATAGTGAAAATTTTCTTTTCAAAGTGCTAAAAAACTATTTTTGAGGGTTGTTGGAGAATAAATTATTAAAGAACATTAATGAAATTAAATAAAACTAAGATAAATATATGTTTAGATAATTGTATCATACGTGAGAAAATATACATGTTAACAGTTAGTAATAAGTTCGAATTGGTTCGGGTTGGGTTGAGTTATTCTAGTGAACCCATGAACCAACCAAACTCATAAGATTCTCGTTGATTTGAACCCAACCCAACCTATTCTGCATGGGTTGGGTTGAGTTGATTGTTTTTTTTTTTTTGGGTCATTGGATTTTCTGAACACCCCTAATTTGACCCTCAAAACAACCCTAGACCCGCCTCCAATTTGGAAATTTTTCGAATTGCTTGACCAATGACCCATGTTAATTGCAAATTTTGTAATTTTGGTACTCTATAAAGAAGGTAGCAAAATTTCTTTTTTTTCCAACCATTTATCATCATGACTTCATACTGCCACACCCAAACCAACTACAATTAATATGGCCCAACTTAAGTCAAAGTTACTTCAAACTTGGAAAGAAGGGTTTTCTTCATTTGCTAAGGAGTATGATTACGTTGTACTGGCAATGTAATTTTTGAACAACTTAGTTTTCAGATTCATTGATGATAGTCTTGATGGAAATAATTCTCTTTCAAGAGTAAAATATCTGATACATCGAAATTTGGTTGTCATTGATGTTAGATGGTCAGAGACGTTTTATTTTGGATGACTTATTTTTACTTTTACCTTTACTTTTGTTTTAAAATTCAAGGTGTTTTTTTTGTTGGGGGTTGGTAAATTCATTAATGAACCAAAAGTTATTGAATACAACGGAAGTGTACTGTTTACAGAGAATTAATGTAAGATAGTATACTAAAAGAATAATTAAAAGGAAACTAAAAGTAATTAATCAAGGATTAACCAAGATTAATCTGAATGTATCAAATTATCCTAATCCCATTGCATCAGTAATGCTACTTAAAGAATAGAGAATTTTTGGTTGTTCAATAATGGTTCATTTTCATCATGTTTGTGCATGAACTTGTTGTCCAGGGTGAAATTCTTAGCTTACTTAAGTGTTAATGCCAGTTGCCCAGTGTGTCAGTAGGGCTACTTTTCTTTAATTCATTTGTCTTCATGCGATCTCAAGGTGCAATATACTAATGAAAAACAAGGATCTATCCTCATTCTCTCTTTTATGTTTGTTTTATGCGGCTTAACAGGTATAGTGGAATTACCTGCGAGATGTTAAGTGGGGTGACCACTAGTCTGGAAGATGTTCAGGTTCTCTCTTTGACACTGTACTCACTGATGTTATCTACTTGCAGCAATAATTGTTTGATGAAAATTTTAAATCATTTGTGGTAAATGTACTTTGCAGAGAGATTTTTTAAATCTGGTTCACAAGGAGACTGTTTTAGTTGGCCATTCACTGGAGAATGACCTGATGGCATTGAAGATCTCTCATGATCTGGTAGTTGATACTGCAGTACTTTATAAGCATCCCCGTGGCGGCTCTCATAAATCCGCCCTTCGGATTCTTGCTAAAAGATTTCTTTCCAGGGAGATTCAACAATCTGGAAATGGCCACGATAGTATTGAAGATGCAAGAGCTACTATGGAACTAGCACTTCTTAAAATTAAACATGGTAAGTGACATTCTACTGACACTATACTTATGATGAGCATAGTTTGACAGTTCAACTCTGAAGTTCATTAGGAATATTACCGTTTAGTGGTGTTTATTTCAGTTAGTTTAGTGTTTACTGATTTGCAATCTACAATTTCATTTACTGGTGCGAGAAAAGCTGATTGAGTTTCATGTTTGATGTATTCAATATTCATTAGTTGCCACATGTGATGATAAGATGTTGCAGTGAAAATGAAAAGCCTGACCTATTTATTCATAAAACAAAGAGTGGTTAAACATATTTTTGAAGGGGTCAACTTGTTATTTGACCATTCCTCAAAAAGGGGTATTATGCTCTCGAGGAGGATCTTGTTGAATTTTTATCGGGTTTCTTTCATAATGGAATAGTAAACTAATACAAATAGAAGTCCTCGTAGCTTTTCTAAAAGGCTAGTGCTGCTGAGGTTTCTAACTACTGCCTATTAGTCTCACTATTTGTACTCATGATTTCACCTTCCATTACCCTTTTAGTGAGGGTTGCACTATTGTAGATCCTATTTCAGGGAATATTAGGCAGTGGACAATGGGAGATGTAAAAAAAAGAAAAGGCTTTGCTTTCAAACTCAGACACAGGAAAAGCTTATGATAAGGTGGACAGAAACTTCCTCAATAAGATCCTAGAAGTTAAGAGAATCAGAATGTATATTGGAGGAATTCGTTTTAAACTGTTTGGCAGTTGGAGTCCTTTTGTTAAAGCTCCCATTGTGCAGTAAACTATTCACGAATCCCTGAAATTGGTAAAGCTTCTAAGCATAAATTGGGGATTTCTTCTCTTCCTCTTTCTGTTTTTTCATTATTAGTGAAAGTTGCATCCTATTTATAGAAAAAATGTATCTCTAAGTGTTCCCTTCCTATTTTTTTGCTTATCAATGGGTGAGGGAAAGATTTAAACTCTAGAGCCTTAAAAGCTAGAATTCCCTTCATTTTTTTTCCCGTCTCCATTTGTCTGAGTAGACTTCGTGGGAAGGGAGTTAAGGTTGGCATCATTGAAGGTTTCCTTGTAGGAAAATAGAAACCAAATTTACTACTTGCAATATGTGGGTAGCTCTGAGACTGATATGATAAATGGGTTTTAACTCTAAAATAGAAAGAAGGGAGATAAATTCGAGATATATGTTACTGTTTGCAATTTGTTGAGTTGAATGCACTTATGTTTTCAATGATGGAAGATGATTGAAGTGGGGACTCATCTTTCCCTTTTGCAAAAGTGTGTTGTTGAACACACTTATGTTTTTATTCATGGAAAGTGATTTATGTGGTGACTCTTCTTTCTTTTTTCAAGACCCTGTGTTATAGGTGAGAAGCGGCTCTATATTTTGGTATCTGATAGGAATCTCAATGGAAGTATTTATTGAACAAACAACCGCCATAAAGGCAAGATACCAACACCAATGGAATTATGAACAACCACTACTAGTCTCTCACTCTCGAGAAGAGTTCCTAACCACATAAGTTACATTGGAGGTCTATCATTACCCTCCCCTTCAAGAACCACCTTGTCCTCAAGGTGATACTCTGGAAACTGCTTTTTGAAGTCATCTTATCTCCCATGTTGCTTCATGATTTGGTAGCCCTTTTTATCCTACAAATACCTCCCAGTTCCCACACTCTTGTAGATGGATTCTTTCGATAACCAAACACTCGGTCAACCATTCATCTGTTTCAGTTGGATAAGGAAGCATATATTGGACCTCATGACGCTGTCCCAGTGCTCGTTTCAGCTGAGAAACATGAAAAACGGGATGTATAGTAGCTGCTGGTGGTAATTCTAACCGATAAGCAACAGTTCTAACTCGTTCAATTACATGATACGATCCAAAATATTTAGGAGTCAACTTTTTGTTTCTCCTTGGACGCAAAGTCGACTGTCTATATGGAATCTTAAAAAAACACCAAATCATCCACATGGAATTCAACTTATCTTCTCTTCTTATCAGCAAACTTTTTCATCTTATCTTGAGCCACTTGTAAATGCGCCTTCAAAACCCGCAATACCTCATCCCTTTCCCCTAACTGTTGATCCAATGTAGTATTAACAGTTGTGGATTAACCATAGTAAAGCAAAGGAGGTGGTAGACGACTATATGCTGCCTGAAATTGAGTAATTTGTTAAGATTCTAGACCTGAAGCTCAATAAGATCTCAACAAAAGACCAAATAGAGACAATACTCTGCTGTAATATATTAATGAAATGATCCGAGGTTCCCAGACAAGACAAGAATACCAAAATAACAAGTAATCTAAATAACCAGATGACAAGAACAGTAAAAGAAAGAAAGATTCCAGCTCCTTCGAGAATAGCCGACACTTCTCCTAAAAGCCTACCACAACTTTCACTCCAAAATTTAGACCTAGTTTTCATACCCAAAACATTTCGTATTTATATCCATGTCTCTAGTGGGCCCTTAGGTGTTTTTTTCTCTCTCCTCAGCTCTCCCTCGGCATATTCCGTGAGTTTCCCATTTTACCTTTTCTTTTATATGTATGAAGGATTGGAGATCTAACATTACCACACACCTCATAATGCACCTTGTCTTCAAGGTGGAAGGACGGAAATTGTTGGTTCATCAAGTACACGGATCCCAAGTCTTTTTACTGTTTGGAAAGCCCTTCCCCTTGTCCGGCCATTCATTTACTGCTAACTCTCTAATCTCTCTTATCCTCAGGCCTCAACTGTAATTAGAATTATTTGGTTACACCTGGAGGTATGTATTGAACTCGTTGATTCTGGAACACCTTGTGGATGCTTGCTTCCGGTGGCAACTCGAGGCAACAAGCAACTGCCCTTATCTTTTCAGTATAATATGGCCCATAGAACTTTGGTGTTGGTTTTTCACTTCTCTTTCTTGCTAATGATCGTTGTCTGTAAAGTCTCAACTTTAAATACACTTCTTCTCTTTCTTGGAAATTCAACTCACTCCGGTGCGAATCTGTTTGCTTCTTCATCATATTTGGTGCAAGGACATCATCTAATCTGAACCGTAAAGCACCAGTTTCGCTCACAAAGGTAGTGCAACATTGGGTTAAGCCAGTAGCTTGGCACATAGGGGGGTTGCCATGTCTCCATATTTCTTGACAAACCTCCTGTAATATCCCATTAGTCTCAGTAATCCTCTCAATTTTGATACATTCTTGGTTGGCGGCTAGTTTACCTTAGCTCTATCCTTCTCCTCATTGGTTTCCACCCCTTTTGCGCGATCCACAATCCCAAGTGTTGTATTTCGTAGTGGCGGATAACACACTTTTTATTTTCTACACCTTTCTTTTGAAGCTTATACGACACAGTGACTTGTTTCCACCTGTGGTAATCTACACCAATGCACCACCTGCCCTCTTTCTTCTTAACTAAAGACACTGAACGTGAGTAAGGGTTTCTCCTTAGCCAAATGATTTATGCTTGACCCGCTTCAGTTCCCAATTTCTCACTCTCCCCTTTCTGAACGTACCCATACTTATAGCGTTGATGGTTTTATTTCCTTCCCACGTGAGAATTCGATGGTCTATTGCCCGCTTTTGAGGCAGCCTTCTAGGTGTGTCAAAGATATTATCATACTGCATCAGAAGAGCTTGTATCACGTGCAGCCATTCTTCGTCCCATACTTCGTCCCATCCTTCCCAACTCTTGTTCTCAGTCTTCTTTTCTTCCTCAACTTCAAACAAGGACCCTTGTTCTTCCTCCTCCCCAGCTTTCCGCAACTTTTTCAATGCGCCGTCAACCATAGTTAAGGTCGAATTCCCTCTGAGCACAATGGGTTGGTCCTTTTTTTTAATTGCAAGTGACTACGGCAACCCATGTACCCTGATCCATCCCGTCGAGCACAACCATGGTATTCCTACCACTACATCCTTCTTTCCTAAATTAAAGGTTCAAATGGTTATTTCGGGAAGTCAGTTAGATTCTTTCGCAGATTCCCTCCTCTTTGACTGTCGTAACAACTCCCATAGTTACTCCAATTTCTGAATCTCTGGTGATGGGTAACTAGTTCCGCCACAACTTTTTGTTGTATAAAAATGGGAGTCGCCCCACTATTAATCAAAAGGATCACGCCCCTCCGTTTAATCGTTCTTTTCAGCCTAATTGGTCCAACTCTTCAATTCCGTGGATGGCTCGCAGAGCGATTTCCATATCGCCACCAACCTCCATCGTCTTCATATCTACAGTTTTTGTTGCCTCAATGTCAGTCTCAATTCCCTCTTCAAAACCCTATTCCTCGTTCGTGAAAAAAACATCAACTCCCTATTTTCTCTCACCTTACATCCATGTTCATGTGACCATTTTTCGTTGCATCGTAAACACAACTCTTTACCTAGTCGTGATTGAAGCTTGCTATCGAACAACCGCTTGACTGGAGTTTCTCTTTTTGTGTAATTCCCTCGTGTGGGTATAATGATCTGTCTCGTCTAGGTTTCTCTCCGTGAAATTCCAATTCTGATGGGTTTTGGAGGATTGGCTTCCCTCCTACCCGACCCATGGGCTCCCCATTCACTAAGGGCCAACTTTATGGCAATCTTTCGGTCATTCATTAACTTGATCTTCCTCATACCATCTTCCAAAGTTCTCAGATAACGGCTCACCAATTTCACCTGTAACTTCGGTTCCCGCCTGTCTTGTGTAATTCAATTTAGTCGAACTCGTCGACTTCCTTCGTTGGTAGTTTTGAATTGTCGTATAGCTTTTGTTTCAAGTCTTCCCCTGTACTTATCATCCTACGGTTGTTACTCTGGCGGGAACAACTTACTTCATCTTAAGTGAAGTCTACCACGATAACCTTGATTTTCTCCATCACCGTTGAGTCATTCATCTTGAAGAATTACTCATCTCTACATATCCCACATTCCTGATTCACTCCATTGAAGACGAACATTTCCAACTTCTTATATTTGCTCTTATCCCCTGTCGTAGGTACAGTCATCGAAGGCGTTTCTAACTCCTCCCTTTTCTCTTTTGTCTTGCGCACCAAAACGTCAGAAGTTCCTGATTCTTCTTTTCTCCTACTTGCCACACTCTTTTTCATTTCTTCAGCTAAACGATCCACACTCTCCTTTAATTCGAGAATGATTTTCTTGAGGTCTATAACCTCCCTTTCGTTTGATTTCATTCTTCTTCAAGCTGTTTTTGAGCCATGGAACGTTTCTAGAATGAATGGCTCTGATACGAATTTGTTAAGGTTCTAAAGTTGAAACTCAGTAAAATCTTAACAAAAGATCAAATAGAGACAATACTCTGCTGTAATATATTAATAAAATGATCCAAGATTTCTAGACAAAACAAGAATACAAAATAACAAGTAATATAGATAACCAGATGACATGAATAGTAAAAGAAAGAAAAATTCCAATTCCTTCGAGAATAACAGGCAACTTCTCCTAAAAGCCTACCACAACTTTCACCCCAAAATTCAGACCTAGTTTTCATACCCAAAACATTCCTTATTTATATCCATGTCTCTAGTGGGCCCTCAGGTGTTTCTTGCCCTCTCTCCTCAGCTCTCCCCTGGCATATTCCGTGAGTTTCTCTTTTTACCCTTTCTTTTATATGTATGAAGGGTTGAAGATCTAACATAATTCCAATCGAAATTTGATACGTTGTATTCTACTCATATTCCGCCCAATGCAACCACGATGTCTACTCTTTTGGCCTTTCTCCACAAAAACAACGCAAATAAGCCTCGAGACTTTGATTCACCACCTCAGTTGGACTATCTGATTGTGGATGATAGGCTGAACTTCTATTGTGTCGATTCCCTGCCAAACGAAAAAATGGTATGGCACGTGGGCTGAACTTCTATTGTGGATGATAGGCTGAACTGCTGAACTTCTATTGATAGACTGAACTTCAGTTGTTGGCCTCAATGTTGGTGTAGGGGATCTTTGCAAAGCCGCAAAGCTACCTAAACTTGGGCTTGCTCTTGATTATTTGGCATGACACGTGGTGATAAACCGAAAAACCTTCTCTTCTGGAACCCTTGGGTGGTGAAAATTGAGCAAATGGGTTGCTTCAATTTAAGCTGTCCTTGCGAATTTTCCCTATTATTTTCTCTAGGCTTTCTAAGCCCCCAAGGCTATTCTTTATCAAACTTACAAATCCTAATTTGGATGGAGGGTATCATAATATCATCTGTTATGTTGGAATTTTGTATCTAGTCTCTAGATGCTTTTTGGCCTTGATATTGGGAAAATTATAGAAAGAAACATATTCTTACAAAATGGTTGTCATTTCTCAAAAAAGTTCTCTTGAGAAGGGTGTGATTTTGTACAAATATGACAGTGGTATGAGTGGCTTCTCAAGGAATGTACACAGTGGCTATTAGCAGCTTTTGATGGGCATCACTAGAACTGATAGCTCCTTTGGGCATTGCAGTGGTACGAAGGGTTTAAAATAGTTCCCAGGATTAAGAAAGAGTCCTAACTGATTGGAGGTTCATCCTGAATCTCTTTTCAAAAGGCGGGTCACAATCTCAACCTTTTCAAAAATCGTTAATTTTTCATTAAAAAAGAAAGAAAAGAAAAAAAACAGCTTTAATCGATCATTTGTAGTCCAGAAATAAATAGAGGCTTCCTCACAAAATAGCTATAGAGATTTGCGAAATGAGTCTAATGCCCAGAGAAAAGTAATTGATGCCGTTTATGAGTAGGGACCACCGGGTGAATTCTAATCCTATCGAAAGCCCATCCATGGGTGGTGGGTATTTATAAAAACAAAGTTTTTTTTTTCTCTTGCAGTTAATCAAGTTTAAAGCTGAAAGTGCTCTTAGAATTCGGTTTTGGGAGGACATGGCATCTAGGTTGGGCATCCTCCCGAGGTTTCTATGAAAAAAACCAATCTCAAGCTTGCCACTTTAGGGTTAGATGTGATTGATCCTGTTTGGTCGGAAGAGGGCTACAACAGGTTTAGATGGGCTATGGGGAATTAGTTACCAAGTCTACTTTTTTTTTCATTTCTTGATATTGAACAATAGGCTTGCGATCTCCTTGGTGAAAGAAATCTGGAAGTTCAAGGTTCCCAGAAAAGTGAATTTTTTTCCTCCTGATGATAATGTATTGGAGTATAAACAAAACAGAGAAGCTCCAAGGGATGTTCCCTTCTTGGTACCTTTACCCATAGGTTTGCAGAATGTATATGAATAATGATCAATCATTAGACCTAAGACGCATGGACCCACGGATACGATAGGACACGGCAATACGCTAATTTCTAAAATTTTAGGATACGAACATGTAGGGGATACACTGTTTTTTAATTATTTTCTAAGAATATATGTTAATTTGACATAAAATACTAAATGTACACTATAAAAAGTGCTGGTGATATATAATTAAATTTGCTTTCAACCACCAACTTAAGCTTTTGGATGAATTGGTGGTTTAATATGATATCAGAGCAGGTAATCTAGGGAGGTCCTGTATGCAAGTCCCTGCATTGTTGTTTTCTCACCAATTAAAATTGATTCCACTTGTTGTTGGGCTTTTCAAATATTTCAAGCCCACAAGTAAAGGGGAGTGTTGGTGATTTATAGTTAAATTTGCTTTCAACCACCAACTTAAGCTTTTGAGTGAATTGGTGGTTTAATAAAAAACATAAAATGTTAAGTGTCAAATTAATTAGCCATTTTAGTTTGTACGAGTACAAAACTTTCAACTTTAAAGGGCAGGGACTAGAGTTTGTAGATGTCATCCTAACATTTAAAATGAAAAAAAAAAATATATATATATATATAAATAAAAGAATTTCAACTTGAAATAGGCAATGGCTAACAACTAACATGATAGATAGATTTAAAGAAGAAAAATTTATGAACTTTAAGGATTGGACACTGGTAAACGGCAGTAACATTTGAAGTTGGTTGTTTAGAAGTGCACGAAAGGGGAGCTTATTCAATTTAAATTTTAGGTTTTGTGATTTTTTATATTTTTTTAAAAATAAAGTTAATGGGCTTTAAAATTTCGGCCCATTCTTCTTTATTTTTCTTTTCCAGCATGTTTGTGAAGTATCTCCAGTGTGTCCAAGCGTGTCTGATTTCTTTATTTTTTATAAAAAACTCACGCAAAATGGCGTGTTGGACACGTGTCCAGACGAATCTGTGTCCGCAAAATGTCCGACACTGATACACCTCTAATATGAAGTGTCCGTGCTTCTTAGCACTAGACCATCTGTTTCTACACTGCCATTTTGCTTTCAAGGGTTTTTACTTTCAAAACTCTTGTTCCATTCATATGTTATAACTGTTACCATTTCTTTGGGATTGACAGTGGGAAAATTATTCGCAGCAGTCTTGATTGATAACAAGCATATCTTTTGCATTGTACAGTTTAGTCCTGGGATTATCTTACCCTGTGATGTTGTGTTATAAATTGTCAAATTTAAAGGCTTTTCTATTGTTTTCCATCAGGACCAGACTTTGGTTCACCTCCATCATTAATCCGAAAGAAACTACTTAATATACTTGGTGAGAGTGGAAAGACATCTTCTTTCATTGATGATATTTCAACAGTGAAGAGATATTCCTCTGAATCATCACATGCATTTCCTGTAACTTCTGATGATGAAGCTCTTTCAAGGGCAAAAAAGGAGGTTGGCTAACTGCTGATTGTATTTGTCTGAAATTTCAAATATAACTGATATCTAATGGTTTGTTTGGGCCTATTATTGTACTAGGCAATGAATGAGAAAGTTCACTTCATCTGGACACAGTTTTCAGAATTAAATTCTTACCATAAGAAGCAGGTAGATGATGAAGAAAAATTAAATGTCAAGCTTGCAGAGTTGCTGTCATTGCTTACGTGTGATACAAAATCTGTCAACAAGAAAAGGAATAGGTCCAAGATCTCTGTTGAACTGCAGGAAATTTTGGCTCGCATGGATTCTAGAATCAATGACCTCTATACCTCATTACCTACTAATGCTATGCTTATCATTTGCACTGGTCATGGCGACATAGCACTTGTACAGAGGTATGTGAATAGCCCAACTGAAATCTTTCCTTTCCATTTATTATGGTAAATTCTGACTGCTTCCAAGTACCTAAGTTTCCATTTAATAGATCAATAGAAAATAACAAAGAATCTAGCAATTATTAAAACATGGATGACAATATACTGCAGGAGTTACCACTTTCTGCCTGCTTCGTTGAACTTATTCATGCAGTAATGTAATTACTTTGATAAATCGATTGATGAAAACTTGTTAGCTGACGTCAACATGACTTATGGCTATAAACTGTGATAAAGAAAAACTGCTTAGGTGTAAATTAGCAAAAAAGAAAGAAGAAAAACTCTTTATATGGCTAATGTATGTAATTAGCTCTTTTGTTACGACTTTCCTTTGCGCTATATTATTAGCTTTTGTTTTCACTGCAACCCCAAAGCCAACGATCTGATTGCTGAAAAGAAAATTTGTTGAATTGAATATTAGTATTGGTGGGAACGCAAAACGATACGGTTTTACCAATTGGTTAGAACTTGGAAGAAATAATTTCAATCCATGGTAATTATTTATCTAAAAGAGAAAAGATGAATAGGAGTTTTACAGGGCTCGATAGTCCCCATTGGAGTTGGCTAGATTTAGTTCTTAATTCTTCTGTCTGTGTATGTGTTAAGCACAGGTTATTTGTTTGATCTTTACGTCTAGTTCCAAAATTTGTCGGACCTATATTAGGTAGGTAAATATCAGTACCTTAGAGTTTGAATATATTTTATTTCGAAATACTTTTATAGTTTTTTCATATCAATTCACGCAAAAATTGGTGCATTTCTCATTAACTTCATTAGGAGTTGTGTTTCTAAACAGTATCTAATATAAAGTTTGATGTTATATGGATGTAGATTGAGAAAAATGCTACAAGAGCAGAGTGAAATAAGCATATGCCGTGAGAAGATTGTTAAGATCTTGGAAGAGCTCCATGCCCAAGCTGAAGTAGCTTTGTGTTTTGCATGTACAAAACATTGATTGGCAAAATCCTAAATCTCTCATCAATTTGATCCTTTGATGTAATATATCATAATTTAAGATTCAAACTTTTTGGTCGATGAAACTATACTCAAGTCAATACATCCTACATGGACCCAGACCCACATGTTGGTGGAAATCACAAATATGACAACTCAAATTGTAATTTATAATTATCATAATTACAATTAATTAGCAGGTGGTTTTATATTGGATGCTCAAATTCATTGACTTTAAAATTGTCACCTCACTTCTAATACTTTAATATACTTTTAACCATTCAAAAATTGTTGAAATATTGAATTTTAAACTTTTAAATGTAATTTTTATATCTTTGAAAAATAGTTTTGAAGGACTGAAAATATAGTAATTTTAATCCTTATTTTTAACTTTCAAACTCGTCTTTAATTGTCCATTTTTATGAACAATGAGTGTAATTTAAAATTTAAAATTTAAAATCCATGATTACAATGAAATGAAATTATATATTGATCAATGAGTTATTTTTTTAAATGCTATATTTGTGACTATTTCGAGAATATGTATATGGAGTTTTTCCCTTGTTTTTAAGTAAAATTAGTGTAAAAATTTGAAAAATTGATTTCAAGGGATGCAACAAAATTCCGGCAGGACACAATTGGTTTTGACTAATGAAGTCTTACACGTCAATCATCTCACATAATTAAAATTATCATGTTGATATAAATATCATGAGTTAATTTTATGAAAATATTGTCTTTACTCTCAGAGTAAGTTATAGATCTTGTTATTGTGCTATATTTTCATACTTTCATATTTGGATTATGAAATGATGATTATATATTTTTTCATGCTTTATGGATATCTAAAAGATTGAAAATATTGGTTAATCATTAATATCAATATTCAATCCTCCATTTACTGGTATATATCCATTTTAGGAATAACTAAATAAAAAATAAAAAAGAATTATATCTAGGGGAATTTTGTTAGTTAATTAATTGTTTACCAAAATTACATTGGAGAATTGCATCAGATGATAAAAAAATTTAGAAAAAAACAGTCTATAACACTTCTATTTTGCATATTACAAATATGACAAGTAATTAAATATATCATACAACAATTAGATGACTATCAAAAGGTTATCTATTTTTTAAATTTATTACTTTTGTAATTTAGAAAATATAGTGACATGAGTTCTATTATCACAATTTTTTTGTTATTTTTGCAAAACGCTCCAAATATATTTATCATTAAATATTATGGATGATGACATATATGACAAAATTATTTAAATTAATGGGGTCTTTTCAAAACTATAACAAATCGGCAAAATATTTAGAATTTATAGAACAATTTTGAAAATAGAAAATCCCACAGGTACACAATGCAAAATATAAAAAATGCCCTAATGAACGCGCGATTAATCGGTCATACCGCGCAAGTAATGTTGTACTAAACGATCATCATATGTGATCTTGTAGACAAAGATGCAACTCATACATGATCTTGTAGATTGCCATAAATATAAACGATCAGATAATAAACACTAAACGATGGCTAAAAACTTTAGATATAAATGATCGCCGGATATGTATGTACGATCGTGTATGTAAGTATAAACGATCATTTAGAGAAGCCAAGCCCAATCACTCATAATTGCAAAAATACCATCGAAATCAACGTGCTATAAAAAGGAGAAGACATTTGTTCAGACTTTTCGTTGTACATCTTCTTTATCAATCGTTTATTTCCTTGTACCTTCTTAAACAAAACTTTCGAAATTCTTCTTCGCCTTGTTCTTCACCTTCCATTCTCATCAATCTTCCAAAATTTGTTTCCGGCATTCTGGTCGTTGATCTATCAACACCATCGATCTTTTTCTATTCTGATCTACCCATTCAAAGAGGTTTGAATCTATATTTGTTATATTTAATTGAATAATCATTCTTATCATATGTATCTCAACTTTAACTTTTTTTTAAGTAAATAGATGGTGAGCAAGAAGCAAGCATCATCAAGTAGCAAATCAATGAAATCTAAATGAAAGGCAGAAGAAAAAAAATTTAGAAAGAAAAAGAAACGAAGGTAACAAAATAGAATATCAATATCTATTTGTATAATATTCTATCTTTGTCTACATTTGTGTAATCTTTGTTTGATTGCTCTATCTTTGTCAATATCAATATGAATGGTGCTGCGTATTTGTGAATATGTTAGAACTAGCCATTTGTTTATAACATATTGTTTATTATATCTTTTCAATAGGTCAAACACCATCAAAATGACATTATTATGGAAGATGAATATAAAAATCTTAGGATTATTGTGTACTAGAGTTTAGAGATATTGAATTAGATCAAATAAAAAATAGACCAAACAATTCATTCTCAAGTTTTGATGAACAACTCTTTTGGTCAGTTTCTTAACATTAAAATAGCCAAAATACCAACACGGTTCCTAATTTAATTCCTTAATAAGGAAGCAACGTCATCAAAAAAGACCAATGTCTTTACTTTCAACTTTAATGGACATATAGCAGAATTTGGACTGAGAGAATTCTGTTTGATGACTGGATTAAAATGGCACAAATGCCTAGAGTTAAATCTAAGAGAAAGAAAAGAGAATAGTATGAAAAATGCCCTTTTCCGTCATGACGACTTTATAACAAGAAGAGATATAGAAAGAAATTTCAAAGCATTATGCAATGAGGAAGACTCATTGAAAGAAAAATTAGTTAACCTCTATATCTTAGAAACCTTTTTAATTCCTAAGCAATAACACAACCACATAAATCTCCAACATCTAGACATATTGGATCATGAAGAAACATTCAAAGACTATCCATGGGGGAGATCACCATACATCCTAAAATGTCAATTCTTCAAGAAAGCATCATACAATGACAAGGATGCTATATACTTTCAAGGATTTCGCCTAGCTTTAATTTATTGGATTTTTGAGACAATACCAAAACTTTTCAATTTAGATGTTGGGTTTGGAAGAACGCTTGGAATTCAAGGGCCAACAATAATGACATGAGAATGTTTGGAGTCAAGTGACTGGAGGACTCTAAACATGAACATTTTATTAATTTGCTAATGGAAGTAAATTTAGACCATGTTCTATATATGTCTATCTAGATAGACAATGAAAGATTTCTATCCATGTCTATTTGGAATAAACGTTGATAAAAATCTATCACTGTTTATCAATATAGTTACTACTTTTTCACTAATAATCTCACATCATTTTACTTGTAGTACTCTATGACACCACTAGACTCAACATAAGAAGAAACAATTTTGAAATATTTCAAAGATATTGAGGAGGGGGATAAAAAAGAACAGGTAGAGGAACAGAAAAAAGAGAGAAAGAAATGGAAAAAAACATAGAAATAATAGAAAAACAAAATCTTGAATGAAATAAGTGAGTTAAGAAAATATAAAGAAAAAATAGAAGCAGAACAAATCTTGTTACGACAAGGACTAAAAGAAATAAAAAGTATGTTGACACTGGTTATAAGAAGCTTAAATGTTGGGCTATCATCAGACAAGCTTCCACAACAACAGAGAGAGAAAGAAAGTGCATATCGAGGAGTTGTGGAAAGAAATAAATTACCTACTTCTAGCCTTGGCCTTCTTGCGGAAGATGAAAAAGTTAATAATAGTTAACTATGCAATAACATATTGCTGTACAATT
Source organism: Cucumis hystrix (assembly GCA_025688845.1). NCBI lineage: Eukaryota > Viridiplantae > Streptophyta > Magnoliopsida > Cucurbitales > Cucurbitaceae > Cucumis > Cucumis hystrix. The sequence continues at coordinate 11,465,993 of CM046885.1, read as the reverse complement.
AGTGTTTGATTCATTATCTACTGCTTTCTATTGTTTAAAATTGCTTAAATTCTAAATAAAAAACAATTGTCTTTTTTCTTTTTCTATGTAGGGAACTGTGGTCTTTGAAACACAAAGTGATTTGAAAACAATAGGGATTATAGATTTAGAAACACCCGAAACAAAACTGTTGCCACAGGTTTAATTCTTTCGCAAACAATAAATCCATCACACACTATCTGGTATAGACACAGATAGAGCTCTATCTATGTTTATCTTTCATAGTCAAAGATAGTCATCTATATCTATATATATAAGATGCACAATCCAAGACATCTATATGATGTTTTTTTAACATTCTTACTTTATATGCTTTCAGATAGATGATGATGAAGAAGAAGAGAATTCGGAAACCACAAATTTAGAAACACCAAAAACACAAGTGTTGACACAAGTTTTGATTTCTTTTGTATACAATTGGTTTCATGATTGTTTATATACGTTACACGATTGTTCATTTATGTATCTTTATACTATCGTCTATATATAGACATGATCATTTATATATCTTTATACGATTGCTCATTTATGTATCTTTACACGATCACCTATATATCTTTACACAATCGTTTATATAACTTTACACGATCGTTTAGATATTTTTTATTGCAACATTTTGACAACAGATTTTCCTGTTACATTCAGACAAATGAAGATAAAGATGGAGAAAAAGAATAAGCTGAAGATGAAGAAACAGATAATGAAACATCAGACGAAAGTGAAAACAAGAAAATAAGAGGAGGAAAAATAAAACAAAACAAAGCCATGAGCAATTGGTAAATATTGTGATATTTCACTATCTCTGTCTATCTAAAAAGAATAAATAACTATCATTGCCTACCATTCATTGTTCTTGTTATTAACTTCAACAATTTCTTGCAGCAAGTCGTTGAAGAAAAGAAAATAGAAAAAGAGGATGAGAAAGTCGAAGGTGAGAAAAATCAAGAAGATACAAATACAAATAGTGAAGGAATTGTGTTCACGACAAAAGGAAAACAAAAGGTGAATCAAGTTGTTGATGTTGATGATAATGAAATTGAAGAAGAGATTGACAGCGATAGTAGTGAAGAAAATGTAGAAGAATAAATGGAAACAAAAGAAAAATTAATGGTGGGGACAAAAAAAAGCCAAAGGTTTCAAACATACTATGGAGACAACCAATCTCAAAACTGATAGAAAACAGTAGATATACAACGAAAATACGAATAAATTCTACTCTAATTGCATCTAAACTAATTTAGAGATTAACATGCATATCAACTACCCTAATTAAATGAAATTAGAGTTAATAGAAGTTATACCTTTGTAGCTTCCCGATTACTCAATATCTCCTCACGAACACAAACTCGGGATCACCACTAGAGTTTACCCGCTATTCTCCAGACTTAAAACTAGATTGTGGGATCTGTTAAGTGAAGAAAAATAGGGAAAGCAAGATGAAAATTGGAAGGTGATATTTAGGGATCTAGGTAGAGAAATAATTTAGTCAAATTTTTGTAAAAACAAAAATACAAATTTGGCCAAATGTCTTTGTAAATTTGAAATGAACTATATTTATAACCTAATTACATACAAAATTACGTGTAATTAGTTGGCCAAACCTTAACATCTAGCATTCCACTAACCATTAGTGAAACTTAGTGGGCTAGGTGTTTACATCTCATGTAGCCACCTATCCCACTACGTGTTAGTAGGATTATTTAACTAAATGTTGAATTTTCACTAACTTAGTTCAAGGGTAATATGGTCATTTGACCATTCAAGTCCAAGTCAAAGTCAAACTTTGATTTTTTCAAGTCAAAAGTCAACATTTTGTCCGTCTTGACTAGTTTCAACCTCTCGAGCATGAATCCACATTCATTTTTCCAAAATTCAAATCACATTTAAATATAAACCCGATCAAAAGTCAACATTTTGACTTTTTACAACTTTGATCATTTCCATCAATTTTGAGCTTCTAAATATGAATTCATATTCATATTTTTAATATTTAAATCACATTTAAACATAAAGCTCTATCTCAAACTTATAACCGATGACTATATCACATATATTCGTCGGTTTCTCTCTCTTTACCTAATTCGAACAATTCGAATTATTCCAACATACTGTTCTAAGTTTATTCCATATGAGCTAGCAGGGAAACATAATGGACCTATAGATTACGGGCTCCATCGATTGAAGATTAACTGGCTAAACCCTTTTAGACCGAGCTAATCAACATTCGTTAACTAGCGGGTCATTCCACTAAAGTCTCATAGTTGCACTTCCCTCCCTATAAATATATTTGTGTCCATTTAATATAACCATGATCAGTAAATTAATCCTTCATAGGTTTTTCGTAACCTCGGTTGGGTCAAAATATCGTTTTACCCCGAGATAACAACTTGCTTCTTATGTCTCATGGATCCACTATTGAATAATTGGTTTAAGGTTCAACCTATAAATCGAATCATTCTCGAACCAATGAGAGGGTGTGGCCTCTTGTTCAAGACATTGATTAAGTCCTTAAGAGAACAACATATCTACTAACCCTAAAACAGGTAAGAGTGAATTCCGTCTTGCACCCTATGTCCCTAGCCATCCACCCGATCTTACCCCTGAAATGGGAGGCTTGTTGGGTCAGCGTAGTTGAGTTGCACTCATCTATGTAGATCTAAGGATAATTTTGTGTGAATAGTAGTTCATAGTTAGCTTAGGATTAAGATTAAGTTACTTAGATCATCAATAAACGAAATAGTCAGTTTTATACAGTTAACAGTGTTATAACTTAAAAGTGACTATTTCATAGTTCCAGTCTTATGTAAACTCTTTACATAGGATGCCTCCACTTCCATGTCTCTACATGAACGATTCAGGATCACATCGTTTGTACCAACTACAAAGCGGGCCGCATCCATAGTGTCCCAAGAATAAGGCGCCCAACCTTATTCATACACTATAGACCATTTGGGCTATATACTCAAACTTGATCCACATTTATGTCTCTACATGAAGTCCAAGTCTACACTAGATAGCCTCGGGACCTTAGTTTATTGGATTCAAGATTATAGTATTCTACTTTTAATAATAAGTTTTCAATAACCACTTTATTGAATATAATATAATTTAAAGCTACGAATTACGAGTTTTAGGACAAAAAATCCAACAAACTCCCACTTGGACTAAAACTTCTAGTATGAGAAAACAACTGACAAGATATGGATTCGTATGCGTAAAAGAAAGAATTATGCAATGTAGGTAAGATCGTGATAAGTGTGTTCGGAAATTAAAGTGGTTGCGAAGGGTGCTTACCTAGACCGCCTGGACAAAATATTATTTGTGGATTACCCTTTGCTCTTTACCGTAGGATAGTGTAAGCATAAGTGTCGAACCCAAGAGAGTGTAGGATAGGTGCTTTCTTGAATGTAAGCTTGAAATGAATGAGATTAGTGATAGTGGTCTATCTCTGTCTATTTTGGATAGACAACTGATCATTTAGATATTGGTACATGATCGTTTAGATCTTGTACCAAGAAGAAAAAAGGAAGATGAGAGATGAAGAAGGAAGAAATTTTAGAAGAGGAAATGAGGAAATTGCAAACATGAAGTGGAAATATGAAGAAGGAGAAGTAATAATATGAAGAGATATAAATAAATCGCAAAGAAGAAGAAAAAGAACGAAAAAATCGTCCCACAATAATCAAAATCCAATAAGAGCAAATATGAAATTTATGAAAAAGTAATTGGCTTCATTGGTTTTTCTTAAATTGTTATATGGACGGTAAAAATTTAGCACTTTTGTATATTTATATAAATTTACTTATCAAAATGTAATATGTTTTTTTTTTCAGGCAACAAAAGTTCAAATTAGTCTATACAATGACTTGATAAAAAAGTTCAATGATGTTACGGAGAAAGGAAAATATTATAAAATTCAAATGTTGGAAATGTAACAAAAAAAATATTATATATAAAAAGTGCTCATTTCAGTTTTATTTTATGTCTATAATATTGTTATTTTTAAAATTTATCACTACATACTACTAATTCATTTTATCTGAAATATATATTAATAACAAGATTCTCATGCAACACTTGTTTTTAGTTATCTAGTAATAAGAAAGAGGTTAGAAAAAGTAGAATGTAAATTTTATAAAATAAAAAGAGAAATTATAAAAAATAACAAATTTAACAAAATATTTACAAAGTATAGCAAAATTTCAGATTATAATAACAGAAATTTGATAGACACTAATATCCTTCTAATGATAGAAGTCTTCTATGATTGATATAATCCAAAAATTTGCTATAAGTTATAAATATTTTAATTTATTTTTCTATTTTAAAAAAAACTCCAATTAAAAAACCGTTTTAGATTAAAAATAATAATTTCTCTAAATGTTGCACCCTCTGGTTGTATCAGCTATTATATATTTTCCTAATGATCATTTCAAACGTAAAACCCAAAGTCCTTACACTTCCAAACACAGATTTGATTTTAATTAAGTTATTTCATATATTTTATTTTAGTTTTCCTCTCCATATATTATCAAATTTGACTTTGACATATCAACGTTGCTCTTGATTTTAATCTTAAAAGATGAAACTATTTAATACTAAAATTGAACCAACAACAACTATTTATCTTACTATTGTAACATATAATAGAAAAATTATTTAAAATGTCAAAAAATTTAAAAATATTTAGTAATACAGTAAAATATGATAGTAGTTTATTTTGATATATCACAGTCAATCGTAAATAATATATGATATTTCCCAGTCCAAAATATTACTCTTAAATTATTTTGCTATGTTCACACGTAAGGGCCATGAACCAAAAAATACTCTAGCCATCCCTATTCTATTCCCAAGCTGTTGAAAAGTCTTGGTTTTCCTTTCAACAACTTTGATTTATTTATTCTTAGAATTGTTTTTTAACGTTTAAAACTTATTAGAAACCCAACATTGGTACCTTCCTATGATTATTTTTTTATTCATGCAAAAGATTTTTTATGCTAATTATAACCCATCTGTTACGTTTATCATAATCCATCCCAAGCGGTATTCAGAATTTCTTGTTAAGCAAGAAATAATAGCAACAACAAAAAAATAATTTAATTTAATATATAAAAAAGGATCGACCTTGGATCTCTTGATTGAGATTAAATGTCTAAAGTAGATGAGGTATGCTGAGATTGATATCATCTGAATACGTCCCAAGATTTGGTCTTTTAAAATGTGAAAGGAGTTCAAGGTGCTGTAGAATCTCTCTCTTCTTCAAGTCGTCATGAATATTTGTTTCCAATCAAAACTTGAAGAATCAGTGGGGTTGGGACTTTCTTGATGTGAGTTTTTGACTCAAAGAAAAATACTTGGAATTAGAGGCAATTTGTTCTTGAAACTTTTTGTGGATGTTGGCCAAAGTTTCAACAGTATAGGGTCATCAAAAATCTAATTAGCTAAGGGGTTGTTCGATATTCAAGAACACTCCACACATATGATCATCTATGAGTTTCTTTGATTTATTATTTTTAACTAATGTTTTTGAAATACAAGTCAAGTTTTGAATACCGTCAAAAGATTTCTTTTGCTTTTAGATTTGATTATGAATTCAAGCCGTTCCTTTGAAAATAATAAAAAAATAATTGTGAGAAAATGAACACAATTATTAGAAACTAAACATTTTATCGATGCTTTGTATATTTGTAAGGTTAGTTGATAAGACATTAATTGTCATTTTAGATATGACATTTAGATATGACAATTAGGTTAGAACATAATGATACAATGCATCCAAATTAACTAAAATCCAACTCTTGTAGTTTATTTGAAATATATTGATAATAAGAGTTTATCTATCTATTACAAATTTTGTTATATTTGCAATTCTTTAAAAATGTTAAACTTACAATTTCATTTAATGGGTTCTTTAAACACGTTAAAGTTGCAATTTCACTAAACATATCACGGGTATGCATTCTGAGTCAAACAAATCAGCTAAGAAAGATCCTGTGATAAGTGGCTACAAGATGAAAGAATTATGATAGAAAGGACGAAAATGATTGCTTTTTAAAATGTTTGTAAAGAAAATTAGATATTTTGAAAATAGCCATTTTCTTAATTTTCTTTTACTAGAAAATATAATAAAATTATGAAAATATTTAAAAACGGAATAAATTTCCAAGTTCAAAAATTAATTTAGAAGATAAACTAGTTTCTATACTCTTTTAAGTGTAGCTTTTTATAGTATAATTGAGATTAAAGAGATGCTGATCATACATCTCAACTGGACAACTAGACATTCTTATTGAGTTACACTTGCATTGACTGTCTTTTTACTTAATACTTGCAATTTATTTATTTATTTATTTTTGTCAAATTAGAGCATCATTCAAAAATTAAGAAAATAGTAACATGCTTATAAAGGTGGAAGATCCACAGTTTTATAATGCTATTTTATCAATATTAGAAACAAAAGTAGTCAAATTTGGCCATTAAAATTCTCAGCATCACATTTGTTGCACCAAAGATAAATAAAATTTGAATCTAAGGCATAATTTGATTGGATGGAACCACTTTTGTAGACAAAGCATCAGAACAGTTCTTAGCCATCAAAATGATAGTGAAAAAGAAAATACAAAAGAACACATTAGTTGAAAAGGGAGATTAGTTCCATCAATTAGCTTAAAGAAGAGGAACCCTGGAGGACACAGGGCATACATATATATTAAAGAACCAAAAAAAGACAAAAACAACAAAAAAAGGAAGCATTTTTGTTGAGAAACTGAAAGGGAATTTACAAACGCTGTAAAATTAATGCCTTCATTTCCATAACTTTATATACCTATAGCTTCTGCTTTTACTTTGTTTGAGTGCATGGCAGAGCAGCCTCTTGTTCATTCATCTCGTTCATGGTATTTGGGATAAATCCATGACCAGCAACCTCCATTCGCACGCCTGTATTAAATTGATTCATAAGAATGAAGATCAACCCAGTTTATAGCAGTTTCTTAAAGAAAATTCAAGACCCAGAACAATGCATAGTAGAGATGATTCTATTGAATTGAGAAACTGTGTGTCCATTTCAGAGAGAAAATCATTCATCATCAACTCATCAGATTCTCCTATGTTCCTAGAGGATGGGGAGCTTGAGAATCTTTCACTACTTAAAATGGTGCAGAGAAGCGATGATTCCCTTTTGATGGAGAGATTTGTGTGTTCTTCATTTCAGAGAAAACCCATTCCAATTCTTCCCAAAATTCTTAGGATACTAGCATGAAACAGCTCGAAAAATTATACTACCCAAACTGATGCCCTATTTAATGGTGAATTTGGTTGTTCTTCATTTCAGAGAAAGTTCATTCATTTTATACAATTTAACTCAGCAAGTTCTTAGAATTACTAGTGCATAAAACAGCTTGAGAAATTCTACAACCCAAAATGGTAGAGATACTGAATTTGCAAGTTCTTCATTTCAGTAGGAACCCATTTATGTTCAACTCAGTAAATTCTTACGATACTACAGACAGCCCGGAGAATGACCCAAAATAGAAATAGATCTATTCAGTGGTGATTTTCTCTGTTTTTCATATCAACACAAAAGATTAAACATTCACATTCATATCTCAAGTTAAAAAGTAGACTGAATCAAAGAAGCAATTGATTGATAGTTATGGTGTTACTGTTACCTGCCAGTGGATTTTGTTCTAATCTTGTTGCTGCCATTGCTGCTACTACTGCTACTGCTCTTGATACTTCCATTGTTAACATTAGAGCCATAAGAAAGACTTTCACTCTCAGATGAAACTGAGAGTCTTCTCTTCCACCAATCCTTTTCCACCAACTGAGGAGGTTTAGGCGAAACTTTAGCACTCATATTCAAACTAGAATCATTCTTCTTCTTCTTCTTCCTCGTCGTCGTTCCCATCGATTTCGGAAACCCCATTTTCAGATACAAACCTTCATTCTCCATACTAGTCCTACCAACCAAAGCCCTAGTTTCCTTCCTGGATTTCCGATTCTCCCTCGAAAAGACCTCCCGATCGCCGCCAAGATTAGAATCCCTCTCATCCACTCCAGTGTCTTCTCGTTGCCCTAAAACCATCGGCTGCTCCACCAAATCTCTCAACGACAACTCGTAACATGACTCCGGCATATTATTCACAATTTCCATGAGCTCCTTCTGTCCGGTAGCGATAGCGAGAGCCTTGGACGGCGGAGACAGAGTGTGGTAATTGGATCGGTAAAACTGAGGGCTCCGTTGAGGACTAGTTAAACGAAACCCATATTCGAAGGGATGATCATCCCTGAGATGAATCTGCTTACCATTCCAACTCCTGAAGATGTCGTGATTGAGAGCGGGTCTGGAGGACCTGGTTGGAGAAGGAGAAGAGAATTCCATGGTGGTGTTCAAAGCCCTAAAATCAGGGGATTCAGTAGGGCTTGAGAGAAGCTTGCGGGTGCTGCCAATCATGATGAATTGGAAATGAAGAAGAGGAGAGAGAGAGAGAGGAATAGATGGTGAGGAAAAATGGAGGTTGCGGTATGATTATGGCAGTGGAAGAAGAAGAAGAGGAAGGATTGAAGAAAGCAGAGTCATTTTCATGGGCGACTCTTTGTGGGTCATTTTTTCTCTTCTTTATTTTTTCAAATTGCAAATTCCAAAATTAGAATCTAAGACTTTATACTCCTTATATTTCTCATTTTCAATATGTTGATGTTTTTTCTTTCAAGGTGATAAATAATTTTAAAACACACCACTTCTTAGAATATTTATAAATATAGCCAAATATCATAACACACACCTTTAAATGTTGTCAAGTGATATAATATTAAATTTATCTTAACTTATTATAGTTTCAAAGCAAATAATCTATAAAAGCTCTTAATTCAAACCTCTATGTCGTTATTTCATCTCAAACTAATACTTCTTTTGTCATTTTTATATATAAATTAAAAATAGTTGAAAACATATTATAATTAGAATTTGAAACATTAAATTGGCCTCAAAGTTAAAGTTGGCACCAAACAATTTTTTTTTTTAAATTCTAACTTTCTAAGACTTTTTTAAATCATTCAAAAGATTAATTTAGTAGATGAAAATAAATTTAATATAATATACAACAAACTTCTGTCAAATAGTTCAAATTAAACCTATGAGTGGAAATTCAAATCATAAATTTTTTTAAATATATATTATAATAAATTATTATTAATTATTGATGTGAAAATAATTTAAAAAATAAATAGTCTATTTTGGTTCATATAATTTAATATAATTAAATTAATTTAGTATCAATGTATCCAGTAATACAACTAGTTTTCTACTTTAGAAATAGAATTTTGATGAAACACTATTTTATTTGCTTCTACGGTTTGTTTTTGAAAAAAAGAGAAACTAATTGTAATTATTTGAAAAGCTATACCAACCCGAAGGGAATGAGGCCTGAAATATCACAAAGGTTAAATTTACATTTTAAATATTTTTGTATTTTGTATTCAATTTTCTGTCCTTTCTCAAGGAAAAAAGAAAAAAAGAAAGAAAGGGGGATTTTGGAATGGGGGCCAGAAAGTCTTGGGATTCTAGAAGAAGACGTGGATGAGGTGGAATTTTCTAATTTAATTTCTTATGATGACGTGCTTTTATATTATTGGTTCCCCTCTGTTCCGTTTTTTGACTTTTGAGTTCTTTTGTTTTCTCTCTTAAAAAAATATACATTTTCCTCTTTTTCTATAATCTCAATAATGTCTAGAAGATGATTACGAAAATGTTCATGCAACAATGAGACAGATATGAATAATTTAATATACGATTCTGGCTAAACTACAAAACGCATCTACTCGTAAGATTTTTGTTTTTTTAAAAAAATTATCATTTTCATTTTTCATAATTTACTTTTACTACGAATTAATATTTCTGCATAACAAAATATCTTTGATACACTAAATTATCAGCAATTTTTTCATTTACACAATTCTTAAATTTAGTTATTTAACATAAATCTTATTTTTATTATTTTTTTATGAATATTTTTAAAAATAGTAAAATAAATTAAAATATTTACAAACTATATAGTAAAATTTTTTATTCTATAACTAATAGTCTTCTATGCATATCATACCATTTTCCCTTTTATTTTCTAAGTGGAGAATTGAACCTGAGACATCTTGTCCACCGATACACACATGTGCCAGTTGAGTTAAGCTCATGTTGACTACACACACAATATTTTGACTGTTTATTATATTTATAAAAATTAACCTATATTTAATTATATGTTTTTCTTTATTTTTTATTTATAGAAATTTAATTATTTTCAAAATAGATTTCTCAAAATGATTTTTTTAAACAAAACGCTTTTAAAATTTAGCTATAGGGTAATTATTTAATATTTTGTTTTTTATTGTAAATATAAATACATAGATATCCATAACTTGTAACCAATCTTTCCATAATTCTCTATTTATTCCATGTTGTAATGTGCATTCCATTAAATTTCATAGTGTAACTCATACCATGACATGCCCTATAAATAGAGGTATGTGGTATCTTTATAAAACACATCACAATTGAGTTCAATTGTTATCTACTTCCTCTCTTCTTCATTCTTTTCTTTTGTATTGTTTCATTATTCTTATTTAGTTTCTTTATTTTTTATTTCATAGCACTTTTGTTTTTATAAATCAAGTTTATAAATACTTATTATATCTTGTTAATTATCTACATTTTGCAATTATTCTAAAGAAGCCAAAGTTTAGAAACTAAAACGAGAAGTTGGTTTTAGAAGTATGTTTCTATATTTAAATTATGAATAAGAATTTAATATAATTGTACCTAAAAAACAACAAATTTTGATAAAGAACAGAAAGAAATAGACTTAACTTTTTCAAAAACAAAAAAACAAAATTATAAATAAATAAAACCTTAGCAATATAGTCTTTTTAATACTTTAATTATAGGTTAAATCATAAATTTTATCTTTAAATGTGTCAAGTTTTTACTTAGGGTATTAAAGGTAAAATTCAAATTTATATATCTAACAGAACAAATAATTTATAACAACGGTTAAACTCTTTTTATAATTTATGAATGATATAGATACAAACCTCAAATTAGGTTTAGACTAACATGGTAATTTTAGTTTTTGTTTATTTATTGAGTTTTTATAATGGATAATCTTTTTGATATAAAATATATTAAGAATATAGCAACTTTTCAAACAAATTGTAAATATAGCAAAAATTTTCTTTTCTTTTTGTTTATTCTTAAAATACCCTTGTTTTACAAGTAATTGTAATGAGTAGCGTATTTAGAAAAATTAATTAATGATATAGCAATTTTTAAAATAAATTGCAAATATATAGTAAGCTTTCTCCAACATTTTGATTTTTTTTGGTTTATTCCAAAAATAGTATTGATTTGACGCGAAAAACAATCTAGCGTTATTTCTTTATCTTTCATGAAAATAAATTCAACTTTATTCCTATCTACCAAGGATAGAAATCGAAATCTATCACTATCAAATACACAACAAAAGCATAATTGAAACTATATATTTTCTTATTTCTCATAAAAAAATTCAATTTTCTTCAAGTCTATCACTAATGAAAAGTCATCACCAATAGAACTATAAACAACAACCAAAAAAGAAGAAGAAAAAGAAAAAAAAAAAAAACTATACATTTTCACACTTCTCATGAAATATATATTCAACTTTCTTCTACTCTATTATTGATAAAACATATCATCGATGAACAATACTAATCAACAACCTCAAAAAATATTAAAAGTGGGTATTTTTTTACTTTCATGAAAATAAATTCAACTTTCTTTAAGTCTTTCGATCGAGAAACATAACATCCGTAGACTCAAAAGAAAAAAAAATTCTACAGTTTCTCAATTTTCATAAAAATATATTTAAAATTTTCTTTAAGTGTATCATCGATAAACACTAATCAAACATTAAAAAAAATATTTTATTACTTTTCATAAAAATAAATTCAACTTTATTTCATCTATTAGCAATACAAATTTAACTGATAGACTCTAAACAATATAACAAAAAAACATAATGGAACAAAACATTTTCTCACTTTTCATGAAAACATAGTCAATTTTCTTCTAACACTAATAGACACTTATCAACAATATAAAAAAAAAAAAAAACAAAGATAAACGGTGGATTTTTTCTTACTTTTCATAAAAATAAATTCAATTTTTTATAGTCTATTAATAATAGAAACCTATAATCGATACACTCTAATAATGAACAACACACAAAAAAAAAATCACTTTAAATATATTTTTTGTGATATGGTTCTACCATTAATGAAAATTTATCGATTATACAAGTTTATCATTGATAAAAGCATTAACAACCAATTTCTACAAATTATCAAAACTAAACAAAAATTGGGAATCATGCTTATATGTTTTCAAGGTTATATGCATATTTTCATCGTCAAGATAAGTTTATCAGTAATTAAAGTGCATTACTTATAGGCTAGAACCATTATTAATACTTTTTTTTTAATCATTTATAGAAAATAAAAACAAATCGTGATCCACACTAATATATTTTCAATGATATGCTCCTATAGTTGATAAATTTTTTTTTATCATTTTTTAAAGTATATATGCTATCACTAATAAATTTGTGATACAAAAATATTGGTTATAGATGTCTATTAGTAATAGAGACATATCAACGATAGTTTGCTATCACTAATAAATTGATATATTTCTTTAATGGAATCCTATTTGTTATACAAAATATTGACGAGTATGGTATCAATAATAGATTTTTATAAAAAGAGTCTAGCACTGATATGTTGTTACCATGTCTATCAACGATAGACTTAAAAACATAATTAAATTTAATAACAAAGTGATTTTTGAAACTTATAAAGAAATATTATATCTTTCTTTAGTTGGTAACGTTGAATTAAAAAAAAATAAATTTAAGGACTAATTTGTATTTTTTGATTATAAGAATGAAGAATTAAACCTCATACTTACAATTACAACTTGGTGAATTCACTTATTTAGTTAGTTTGTATGTCACTTAAACTCATTTGTACGTCAAACTTGATTTTGTTGAAATTGATGAGAAACAACCCTTTCCTATTTCAAGATTAATAATACATACCCTATTTTCATTTTCACTACCATATATTAAACTAAAATTAGTTGATAATCTTTTGTAAGGAATATTAGTGGACAAATAGTGAAAATTAATTGAATTAGAGGGACAATTAGTAGAGACGTGTGGCTTTTCAACTCAAATTTATCGTATGAAGTGGCATTGAATCATTCATCAGAGACCATCGTATTCATATTGATCAAATGATCTCTTAACTCATTGCTTTTCAACAGTTCCACAATTTAGACCCTATTTATTTATTACTTTAGGTGAGACAATTATTTGATTTTAGTTTTTTATTTATTAAATTTCTACTTATTTTCACGTTAATATTTCTTTTTTCTTATTTAAAAAAATGACATCTTTAAATATAAAAAAAATTATTTATAAAACGTAGCAAAAATCTATATTTTATCAATAATAAATATAATTATCAAATGTCTATCAAGGTTTATTATGGATAAACATGAAGTTTTGATATACTTTTTTAAATATTTCACAAATTTTACTATTTATAATAATTTTCTTTTTTTTTAAAAAAAAATTATACTTAAACAGAACTTTTTAATTTCTTGTTAAATTATAAGACAATTTTTAAAAACAATTTATTTTTAGTTTTTAAAATTTGATTTGAGTTTTCAATATATTAATATGGGATGATAGCGAATAATTCAAAAGTGAAAGCAGGTTTTACAGGCTTAGCATTTTAAAACCTTAAACTAAAAATTAATTAATTATAAATTATAATTATAAAACAATAAGTTAGAAAAGTTGATCTTTCAAGTTCATATAAGTTTTGGATTTAGATTCTATTTAGTTTTTAAATTTTAAAATATATCTTTCTAGTCTTTGTATGTTTAGTCTTAGAATTTTGAGCTTGATTTCAATTTGGTCATGTTTAATAAAGATAGTTTCATTCTTGAAATTTGAGTTTTGTTGCAATTTGATTTTTAAATATCAAGATTGATATCTATTAATTGAATTTAAAAATTATAATTAATTAAATTTTCTTATTTTCATCTAATTAAAGCTAAAATTTAAAATTTACTTCATAATTATTTCAAATTAATTAAACAACCATAATGTCATAAGATGACTATTTAATAAAAATCAAATTTAAAAGTGTGAGTCTTTTTAGACAAACAAACTTGAAATAAAACTACAATAAGAGTAAATTAAATTATAATTTTCTGAAACCTAAGTACTAAATTGAAGTTAAACTCAAAACTTAAAGAAAAGCCTAAATTCTAAGTTTTAACTTCAAATCTATTTCTTTCTATTTTTTTATAATAATTTACTTTTTATTAATACAATAATTGAATTATTAACCAAATTTAAAAAAGAAAACACAGGTTTCTAAAATTTTTAAAATATAACTTGGCTTTTACTATTAAAGAAAATGGATAACAAATGAAGAAATTGAGAGGTAGGAAAAAAATACAAAAGAGTTACCTAATAATATGTAATTTGAAAATTAAAAGGACAAAAGTATATTTTTTATAGCATAAAATTATATATGACATTGTTGTTGTTACCGAGATCACACGACTCTTGACAGTCATGCGAGAATTGACAATTGACTCCAAAAATATATTGATTCTAATTGCAAACTACAATATTGCGAATTTTTCTCCAAGAATAAGTAAGCATTTTTTATAATTAAAAAAAAAATGCAAGACTTTTAGTCCTCAATAAGTTTCTCCCAACTAACCTACGTACAAAATAGTTGTTGGGGATTTTCACTGTATTTCTTATATTACAACACTTTAACAAATTTTATTTTTGCTGTATTTATTTTTTTTAAATTTATTCTAGACATTATATGGATTTTGAAATTGGAAAAATTAATTTGTTGATATCGTTATTATTCACAAACATATACTTGATGTAAAATTAGATGAAGTATTTTGTCTTAAAAATAAAACTTGAATCGGACTACCATCCATTAGAAAGACAATGCTTAGAGGAAGTGTACAATCTCTAGTGTTTAGTGGTATAAACACTTCTATTGCTTGTGTTTAAGCATCAAAATATGTGTATGATTCGAAATTAAACCAACGTGAGTTCTTCTATAAGTCAAACTCGAGTACTCGTGACCTCTTTGAGATTTAATTTACACATCAACAAATATAATTAAAACTTAATAAGATTTGGGCAACAACATAGATTAAACTCAAAAATCAAATTATGAACATAGTAATTTTTTTGTAATTCCATATTTCCTTAAATTTGGAAACATTATATAATTCAAACAATAAGGCTAGAAATTCAAACATGTCGTCATTTTGTCCCAAAGTTGTAAATGCATGTCTCTGAAATGTTGAAACAAAATTTTACATTTTATATTGATCTAAACTCAAAAAGTTCCTTTTCCAAAAGCTAAAAATCAACAAGTATATATAAAATGCTACCACACGGCAAATTACTGGAAGTCAAAATCAATCACAAACCATATTTATTTTCAAAACCTCCTTTTTTTAGCTTTCTTTTTTCTCGATAGCGCCTTTTTACCATTCCAAAAAGTAATTGTTTTATTTTTTTTGATTAAGTTGTTTTCCGTGTTTCATTCACTTTTTCTTCTCTTGTCCATGCGTTTTCTCACATTATAATACACTTTTACTTTTTTACTTTTTGGACAAACAGAATAAGAAAAATAGCAAAAGCAAGGTGTCTCATTTATTTAGTTATATTAATCTCGAATCTATCCCTGGTTATAGGATAATTGATAAATTCAAAGTACACTATATTGACTCCAAGATGGGGCGCGGTATGGTAAATTTCACAAATACAGTATTTTATAAACAATGTTCAACTTTAGTAAATCCTAACTCTCTAGAATTTTGTTGCTGGACAAAAACGAAATTGCAGCAACATCCCTGAAATAAAACAAATATATCTACAAGATTCTCCGTTTGTTATATTTTAAACAATTTATTAACAATATCGGTAATTATTATTAAATAATACATAATATATATTTTAATAACAATTGAAAATTATATTTTAGATTAGATTACTTATTTACAGCCCAGCCCAACTTACGTTTATCAATATTTTCATTCATTTTTACTTTAAAATATATATATATATATATATATATATTAAAAATAGAAATAGAAAAATATATTAAAATCTATATGCATAATACGTTAATTATATTAAAATTTTAAAATTTAAAATGCATGTTATTTATATCTATTTTTAAAAAATATTTTGAAGATGTACATTTTTTTTTATATTATTTTGAAATATTAGTATTCTTGCTACATTTTAAATTTTAAAAAGTATGTTATTTATATCCGGGAGTCATGTAAGTATAACTACTTTGTGAGTTACGCTATTGTAGTTTATTGGTATTACATTTAACCTCTTTAGTTTGCAATTAAATATATGTTTTGATGATGAATTTGAAGACTTATGTTGTCATTTAGGGACAAGGTTCATTTTGTGTTATATGTAATTATAGTTACCTCACAGTATATTTTCACTATGAAAATTGTTGTTTTCAAGTATGGTATATTTCACGTATATATAGTGGCACCTTTGAAATGACTTACAATTTAAATATATTACAATACATTATCGTTATTTTAAATACTTTAAAAGATGCTAGTGAGTACTTAGACACCCTCCCAATTCACTCTTTAAAGATATGATAACTGATATTTTCTAAATTCAACAAATTCGAGTTACGCTAGTGTTGTTTATTGGTACTAAATTTAATTTTTTTTAGTAATGTTTATTGATTTTCATAATTAAATTTGTTAACTTATGTTATCACATTTGTGCCAAGATTCCTTTTATGTGATATGCAATTATAGATTTATTACAATATAAGAAACTTTCTATTCAAGTATGGTATTTTTCGCATATATTGTATTTCTTTATGAAGGGTACCATAGCAATGACTTGCAATTTAAGTATGTTAGAATACATAAATATTTTTTGAATACCTTGAAAGATCTAGTGTAAACTTCGGCAAATTCACAATTCACTCTCTGTATATATGATATCTACCATTTTTTAACAATCAATTTTTCAGAAATCTAGTTTTTTTACTACGTAGACAAATGTTGAAATTCCCTATCTTATATAATCAGAAATCAATTCCACAAAACTATATCATTCAATCATATAAAAGATTCAAAGTTACGATAATTCTAAAATGAGACTATCTATTCTCATGCTAAAACCACTCTGCGCAGTCCGAATGGAAGAGGTGAAAAACTCAAATTCTTTGAGCCTTCAAGCAATGTTGAAAGGACTAAACTGGCAATTCAAGAGATATCCTAAAGATATATAGTCTCAGATAGTCAAATCATAAGTAACTAGAATCTAATGAAAGAAAAGTCAAACATAATTTACATTATCTGAATCTTCAGTTCTTTTTCTTCTTCTTGGTCCTCTTCGACTTTGTCTAAATGCTCCTCAAATTCCTTTGCAGATTGCATTTAAAATTACAGTGTATTTTACAAAGTGTGTTATGTACATTCATTCACATATATTCTCAATTATAGTGTATTTTACCGTCATACATAGTAATTGAGAATATTTGTCATATCCATAATATTTGAATTTATTAGATAGATAATCATTTTTAAATATTGATTAGTTGCAGTTATTCTTCCTATAAATGAGGTGAAAATCTGTTAATATTTTTTATCTTACAATAAATGAATATTTATTTATAATTTGTATTACCTTTATATAATAAGCTAATATCTTTCACTTTGAACCATAACATTTATAGTATATATAAAAGCTCCTATATGGAGAAATTTTTTTAGTCCATTTTACCCTTTTAATTATAAGTATTTTTACTATTCATTTGATGACAATTTTGTCATTCAACTTCAATGCATGAATAATGGGTGAATTTTAACTCTTCCTCTTCATTTCTCTAACCATTCAATATTTGATTCAAAAATATTTATTATCCTAATTAACTTCATGGGTAGTGAAAGAATAATTCTTATAGGCATGATAATAAATTCAAAGAAGCATTTTAAAATTCTCTAACCTATACTTTCTACCAATTTATTCAATATAAATGTATGATATTCCTTGCTTCATTGAGCAACAAATCATTGTTAAGTGGAGATGGAAGTGCAAGGAGACAAGAATGATGTGAAAATAAAGATCAATAGTGAATAAAAAAAATCACATCATCAATTAGGAGGAGAGAAATGCAAGAAGACAATATTTATTTCTTCGGTGTTAGAGATTTGTACAAATATTTTCTTTCTTTTCTTTCATTTCTTTGTAAATATTATCTACTTTTCTATTTGGTTGAAACTATTTTTCTTTTTGTTATTTTTTTTAGTTATATAAATGAGTAGAATGAAAATTTTTCTTTCATATTCTTTTCTATTATATCTTCATTTTATTTTTCCAGCTAAAATGAGAAAGTAAAATGACATAAGACCTTCAAAATTTCTAACATTTTTTTTGGAGAGCGTGTTTTTAAATTTAAAATTTAGTATTATTTAGACGATACAAATTTAATATTTAGACATAAGCACAAAACCGAAACTGAAATATGATGAAACTAAATTCAAATCAATGATTTTAGTTACACATTTTCAAATTCTTAGCTTAGAAATATTATATGACCTTTATATTACGTATCAATTATGGACGGTTTATAAATATTCGTTACAAACATTCAAATTCTAAAATAGTAAAAGACGATAAATTAACTATTTAATCTCATAAAAACTTAACATTTTATATATACGGATATTTTCCACATCAATTATCCAATAATAATTGTTATCATGTTTCTATATATTACTTAAATATATTTTTCTTCTTCTTTATGACGTATGCTTCTTTCAATAATCTTCTATAATATAATATAATTTACAAATATTTTATAATTTAAAGATGTAATATAAATTTTTTTAAAAATAAATTAAATGTTATCACATTTTGATATCTAACTAAACTTGAAATAAAGAGACTAACTAAAAAAAATAAAAGTTTGTATTTTATAGAAATTATTTTTGAAACATCAATATCATTAATTATAATTAAAAATGAAATATTAATTCTAAATAAAAGTAAAAAATGATAAGATATAACCCTACATTAGGTAAATATGAAAATATAATTATCAGTTAAATGCTACTATAACTTATATTATTAATTTTATATTTTAAAAAATAACATGGCATCCACGTGCAACGTACGTGAAAGAAACTAAGTCTATATAAAAGGATGCAAATGGAAAAAAATTTAGCCCAATTTTACCCTCTCATTATAACTTTTTTTTAGTCTTGTTTTAGTGACAATTTTGTCATTCACATAGATATTCTGTTTGTGGTCATTTTCATTATAACTTTTAGGGGGCGTTTGGGCCCCAGTTTATCACTGTGGGCTTGGGTTATAATAACCCAAACCCACGTTTAGGGCCCGTGTAATGGAAACCCTAGTTTTAAGGTTTCCATTAATCCGTCTTCACACTTTACTCCTTCGTCTTCCATTCTCAATGCTTCCTGGTTTACTTCCTCTCAACTCGTCTTCATCCCTCTCAACTCGTCTTCAATCTCTCAACACCCCTTCATCCTTAAACCCGTTTAATCCTTCCAATCTCCACACGAAATCATCCCCTCTCTTCAATCCTTGTAACCACATTGATTTGGGTTTAATTGTCGAAAAAACTTCCCCCTTTTTTCCTCAACTCTTCGTCCTTTGGCCATCGTTTTCTTCTGGGTAAAAATAGCTATCTTCCTCTAATTTTGTTTCTCTCCCACTCTTCGTCCTCCCAATTTTCGTTGAAGGCTTCGCTCACAGTGTTGCCTCCGAAACAAATGGGTCTCCCTTTCGGTTTCGTTGAACGGCTGGGTCTTACATTTTTCCTCTGAAACTCAAGCGCTTGCATGTTCACCACTCTTTTTGGTGAACATGCAATCCGACTCGGTTTTCCCCTTCCACTTTCCCTTGCCGCTTGGACTCCCATTTGCCGATCGGGTATTTTTTTTCTCTAATTTGGACACTTTCTACACTGTGGATACTATCATCTTCTGCATTTGGGATGTTCGAGCAAGGTAGGGTTGGAGGTAAGTGGTTGGATTTCGAGTTTCTGTCTTCGCTGATGATGAGGATTACGTTTATGTATTGTCTGAATAATTATTTGTGATTAGTTCTGTTGTCTGAATAATTATTTGTAATCGTTTTTGTTTTTTACTTCAGTTTACTTCCATATTTTTTCATATTCGGTCATCCCCATTTGAAACTACACTGCGCTTTCCATGTTTCTGAT
The DNA here is from genome assembly GCA_025688845.1 of Cucumis hystrix. Taxonomy (NCBI): domain Eukaryota; kingdom Viridiplantae; phylum Streptophyta; class Magnoliopsida; order Cucurbitales; family Cucurbitaceae; genus Cucumis; species Cucumis hystrix. The sequence goes on along the minus strand of CM046885.1, from coordinate 11,445,563 downwards.
TAGTTTTGTTTCTTTGAATTATAGTTTTTTGTAATTACTTTTATTTATGTGCTTCGCTGAAAAATTATTTGATGTACTTTTGTTTCTTACTTCAATTTACGTCCATATTTTTTCATTTTTGGGCATCCCGTTTGAAATTATAATGTTGTTGTTTGTTTTCCATGTTTCTTAATACTTTTGTTCGTTTGAATTATAGTTGTTTTTGTAATTACTTTTGTTTATGTACTTCTCTCAAAAATTATTTCTAAGCAGTTATGTTTCTTACTTTAATTTCCTTCCATATTTTTTCAATTTTGGCCATCCCTGTTTGAAACTATGTCCTTGTTTTCCATGTTTCTAATTTGTTTTGTTTGTTTCACTTTCTTCTTGCTACTGTGTCTAGCAATCTGAACACATTTTCGAGCATTTTTGAATTGGATCCCTCATAGACATATTTATTTCATTTGGCATTTGAGTAACTATGTTCACAGTTCCCATTTACTTGCAATTAAGATGCCTTCTGAATTTGGTTTGGTTTGCTGTGAAGTCTATTCTCTTTATTTGCAAGCAACTGTCTGTTCTCTTCCCTTCTCTTTATTTTTAAGAAAATCTCATCCATCCATCCATAACACTGCACTGTCTGTGTTCTATTCTTTTCCTTGGTTATGCATTTGTCTACTCATAACTTATCTTTGTCTTAATATGGTAGGTTTTGACTATGTCCTCCCCTTTTCTGTACACTTCTGTCATTTGCAGATATTCCCTTTTTTTTTTTTTTTGGTATGGTCATAAAGGCATACTTTATTCACCCTCTATCCCTCTATATATAGCACTTCATTTGTTGTATTTTAGTGTGTGTTGTTTTCCTTGCTTTCTTTTCTGTTCTTTCTTCATTTGGTAGGTAAATTCACTTTCTTTTCTTCTTTTGAAGTTCCATTTGTCCTTCTTTTTTCTTTTGCCATATCTATGTTAACAAGAATCTGTTATGTTTAAGGCATATTATGGGCCATGACTTTCTTATTTATTTGAAGTATATACCTTCTTATACACAACCTTATCCACTGCCATTTCATACTTTTCATGATTTCTTTCATCTCATCTCATGTTCACTGTCCATAGCCATTTTAAGGGATGTTGATGTTGTATGACTATTTGATATACATTTTATGTGTCGATGTTGTATGCTTATTTGGTTGCATTTCTATAGCTATATATACTTTGCTGCACATCCTGTTGCTGCATATTTTGTATTCATGTTTGTAATAATAGATCCAGTTTGTTATATCGAATGGATTCAATTCCTCTGAGGCACAACATTTTTTAAAATAACATGAGCTCATTTTCTCATTCATTTTAATGAATCTTGTTTTTTCATTTCGACATCGACATTCCTCCAAATAATACGGTACGTAAGCGATACACTTCATCCTTATACTATTTTTACTCGTACTTGTGTTATGTCGGGACACTGATTTCCTTACTTTATTTGCAGGATATCCGACTTCATACTTCGGTCGTCAGAGGTACGAGGCATTGGCACTTTTTATTGTAGTACTTTATTTTCAAATATTGTCGTTTACTATTTTAGCATTATACTTTATTGTACTTCGGACTTTAGTGACCGTATTGGGTATTAATAAATTCTGTTTTTTTCATGATTTAAAATTTCATTTCGTACTTCACAGTTTGTTTCGGTTTTCGAAAATTGTCTTCGATTTTCAAAACAATCGTAAAGAAAGTGTATATCCACACAAACGGATGAATAATATGAAAACTTGAAAAGTGTGAACTCCATTTCGTACTTCACTACTCTATTTTGGTCATATTTCACACACTACTCTATTTTTGTCATTATTTAAAAAAAACTATATTTTTTTAAAATAACCCAATATAAAGAATTGATTTCAAGAACTAATTTTGTTTTTAAATTAGAATTAAAATAGCCTAAATCTCTATACTATTAATAGCATGACATTTCCTTGATCTTGTTAGATATTTGCTCACCAAGTACAAACATTTAAGCCTTTATAATAAACTAAGAAGGTCATATTAATTATGAATAAGAAGGTCATATTAATTATGGATAAGCTAAGGTTTGTAAAAAAAAAGATATAAATTTGAATTTAAAAGGTGGATCAAAACGAAGAAAATTGCATTTGTAAGACAAACAATAAACCATACACTAGAAAAGTCTATACATATTATGAATATGTTGTAACAAATAAAAGGGAAGAAAAAAAAAACTCTTTTAACTTAGAGTAGCACATGATTTGAACAAATTGATATTGTTAGGTAACAATCTTAAAAGAAATTGTTTTGAAAAATATCCTAAAAGAAATTATTGATATTGCTAGAAAAGTATAATTATTTAATTTATTCTTCTTTTACACATTTTATTAAATTTAATGCTCATAATTAATATGAATCTCTATTAAATTAATTTAACAAGGTCAGGTCATGTATCAATACGTTTTTGCCTAAATTTCGGGTTTACACTTTTCACCAACATTATAAAAACAAATGACCACATTGTAACTGAGTTTTAAAAAAAATTGGCAACTATTTTTTTTCCATATTAGCCACGCTTTTCAAACTGAACAACACGAATTTGGAAAAACATTTTGGTCATGTATAGTACATACCCATATTAGCAACATATTGGTGACGCATTAGTTCCTTTTACATAACTATAGTTTACAAGTACATAATGTATTATATTCTAATGCATGCATTGATGGTGTACTAGCATTACAGTTACAAAAATAGATCGTGAGGTTCGTAGTCGCTACCCTCAAATGGCTAACGAAAACATTCGCACTATAATAGCTGTATTGACATCCACCCATAATCAGTTAGTACTACTATTGGATGCACTAATGAATGACAATAAGCGGGTGACACATACACCGTACGAAATTAGGCATCAAATTAGACAGCTTTCACACTTCCGTATGATCCACTCCTCCGACCTCGAATGTCGTCAAAGTACCAGAATGGACATGCAAACTTTTCCATTCTATGTCACTTACTGAGGACGATTGCTGGTCTGACGTCGATCGAAATCGTCGATGTCGAGGAGATGGTCGCAATGTTTCTGCATATATTGGCACACGATGTCAAGAATAGAGTCATCCAGCAAGACTTCGTGCGATCAGGAGAGACTGTTTCCCGTCACTTTAACCTCGTACTATTGGCTGTGTTGCGATTGCACGATGAGTTATTGAAGAAACAACAGCCAGTGACTAACACATGCACCGATTCACGTGGAGGTGCTTCGAGGTTCGCATATTACTAAATTCTGTTACTTATCAATCACGAAGTCCAACTACTTAAATGGCGCGATATTTCATTCTGTAGATCTGCCTTGGGGCATTGGATGGCACGTACATCAAGGTGAACGTGCCGCAAAACGATAGGCCTAAGTATAGAACACGTAAGGGAGAAGTTGCCACAAACGTCCTCGGTGTGTGTGATACGAAAGGCGACTTCGTCTTCATATTGGCTGGCTGGGAAGGGTCTGCAGCAGATCACGCATTCTTTGAGATGCTATTGCACGACCAAACGACCTGCATGTTCCTCAGGGTAATCAAATGTTTTATGCCTCGAACATATACTACCTACAACGTCAATCAAATTAGTTAGATGTGACGCATTCGTAACAGGTTATTACTATCTATGCGACGCGGGATATCCCAATGCAAAGGGATTTCTAACTCCCTATAAAGGACAAAGATACCACTTGCAAGAGTGGCGAGGAGCGGGAAATGCCCCTGCCACCGCGAAAGAGTACTTCAACATGAAACATTCCTCCACTAGGAATGTTATTGAACGAGCGTTCGGGTTGTTGAAGGGTCGATGAGCAATCCTTCGCCGGAAGTCCTATTATCCCGTGCAAATTCAATGTCGAACAATTCTAGCATGTTGTCTACTACACAATCTCATCAACCGCGAGATGACGAATGTTGATTTCGTTGATGACGTTGACGAGGGAGACTCCACGTATGCGACGATTGGAGGTGATGACATTCAATTCGTTGAGAACTCGAACGAATGGACGCAGTGGAGGGATGATTTGGCTGCCGAGATGTTCAATCAATGGCAGTTGCATAACGAATAGACTATGCGTGTCGATTTAGTATTCCTGTATTTGTTTTTAGTTAGTATTGGGTGTGTCTTCCTGTACACTTGAATGTATGTATGCAGTATAAAAAACGAATTAGACAATTTTGCCTTCCTGAGTATTTTAACAATTTTGCCTTCCTCTGTATTGAAGATACTGATTTGTATGCATCGTTGTAGGATTGTCAGTATGACAAGTTCATCACGTGCTCCTAAGCATGTATGGACGAAGGAGGGGAAGGCAACCCTCGTGGAGTCTATGGTGGAGTTGGTGTCTGCTGGTGGATGGAAGTCAGACAATGGCACATTCAGACCCGGGTATCTGGCACAACTTCTGCGAATGATGGCGGCGAAGTTGTCGGGATGCAATATCCATGAGACCACAGTCATTGACTGCCGCATAAAGACGTTGAAGCGCTCATACCAGGCAATCGCAGAAATGGGTGGCCCGTCATGCAGTGGGTTTGATTAGAATGACGATGCGAAGTGCATCATTGCTGAGAAGGAGTTGTTTGACAACTGGGTCAGGGTATGTGAAAAGTATAATTCACTTATATAATTTTTACTTCAATATGAAACAAGTCTAATATTTGATTTTTCTTTCCTATGCAGAGTCATCCTGCAGCCAAGGGCCTGCTAAATAAGTCTTTTCCGTATTAAGACGAGTTGTCGTATGTATTCGGGAAAGATCGTGCAACGGGAGCCCATGCAGAGACATTTGTCGATGTCAGATCGAACGTTACTCTTGGGTTTGAGGAATTTGCACACATGGATCTCAATGATATGGAATTTCCTTTCATGTCCAGCCATAGGTTTAACATGTCCCCTGACGACATCGCACGACCAGGTCGAGGAAGCGATAGTAGGACGACTTCAAGCGGCTCAAAGCGAAAGCGAGGAGGGCAGACTTTGGAAACAGCTGATGTCATTAAGAATGCCATGGCTTGCCAAACTGACCAGCTGAGGCTCATTGCAGAATGGCCGCGGTTGGCACTCGAAGATGAAAGCAAGGTCCGTAGAGAGGTCGTTCGCGCATTGCGTGCCATACCTCAGCTCACTAGGTTGGAAAGGGCACAATGCAATCGAATACTAATGAACAATTTAACGGACATGAAGGGTTTCCTCGAATTGTCAGATGAGGAGAAGCTTGACTACTGCACGGTGATCATACGAGGCGCTAGCTGATTGTTTGTTTTACTTCCACGGACTATTGTTATGGTTTCTTTTTATGACTCTATCTGTTAACTGCTTTTTATTGGTGTTTTCGAATGATATTGCAAGTCATGTGTTTTTTTTTCCAATGATTCATGTAGTAAAATTAATGTGATGTAATTTAATTTTTATTTATAATATATGTATATATGTATATATATGTATATTTGCACCCGTTATTCCACTTTTACATGTTGCGGCACAATAGATAATCAAACGTAACAAGTAATCGACAACATGTTCAATATGGACGAAACCAATCCATAAATTAAGTCAATTACTTTAGGCGACGTCGGATGATTTGGAAAAAAAAAAAATTCACTTTCACTATTGGATTTTAAATATGAATTTGCTAAAAAAATTAATTAAATAATAAATATATCACATCACTACCAATATAACACTTTCCCCAAACACATCTTATCATAAAACAATCATAACACTACCTAAATAACCCTTCCCCCAAACACATCTTATCATAATACTATCATAACACTACTCACATAACCCTTCCCCCAAACACATCTTATCATAACACTATCATAATACTACTCACATAACCCTTCCCTCAAACACCTCTTATCATAAAACTAGTTTTATCATAACCCTAACCCTTCCATAACTCAACCCTTCCCCCAAACGCACCCTTAATGTTTGCTTTAGTGGAAATGATTTTTTAACTTTTAACTCTTTATTATAACTTTTCTCAAAATTTAAAAAGTCTCTCCAATTAATTATATAATTTAAATTTATCAAAATCCATTCACATTTCTCTTTCTCTTTTAATCTTATATCTCCCAACTATTCACATTTCATTCTCTCATATTAACTCATTTTGTATCTCTTTCAACTTTTCAAAATTTTCCTCCTCAAATCTTTGGATATAAATATCTCATTTTTTTGTTTTTCATTAATGTTCACAAGCACAACACAAAATGCTAAGGGTGAAATAAGATATCATCAAATCAATGCTTTTCTATAATCTTCTAATTTTTTTAAAAAAATTTTGTTGTCTATTTTTTTTTTATATAGAAGTATTCTTGTGTATATTCCTTCATTTATAGGTTTATTTTTAGTACACAACAAAAGTTGAAAAAACTTAAACCACCAACTTCGTGGTTGACATGTACATATGTTTAAATCATGTAATATTGAGAATCTTGCACATGTTTTTATTTATTTATTTAATTTTTTTTTATCAAAACTATTTTACTAATGAAATAGTTGAATGACTTATACTTTAATTTTATTCAAACAATGTAAATATTGTTGGAATTTATTAAGTATACATAAAGGTAATAAAATGTATAAAGTAACAAATATTAAATTATTTCCTTTAATTTTTACCTTCAAAATCATTTAAAAAAATTATGATACAATGAGAATTAAGTTGTTCAAGTACTAATTAATGATTAACTAATGACATTTGTTAGCGAAATTTTTTTATAACATATTTATGATATTTATTTTATTGAATCCTTTGTTTTTATATTAACAATTGCATGCCTATATGAGTAAAATATTCAGTTTCATATTTGCATTAAAAGAATGTACAATTTCATTTCAAATTATAACTAAAATAAAAAAAATAATTTTTGAGATAGTGTATTATGATATTTCTAAATTTATTATTAATTTTTCATTACAAAGAGAATATAAATATGAAAATATTGAAATAACTGTTTCAATTTTATAAGGTTAAAGTTAAAACTATAATTTTTTCATGTGTGATTCTCATGTTATGAACGCGTTGTTCACTAGTATAATTAAAAAAACTTCAAAAAAATATATTTAATTTTAAATAACTCAGAAAGAATTAATATTTGTTATCCTAAAATAAATGAATATTTATTTATAATTTGTATTCCTTTTATTATTTATAATTTGTATTCCTTTTATATAATAATGTAATATCTTCCATTTTGAACAAGAACATATAATTAAAAAACTTTTAAAAAAATCTGTTTAATTATAAATATCTCATAAAGAATTAATATTTGTTATCCTAAAATAAAGGAATATTTATTTATAATTTGTGATATAATAATCTAATATCTTCCCTTTTGAACTAGAATATATAATTAAAAAATGTTAAAATAATCTGCTTAATTTTAAATATCTCACAAAGAAAAAATGTTTGGAGATCATTAAAGAGAAGAAAAGGATGACATGTGGTTAGCGTGGGAAGAAGAAGTAAAATTAGAAGAAGAGGAGGATTGAGAGGACAAGTCGGAGGAGTGCCTTCTTAATATTTATTTCATGTTGTCAGCGACTCTAACGATAGGGTTAGATTTGAACTTACGACAGAAAAGCATGTGAGCATTAACGGCGGCTTGAATCCCACCAGCAACTGAAAACGGCGGCTGTGGCGGTGAGTGGTGGTTGTTTTTGGATCTACAAAAGATTTTATAGAACAATTTATCAATTTAATTTGAGAATTCCAAAAATAACTAAAAAACTAGTTTTAATTTTCTTATTAAGACTTAAAAGCTAAACATGCTTTCTAATTATAGATTAGAGAAAGAAAAACTTACTTGTTTGGTATCTCTGAATCTACAAGATAAATCTCTAAATTGGAACACCCGACCTTCCTATCCTCTGGGATGCGATTGGTTTGTGGGAACCATTTTACCCCTAGGTTACCTCTAGTCCTTACATACCAGTGCTCCTCTAATGAACAACCTATTTATAGTCTAACCAATAAACAAAAACCTCTCTCGTGCCATAGAGAGGGTAGGACCCTTTGTTCAAGTCCTAGAGACACCATTTAAGGGAACACTCATCTACTTACCCTAAAGTAGGGAATGAGTGAATTCGATCTTGTGTAATTATGTTTCCAGCTCCCCACTCGGTCTTGTTCCCAAAATCACAAGCTTATTGAGTCGGCAATCTGGTCACTCTCACTCGTACAAATCAAAAGACAATCCCTCGCGAACAGGAGTTCATAATACACTTAGGATTAAGACTAAGTTGCTAAGGTCATCCTAATGAAATAGAAACCTAACTAGTTAATGGAGTTACATCTAGTGGTTACTATTTCGCAATTCGGTCTTATGCAAACTCATTGCATAGGATACCCTCACTCGCATGTCAACTACACGAACGCGTTGGATCATTGCGTTTGTATTAAATACAAAGTGAACCGTATCGATAGTGTTACTAGGATAAGGTACCCATCCTTATCCCTATACTATAGACCCTTTAAGCTGATCTCAAACATTGATCCCTGTATGTCTCTACATACTGTTCAAGACTCATCAAATAACTTAGAATGTTAGTTTATTGGATTTGAGTTATTAAGACAAAACTAATAATATAGTTAATAATAATTATTACAATAATAGCACTTTATTAACAACGGTCAATGGATTATATTTACAATCTATGAGTTTTAGGACATAAATCCCATTATTGAGAACAAAGGCCACAAAGTCATTTGGAGTCAAAATTGACCTTCACTTCAAGAAGAACGACGATTAAATGCTGAACGGTGGGAAAAGCATCTAGTGTTTCGACGACGGTGAAGGCCTCTAATCCATAGTGGTGAAGGCTGAAGGGCGATGAAATCTGGTGTTTCGACGTTGAACGATAGTTGAATTAAAAAGTTTGATTTGGGATTATTTTGGGATTGAGTTTTAATTACGGTGTAATTCTCTTTTTCCCAATTATTATATTTTAGTAGGTTTATTTGTACTAGGGTAGGGGCGTTAAAATCTAATTTGTAAGAATTTATTATTTCATTTTCTAGTTTTTCCATTTTTATAATTAAAATAAATTTTGTTATTTTACAAAGTAAACTTGAAATTTTGCCATTTATCTGGTCGCACCTCCTATTAATATTGAGATTTGTTAGTCTATGTCAATACAATACCAATACAATACCACACTAGCTTTGTTGTTAGTAAAGCGATATGTTTTAGTTAAAATTTCTCATTTAGGATAAGATATTATAGGATGATATTCTAATTGAAGTTCGACGGATTAAAATTTAAGGTGTAAACTATATTTTGGTTAATGTATTTTTAGCTTTTTATTTAAGTTATTTTGCTTAACTTTTAAAATGTTCAATTTGATCATAGTTATGTTCAAATTTAATTTCTTTTAGTCATCAAAATATTCATTTTAGCTATTGTAGTGATCTATTTACTTTTTTTATCTTCAAAATTTTAATATTAAATTTATACACGGGAAAACCCCTTAATTAAAACAAATTCATGGGATGTTTTAATTAATTTTGAGAAATAAAGGTGACATGGTACAATTTTGAAAATATGAGATAATTAAGATTGAACCTAAATAATCATTTTTCAAAAGTACAAAAAATTCACCAAGAGTAACGTATTGATAGTCTAGGACCTATTATTAGTTAGTTTTTGCTCCGCAATTGTATTATTCTTAGACTGTTTTCTTTGTAGAAACTGATTAATTAAACGAAATTGAACATTTTGGATGTCAAAATGGAAGAAAAGAGCCCTAGCATGGTAAATTTGGACCTAGGCATGAAGAGATTGCGATGCTATGTTGCTTGATTAGGAAGATATAGTGAGAAGTACTAATTATGACTTTGTGTAATGCTAGGTTGCATGACTAATAGCAAGAGATGGGTATTTGACTGTGTTGCGCATGAGGAAATGTTTATTTTTCGTATGTCCTATTGTAACTTTGTGATTAGGCTTGCCTGTGAATGCCATGAGTAGATATATTCTTTGATTTATAGGTTGTCGGTGGATGGTTTTGTAATTAATTTGTATTTAGATTTTATAGTTTTTGATTCTTCATCAATTACTTTCTAGTACGGGTATTGTAACAACCCAAACATTACATAACCACCTAAAGTGTTACTGTATCCAAATTTTGAGAGAAAAATACAAAATAAAAAACAAATCGAAAGCTAAAAGGAGAAAACATAAGTCAATAAAGAGAATCTGAAGATTTTTTTTGGAACCATAATTGGCAGAAAAACAAGAGTTTAAGAAAAAAAACCACAAGAGAAAGTAACTAAAAGGAAAGTTTTAGCCATGATACTAGCTATTGTGTTAACAACAAAAAATTAGTCAAAAACTAATCTAAAAATAAAACGACGGAAAAGCAAATACGAAGACTCATTCTTTGGGCTGTACAACAATGTCCTATTCACCACATCACACTCCTGAAAGAGAAATAAAAGAAGGGATAGTGTTGCAAATAACACTCAGTAAGGGTGTGTTTAGGGAAGGGTTGGGTTATGGATGGTTAGTGTTATGATAAAACTAGTGTTATGTGTTTGGGATAAGAGTTATGTAGGAAGAGTTATGAGGTGATTATAATAAAATGTGTTTGGAGGAAGAGTTATGAATGAAGAGTTATGGGGTGATTATGATAATATGTGTTTGGGGGAAGAGTTATATAGGTAGTGTTATGAAATTTATTTTCTTATACATTTTTTTTTAAAATTCGTATTCTAAATCCAACATAAATTTTGTATATTTAATTTACCAAATTATCCTATTTTCTTAAAATAATTTTCAGTAGTTTCTTTAAATGTGCGTCTATTTCCAACATTTTTTTAAGTAATCGTTACGTGCGAATAATTTATTGATTTTTTAAAAAAATTTGTATTCTAAATCCAATACATAGATTTCGTATAATTAATTTTTCGAAATGTCCTATTTTCGTAAAACATTTTCAGTCATTTTTTAAATACGACGTCAATTTTTAACTTTTTGGTAATTGTTACGTGCAAATAAATTATTAATTTTTTTTTTAAAAAAATCATATTCTAACCCCAATACACAAATTTTGTATATTTAATTTACCAAATCGTCCTAGTTTTTGCAAAACAATTTGCCTTAATTTCTTTAAATATAACATGAATTTTTCAACCTTTTTTTTAAGTAATCGTTACAGTTGAATAAATTATTATTTTTCTTTTAAAGATAAAACAATCTTAGTTTTCTTCTTACCTAAACATTATGTTTTTTTTTTTCTCTTTTTAAATTAGAGGATTGTGGTTCCAAGGAGCAACAAAAATTGATAAAAAATTATAATGAATCAATGAAAAATATAAAAATAAGGAAGAAGAAAGAGAAAAAAAAAGTACATTTTGAAAAGTAGAAGAATAATTTGGTAAATAATTTAGATTCAAAATTTAATTCAAATAAATCTTAAATCAAATTTCGCCATTAAATTGATTTTTTTAAAGAAAAATTCTTATACATTTAAAGTTTAAATACTTTCAAAAAAAATATTTGTTATACATTTTTTAGGTTATTTAAGGATTCAAAAGTTATTTAATTTAATATTAAATCGTCTAATTTGATTTTGTTTTGATTTTTTTATGAATTTAATAAAAATAATTTTTTTAGAAATTTTTTTAACTTAAATTTATCAGAAATAGTTTATATAAATATTTGAAAGGTGAAAAACGAATAAAAGACATGAAATAATAAAGTTAAAAAAAAAGTTTAATACGAGGGCTAAATTCGTAAACTAATCATAATTAGTATTTAATTAAGATTAATTTCGTAAATAAAATAAATTAAAAAAATATTATTTTAAGATTATTAAATTAATTAAAAACAAATGACATTTGATAAATAAAATAGTAATTTTTTTTTAAAAAAATGAAATAATAAAATTATGGAAGTTGAAAATATAGGATTATGAGGAGTTGAAAAGGTAGGTTTATGGGGAGTTGAAGAGGGATTGAGAAAGAAGAAAGAGAGGGAAGATGAGTTATGATAAATCTAAAACAAGGGTTATGATAACCCTTCCCCCAAACAAGGGTTGGGTTACCATAACCCTAATCCAATAGTGATAACCCTTGAGCCAAATGGCCCCTAAGAGATCTTAGACAAGGGCTATCATATTTGAGCATGTCACTCAATTGAACAAACGAATATGACTCTTACATCGAACTAGCATGAGAATCTAGGATAAAAAAATGGGTCTCACTAAATCTTCATCATGCTTGGAACCAGCTGTCGAAAGTTAGGGGTGTAAACGGATTGGTTGAGTTGGCAACTCGAATTATATTACCAATTCAACCCAACCCATATTTATGGATTGGATTGTCGGATTGTATTGTTTTTTTAAACGATGACTTTCAAATTTGATACACGATCTTGGGCCTTAGTTACACCGAGATTCCCCAGGATGAAATAATTCTGCCTTTAATTTATTCGATCTCAGGCATACATTGTCCCGAGGTACCTTAGGATGAAAGAATTCTTCCTTTAGTTATTGGATCTTGGGCCTTAGTGGCACCGAGATAGCTTGAGATGAAAGAATTCTTCTTTATTTTATTCGATCTCGAGTATACATTGCCTCGAGATGCCCCAGGATTAAAGAATTCTTCTTTTAGTTATTGGATCTCGGGCCTTAGTGGCACCGAAATGGCCAAGGATAAAAGAATTCTCTTTTATTTATTCTATCTTGGGCATACCACAACAAGAAAAACCCTCTACTATGATAGTTTTTTATATCACAAAATGGAGGGAGAGAAAAAAAACTGTCACAAAAGGAGAAAAAACGTGTTTTGAGCGAGAAAGATCGGAACTTTTCAGATAATACTTTTCGCGACAGTTATTTGATGTCATAGAACATACATAAAATAATTTATTTAATATATGAAAAAATTAATTTTTTATTTATAATTTAAAGTGAACTAAGTCTTTTCCCCCAAATCAAAACCCTCGTTCACTATTCGCGAAGTAGCATCTCCAAACTAGAAGAAGGTCATCTCCAAACGACGCCCGATTTCGTCACCATCACCGCCCGGTTCAGTCACCGCCACCGCCCCATCGTGCCCTTCTCTTCACTCCAGCGCCGCCGCAACCTCCTCTACTGGACAACGAAACGTCCTCTGCGGTAGTGGACATGAATTTGATGACTAAAACGACGGCGTTTCAATAGATTCGAAAACCAAAACCCCCCGTCCCACTTCTTCTGTCGTCAGTATATTCTTTTTAATTTTCAGAATCTCCCAAATGCTCTACTTTTTTTTTTTTTTTTTATGGGTTTCTTATTCTTTATTTTATAAAACGAAGAAGAACAAAAAAACCCAGCAAGAGGACAACGATTTTCGTCCCAGGAAGAAGGAAGGTAAGAAAAACTTCTTCCCTTGTCAATTTCTTATACTAATCCCTTCATGAACGACTTCACTTTTCTCAATTTCTTCTCCCTTTTTTATGAGATTCATTTCTCTTCTTTTAAGTTTTAAATAAATATAGCGTTTCTGGCGCTTCAGAATCTCCCCATATCATAAGATCAAGATTTCGGTTCCAGTAATCGAAGCCGTTCAAGTTGTAATACATGGAGATTAGTGGAGCAACACAGGCCTTGAATCGCGTTCCTTTATCAGAAGTTGTTTCTAATTGCGTTAAATGATGGTTTAAGGACATTTTGAAGGAAGCCAAAGCTGGCGATATCAACATGCAGGTCTTGGTGGGTCAAATGTATTATAGCGGTTATGGGGTTCCTCGAGATGCTCAGAAGGTCAATTTCTTCCCCCATCAATTTATGAAGATCCCATTGCTTTATCAATTCCTCCAAAAATCATGCCTAATTTACTTCACTTCTGAAAATTTTCCGCTTATATAGATGTTTTTGGGTATTATTGGCCAACCGTGTGTATTGTATGTACTGTAAAGTTTGTTATATTTCGGCTAAAAATAGTTCTTAGTTTTCTCTGTGGTTTTTGGTTCTTTATAATTTCTGGATTTTTTTTTGTGAATTTGAGGATGTCTTAAGATCATCAATTGTTCGAGAGTTGTGTTAATGGATATTTTTTTATAGTTTGTTTACTATTGATTTTAGGGAAGAATTTGGATGACAAAAGCATCAAGAAGGCGATCGTCGGTCTGAAAAGTTAGTGATAAACATCCAGGTTGATTGTTACAATATAAATCTCTTATTTGTTAATGTTTTTTTCCTTATCTTATCCATCCTCTTTGAACATCTCTTGCTAATTTCATAAGCTAACATTGATTGTGATAGGCTATAATGCCAGTGATTCAGATTCAGATGAATTGACTCCTGATTCTTAACCACACCAGTGTTGCTGATTTCTCTATGTCATGTCAAAATAACCACTGGTATCTCCTCCACAACATGTCTTTTTAGCAATTTAACTTGTTATTCTTTGTCTTTATGTGTGGCATCAATTATTATTTCTTGCACATATGAAAAGTTTATGAGAGCAACTTCGGCATGCATAGTTTATTGTTTGTAGTCATTCCTTCTGTCATCAATATTTTTGCTTATGCTGATTTTCACTATAGCTACATTGATGCCTTTCAATCAAGATCATAAAACATTAAATATTATCAAGGCTTTTCCCCCTGAATTAAAATGTTCTAATTGTCATATTTGTCTATTTTTTATTTTACCAATGGACAATTTTATTGATGAGACCTTACTAAGTAGTACAATTAGAGTGTTGTATTAAATGAGTATCCTAACCAAAAATATCTTTTATAGTCAGAGGCAATCATTGTCTTTTCAACTTTTAAAATGTGTAAAAATTGTTTTTGTTGTAGACGACTTTACTGGAATAGGATCCATTCTATAGGATGTACATTTGTGTCATTGAGTTCTAAGATTATGTTTGCGGGACATTCTTTTTTGAACCTATAATTTGTGAAAGATAATTTGATGTTATTTCCTATTTATTTTATACCAGATGCAGATTGCAACTGGAAGATATCATACGCTTCTTATTCGGTGTTCTTGTGGTTCCAGCTTATGCGGTGTTCTTGGTCATGGCTCTAAGACTACACAATGTGTAACATTTACCCGAATTAATTTTCACCTTCTATATATGTTGAGCAAGTTTCTGCAGTTCAATCTTATGTTGGATTGGATCTATATTATAATCGTTATCTGTTTGATCTACTATATACTGTATGGATGTTTTTTTTATTATCTTTCTAATCCCAAGTAAAATGTACAGTTTTAACTGTTGGTGTTGCTCTACTGATTTGATCGGTGAGTATAAGAAAAGTTGATGTCTATGAGTTTCTATATTATAGAATTTTGATAGTCTTATTGGTAATTTGAATTATTAGAATGTACACTTTTTGCATTCTTCCTTTTCCTTTCTTCTGCTTGGGATGTTTATTTGTGTGCGAATTATTATAGATACTATTTGTGTTCTTCCTTTTTTTTTTGCAGTAATTTATGTCTTCTTTGGGTTTTATGATTTAATTGTTGTGTTGTTTTCTTGAATTTATAGGTTGGATATGCTTCAGCTGAGAATTGTTAGTTGAATAGAGAATCATACAACATTTTAGTTGGAGGTATATCTTTTCTGTTAGAATTTTTCATATAGAATTTTGGTATTTTTTTTCGATGCAGATAGTTGTATCAGGTACGAATTTCTCAAATAATTCCCAGATTTTTGTTTTTCGCTCATTAACTTGTTTAGTTTGTTGCTGAATTCTACCTTCCAATTCTACCAATAATTTTCAAACTCATTTTTCCGTTCTTTTTAATCTTTCCGTTGTAGGACCAAGAGAAAAAAATCAACTCGAAAGTCACAAACCTCGAAGTTTAGTGTCAAAGCTTATAATATAACCATAGTTCTTTTATAACAAACATCAGATAGAGGCAATAGTACTATGAAAACTTTTCAACATAAACAATTGTCTACAACAGAAACATTAATTAAAGCACTCCCAAAACACAATATACCACATACCAAAAAACAAAAAAATTGCATTGTTGCTAAAAACTCTTTCTTAACACAGAAAATTTTATCAATGCTTTTAACTCATTCCTCCACTTGTTCAAGGAATTCTGTAATGATGATTTGATGTAAATCCTTACTGATTAAGAATCATGGCTACAATCTTCTTGGCTTGACATTCAGCTAAGTCAAAGTTAATTGTGAAATCTTCATTTCTTTCATTTAGAGTTCTCTTGGTCTATCGTTAGTTTAGTTGATATGTTTGTTTGCTACCATTCATTATAGTAGTTTTTCACCATTCTTCACTTGTGGATTGTTTGGTAGGAAGTTTTGTAGGATGATCCTTTGTGGAATGACTAGGTGATTGTTAGGACAGTTCTTATGCAATTTTTGTCTCCCCTTCCCTCATGATTCTTTTCGATTTTGAAAACCTGAGGTAACTTCTATGTTTTCTTACCTCTTTCCATGTACACTCTTCTATGTTTTCTTTCCTCTTCCCATGTTTACTCTTCTATGTTTTCTTTCCTCTTTCCATGTATACTCTTGTGTCTTCTCGTGACTATATTTCTATATTTATTTATATTTAATATGAAAATTACATACCTTATTTAAGCTCTGTTTGATAACCTTTTGTTCTTATTTTATCACAACTTTTTGGTGCACTTTTCACCTTCCTTGAAAACACATTTGAATCCTAAGCCATATTTAAAAAAAGAAAAAGAAAAAGAAATGAAGCGAGTTGTACGCTCTTGTCTTGTGATGTATGCTTATTTTCATGTTGTCTTTGTAGGTTCTAATGGAGTTGACAAAATTCATGAAATTTCCTTTAAAAAAGCTAATCAGGGTCATCAAAATACACTTAATGTTTTTAGAAATGAAGGATTTGACCATGGTTCAAGCAACAAAGAATATTTTTAGAGGTGAAGGATTATCAGTTGGTTGTTTATGCTTGTACAGAAAATCATGTTATATGTATTATGATGGTATTTACACTGATTTTGATTAAGGACTGTAATTCCATACTTGTAAATTGTTCAAACTTGATTGGAAATGTACAAATATTACAAAGTGTATTATAGCGTATATATATTAAAGTGTCGACCATTTGTTTCTATATGGGTGTTATGTATTATAACATTATTGTTATTCAAATGGTTCATGTAATGGCGGAACGACAAGGAGAACAGGGAGAAACAGTAGTAATTGAGGAATTTGCAACATGAAATAAATGTCATAATATATGAATTCGTTACACTTCATAATTGTTGTCAACATTAAAACAATGACATTTTTGTTACAAAAAAAAACTATCATGATTGCCCTATATTTGACAGGAAAAAAATGTCGTCAATCTTAAAACAATGACATTTATTTTTAAAAAAACTGTCATGATTGACATATTCTTGACATTTAAAAAATGTCATAATAAACGAATTTGATATATTTTTTTAACTGTTCTTAATACACAAATGATGACAGTTATTCGTTGTCATAATATAAAAAATATGACAGTTATTTGTTGTCATAAAATAGTAATTAATGACATTTATTTTCTGTCATGAAAAAAATTATTGCGACAGTTTTTGAAAACTGTCATGGAAGGATTTTCCATGACTCCCGATACTATGATAGTAAATAACTGTCACAAATTTTATTCGTGACAGAAAATAACTGTCCTCGTAGACCACTATTGTCCTGGGATGAAAGAATTCTTCCCTTAGTTATTGGATCTTGGGCCTTAGTGGCACTGAGATGACCCATGATTATATATATATATTATTAATTCGAGTTGGGTTGGGTTGAACCAAAATTTTCAACCCTCAACTTGAGACCCAACCCAACTTAGACGAAAAAAATCAAAGTTTCAACCTAACCCAACCCACATTTTAAACTAACCCAACCCAACCCATATAATATGAGTTGGGTAGTTCGGGTTGTCGGGTTATTCAGGTTTGATTACACGCTTATTAACAGCCCATGAGTGGAACCATCTTATCACAAAGACACATCACGAAGACAAGGACAATAAACTCATCACAGCTCATGAGGTATATTCATCACCCAATTATCCAGAACATGTTCCCATGCTCAGGGCTCATGTTAAGCACAAACGTGTCACCCAGTCGTTATATTTGTTGACACATACATCCTGTCAAAACAATCAAGAATATGTGTAGAAATTTCAATACCACAAATATAGTAATAGAATCGAGCCACAACAACACAAGTCACAATTCTATTATGGACATACACAATAACAAGGAAAAAAAAAACATTAACATGGTCAAAGGTTCTATTATGCACCTACATAAGATCATGGTTATTTAGAAGTTTGTTCAACAATGATCGCACCAGAGAGCCTCTTACCTGAGACGAGGCTGAAGATAACTTTAACAATTAATCTAAAAAGCTTCGAATCACAAAAACCAAAGATATAATCAAAATTCAGTCAAACTATAACTATCCAAGAAAAAATTTAGGAACAAATAATAATTTCTCCTCTTGGCAAGAGTCAAACTGATCCACCTACTCCTACTAGAGAGTCACTCCATTTGTTCAAAAATACCACCCTAAACCTTTAAACACAAAAAATAGTTCATTTGGGTTGAACCCATAGCACGAAAAAGAAACACAATAAAAGAAATCCTCGAAATGACACCCACCTTACTCAACCAGCCCACTGTCAACGGTTTGCACGCAACATTGATAGCAATAATGGACAAGATTCATGATCTAGTGTGGCTCAAGATGTCTCGACTACCTAGATTTATAGTCTTGACTAAAAAATCACAGATCCGTTGGTGCTTAAAAAAGAAAACAAAATGATACGGAGTCTTTGCTAACTCCTAAAAAGTGCTATCTTGATAAGGAGTTTTTGCTAACTCCTAAATAGTGCTATCTTTCTGGTTGTCAGTTTGGACTTACTAATTTCGTGTGTGAGCAATGCAGATGCAATGCGTCACTAAGTCAGGTCATTGCACGTAATGCGCTCACCATAACTCTCTATATAACATGCTTTGATTCTAGGCGATGAGTCATGGGTCATGATCATAGCATGTGAAATGCTCACTATGTACCTTTTCATCGCATAATACTTAAGTCCTCGTTGAGTACAAGTTTTCCTACGACTCGCTCAAGTGCAAGCGAACTGCAAGTTTACCTGGGTGATCCAAAGTCAAACACAAGGAATTGTTAATAGACATTAGTTCTAGCGAATTACTCATTAGCTAGGTGGTAAAAGAATTAACTAATAATGTATAAAAGAATCCAACTAGGATTAAACTACTTATGTACACCTAAAGAATTTGTAAAGGGGAGTGAATGGATGCGAAATGGAATAATATGCGAACTAACTTGTATGAGAGAAAGAGTGAAGGAAGGTCTATGCGCCATTAGGCGATTAAGCAATGCAAGGGCTTGATGCGATTTAACTTACTCAATCAACTTATGATTAAGGCGTGATCCTCTCAGAGTCATTGAACGACACACATAGCCTCCTTTAGGGATTTACATGACTAAGTCTGATTAGGTGAGATATATGTAGAAGTATTCACTTATAACACTTATAGAACTTCACGATTAAGAACAACAACCTCTCGGCGTCTAATGTCCACACTTGTTCGCCTTTCGAGATACAAATGTTGGGAGTTATCTCACCAAGGTGGAGGTTGTTGCCAACTTCCTCCTTGTGTGCATTAGCCTTATCCTTGGTACTTGTCTTCTCGGATAGTTGGCGATTGACACTGACCAAGCGATAAATATAGCTCAACTAATGCGATAAGAATTATAAGCTAACCCCTTATCAAGAACTTATCACTGACTGAAACTACTAATAACACTTTGACAAATGAAAATAAAGAAATGATGGATTGAAAAGGTATAAATATATAATATAAGTAAAGAATGTAGGCCTTAGGCCGTTGTACAATATGAACAACTTATATTACAAAGAAGTGCAAAAATGGGGAGAAAAGAGAGTGAAAAATTATTACAAGTTAGGGGACGATGGAAATATGGATTCTTCTCTTCTCAGGAGCCAAGTTTTCACTTTTACAACTAATTGGAGAAGAAGAAAGAGCATTTACAGACGACGGAAAGGCTATTACTTTTTGGCACTCTTTAGCACTTGCGCCCATTTAGGCGTCTCTTTATAGGTTGACGGAGATGGCTTTATATAGGCAGCAATTGGGAGGGAAAACTTCTATCTTCTGAACTTGTCAGCGACATTCGTCGAAAGGTGTCTGTCGCACGTCATCACCCCAACTATTGCTCTTGTCTTCTAGTGACCCTTCTTCGTGTTATAACTTTATTCCTCCCCTGAAGACATTAATCGCTAGATGAGTTCCTGGTTGTAGTCATTGCTCGAACTATTTCCTGCAGTTCACTAGTTTCTTTCTTTATTCAATATCTTGCGTTTAGACATTAAAATTGCGTGAAACAGACATAACACTTATGTAAAGTATATTTCCAAGTACTTATGCGTTTACAACACAAGTTACGTGTTCTGATAATCTTCTTGTGCGTTTTAACCTCATTATTCTAATAAAAGGAGCTATAATAATGGGTATTTATACACGCTATCACTTTCTCTACCTAAATCATGCTATCTATTTGATGGGTTATCTTGGTACATTGACAAGTAAATAAGCAAAGAATACTTTTGAGCAAATTAGGATGTCTTTGGTATTAAAACCGTAAGTTAGTAGACAAACAGAACAACACAGAGCTTACCTCAATTGTTTGCAAGTAGGCGTCACGATGCTCACTCTGAACTTGCTCGTTTCTAGAAAGCTAAATTGAGGTGAAACGCTGCGACACTCCCAAATTTTTGGACACAGGTGCTGCACGTCTCGCAATGCTTTTCCTTGACAAGGTGTTGAAGCTCTTCGGTGCCTTGACGATTTCTATATAAGAAATTATTCACCCTAGAGTTGTACTTCTCCTTGGAAAGTACTGAGGAAGAATATTGGTAGCTAGAAGTCCCTTAGCTCAAGTCTTGATACCTATGTTGGTTCGAGAGAGCATCAATAACATGAGCTTGAAAGATCTCTGAAGTGTTCGTGAGGATCTTCCAAGCATCTCCCTCATCTTCTCAACATTCTTTCTTTCCCTTGTAATTTCTATATTTCTTACCTTTTTCATGTATTTAATTAGGATCAATTCTGAGTTTGTTTTTTTTCATGGTTATGGGAAAATAAGTTTAGATTCTAGTTAATGAATTGGAACACGAATTGATGTGAGTTTTGTAAATATTGATTATTGATACTCTTATGTGTTTTATCACCCAGCTACAGTTATAAATGGGTTATGGATTATTGTACAAGTTAAGTTTGATGAAATGTTGTTTATTTGGTTGCGTAGTTTCAAAGCCAAAGCCTTAAGCACAAATATTTAGAAAAGCATGTATTATAAAATAGTCACTCATTCAATTTTCAACTCATTCTTTCAAAATGTTTTTTCACTTTCCATTTAGTGATCATTGTGCTGAGTTTGTCCTACAACTGCTATTGGTGAACTGAGATTATTCTCTTTATAGTTAGCATGTGTATGCATTTAGCATGATTTAGAAGTCGTGAGCCTAGATAGTAATGTTTATGTTTCCATTGAACATCTTTAGTTGTTGCATTAGGATTTGTTTCAAGTTTAATGAGCATTTTGCTTTTGTTGGTTTTATTCCAACTAGTATGCATTATTAGTTCAAAGACTACTGAGATAATTAGTTTAGTTGATTGGTAAGTGTTGTCAAAATATGGCAATGTTTGCTAGCCTTCGCACCCTCTTTTGGGGTCAGGGAGAGCGAGGGCTCTAAGAGAAGGTGCAGATAATCCCACTAATGTGGTGTTTTTCTATTAAATGGGTGGCCTTTTGTTGATTTGTATACATGTATGTATGTATGCATATATGTGTGTGTGTAATATATATTTATTTATGTGTATATATATATATATATCACCTAAAATTCCAACGTGTATCACATTGCATGACAAATGCTGAACGCCTAGTAAGTGGAATAACTTCTTCAACCGGTCTCAATGTAGAGCTCTCTCTTTGGGCTCAAGAGACTCACAACAAAGAAAAAAAAGTATAACTTCTTAACGCACTTTCACTTAGCTTTATCACTTAGCCTTCAATTCTTAATTCTTAAACATCTAAGGGTTGCACAACATAATGCAGCGAAATAAAATATAACAATACAACTTCACTTTTATTACTTGGACCAATGTTTTACCATTACATTTTCTTTTCTAGCGTAGTACAAAATTAAATCTTAGACTTGAACGCTTGGCCTATCTTTCACAAAACTCAGATGCTGCCCTGCGCGTTCCAGGTCTTTAGGAGTATAATCACTCCTTTCTACTGGCCTAGCCTAACCGTCTAGCAACACATCTTAAGACGAAGGCTTAACTCACACACAAAACTAGGTTGCAACCCTCTTTAAATATAATAACTTTTAACATATGAAAACAAATGACTTGATCAGCTTTCCCACATAACAACTCATCTTACACTTCTTTACTTGGCTTCAACGCCTCAACACTTGGGGAAGGAGAAACTCAACATGTAAGTCAAATACTTAGTGAGTGAAGCTTTTAAAAAATCTTTTTGGAGAACACAATACAAACACATAAATTTATTTTCCTTTCATAAACATAGGCTTGTAGTGTCTCTTTCCACAAATCACATCAATCACATATTAGCTTCTTGTTCCATTCTACCGAGAACTTGAATCATTTTTTATGCCAAGACTACTGCGATTCACTCTCACTAGCATCCTGTGTTTCGACTATTGTGATGTTCACTCCATCCATAGCATTTAGAAATTTTCCTGATTCTGTTCTTGTTGCATATGCCGTCCACATGCCACCTTTACACATTATGTGCACACCACATGATGGCTTCTCACTTGATTGGAACAAGAGTAATAATTTACTCGCACACAAGCATCACAATCACCGAATAAGAAATAACTATTTTTCTCTTTTAGAAATAGCAACATCAATATCAATACAACAATACATAGATAGACATACACGACGTGTTATGCATAACTATAGACTTAAAAGGAATATTTTAGAACACATTTCGTTAAGAAAATCATCCACAAAGTACTTCCTTTGCTCATAGTAATCATTCTTAAAATACTTATTTACTTATGAAGGTCACTCACAAAAACATTTAAGCTCCTTCTTTCTAAGGCATCTAGCTTACTTCCTCTTCTCGCCTAGCTTTTCAGCAACAACTTAGTTCTTAGCACTTCTGTGGCCATTGCTCTGAATAACAACACTCCTCTTGATTTCCCTACACTTATTTATACTAATCCTTTTGATCGATCTCTTTCTTTATCCACCAGTTTCGAATTGTAACTTTACACATGTCAGCTTACTACTTGTTAGGTTATGCAACCAACTAAAATTTGACATGCCGTCAACTGTCAACTCAGGATTAATTACTTCCCTTGGAACTCTCAACTTATCTTCTTGGAATGCTCATCTCAGGATTAGACGTTTTCTTGAAAACGCTAAACTTATTTTCTTGGAATGTCAAACTCTTTCTCCCCTGATTTCTCTTCACGAAAGATAGCAATCGCCTGCTCCTTCTTGCCAAACTTCATTTCTCGTCGCTATGTGAAACACCTAATTTTTTTGACAAAACTCTTGTTTCAATTTAATGCAAACTTCTACCCGGCCTTGCCTTCCTTTGAAACACAACCTTCTCCGTAAATATTTTCAAAATTGAACGTAGCCAAAACAATCCATTTATTAAGGTTCTTCTTGAACATAACTCCCTTTTTAGATTTGGGCCTCATAATACTTATTTATATTTATTTATCATAAACAAAAGAAAAAAAACAAAAGTGGAGAATATTTTCCCACAGGAAACCAAATCCTCGCAGAATCTTCATGGGAAATCCCTGCCCCGTTCCTAGTGGAAAAATTCATGGGGATGAGAAATGGGATAGGGGACGGGGACGGGGAGTGGCATCCTTGTCCCTACCTCGCCTTGTGGACATCTCTACTACCAGAGAGAGCTTTCTGGGAAGGGTTTCAAAGGTTGGAGGAATTTAAAAGGAGGTCAGTTTTAGAGAGAATCCAAAGAAATCTTTAAAGACCTAAGGCTAAAGGATTCAATACTTAGAATTTTAAGCTAAATTTTCAAGTTCAGATAATTAAGTGGGTTTCAAGTAAATTTGTAGAAGGAAGTTTCTTATTTTTAGGAGTAGATTTTTAGTTATGAGTTTTGGAAGTTGAAAGTTATTTATAGAATTAATAGGATGTCTGAGCAGAGGGGCAACCGTTTTAAACAGTGGCCATGTGAGAAGAAGATGGTGGACGCAAGAGGGTGAGTTGTGGCATTGAGAAAGCGCAAGACATAGCCCAACACATAGCTAAGCAGTATGAGTTGTACGCGCCAAGGCTATGCGATAGGGTCTTGCGAACAAAGGCCAACACAACCAAGCCATGCGCCCATGGTGGGCACACAACAATACCAATGTGAGGTTAGGATGTGGCTTGGCACCCTGATGGGGTCTGTGTGCACGCATGAAGCCTTTTGTTGTCCAACCATGAACTAACCATGTCTTGGTGCCATTTAAGGGCATTTTTTTTTTGTTTTAGCAATTTTTGAGTAAAGTTTGGACTATTTTAGGATTAAGAGGATTAATTTAAGATTAAATTCTCTTATTTTAAGAAAAAAAAGAGATTAGACAAATTTATAGACCTAAAGAAGTTAGCTTTAATTCGTGAGTGACAAAATGTGTTTAATGCTAATTTAAAACATAACTTTTAAGAGAGAATATTTTAAGCATGTTTTGAGTTATTTAAGTATGATTTATTTACTGATTTTATCTTGATATTTCCAAAGCATGCATTTAAGTTAAAGCTTGAGATCTGTTTATTAAGCATGAGCTTGAGTTAAGCAAGAGTTTGAGATAAACATGAGATTTAAAGCAAAGTATGTTTTCAAAACATGTTTTAAATTTTCTTTGAGTTTATGAGAATTTCACTAGATGCATGATTGAGTTTGTTGAGTCAGAGACTAATATATTATGTGTGCACACATAGACTATTTCGTTGTTGGCTCCACAATACCGATATTGTTGGGAGTGTTGAACATGTCCCACTAAAACAAGGATGTTGAGAGTACTAGATATATCCTATTACAACGTACCTAGATGCTGATTAAGTTTATGCATAGTCATGCTAGTGTATTTATATGAAAATTTATTTGCTTCAAAAGTAAGTTTTTTTTTTTTACTTAGACACTCATTGGGTTTTAGTTCACGTTTTCAAAATGTTTTCTCACTTTTTTGGTAGAGATTGTTGTTCCAAAGCCTGACCTACTACTGTTAGTCTATTGTATAGTATTAGTTCCTGTTGTAGTATGTCACATACTCTCTACATGCATTTTGGTTTGTATATATTATGAGGGGTTTGGTAAATTTTTAGGAGTTTGGCTTGTAGTATGTTTAAGCATAGTTTTTGTTTACTTAAGACTATGCTATGTTACTTTGAGTTAGAATCCTAGTTTATTGTGTTATGCCCTACACTGCTTTATGATAAGTTTACTTTATGAGTAAGTCTAGTTGATTTTATTGCATATGTTGACCTTGAGATATTTATAGTGTTAGAGTTATAGTTGAAGTCTAGTTAGGGTTACTGAGTGTTGTGGAGAGGAGAATAGTACTTGCTAGCTTCACACCATCTCTTAGGCTTAAAGGGAGTCTGGGATGGGATGTAACAAGAGTGTACCTGGTGGTGATGAGACATAATGTATGACTGTGGGAAAATATCTTAGCTTATAAGATAGACAAGTCTATAAAATCTCTATACTAGGCTCTGATACCAACTAGAATGACCCAAACTTTACACCACCGCCTAGGGCATTATTGTGTATTCAAGTTTTGAGAGAAAAAAATAAAAAATAAAAATCAAATCAAAAGCAAACGCCTTTATTCAACCGATCTCTATAATATGCAAGTATCTAAAAGGAGAAAGCATAAGTCACTTTAATAAATATAATTTGAAGATTTATTTAGGGATCCCTGATTGGTAGCGAATCCAAAACAAGAGTTTTAAAAAAAACCACAAGAGAAAGTAACTAAAAGGAAAGTTTTTGCTATGAGGCTAGCTCTCGTGTTAACAATAGACAATAATTCAAAACCAATCTAAAAATAAAACAATGGGGAAGAAAATGCAAAGACTCATTCCTGGGCCCATACAACAATGTATCGGCCACCACCTCACGATCCCTTGTGCTTATCTGAAAGAGAGAAAAGATGGTTGAGTATTGGAATAACACTCAGTAAAAGACCATATACAAGGGCTACCATATTTGAGTGCATCACTCAACCAAACAAACAAATATAGTCCCTACACCAAACTAGCATGAAAACATAGGATCAAAACAGGCACGCATTCAGTCGTCATCATGCTCGAAATCAGGTGCCAACAGCCTGAGTGGAACCACATCCCTGTCACAAAGACACATCACAAAGACAAGGACACTCAACTCACTACAGCTCTTGGGGCATGTTCTTCACGCAGTTATCCTGACATGTTCCCAAGCTCAAGGCTCGTGTCAAGCAAAAATGGGTCATTGAGTGGCCAAATGTGCTAATACACAGTTCATGTCAAAACAATTAAGTGTACATGAAGAAACCTCACACCACCACATACATAGTAACAGAATCAAGCCACAACAACACAAGTCACAATTCTATTATGAACATCACAATAACCAACAAAACACAATAGCATGATCAACATTCAATTATGCACCTACATAAGATTGTTTATAAAAGTTTGTTCAACAATAATTGTCACGCTTTGTCTCAAATGTCACACCACGCGACCAGATGAGGGCACGCCGCCTAGACATCCATTGCATATCTCTCTGCGAGATGACGTGCTGAATGGCTAGTAAGTAGAAACTCTTCTCATCTCTTTGCAAAGCTCTTCAATTGACCTTGGTGACCTTCACAACTTTTGTAGCGGAAATTTTTTTTCAACTTAGCTTCGTCGCCTAGCTCTCCAACTTGTAGGCGATAAGCATAAGATAAACACAAATGAAAAATAATTTACACTTTCTGAACCTTACTCTGACGCCTAGTATACAAGCATGACTTAACTTTAACTCTTAGGCGACAAACTCAAAGAGATACAATAAAATAACGAACTAACTTAACTTCTTTTCTTTATTAACTTAACACTTACAAAATTCATACATGACAAATTACAACCCTTAACTTTACTTTGCATAAAATAAAACAAAGTCTGGTCTTCTCACGTCCTTCTTCTTATCACCAGGGCGCTGTTCTTTGGGCCAAGGTGTTTGGGTGTTTACAGTCTTCGATCTCTGTCCTTTTTCTTTCTATCATCTTCAATCCAACTCAAGAACATCCTTCGGGGTCTTCCTTTTCTTTCTTCGTCGCTAAACGCTACTCTTTGTGGTAGATACCTAGAGGTGTAAAGGTTCAACTTCGTTCTTCACCTCGGTCAGCCAACCACCTCTATTAGCAGACCTCATTTAGGGCTATCATCTTCCTGACTAGGCTCTTTTGCTCACGGAGTTTGACCTCGCCAGCTCGGGTATTGCTCTCGCCTTTCTTTCAAGTCGGGCCTTCTGTGTTAAGGAGCAATGTGCTTACCAACATGCTCCTTAGTCGCATGATGAGATGCAATTACTAGCATGCCATGTAAGACTAAAGAGTAACCCTATTTTCCCTCCTTAACTAGGCTATAATGCTTGAGAACCAACATCGGAAGGGAAAAACTTAAAATATAAGTCAAACAGACTTAGTGAGTGATAGGTTTGAGAAACCTTTTTAGGGAAAACACATAGAATCCATAAATAATAAGGTCAAACCGCATCAAATAAATCATATCATATCATGCCACAACAATTGAATAGCCATCACAATAGACATCATAAGCACTGCGTGCTTAAGTCATCTTGCAAACAAGTTCATAACGAAGACCTGTGATTCTCCCCTCGCCTAGACCTGGGATTCACACTCAACTAGCATCACATGAGTTAGTTGGGATTTCCACTAGCGTCCAACATTGTAAACAACTCGCCTAGACCTAGAGTTCTCCCCTCGTCTAGACTTGAAATTCACACTCAACCAGCATCACACGAGTTACTTGGAATTTCCACCAGCTTCTTGCTATAGATCAAACCATACCACAATGCACAAACTACACAGTTAATAACAAAGAAGTATTAGCTTATAACTTACTCTTATCACAGAATAACAAAGGTATCTCATAAACATAATCACAGAGTTATAGAAGAATACTTACACCATCACGTTCATAAAACATTCCTTTTAAAAAAGAAGAACATAAATACAAACGTTTTCCTTTCTCAAGCAATTATTTGATATTCGTATTCAAGCATATAAAATATTCAACCAAAAATAACTGTTTAGAAATCATGTTCGAAAACTGATTTGTTATTCACAAATATTTATCCATTATAAGTATCTCACAAAACATTTGATCACTAAAAGGATCACTCACACAACAATACTCATATTCAGACATAGAAAGCATTTAATATCAAGGGAAATTGCATCAGATGACAAATTTTTTTATAGAAAAAAGCAGTCCATAACACCTCTTTTGTGCATATTACAAATATGACAAGTAATTAGATATATTAGAGGGCCATCAAAGGGCTATCAGAGGGATAACAGAGGGTTATCTGCTTTTAACTTTTCTACTTTTGTAATTTAGAAAATGTAGTGACATGAGTCCTATTATCATATTTTTTTTTACTATTTTTGCAAACGCCCCTAATATCAACTTAGAAATCATGTTGAAATCTTTTTTTATTACTCATAGAAGATACTTAGCCTTAACTTCTTTCTTCTTTGCTTTCGACTTTCTCCTCTCGTCTAATGGTTCCCTCAATCGGCCATTCAACATTTAGAACTTTCTCTTCTCATTTTTATCGAAAAGTCTAATACCTCCGAACAAAACTTTCATTTTTTCTTTTGGCTTTCGACCCTATTTATAGTGGTCTCTCACATCCAAGGGTCACTTCCACGCTCTACACGTGTCACCTTACTAACTCATCATGCCATGCTGCCAACCCAAACTCGACACGTAGGATAATCGTTAGCGACGACTTGACTTTCCTTGCGATGCACACCTTATCCCATTGGGAAGCCAAACTCTTAAATCGTATGACTGCCCTTTTCTCTTTCCAAAATGTCACTTTCGTTTACTTTCCCATAGTGACTTGTCAAGTCATCTTGACAAGACATCTTACTTCCTCGCCTCACTTTCTTAGGTGTAGATACTTTTTCTTGCAGTACTATGCTAAACGTCTAGCTCTTGATGTTCAACGCATGCTTCCTTCTCGTCAGTTGTTCTTATTGTGTATCTTACCTTCACGCAATGAAGTCTTTGACTTACGCTTTTCTCTTTGCATCGCCTATTTTCTGTTTGAATTACTTCTTATGGATCAGGGCTAACAATATTTGTGCTAGAGAGCCTTTTATCTGAGACTTGAGATTGAAGATAACTTTAACAATTAATTTGAAAAGCGTCGTATCACAAACACAAAACACACAATCAAAATTTAGTCGAATCCATAACCATCCAAATTTTTTTTAGGAACGAACGATTACTGCTCATTTTACCAAGAGTTGAACTTATCCACCTACTTTTGCTGACAAGCTGCTGCACTCATTCAAAAACACCACCCCCAACCTTGAAATACCAAAAGTAATTCGTTTGGGGTCAATCGAAAACACAAAAAAGGGGAAAACGAAACTAGGGTAAACTACTTTCTATAGTTTCTAAAATTTGACTCAATTTTAGAAACATTCTTTAAAATCTGGAAATGAGAAATGAGAATGGTTATTAAACACATCTGTTTCTTGAAAAATTAAAAATAGAGACCGAGAACATGAATGTTATCCAACATGTCTATCATTTCTAATTTTCAATAAAGATTGTCATAAATTTAGCCATATATTCTCTCTTTCAATTATTCTAATTGTGGCATTAGTTATATTGAAATTGACAAATTTATTTTCTATGAACTTTTTAATTCAAATACATGTTCTTAGGGGTGCGCATTCAATTTCTTTCATTGTATATAGAAATGAAAAAAAAACTAAAATGAAAATCCAAAAACAACCATTCTCGTTAGGAACTTAAAGTTATTAAAATTTGTACCACAATCTTTTGTGAATTAAAAATATACTTTAAATTAAGAGTTACAAGCTTTTGTGGTTACGCCAAATTTAGAAAATGTCAAATAAGTTGCTAAACTTTAAATTTATATGTTGTATCTATCAAACCTAAAAATTAAATTTTGTGCCTACAATTTAGACATATTACACCTTTAGAATTATACAACTAACATGGTCTTCAATTTTTTTTTTTTTTTAAAAAAAGAATAGATCAATGAATAGGTCAATACCCTATTAAACACCATGGTAAAAATTCGAAGACTTGATATAGACCCAAAATCCAAAGTTTTATGTTTGTAACTATTTCTCTTTTAGTTTTCTGTTTTTGTAATTATTATGATTTTCAATTTTAACAACTTAGTCCAATTATTTACAAATTTTAATTTTTTGAAAAATATTATTTTTTAATAAAAAATCGAATAGAAGGTTGTGGGAAAGAAATGTTCTATAAACTTATTGTCTAAATAAAAATTAAAAAACTCAAATCAAATGAATATTAGATAAGATTTTAGAAACTCGTTAGACAATTTTTTACTTGTTAACTGAAAATTTTAAAGACAATTCATATTATTTAACATTTGAGAACATATTTGACACAAACTTAAACATCATTGACAGAGTAACGTTGCATTGAAGCCGATAAATTTGGTGTTGGGACAAAAGAGACTGGATTGGAATGCCGTTGTTGAATATTATTCTTTTGAAAGCACTCTGTTTTTTTTTTCTTTCTTTCTTTCCTTTTAAAAACGTAGCTTTTACTCTTAGAAATGGTGTTGGCAATTCAAAGGGACCATTTGTTTGGTGCCTAAAATCAAGGAACTCACATCCAAACATATAAAGTGATTGGTGTCTGATCACTTTTGGAGTTATTGGTAGTCACTCCATTATATATACATATTTGTGTTGTTTTTCCTTTTTCCTTTTTCCTTTTTCCTTTTTCTGCCTTTCACTTTACCCAAGAGGGGTTTTGATAAAGATTGTTTCATATTGAATTACATTCCCTGCACAACCATTTCGATTTTAGTTTTCCATTTTCTATTTTTTTATAGTTTTATTTTTTCAATACAAAAGATTTGGCAAGAAATATAAAGATGAAGGAGATGTTTTAGATTTAATGTTAAAAAACTAAAAACTAAAAAGTAAGATCCTATTGGATAATTATTTTGTTTTTGAAAATCAAGTTTATACACACTACTTCCATTTCCAACTTTCTTTCTTTGTTATATTTAGTATACTAAAAAACCAAACCAAGATTTAAAAATTAAAAAAAGTAGTTTTACAAAAGATTTTTATTTTTAAAATTTGGCTAAGAAATTAGCAATTGTACTTAAGAAAGATGTAAATTATTATAAGGTATTGATAAAAAATAAGATTAATTTTCAAAAACCTAGAACAAAAAATGTAATTATTAACAAATGGGACCCTAAACGTTAATTAAATAATGGTTTCTTTTCGTTGATGACCTATAAACAATAAAAAATGGAAAATAAATTATGAATTTTAATTTCAGTATGGTGTTAAATATTGTCTTGATTTATTCCGCATTTAAATAGTTTTTGATCTATCATCGGAAAAAATGAAAAAAAAAAGTCAAATTTAGAGTTTTATTCTGACATAAAATTTAATAGTATATTTTAATACATGAACTATTTTTGTAATCAATGTTAAGAAATTATGAAACACAAAATTGAAATTTCATTGATATTTATGGTAAAGTTAGAGTTATTAGACACGAAATTGAAATTAAAATTGAAATTAAAAAATATAAAAAATATTTTAATTTATAAATTTAATAGACAGATTATCTTAAAGTTTAGTGGCGAAGATTGAAATTTAACCTTGTTTTTATTTGTAGATGTATTTGTGGTGTTGGTGTCACCCACCAATTTCTCACACCAAACAAATTTGCTACATTTGATTAACTTTATCTTTTTGTTTTTTTCTTTTTCAATTTCTTTTTCACTTTTGGTCTTTTCTTCTAATGTAAGTCTATTTAATATAGATGTTTTTCCCAATCTAGTTAGGTTTCTATTTTTAAATTAAAAAAATATAGAAGTAGTTTTTTTTCTTCAAGATGAGATTTTCTTTTTGGTTGAAATTTCAAAACTATTTGGTGATTGAGTTGTGTACTTGTTCTAATTATTTTTTTTATAAAAAAGCTAGACATAGTTGCAAATTTAAAAACAAATTATTGCCACACAAAGAGTGTTTGGTGGTTGAGTTGTGTACTTGTATTATTTGAATCACAATCATTACAAATCGGAAAAATTTTAAATGTTGATATTATAAAAATACCAAAAGTCATGATTTTTTAAAGATGTAGATTAAAAAGTCAATGTTGATATACACTTTTATCAAAATGAACATAGTTCAACTAACATAGTGCTCATATTATCATTCTCAAAGTCAGACGATCAATTTTTCCACCAACTCCAAGATTCAAAAGACTATTCAGAAGTATTGAATGTGTTGAAAACTTAACTTGGGATTCTAGTGAAAGTATTGAGGATGATAGGTTATGAGATCTAGCAGACTCTCCAGCATGCAAGTTAGTAGACTTTAAATGGTCAGACTTCAATTCTGAACCCATAAATCTTTGTTTAGCATTGTCAATCGTAAATCCTCATGGTGACATGAATTCTAAATAAGTTGTTTGCTGGTAGTGATGGTTATTTACAATCTTCCACCATGGTTGTGTATGAAAAGAAAGTACACTATACTATCAATGCTAATTTCAAGGTCAAAACAACCAAGGGATGATATAGGCACATACTTAGCACCACTAATTGAAGATTTAGAACTTTTATGGGAAAGTGGTGTTGAATGTTATGATACTTATCGAGAAGAACTATTCAACTTAAGGTCAGTTTTGTTGTGGACAATCAATGATTTTTCTGCACCTTGGTGGATGTTGTGTGAAAGGGTATAAGACATGCCCAATTTGTGGAGATAATACAAATTCTATAAGCTTAAAGCATGGGAAGAAAATGGCATACCTAGGACATCATAGATTTCTAGCATACAATCATCCGTACCGACGGCAAAAGAAGTCATTCAATGGTAAAAAAGAAACTTGGTACAATCCAAAACCACTTTCTGGAGAGGTTGTGTATTTAAAATTGAAAGATCTTAAATTTCCTAGAGGGAAGAAGAACCATAAGAAACTCTCATGAACAGTAGTGAAAAGATTAAAATAGGTTATCCTCCTTTTTTGAGTTGCCATACTGGAAGGATCTTCATGTCAGATATTGTTTAGATGTGATGCACATTGAAAAAAATATTTGTATGAATATCTTAGGTACGCTTCTTGCTATTTTTTGGGAAAAGTAAGGATGAGTTGAATGCTAGACGCGATTTAGTTGATCTAAAACTTTGACCAGAGCTTGCCCCTATCAGTAGTGAAAAGAAAATATTCATTCCTTCTGTGTGTTATACTCTTACAAATGATGAAAAACGATATGTTTTGAAGACTTTGTCCGAAATAAGGGTTCCCAAAGGTTACTCTTCCAATATTAGAAACCTTGTGTCAATGACAAATTTAAAACTTAATAGTTTAAAATCTCACGATTGTCATGTGCTCATACAACAATTGTTTCCTATTGCGGTAAGATCAGTGCTATCGAAACATGTTCGTTATGCTATAACTAGGTTGTACATCTTTTTCAATTATGTATGCAACAAGGTATTAGATGTGTAACAACTAGACAAGTTGAAAGAAGATATTGTGGTAATATTGTGTTTATTTGAAAAGTATTTTCCCCCTTCATTCTTCACAATCACGATTCATCTCACACATATAGTTAGAGAAGTCAAATTTTGTGGCCCTATATATCTTCGATGGATGTATCCCTTTGAAAAATTCATGAAGGTCATTAAAAACTCTATGAGGAATAGATATCATCTAGAAGGTTGTATTGCTTAAAGTTATTTAATAAAAGAAGCTGTTGAATTTTGTACTGATTTCTTATCTGAAGTAGATCCCATTAGCCTTAGGATTCACAACTCACAAGACCATTTAGACACTTCAAATATTGGTAGACCATTGTCCATGGGAGTTCCTTCAAACCTGAACAAAAATTTCTACATCAAGGTCATTGATATATCTTGGAAAATACAATTGATGTCTAACCATATACGGAGTAAGTTTATTAATAGGTTTCTTTTCATTGACTTTTATATATTTAATCTAACTATCTTACAATGTTGCAATGGTGCTACAAAGAAAACGTATAAAGGCTTTGCAACTGCAATATCAGAATAAGTTTAAAAATCAGAAATGGCTTCAAGAGGAACATAATCAAACTTGTATACATTGACTACGAGAAGAGGTATAGTGTTGAACCTAGTAATTTAGTTACACATGTTATGTTGGAATTTTTGTTATAAAACTCGTAGATTATAAATATAATCCATTGACCGTTATTAATAAAGTGTTATTATTATAATAAATGTTATTGATTATATTATTAGTTTTGTCTTAATAACCCAAATCCAACAAACTAACATCCTAAGCTGTTTGATGAGTCTTCAAGAGTATGTAGAGACATACAGAAATCAATGTTCGAGATTAGCTTAAAGAATCTATAGTATAGGGATAAGGCTGGGTAGCTTATCCTGGTAACACTATGGATACGACTCACTTTGTATATGAAATAAACACAATGATCCAACGCGTTCGTGTAGGTGACATGCGAGTGAGGGTATCCAATGTAATGAGTTTGCATAAGATCGATCCATGAAATAGTAACCACTAGATGTAACTCCGTTAACTAGTTAGGTTTCTATTTCTTTAGGATGACCTAGGTAACTTAGTCTTAATCCTGAGTGTATTATGAACTCATGTTCGTGAGGGATTGTCTTTTGATTTGTACAGATGAGAGTGATCAGATTACCGACTCAATATGCTTATCATTTTGGAGACAAGAACGAGTGGAGAGCTGAGAACATAATTACACAAGATGGAATTCACTCCTCCCTACTTTAAGAGTAAGCAGATGAGTGTTTCCTTTAATGGTGTCTCCGGAAATGGAACAAAGGACCCTTGGTTGGACCATAAACAAGTTGTTCATTAGAGGAGCACTAGTATTTAAGGACTAGAGGTAACCCATGGGTAAAATGGTAATTTGATGTAGCTGGTGTTACGAACACTCGTGAAGGACCAACTTATTGTTAGTGGTCTATATCTATGGACACAGAAATATATCTATTGTAAGAAGAGTTCGTCTTTAGTGGAGTGTACACACAGTTAACGAATATTAATTAATGTGGTTAATGAGTTTAGCCAATTAATCTCAGATTGTTGTAGCTTCTGATCTGTAGGTCCGTTAGGTCCCATTCCCAGCTCGTAAAGGGTAATGAGATTTATTTATATTGGTTGTAATTTGAAATATTCAAATTTACTTTGGAAATTAGTATAATGTATGGTGATACATTATAATATAAAGTTTATATTTTAATCAAACTTTATTATATAAATTTAATTTTGAATATGATTCAAAATTAATTTATGAGGGATAAAATATTTGAATGAGTTCAAATATTAATTTAATATGAATTGGATTCATATTAAAACTATTGGTTGTGAGAGAAATTTATATTTGAATATGATTCAAATTTAATTTAAGTTAAATATAAGATATTTAATTTAGCTATTAATTAATCGAAGAATTAAATAATGGTTTAGTTTAATTCTATTTAATTAAATTAATTTAAAATTATAAGATATTGGAGAGATATTCATTAAATATGATTTAAATGAAATATTAATTAAATATGATTTAATTAATTATTAATTGGTTGATTAATTAATTAATTAGTAGATTTGAAATTTCTATTAATTTATTATTTTTTAAATAAATAGAATCTCATGATTCTCTCCTACTCCCTCAAGGAAAGGGAGTTATAAATATGCAGAAGAAAAAAATAATTTTTCTTAATCAAACCTATGCTTTTGGTCTCTGCAAAAATAGTCTCTCTAAACATTTTTTCATCCCAATTGGTTTCCACAAACCAATCTTATTCTAAAGGAATGAAAGGTCTCCAACGGGTGGTGTCCCAATTTGAGTTTTTGATTCAGTAGTGTCAAATTTCGTAAGTTTTACGTTCTCTGTATCTTTTAATAAAAAGCATGCTTGGCCTTTAAGTTATAATAAGATAATTAGTTTATGTATTATTTTGCCAATGTATTGGTATTTTAATTCCCAAATTAAATTGAGGAATAATTGTGTAAAATCTTCTGCTGCCTAGGGCTTTTATCCCTTCATGTTATGTGTCCAACTTTAAATAAGAATTCTCATGGCCTATCAAATGAGCTTGAAGTTGGAAATACTCGAGTTTCAGAGAACTTACGGTGGATTACTCATAACCCTCATCTTTTTGTTATTACATATAGTGGTTATGCAATATATAGATGTCACTATCACACAAAATCTTGTGATAAGAAATGAAGTGTACAAAACAGAAGAGTTAGCTTGGTTGCAAAAACAATGCAAGTGTTTAGTTCGAAAGATAAAAATTATGTCATTGGAGGTATGTCATTCTATGGAGTGGTACAAGAGATATCGAAACTTAATTAAAATACGTTTAATGTTCCAGTGTTTAAATGTGATTTGGTTCAAAACAATGGTGGTGTTCGGATCGATGAACTTGGTTATATTTTAGTTGATTTAAATAAAGTAGGACACAAGTCAGACTCCTTCATACTAGCAAGCGAAGCAAAACAAGTATTTTATGTTGAGGATCCAAGCAATGTTAGATGGTCAACTGTGCTTACTCCACCACA
This sequence comes from Cucumis hystrix, assembly GCA_025688845.1. NCBI lineage: Eukaryota > Viridiplantae > Streptophyta > Magnoliopsida > Cucurbitales > Cucurbitaceae > Cucumis > Cucumis hystrix. The sequence goes on along the minus strand of CM046885.1, from coordinate 11,408,600 downwards.
AAGAGACTTTGAAGATATATATAACGACGACGAAGTTGGTGATACAATACTACAGTGTCAAGGAATACCCAATCATATGCCAGATGTCGATTTAAATAATGACTTGGATGACAACATCTCAACTTACATACGATCAGATTGTGAAGGCACATGGATACCTACATAATATTAAATGGTGTGTTTTTAAAATTTCATACTAATAGTACCATAAGTTTATCATGTTTTCATTAATCCATTTCATTTTTTTATTGTTTAAAACTTGTATATTATACTAATTGTTTCTTGATCTTGATTGACAGCCTTCGATTCATACGTCACATGGATGATTTTGGTGAAGAACTTGGTGTTGTGAGTTGAATGCAACATTTGGAATTGAGCATGAGGAAGATCTTGGTATTGAAAATGAAACCCCAAAACAGATAAATAGCCACGATGATCTACTATTATGTTTGATGTAACTCGCATTATAATTTTTGGAGAGAAAAAGGTGGTGATGTACAATGAAAATGGCGTACCTATTGGTGAGAATAGAGCGAAGTTGAAGTTTTTCTTAGGATCTGCGACACATTATCATGTCCCTATCACACATACGTCTTGGAAAAGTGTGCCTGCAGAACTGAAAGATAAGATATTCAGTACAGTTGAGGTGTATATAATTTAAATGTGTTTCTATTGATAATGTTTCTAATGTACGTACATAATACTACAAAACTGACAATACTTGACGCTTTTTACCTGACAAGTATTTGTTTACTTGACACTTTTTACCTGTCAAGTATTTGTTTACTTGACGCTTTTTACTTGAAATGTATTTGTTTACTTGACACTTTTTACCTGTCAAGTATTTGTTTACTTGACGCTTTTCAATGTATCAAGTAATCCAGTTTGAAGAATAATGGAGGTTTACTTGACAGTTTTTAAGCATCAAGTACAATTATACTTGACAGGTAAAAAGCATTAAGTATATGAGATTACTTGACGCCTTTTATGTGTCAAGTAATTCAATGTCAAGAATAAGGAGGTTTTCTGTTTGACAACTTTTACGAGTCAAGTAAAATTATACTTGACAGTTTATAAATGTCAAGAATTTGTTTATTCTTGACACGTTTTGCATGTTAAAATTTTTTTTCTTTCAAATGAAAAATTGTATAATTTGAAATATTCATATAATTATATTGCACCTGTTTTGAAGTCCATTCACACATATATAAGTAGAGTCTTTAAGATTATGCAAAGTTGCTAAACTACGCATATTAATTGAACAATTGAATAAACCCATCCATCAAATAACTAATACGTTAACAAATTGCATATATCACTAAACCATACATATAATTAGTCATTACATACTTAATTAGTCCAAACTTCTACCATATGAAGATATTGTTCTACCTAGCTCTATGTCTAATATGAAAAACCTTAAAGTCTGTAAAATGTAAATATGGGGAAAAACTAATATTTGGTGCTATGGATTCTTTCGTAACATGTCCTTAATAAGTGTTTTCCTGCATGTAGAAAAGAGCAAGAGTTTCAACATTAGATTGTACAAGAAATGAAGAATTAAGTTTCAATTTACGAAGTTAGTTCTTCAAGCATGTTATCTTTTCATTAAAAAAAATACGTATGCAGGCTATAATGTGCAGTAATGGTCATAAATGCAAAATAATAATAAAAAAAAAAGCTATTTCATCATAAGCCTTTCAATATAAAGAACTTACTCTTTTTGATCACTTCCATTGCAAGTGGAAAACACAAGAACATCTGCTCCAAGCCTCATGGTAACATATGTAGCCACATTTCAGACCTAATAAGATTCTACAATTAGTTTCAAATATTATTGTAAAATCAAATTAAATAAGGCCAAAATAAGAACATGAAAACTTTGGAGATTTACACCAATAGTAACTAGTCTTAAAATAGTCACGACTAAGAAAACTTTACCATGTCTCAAAACAACCGTAGTCACAATCAAAACCATTAGTACAACTACTACATCCTAAACATAAAAGTGGCATTGTACCTACGTAAAGTAGATTATGAAACCAATGCATCTGATGGTCACCTAAATTTGGTATTTCTAAGGGCATGTATAATTACTACTTCACTGCCAAATAGAGCTTTTCTAATTTCGGTTTATGTAAACCAAAAAATATTTTGTTAGAAAAACTACTTTATGTAAACAAAAAATAATACACATAATACACGAAAACAAAGTTACAATAGATCACATTAATTGTTTTTGCTAATAGGAATACCTAGGGTTGCATTTTCATGCACTGGTATAATCTCTCTTCCAAAATAAGAAGACAAAAGCATAACCTATACAAGTACACATCTAAACAACGATGTTGGGAAAAAAAGACATAAAATTTAACTGACATTAAGAACCAATATATGTGAACAAATAAGCCAAGTTGCTCACCTTCCTCAAATGAAGCCTACTGTAGAATATGCACTCAATTGGGGATTAAAATGATTCAGGAACGGTGTTCATTGTGGGAATCCACTGCGTTTCTCCACATATGATGAGGGAAACCAACTAGCTTTGCCTTTACATTCTCCTTCTGACCATTTTGAAAGGCTCACCTGCATAAGTGTACCGATTTTTAGGCTACCAAATATAACAGTGTTTGTTTTTTTTTGTGGGAATGTGCACTTGTGGGCTTTGTTTTTCTTTTTATGTTGTTGTAATCTTTTATTTTTTCTCAATGAAACTAGTTGCTTCTATGGGAAGAAAACAATAATGTTACTTGACATGTGAATCTTACAACCCCTTAGTTCTCACCCCATAAAAAGAAGGAAAAGAAAACCTCAAAATCTATTTTTAACTTAGTTCTTCGCGACATTGACATAAAGAATCAAATTTAACCCATCTAAATGAGCGGAATATATCTAAGTTTATCTATCCAGTACAACCACCAATCCATTATGCTCCTAGAACACAACAATTACTAATTGTCCCTATTGCTTAAAATTGGAAATGTCAGACTCACAATCATTGACAACTTAATTAAGAACACCTTAAGAATATATAGTTCTACACATTATATGCCGACTGTAACTAAGATCCCTCGAACTCCTAATTTGATTAATTGGTTTTAGATCTTAGGAATTGGTGACCAACAAGAAGATGAAGTGATGAAACATAATTCTGTCATTGTATCACATGAATAGATACAATGGAGGACAAAATAAATGACAAAAAAGAACTAACATTAGAGAACTAAGTACTAACATTATGCTTATGCAGGAAAAAAATAGTTATGTCCTTTCCTTTATAAAGCTTTCTAGTCAAAGGTTATGATTGCAAACTTAAAACCAAAAATTTGAGAAAGTTCTCAAGAAAACAAAAAATACCTTTCACACAACGACATAGTCACCAACTGACAAAGCTCAGTTCTTAAAAATTAGAAAACTAATTTTGGTATTTCTCGATTTCGAAAAACTTTAGCAGAAGAAAATATATAATCACTAACAATAATGCGACATCGGTCACTAATGGAAAGAGATTTAACACTCAAAATGATTATAAATTTCTGAAGATAATTCACATGGCTACTTAAAATTTCCTCTAAATAAATGTATATGTTGTAATATTATCTCACATGCTTAAATAAAGTACAAAAACATCTCCAATCTAGTTAACTGACATTCAGGCAATACAAGTATAGAAACATAGTAAAAACCTTCTTTAAAGTTCATGTTGAGCAATACTCTACCAATTATAGGAACTTTAGTACAAAAAAATCTTCAAATTTGGTGGTCATATTTAGTTCAATTGGCAATATGAGTAAAGATTACAATAAAAAGTGTAGTAGTGCATAAAAAATTATGAAGATGTAACATAAAAATCACATAAAAATACTTAAAACCTAAAATACGTTAAATAAACACCATAAATATTCTTTTGTTGTTTTAATTTGCCAATCATATTGTTGTAACCATTGAAGAGTTATGAAGCCCCACTTGAAAGATATGTTGCATGAGAAAATGATCGAACCACCAATCATTACCCTCCAGCTCCTCCACTCGCATTAGAAATAGAGACATTTTGTTCAGTAACTCAATGTCTAGATGGATGGACAAGCTTAAACAGATCATAGAGATGGTTTAGAAGGAAGATATATCATACAAAATTCAGTGAGACTGATACAAAACTCAAGGAAAATATAGCTTTTATATCCATTCATTTGTTCTGATTGTCAAATTTTATGTCTAGCAAGCTTGACTCATAATAAAGGGAAAATCTAGGATTGGAGTTACCAAATACAATCCTTCCATTGGAGCATGACTATAAGTAATGCGACCAATAGCTAGAATGCATTCGCTTCACTCATATGGAGAAGCAACAAACTAGCTAAAAGTCCCATCCTCTACACACTCAAAAGTATTACATACCATTCACCACGAAATACGATTGTTAACATATACATGACTAATGAAAAAGAAAGACTCGAACCTGAACATATCCAACATTCCTATCAAAATTCGAATATGCCTTTAAGACATTGTAGAGAGATCTTTGACCAGATCCATGTCTCTGCTAGAAGAAGACGTGTGAAGGAAAAGTATGAGAGATATCACGAATGATATCCAATTCAGAGGCTGATGTCTCTTATATTGCCAATTGCTGCAAAAGATATATGCACACCACTTGATTTAGCATCATTCTTAGGACGATAGATTTATAAGACAAAAAGTGGCACATTCTATTCATGTATTCAAAGAAAAACATGCATGGATAGGTATGAGAAATGTCTTAAAGTCTACACAATTGCATGAAAAATTACCAAATTTTCCAAAGATAAGCCACTTAATTTCGTAATCACGTATTAGTTTTGTTGAATAAGATATGTGTATTGGTTTCTACTTTATTGATGACTAACACAATGAAAGGTTACCATTATATGCATTCTCATACAAAAGCACAGAAACACACTCAGTAGCAGCTGCACAGCTGGGTAACATAATCGTCAAACACACTCACTAATATGGTTATAAAAAATGCTATTTATACCATGTTTTAAAGATTTAAACCCATCAAATCAACTTACATTTGGAAAAGCCGGCTTCAATGAATGGAAACTTCTCATACACTTCCTCTTCATAAACTTGTCATGTTGCCATAAAATAAAGGAAATCAATAAACCATCAGATGCAAAAGGTTTGTACTAGAAATGAAAGACACTAAACATATTTAACCTATTCAGAAATACATCATTCAGAAATAATAATAAAATATTATTATGCTTAAACTTTAACATAGATTTCCCTTGCCGTCAACCATGTACCACTAAACCAGTCACCGCAGCTCTTTTCCATTGCGAAGCTCACTGGCGACGTTGTTGTCTGTGTTTCTCTTTGTTCATCTGAGCATCACAAACCTTCAGATCCGTCTTGTCACACCCTGCCCCAGTACCTGCTTACATAACCCAAGACACTGCGTGAAGCCAACCGATGTCGTTATTCTTCTGAACAACATCAGCTAACCCTAATAACTATAACTTTTAACAACTAAAACAACTTAGACAAAATAAAATTTATGTAGTGGAAAATTAAGGGAAACTAACTTTTAACAACTTCTTATATTTTTAACAGGTAGTCCAAGCTAAATGCCTTTGACTACAAACTTTACTTATAGCCAAAACTGAAAATAAACAACTACACTTAACCTTATGCAAAACCATGTACATGATAAGATTTAAACTAAAATTGACCCTTAGAACTAAACTACTTCAACAGCTTCACACAGCAGCCTAAAGACAACGGTCAGGACCTCAGATCACGATCTCTACCTGAAAAGTGGAAAGCATTTGGAAAGGGTGAGCTAAAAAGCCCAGTGAGTGATGGTTTTCTAAAACAGACTTTTAAAGTAAATATACTTTAAACATACCATAAAATCTTTAAGAAATCTCTTTAAATTGAACATTTTCTAAGATTGAAATACTCATTTTACTCTGTATCCTCTATACCCTGGAAAAACTTAAACAAGATAGTAGAGCACCTTCGGTCATACTATCCTGCTAAACTTCGATCAAATAGTAGAGCACCTTTGGTCATACTATTCATAATAAACTCGATCAAGATAATAGAGCACCTTTGGTCATACTATTTTTGTTTGAACTTGGTGGTAGCAGCTAAGTGGTCAGCATAGTCCTATACCCCTGATTGTGCACATTGACCATGGAGAACTTAGTATGTAGAGTACCATGGTTTTCTCTTTAAAATCATTCTATTAAACTCTTCTTTTTCATAAATCATTGCTTGTAAACCTTATAGTTACATGCTTACTAAAAACGTTTCTAAACTCATACTTTGAAATATTTTCTAAACATCATGTTTCAACACTTTTCATAAACATACTTGATGAATAGAACTAAGGCTTATCACAACTTTATAGTTATTTCAAAGCATACTTAAATAATGGCTTGTGAACATATTAGAATTGTTTATTTAGAAATCATTTTGTACTCATAAATTATTTATTTTTTTCACTCACTGGTCGCAGATCAAACCCTTGATCGATAAGCTTGTCCGATTTTCTCTTGTCCTGAAATAATGGAAACAACTCCAATTAATTTCCAAATCATCAAAAACAGCCCAAAAACAGCTCAAGAAACCTCTCTGAATCCAAAACACATGTCCAACATGCCATGCTAATTTCTTAGGCTCGACCACTAACCTCTATTGCCCAAAACCTTATTCTCGGCTAGAACTCTTCTTCTTATTTAGAGCCTTATAACATAAAATTCAGAACTTAAATGAAAATACTTTCTTCTACAAAGTTGTTGAAAAGTGTCTAAATATCCTTACCTCAAAATTTCAGCTTCAGATTCCAATGGATGAACTCTACAATCTTCTGGAAGTCCACTTTGTTAAGAAACACTCATATTCTGACCTTCCTCGCTTTATATAAATAAAACTCAGCCCTCCCTTTCTCAAAGTAAACAAAAAGCCCCATCCTATAAAATAGACTCAAATGGAAATTTTTTAGAGTAATTGCATTCAAAGCGCCAGAGTGTACTGTGAGAAAAAATGAGTCTGAAGTAACCTATTTATAGAGTCCATTGCATGAATTTACTTTGACACCTCATCCTTGCTTAACGCCACCTTAAACCTTATTAAGACACCTCTTGCTTACTTTTACACTTCAAAATGCATGCTAACAAGGCTTTGACACTTTACTAAATCCCTAAACTGATTGTCTTAATCATGCCATATAGTTGTCGAAAACACATAACTATCTTCCAAGACCATCTCACCAAATTTCTAGCCCAGACTACATAATCCAACTTAGAAAAGTTATAACTTAAAATCTGTAACTCTTTTGATAAAACTTCCTTCTACAAAGTTTGTCTAAAATGAGTTAAATTTCTTACTGCAAAATGTTAGAGCAAAACGCCAAAATATACGTTCTATAGCCTTCTAGGAGTGCAACTTACTTAGATTCACCCGTGAACAGACCTTCTCACCTTCTCTTATCCAAAACACCAACTTTTTATTATTCAAAACTCCCAGCAGCTTTTCTCAATAAACTAGACTTAGTTTCTGAACTTTGAAGACCAATTTGAGTACAAATACCAAAGTGAGTTGTGAGAAACTCCTTTATGAAATTAGCTAAAATGCCCAACCTCTATGATCCTTCTTTCTCGCCAACCTTAAACACTGAAAACGCCTAAAGTACTATTCCTTGGTACTTAAGCAAAATATTCCTTCTTTGTAACCTCTTAAACTCTTTAGAAAATTTAGACTACCTAAAGTTTGAGTCTTACACGTCTCTTCGTGGTTTTTGTCCCGATCTCATCCATATCCTTCTCTCTGTTCATTCGCAAGTCGTAAACTACCAATCCCGTCCAAATTTGATTGTTCATCTACTTGTTTGTAAGTCTGCTCCAACTATTCACCTCTCTGTTCCTTTAGCACTGCAGTACATGTTCTTCCTTGGGTGAGAGAAAATCGTGTAGAAGGTTTAGTATCGAGTCTGTGAAGAAGAGGAGTTGTGGGAAAATGAATTTGTTAATAAATTTGGGAAAATGAATTTGTAAAAAAATTGGGAAAGAAAAGGGAAATTTTGGGGAAAAAAGGGAAATTTGGAGATATGGAGGAAAGAAAGAAAAGAAAATTTGGGGATAATTTTTTTTATAGAGAAAATGGGAAAAAATATTTAAAAATAGGTAATTCTTGACATTTAAAAAATGTCAATTAAATAAATATAAACTTGACGCTTTTAACGTGTTAAGTATTGAGAAAAATGAAAAAATTATGCTTTTTTTCACTTTTTCGTTATTCTTGTCGTTTTTTCATTTTACTTGACAATTTTTATTAGAACTGTCAAGTATATAAAAGTTGCAGTCGTCAAGTAATGTTATTTTTGTAGTAGTGAACACTTTACTGATTACATTTAAATATTTAGGCTGCATTCGTCATTGATCCAAGATCTAGGGAAAACATTCTCGAAACTGCAGGTATTTTGTTTCGTCAGTTTAAGAACTGGATAACAACAAAATAAATTATGCCACATAAGAATGAACCGCAACTCCTACAAGTTCCCCAAGAAAAGTATTCACTTATTGATCAAAATCATTCGAAAGAATTTTTAAGGTCAAGATTATGTGAGACTTTTTAGGTATGAACAACATATTGATTACAATAATTAGAAACAATATTTGTTTCCTTTCTCACTAACAAATACATTTGAAAATAGGAAACAAGACAATTGCAACAAGATCGACGACCTAAGAGAACTAGTACAACCGTAGAATTTTGAGGAAAGGTTATGCCAAACTTATTGAGAAAATGGTAAGAATTAATTTATTTTCTCACAATTATTAAGTTTATCAAACTTTATCAAAGGTTGTACCAATTTCTATTATGAAATTGGAATGTAGAAAAAGGAAGGTTCAAATGAAGCTGATTTCAATCGAGCCAACATGTGGAATAAAGCTTGAGTTAATAATCAAGGGGAGTATGACAACGACATTGTTCAGCAAGTCGTCCATAAAATAGTAAGACTTTTTGTCGATTACACATTTGAATTAACCATACATAAGCATTTTTATAACATAGATTATTTTTGTTACCGTATTAGGATGAGACCTCAATGAATACAGATTCATCGTCCCTCGAAGGACACTCTTCTAGTGATGTCTTAACCAGAGCATTGGGTACGAAAGAGCATCATGGTCATGTCTGTAGGCTCGGTGGTTATGTTACTCCAACAACTTACTTTGATTTTGTAAATAAGAAATCAAAATGTGAGGAGGAGATTCTACTTGAGAATGAAGAACTTTGAAGGCGCATTAGCGAATTAGAAGCACGTATTCAATCAAATTGTCTACACCATTATCTGGACATGGGAGCTGTTCGAAGCCAAATTTCTTAGATGGGATTGAATCGAAAAAGATAATCAAAGAGAAGAGTAAGTTGAAAGTTGTCAAATGTCAAGACTATTTGATAAACAAAAATAAGAGGACGAAGGTGGAATCAATGGACAAATCAAAAGAGAATGAATCTAAAGGGAAGGAGGTGGAGGAGATCACTATAAATGAAAACGAAGTTGAGTTGAACATCTTCAAGATACATGATCCACTAATAAACTCAAATGTCTAATACTTATATCTTACTGAATGTGGATGTTGTTCTTGAATTAGGAGAGAGCCTTAATAAAAATGCCTAAAGAAAGAGAAGTTGATTGTAAGTCGACGTCGATTTTACCAATAGATTTGAAGTCGATTATGAGATATGCTGAGAAGATAATGGAAAAAGATTCTAGTATCACTATTCCACTACCTATTAGAATTTTTGGTATTAGTCGAAAGAGTTTTGTGCTCTGAGAGGACATCATTGATCGTTGTATCATGAACGAAGTCAAAACGTTTACATTGGTGGCCTATATGACGTAAGTCAATTTCATTTCTTTGCATCTAAATTTATGTATCTCGTTTACGACTATAGAATATTTAGTAGGTACTTATATTCATATGTTCTTGGTTCGAAGGAAAATCTGCAGTATGTCTTTGTAGATCCATCTCACCTCTTTCGAACATAACTCACAAGAATCTCGAATTCGAAACTTGTGTAGTAGATTGATGGTCTCAAAAGCAAACCAAATAGTTTTTTCTTCTTTAATCCTGGGTAAGTCAAGTTATTTTATCAGTTGCATTAACAATAAAATAGTACTTATATTTTGTATAATTAAGGGTCATTGGGCACTGCTTGCCATACATGCGTACGACAATCCAATGTTTTACCTTGCCTCACTATGGACAACATCAAAATCAACTACAAGATATGTAACCGACACATAAGTTAATCTTCTATGTCATATATTGTTGATTCTAATGCGTGTACAATATTTTAAATTTTTTGCAATCTTATCTTGGCAAAACAGAGCAATAACGATGTTTCAGTCACAAAAGAACATTAAGAAAAGTTGAAAACAAACTTTATGGTGAATAGTAAAGGCAAGTACAAATATTTAAATTCATTGTATTTTGTAGACTACTAGCAATTAGGATTACTTCGTTATTCTAATTTGTTGTTTTTATATAATGTGTTCTACAAGTCGGGAGCACCGAGTGTGGATACTAGGTCATGAGGTTTATGAGAGAAATGGTGACTAAGGGAAGCATTGTCATATCAGATGCGGTATGTTATATATCAAACTATTTCTTTTGTGAGTTAATTAGGTTGTTTGGATTGTGAGTTAGTTCATTTATTTTGCATGTTTATAGATTGATACACGAAGATCATACTCACACGTTGAGTTAGACGAGGTGTGGGTTGAGTTAGCTGACTTTCTGAGTTCGTACATGTGATTGTGACTAATTTGTTATTCTGAAGTAGAAAATTTTTTGTTGTGACTGCCAGTATGAAATTTTATGTATAGATAATATATGTGATTTTTTTAAAATTGTCCATATAGGGGGGAGGGGGGTGAAGTTGATTGGTACACTTAAGAACGGTACCATATTGTTGATTGGTTGTTTTTGAATAAGTTAGTTTATTAGGATGTTCAATTGAATTCAGGGCAATCTAATGGAATTATCATTGTTTTTGTAAACGTATTCATATATATGTAAAGTTTTGGAAATGATTATATATATATGGTGAAATGTTTTATTTATATATGTTTGAGTTTTGAAACTATATTTGATGAATATCGTCGTTCATATATATGTATGAAATTGTTACTGGACAACTATACAGGACTATGGGAGCACAATACATGAATAAAAATATAATTGAATTATAATTTTTTTAAAAAAATTCGAAACATGTTTGACGGTTTTTAAATGTCATAAAAATGTACATTCTTGATGGTTTTAAAATGTCATAAACAAGTGCATTCTTGACGGTTTTTCAATGTCATAAACAATCAATTTCTTAACGGTTATTAAATATCATAAACACTCATACTCTTGACGGTTTTTAAATGTCATAAATACTCATAATCTTGATAATTTTTAAATGTCATGAACATTTATACTCTTGACGATTTTAAACTGTCGTGATAATTTGTACACTTGACGTTTTTAAAATGTCAACGTTCTTCATTCTTTATGTTTTTATCATTCGTCAAGAACTTTGGCTTTCTTGACGCTGACTTCGATGATGGTTTTAAAACCATAAAGAATAGTTATTCTTAACAATTTAAAAATGTTAAGTGAGCCTATATTTGTAGTAGGGTTTGCTTTCTTTTCTCTTCATTCGCATGCTACATCTATAATCAAGTTTAATGAACTCAATTTCTCTGATTGGTGCAAACAAATCTGATTCAATCTTTGAGTTTTTTTATCTTGATTTAACACTCTTAAGTGAGAAACCTGCTGCACTTACTTCTACTAGTAGTGATGAGGATAGATAATTCTATAAAGCATGGGAATGAGCAAAATGGTGCGAATGACTATAGCAAACAATATAAAGTCCACAATTACAATTTTGAAAATGCCAAGGATTTTATAAAATTTATGGAAAATATGATTAGAAAGCACATTGTTTTGACCATTTGCTAAATTCATAGAAAGTCATGGTATATGTGCTTAATACACAATATCAGGAACACTGCAACAAAATGGTGTTGCAGAAAGGCGTAATCGTACATTAATGAATATAGTTAGAAGCATGTTAATTAATTTGTCTTTACCTGTGTGTCCTTGTCGGTGTATGCATTAAGAACAACTTAATATTTATTAGACAGGGTTCCTAATTAGTAAATCAGTTCTAAAGACATATTTTGAATTGTAGATGTAAGGAAACCTAGTTTAAGGCTCCTGCATGTTTGGGTTGTCAAGTAGAAGTAAGAATTTATAATTCATACTAAAAGAGACTGTATTGATGAACAACTAGTGGTTTCTTCATTGGTTATCCAGAAAAAAAAAAAGTATAGATTTTATTGTCCTAACCATAGTATGTGAATAGTTGAAACTGGAAATGTAAGGTTCATTAAGAATGACGTAATTAGTGGGAGTTTGGAACCACGTAAAGTGAAAATTCAAGAAGTTAAAGATGGAAATTCCTTCATCTATAACTTCTTTTCAAGTTGTTGACTTTGTTAACAATCCACAAGAATAACAAATTAATGGTCCAGCACCATATAATGATGTTATAACAAATGAATTTGTAACCGAGGGACCACAAGAAATATAGTTAAGGAAGATCTGTAAGACAAATAAGATCAACTATTTCTCATGACTATGTGGTTTATTTGATTGAGTCAGAATTTGACTTAAGTACTAACAATGATCCAATTTTGTTTTGACAAGCCGTTAAAGAAGATAATTATGCCAAATGGTTAGATGCCATGAAAAAAAAGTTAAAATCAATAAATGATAATTAAGTCTAGGACCTTGTAGAATTGCCTAAAGGAAGTAAAAGAGTTGAGTGTAAATGGGTCTTTATGATCAAACTTGACTCAAATGGCAATATCGAACGACACAAGTCTATACCTGTTGCTAAAGGTTATACTTAGAAAGATGAAATTAACTACAAAGAGACAAATATCGAACGACACAAGTCTATACATGTTGCTAAAGGTTATACTTAGAAAGATGACATTAACTACAAAGAGACAAATATCGAACGACACAAGTCTATACCTGTTGCTAAAGGTTATACTTAGAAAGATGACATTAACTACAAAGAGACCTTTCTCCTGTCTCAAAAAAGGACTCATTAAAAATTATTATGACTTTAGTATCTCATTATGATTAAGAGCTTCATCAAATGAATGTGAAAATTGCTTTTATAAATGGAAATTTAGATGAAGAAGTGTTCATGAATCAACTAGAAGGTTTTATGGTTCAAGGAAAGGAACATATGGTTTGTAAATTAAAGAAGTCAATATATGGACTTAAACAAGCTTCTAGACAATGGTATCTTAAGTGCAATGGTACCTTCACATCTTTTGGTTTTAAAGAAAACATCGTTGATTGATGTATATACCTAAGGATTAGTGGGAGTAAGTTTAAATATAATCTTTGTTCTATATGCTTACTTACAAGAGATCTAATTATCTTGAGGTGATTGGATATTCAGATTCAAATTTTGTTGGGTGTGTGGATACATGAAAATCCACTTTTGGCTCTTTGTTCCTATTAGCTGAAGGAGCAATTTCATGAAAATGTGTGAAACAGTGTATTTTTGTTGCATCTACTATGGAGATTGAATTTTTGTAGCATGCTTTGAGGCTATAATTCATGTTTTATGGCTACAGATTTTTATCTCAAGACTTGGAATTGTTGACAGTATTGTTAAGTCGTTGAGAATTTATTTTGATAATTATGCAGTAGTTTTCTTCTAAAAAATGACAAGTATTCTACAGGTGCTAAACTTACGGATTTAAAATACTTTGTTGTTGAAGAATAAGTTCAGAAACAAAGAGTGTTAATCAAACACATTAGTACTAAACGTATGATTGCATATCTACTAAACTAAAGGATTGTCACCAAAGACATTCAATAAGCATGTTAAACGTATGGGCATTAGTAGATATCATTATTGAAATCAAGATAATGTTATTTGACACTTTAAGCTCATTTATTTATTGTTTTTGATTTTATCTCATGGTTTTGTCCTTATGATTAGTATATACCTACATGAATTATGTTACACAGGACATCGTCTTTGGTAAATACACTTATTGTTGGACTGTTATTGATTATCTTTATTATAGATCATGTTAATGAAGAACTATTTCAGTGATACATGGAAGGGAGTATGTTAATGCAATGATGTATGATGACCATGATTCTTTAGTAGCTTCTTTGACTTGACATGATATATTATGAAGTTTAATTTTGCACATTATGTCTATGATGTATATGGTAAATAATGTCAATGGGCCAAGTGAGAGAATGTTAGATTTATTTTAAAATATAATGTTATTATTAATGTGGCCCATGTGCATTATATGTCATTATCTCTTTGAGGCCTATTATGTTATTAGACCCATTAGATAAAAAGATAATGTCATAATTAAACACCATGATGGGTGCTATCTATAAATAGAATCTTAGCGATTGGTCCTCTCACTGGCCTCATTGAAGTAGTTCACTCTTCCCCATCAAGAAAATTAATTAAGTTAAGGGAGGTCAAGTGAGATAAACACAATCCTTAGAAGATCATTCATGGATCAAGGTATGTGATTTTCTAACTAAGTTTAATTTGCAAAAATCATGTAGTTCAAAGATGTTAGCATTTATGTTTTATACAATGTTACAATTTTATTGTGTAATCATGAAAATAAAACTAACAGAAGAATCGCAAATGAGTTCTACTGTAACGTCCCAAAAATTAAGGTAATATTGAATTTAATAACATTAATTTTATTTAATTATATTGGAACTATTGGACATTAGTTTAAAATATGTGATTTAGAATTGATGGTTTTATGGAATTAGAATTAATTAAGTCTTTGTTGGTTGAATATTTAATTAATTAGTAGAATTTGATTTTTGGTGTTGTTGAGATTGAATTTAATTAAATAATTTGGGTGTTTATTTAATTAAATTAAAAAGTAGAAATTTTGTTAGAGATTTGATAATTATATGTATATGTGGTTATATGTATATAATTATTATGGAAAAGAGTAAAGATAATTTTATCTATGAAAAATTAATTATTGGGGAAGATAATTAATTATATTGAAGAAATATAAATATTGACTATGGAGAAAATATGATTTGGTAAATAAGGAAAGAGAAGTAATTGGATTTATTTAAAAGAAAAATTGATAATTATATATTGGAATATAATTATTGGGAAAAGAAATGTAACATCCCAAAACTTTAAGGAGTTTTTATTAATTATGTTAAATTATTTGGGTATTATATTACAGATTTGAGTTAAGTTTTAATTATTGGGTTAAGATAATTCATGTTGACATTTATGAAATTTTAAAATAAGTGATTTATTGGAGAAAAATTGGTTAATTTGAGTTGATTTTGGATCCTGAAAGGAAAAGTTGGTTTGGAATTGGAATTAATTAAGAATATATATTTAATTAAGAATTTAGATTTTTGGTGGAATGTGATATTAATTATTTGGTTTTGTATAAATAACTAATATAAAAAAGTAAAGTTAATTATATGATGAAATATAAATATAATTGTTGGAAATTAAGATAATTAATGAGAAGAGAGATGGTTGATTTGATTGGACGAAAAAATATTATAGATTTAGTTAGGATATCATATAAGAATTTAAACAAATATATGTGTTTATTATATATTTTGGTGGGAGAATAATAATAATAAAGTATTATTATTATTGTTAATGGTTTTAAATGCCTAAGATTTTGTGCATTTAATGAACTGTAAAAGGAAAATGAAATAATAATGAAAAATATTATTATTATTATTATTTGAGTTTATAAATAGCATTGGAATGCTTAATAAATTGAAAAAAAAAAGGACAATGGAAAGCTTCTTCATCTTCTTCACTAAGATAACCCTTTCCCGTCGCCTCACCAGTTTTGGTTAAGATTGGTAACTTAGGTCCTTTTGGCAAAAGATTTAAGTGATGAATTTTTTCATCAAGGTTAAGAGAATTTTTCAACCTCCATTTGAGTAAGTTTGGTAAGCTAAGGTAATTAAATTAGTAATTTGTTGGCAATAATTGTTAATTTAATTTTAGTTATCCGTAAGTGAAATTGTGGTTTCGTTTGCAGCAAAGAACTTAACATTACTAAAGATTAAATTAATTGGAGAATTTTTACTCTTGGATAGGGATTATTTGTTAGTTTATCTCTCAAGTAAGAGATTCTACTACTGGACCTTTGAATTAAATTTTAAGAGCTTGCATGTATTTTTTCTTATGCATTGATGTAGCTAAGATGCATAATGTGTTGATGTTGATGACTGATGTTGATGACTGATATATTGTGACACATGATATATTAATCACATGATAAGGATGATATGATTGATATACATGCCATGTTATGTTATTTATAATATACTACATGCTTTGGATTGGTGTATCTGTAACTTTGTTTGTTGAGCTTTTACCTCACCTGTATTCTGATCCTATCTATGAGGTCACTCGCACAACTAGGAGTGTTTCTACGGGATCACTTGCACTATTTAAGGGTGCACCTATAGATCACATGCACGTTTAGGGGATATTTTTAGTGTATACAGCGTCACTCACATGACTAAGGGTGTTTCGACGAGACCACTCGCATAATTAGGGGTGTACCTACGTATCACATACATGTTGAGGAGTGTGTACGTATGATCACTCACATGACTAGGGATGTTCCTACGAGTCACTCGCATGATTAGGAGTGTTCGTACAGTCTCACTCAGTGTGTATCTACGATCACTCGCAAAACTTGGGGTGTTTCTACAAAATCGCTTGCACGATTATGGTGTTCGTACGATTTCACTCGCTCAGGTGTGCTCCATTGGACACACAACGCTATTATTATGTTTCTAAAGGAAAGTTAACAGATCACCTAGCGGGACCAGTAGTGGGTTCCTTACTGGGTATATTTATATACTCACTCTTTTCTATGTCTAATATTTCAGGCGAAGGTAGAGGACTTGGAAAGCTAGCGAGCAACAAAAAGGGTCCGTGACATGCCATATGAGGACTCAATTTTGCTTGTCACACTCCATTCTAGGTTTTCCCTTCTAACCTAGATCGTGGTGTGAATCTATTCTTAACAACAATTCTTTTTCAACGGTAAGATTGATAAAACACTTTTCAAGAAATTTTATAAAAATTTCAGTAGCATCTCCCTTAAAATATGAGTTATCCAAACTTGAAAAAGGAAGAGATTTTTACTTCTATACATCTATGCAATACTAGATTCAAAATCACATCAAGTGTGTTTCACCATACACTCATCTAAACAATTTCAGAGTCTTAATCAGTGTTTATATTCAAACTAGATAATAGTTACAAAAATAATTTTAGTCCAAAAAGGGTTTCAAAACACTTGACCTTGGTGTGACCCTCTTTACTTCTAACCACCCCATTTACAATACAACACTGAAGTAAATACGTACAAAAAGAATGAAAATCTACAATCAAAGATGGGGGGCTCAATGATGGTCTGGTCCTTGATCGCTACTTGGGAGGAGATAACATTGAAAACATGAGCTAAAACTCAGTAAGTGGTAAGTTTTTAAAAGTAAAAGTTTGTAAAATATATTCTCAAACCATTTAAATATGATAATAACAAAAATTATAATTAAAGTGTTAAAATTAGGTAAATTTTCATAAATAGTACAAAATAAGAAATTATTTATGGCCCGTAGAAAAATTTAAGAAAAGCCTATTAAGGGTAATTATTTTTTTAGAATTTCATATTTGCCCTTACTGGTTTATAATGTTTTTCAATTCTGATTCTTCCTCTTCTTTCTAATTTTTTTCATCTTCTTTCCGATTTATTCATGTTATGTTTTATATATTTTTCATCTACATCATTCTCTCTTTTTTATGATCCTCGACAATATTCTTTCTCTTCTTCGTCATCTTCGTCATCCTCGTCATCAGATTTGATAATTAAAATCTTTTATATTACTCTGTCAATATCGTTGCAGTGATCTTGTTTTCGGTGAGAATTCTAAATAACAAATTAGAGATGTTTAGACAATTATAAAGTTTCGTTAAGAATTCTATCTTTTCATATGAATATTATTTATGTTTTTGCTTGTGGTAAGATGGTAAATTTTGTTTTCGTTTTAAATGTTTAGAAGATTCAAGTATTACTGTAAGACTTTATGTATTTCATTATTCAGATCGGTAAGTTTGAAGATTTTCACGATCGTTTAGATTGAACTGAGAATTTTATAGTTCACTATGATGTTTGTTTTCATTTCAAATGTTTAGAAGTATTACCTATTACTGTAAGAATTCTGAATTTTGTTATGAAGATCGATAGTTTGAAGCTTTTTACGATAATTTACATTGAATTACACTATCGTTTACCACTATCAACAGGATCACTTACATATAACAAGACGATCTTTTACAATATTTAATACTATCACCAGGGTTATGCCATCGTGTGCCTATGTCAACACGATCGTTTACTTTATTGAATAATATCATTTTCCTTGTTAAATCACCATCGTTTATTGCACAAACGTTTATTTATTGTTGAATTGTGTTTATTAATATCGTTTTGTATATTTATTCTTTTATTCAGTCATAGATGTCTATCTATGTTTATATATTTGTTTCTATTACAATTAAATAGTTAATTTTATTTATTTATTATTTTTACAGATTACAATGTCTATTCCTATTGTTATTTTTGTATGGAGGTCAATGGAATGGATGTAATGTTTACGAGAATTACTCAGTTGCTGGAATTTTGGTAGATGTCCGAGTGAGCTTTAATTCTTTGGTTAGTTTAATATGTGAACAGTTTTAGTTGGATGGATAAGTAGAATTATTTGGTTTACTTGATTTTGGTAAAAGTAACGTTCAAACTGTGGTGCCAGTAAAGAAAGACATTGATGTTGGTTGGTATTTGTCTTTTGCTAAATATGCAACTAGTAGACATCCATTAGTTGCTCATGTAACTATTGATTCTTTAGGAAGGTCTTTTTCTTCTAGTAGTGTACAGTAGAATGTTGATATGTCATTGAATGTAGGTTCTCCTTCTGTTTCAAATGATGAAGCTATAAAAGACATTTCTTACCATGGTGATTTGAAGGAAAAAAGTTTATTTGAAAGTAAAGAAGTGCTTATAAAGTGTTTTTGCATAATATCTGTGAAGAACAACTTTCAATATATAACTACAAGATCAAATTTGATGTCTCTTGAATTTATATGTTTGCAAGCAGGGTGCAAATGGTATGTTAGGGCATCTCGTTATAAGAAAAGAAGGTTGTGGATGCTACGAAAATGTATATTTCTGACCATGACTGTTTATTAATACTGCCTAAAGTAGGGTCACATGCAAGCTTCTTCAACAGTAATTGGCAGTTGCGTGATAGATGATTTTAGGTTCATGTCTACTGATTGTTCCATTCCAATATAAATTGTGCATAAGGCTCATACAAATCTTGGAGTTAATATAAGTTATCAGAAAGCTTGGAGGGCAAAAGAACACATAGTAAAGATATTAAAAGGTGATGTAGTTGAATCATACATATTGATTCTAAGGTTCTTTGATAAATTGGTTGAATCTAACCCTTGTATTATTAGTTTCATATATTTAAATTACATTCATTTGTAGATAGATATGGATAGACAAATATCCCAGTCTATCTAGATAGGCAAATATTATCATCACAGTCTATCTCTTGTTTTTTTATTGGTTCTGATAGAAATGTTTTGTAATTACTTTAGAGATGGATGATATTGGTCATTTCAAGTTTTGCTTTATGGCTTTTGCTGCATCAATTGAAGGATGGAAATATTACAGTCCTATCATTTGTGTTGATGACACATTTTTGAAGTGTAAGTTTGGTGGTACTCTATTAACAGCCTCATCACGGGATGGTAACAATCAAATCTTGTCTCTTGCTTTTGCTATTGTAGTTTTTGAAAATGATGCATCATGGACAGATTTTTTAGAAGATACGAGGTAGTTTTTCCGAGCGAGCTAATTTAGGTATTGTTTCTGATAGGTATCTTAGCATCCCTAAGGGAGTCTTAAGAGTGTTTCCTGATGTTGAGTATTGTGTGTGAACAAAACATCTATTAAGTAACTTGAAACTCCATTTTAAGGATCCACTACTTGATAAATATGTATTTAGTTGTGGTTATGCCTACACTGTTGATGAATTTGAGTACCATATGAAATGTATGGAGTCAGTTTGTTAAAAAATCTGAGAATATCTTAGTAATGTTGGTTTTGAGAAGTGGTCTTGGGCATATTCACGAAGACAATGGTACAGAATGATGACATCAAATTGTGCAGAAAGTGTAAATTAAGTGATTAAAGATCTCAGAGAACTACCTATGGCTACAATGCTTAGTTCAATTGGAGATGTATTGCAAAAGTGGTTTTATGAAAGAAGTAAAGCTGCATTTGCAATGAAGAGTTGTTTGACTTCATGGGTTGAGAATTTGTTGCGTTTAGAGCATGAAAAATCAAGAAATTTATTGGTAAGATTTTTTTTAAATGTTTGTATTTCGGACAAGCACATATATGCTATTATCTTTGTCTATCTGATAGACAAATATAGCATCAGATAGATAAAGATTGATAGCTATCTGTGTCTTTTTATGCATGTTTTCTCTTTTCACTATTTTTCTGTATTTGTCTTATGTATTAGGTTGATCCAATTAGTATGACTGAATTCAAAGTAATGGATGGAAGTCAACAGTTCATTGTAAAGTTAAATGTGGGATGTTGTAGGTGTCGAGTATCGGATTTGAGAAAATTCCATGTGCATATGCGCTTGCTGTTCTAGGAATGCTTAATTTATATACATATTCTAATATATCAGAGTTTTATTATAGAGAAACGCTATTTGAAATTTACAATGGTTGCATTCATCCTGTTGCAACTCATTTGGATTGCAGAGTTGAAAATTCTATGATGAAAACATTACCTCCAGTCTTAAAACGTCAAGCTGGAAGACCAAGGAAACATCGAATTCCATCTGTAGGCGAATTTAATAATTCATTAAGATGTTTCAACTGTAATCGTAAAGGACACAATAGTAGGACTTGCAAGCAAAGTTTGAATAATTAATGAAAATCTATGATTTTTCTGTTAAATTCTATTATATGTATGTAGAAATCTATGAGATTAAAGTTTATGAATGAGTATGGAGATTAAATAACAACATTCTTTGGGTTTTCTTAAAAGATCGTTTATATATGTAATAATAGGATTGTTTAGACTTGATTACACGATTGTGTGGAGTCCACTATATGATCGTTTAGGATTGATGACTATATAGTTGAAATTGAAATTGATTATTGTTTAATTTCAGGCCACATCAAGATCGTTTATGATGTATTACTCGATCGTTATATTTCTTAACACGATCAATTTTGTAACACGATCATTGTGATATATTTTACAGAATACGTGATAGTTTAGACATTTTAACACGATTTTTTTTATTCATTTTGCAAAATATGTGATCGTTTAAATATATGTACGCGATCCTTTAGACATGAATACACGATTGTTTTCATATATGTACACGATTGTCTTATGAATAGTATCTAAACAACTACAAAATCTCAGTCAAAAGGATATTAAAATTAAAATGTAAAAATTGTACAAGCATATCATAAACCAAACAAAGATTTTATTTACCAATACAATCTATTAGCCCAAAATTCTATTACATACTGTTGTCTAATCAGTTTCATATTTTTCATATCGAGACAATTACGATTTGGTATATTGGCATGCAGTCAAGCAGTTATTACCAGTGGCAGAATTGCTCATGGAAGTGTTGCAAGTTCTTCATCAACAAGTTCTTGTGCAACATATTTTGGCATAGAGTTGAACACAAAGATTTTTCAATTCTTTATGTCAAATGCAACAACGAGCCAGTGTTCTTCGATGTTGATGCAGCCAATCACGTAATTTGTGCCTACCCACCCTAATTTATCATCAAGGAGACCAAGTGCGCAATTAAGATAGTAATGATTATCTTTTATGGCCCAAATACTCATGTGTGCAGTTTGGTCAATTCATTCAACCTCCTCTAGTGTTTCATTTAGCATACGATCATCAAAAAGTCGTTCTTTGTTGATGCCAGACTTACACAACAAATAAAACAATTTAGCTAAAATAAAATTATGTAATTTAATTTCCATACAATTTTTTTTTTATAGAAGAATAAGTAACAAAAAATGATGAATCTATTACTAAAAAATGAGCCTTGAAAAGAGGCTTTCTTAAGGACAACTTATTATGCATGTGATATAATAACATATCCATGGTTTGCAAAAAAACAAAAATGGCAGTAAACGATCGTTTATTAAATACAATCGCTTAGCACATACAAGCGATCATGTACAACATTGTTTATTAAACTAGTGAATCGTGTACTATATATAAACAAGCTTAGCAAAATATAAAAAAATGTTGTACACGATTGTGTACATATAAAATGAAATTTGGAAAAAGTACTTACGTCTCCTATATCCATGTGTTTTGTTCAAGCGTTTTGAAAAATTGCTTGTTTACAGATGAGAAGACTATATTTCTCTTTTCATTTGTGGTTTTTCTGGATCTTTTCCATTCTAGGTATGCGTTCCACAACTTTGGATCAATTGGCCACAATGGATCATATTTAACTACATCTCTTATTTCAACGTCTGGTACATGTACTATAGTCTTTGATTTGACTATAGTAGGTGCACTACAACAAAAACTATCTACTACGACAGTTGTGTACATCACAAAATAGAAGGGAGGGGAAAAAACTGTCACAAAAGGTAAAAATCTACATTTTTTGGAGGAAAAAGACATAATTTTTTGGATAACACTTTTCGCAACAGTTATTTGATGTCATAGAAGATACATAAAATAATTTATTTAATTTAATAAAATAAAATAAATTTTAAATTTAAATTAAAATTAATTTAAGCTTTTCCCCCAAATCTAAAACCCTCATCAAATCGCCATGCAAAGAAGCCATCTCCAAATCTAAAACTCCCAAATCTTTAACATTTTCCCAAATCCTCACGCGAAGAAGGTTGTCTCTGGACGACACCCGATCCCGTCATCGCCATCGCCCCCTTGTGCCCGTCTCTTCACTTCAAGGCCTTGCAACATTCTCTACCGGATGACGAAACCTCCTCTACTATCGAACGATGTCGGTAAGTCTTTTGTTCGTATCTATTAATATAGCTCTATGTAAGTATAGATATTGTATCAACCTTGATGTAAACAGCGATTCACAGAGGTTCGAAAATCGCGACAAGAACAGAACAACGTCAACTCTCACAGAAGGAGGCAGACATTTAGATGATTTTTGGGGCCGAGGTTCATCTAGGCACTAAAAACAGCGACTTCAAAATGGAGCGATATGTTTTCAAGCGCCGGAATGATGGTACTTTGTGAATACATTTCAAATTTATAGATATTTGTTGCTGTTTAAATTCGTAAAGTGCTTCCTAGATACTGATTATTAGAAGACCTTTCCACTTCTTTTCTCTTTGTTTTCAATGTTTTATAGATATTTAGATTGAACGGGAACTCTTTAAGTTCTTTAATGGACGTGGTTTATCTATATTTCAGTTTATAATTTGATCATAATTTCATTAATCCTAATGAGTGGATATTTTTTCTCTTGATGTATGAATCTACATTATTAACTTGGGTAAAACATGGGAGAAACTTCAGATGGCTGCTAGAGTTATTGTGTCTATTAAGAATCCTCAAGACTTTATTGGTCAATCTGCTAGGCCTTACCTATCTAAATTATCTCTTAGCAACGATCTTGTAGCAAGTCTAAACAATCTTGTACCCTTCTACCTAGTCTAAACGATCTTGTACCATTGTACAAAGTCTAAACAATCTCATAGCAAGTCTAAATGATCTTGTACAGAGTCTAAAGAGTCTTGTATCAAATCAAAACGATCTATTAGTGATACTGGTCTATATCTATCTATTTGGGATAGATAGCTGATAGTTTAGATATTGGTTACACAATTGTTTATATCTTGTAGCATATCATTTAGATCTTGTACAAATAAGAAAAAATGAAGAAGATGAAAAATGAAGAAGAAAAAATAAATTATGGAAGAGGAAATGAAGAAATTGGTAAATATTTACAT
Organism: Cucumis hystrix; assembly: GCA_025688845.1. Taxonomy (NCBI): domain Eukaryota; kingdom Viridiplantae; phylum Streptophyta; class Magnoliopsida; order Cucurbitales; family Cucurbitaceae; genus Cucumis; species Cucumis hystrix. Next base: position 11,384,384 of record CM046885.1, on the reverse strand, counting down.
AAATAACCATAATATTGTAAAATGAAAAAGAAGTAATAATATGAAGAGAAGATCATGAATAAATTGCAAAGAAGAAGAAGAAAAAGAAGTGAAAAATCATCAGCATTATTCAAGGGCAAACCTGGAATTTATGAAAATATCATGGGCTTTTTGATTTTGTTACATGAGCCGTAAATATTTTGGTGTTTTTTTATATTTATGAAAATTAACCTTATTTTTTTTGTTGTATTATTAAAAAAGATTGAATATCATTAAAATAAGATAAGATAATTGAATTATCTTTTCTATTTTATTATTAAAAAAAATTGAATATCATTCCATATCCTTTCAGGAACTGGACTTGTTGGCGTTATAAATAGACTCACACCTTAATTTCATTCCTCATCAAGTAAAAGAAAGGTATGAAAAAAAAAAAACTTCTCTTTTCCTTTTTTCTCTCTCTTTTTTTCCTAACTTTCTGTCTACTTTTTTTTTTTAATCTCTTCTCCTAGTATATCTTTTTTTCTTTTTTTTTTCCTATTTTTTTCACAATCGTTTCCAAGGGTGACTCTGTCGTTAGCTATCGAACTTCTTCTAGGGATGATCGAACATTTTTTTGTTAGATCCACCTCCTATTAGAAATGATCAAGCATCTTTATTCTATTTTGCCATTAACAATTCAACTTCTACTAGGACGATTGGACATTGTGTCCTCAGATCCAATTCCTAATAGGAATGATAGAACATCTTTGTTTTGCTTTGCCGTCAGCGATCCAATTTCTACTAGGGACGATCAGGCATTTTACCATCAGATCCACTTCCTAGTAAGAACAATTGAACATCTTCGATCTACTTTACAGTCAGCGATCGAACTTCAGCTTGGGACGATTGGGCATTTTACCGTCAGATCTACCTTCGAATAAGAATGATCGAGAACCTTCCTTTTGCTTTGTCGTTAACAATCCAACTTCTACTTGGGCGATCAAGCATTTTGCTGTTAGATCCATCTTCTAATAGGAACGATTGAACATCTTCGTAATACTTTGTCGTCAGTCATCCAACTTCTACTACAGATGATCAAATATTTTGTCGTTAAATCCACCTCCTAGTAGGAACGATAGGGCATCTTCGCTCTACTTTGCCATCAGCGATCAAACTTCGACTACGCACGATTGGTCATTTTGTAGTTAGATCCACGTCATAATAGAAATGATCGGACATCTTTGCCCTGCTTCACCATCAGTGATCCAACTTCTACTAGAGATGCTAAGGCATTTGTCGTCAGACCAACTACCAGTAAGAACGATCAGACATCTTTGCTCTGCTCTGCGTCAGTTATCCAACTTCTATTGGAGATGACGATCAAACATTTTGCTGTCAGATTTACCTTCTAATAGAAACAATCAAACATATTCGCTCTACTTTTTTGTCAACAACCCAACTTCTTCAAGAAAGAATGGGGCATTTTGCCGTAAAATCCACCTCCAAGTAGGAGCGATCGAGCATCTTTGCTCTGTTTTGGTATCAATGATCCAACTTCTACTAGGGATGATCAATCATTTTGTCGTTAGATCCACGTCCTAATAAAAACAATAGGACAACTTTGCTCTGCTCTGTCATTAGTGATCCAATTTCTACTAGGAACGATCGGTCATTTGTCTCAGATCCAACTCCTAGTGGGATCGATCGGGCATCTTCTTGTTGCTTTGAGTCAGCTATTGAACTTCTACTAGAAAAGATTGGACATTTGCTGTTAGATCCAACTTCTAGTAGGAACGATCGAGCATATTCACTATGTTTTGAGTCAGTGATCCAATTTATACTAGGAACATTGGACATTTGCTGTCAGATCCAACTTCTAGTGGGAACGAACAGGCATATTAGCTCTGCTTTGCCGGCAGTTATCCAACTCTACTTAGGACTATCAGATATTTGCCGTTAGATCCAACTCCTAGTAGAAACGATCGGCATCTTCGCTCTGCTCTGTCGTCAGTGATCCAACTTTTAATACGAAAAATTAGACATTTTGCTGTCATATCTACCTTATAGTAGGAACGATCAGGCATATTTGCTCTACTTTACCGTCAACGATCCAACTTCTATTAAGGAAGTTGAGCATTTTGCCGTTAGATCCACCTCCAAGTAGAAATGCTCGGACATCTTCACTCTTCTTTGTTGTCAGCAATCCAACTTCTACTAGAGACGATTGGTCATTTTGCTGTTAGATCCACGTCATAGTAGAAATGATGGACCAACTTTAATCTGCTTTGTCATCAGTGATCCAATTTCTACTATGGACAATCTTGCATTTGCCTCAAATCCAACTTCTAGTAAGAATGATCGGACATCTTCGTTTTGCTTTGCATTTAGCGATCCAACTTTTACTAGAAACGATCGAGCATTTGTTGTTAAACTAATTTTTAGTAGGAACGGTCGGGCATATTCACTCTGCTTTTCCAACAACGATCCAATTTCTAATAGGAATGTCAGACATTTATCGTCAGTTTCAACTCCTAGTAGGAATGATCAACATATTTGCTCTGCTTTGTCGTCAGTTACCAACTTTACTAGGGACGATCAAGTATTTGTCGATAGATCTAACTCCTAATAGAAACCATTAGACATCTTAGCTCTGCTTTACCGTCATTTTGAAGAGGTGAAAGTAAACCATCTTCATCTTGAAGAGATGGAGGTAAAGCTGCAATGTCCACTGAAGTCGTTTACCTCTGAAACAACTTCAACCCAACCTTTCTAGAAAACATAAAACATTTAATACCGAAACTCTTTAAACTTTTAAATAACATAAAAGTCGTAGTGTAACACATTGAAATGCCATTTATAAATGTATAAAACATGAACATATAAACTTTTAATAAATACAGTAATACTTTTAACAAATTTATTCCTTCCATGACTAAAAATTTGATTGACCTGGCAGCATTAAGTTCAGCACGCTGAGAGTCACAATCTGTACCTAGAAAGAGGAAAGACATTTTGAAAGAGTAAGTCAAAAGACTTAGTGAGCAACGTTTTTAGAATACAAGTTTTCATAAAATAATTTAATATAACAGTGAAACTTAAATGCATTTGTTAGTAAACTATCATTTCAGAACATGATACTTCAAACATTTGCATAGCTTTTGTAAGACAATGTTTCATAACCACAGACGGTATTAAACTTCTTCTTCTGAAGACGAAATAGTTAATAGGATACAACTTTCGTTGTAGTTCTTCTCTTTTAAGACATTAATATATACCCTTTTTGATGGCCCATAAACTATAAGCGTATCAACTCGACCATCAGTATGGAGTTAACCACATGTATACCATAGGTCTCATGGAAACATTTGAAAACATTGTAACATTTCCTTTGCACTCATCAGTAAATCATTCAAATCATAGCATAGCTTGAAACATAAGTTAAATAAACATTTAATGTAAACCATATCTTTGAACAATAAGTTGCAAATCATGTTTGTAAATCATTTACAAGCTATTGCTTGTGTGGCTTGAAACCATGTTTAATAAATACTTTTGAAATCAATTTGTTACTCACAACACTTGAACGGATCCTTTGGTCGCAAAATTCCTTTTAAGCCTTATTGATCTGAAAAATTCATATTTAATCATTAATTAATCATTTGATCATGAAAATAATCAAAACTTTCATTACAACTCCAAAAATATTAAAACAGCCAAAAGACAACCCTTTGGCACCCACTTACATGGTGAAAAGGGCTTGGCGCAAGTGCATGGCTTGGGCCTTGCCATGTCCTAACCTAGCTAAAGTGGGTCGCGCGTTGCATGCTAACCCCATAGTGAGGGATGTTGCACGCGTCCTTATCGCAAACCCAACGTGTCCAATGCGCAATGTCATGTGCGTAGCCTTTGTGCATCCCTTACCGCCCTGTTGTGCTATGACCTTGCCATGTGTGTCAAAATAGACCCAAAATATCCTCTATGGACTAAACGCACACCCATCTCACCTAAACATGCCTGACACTAATCTACTGTCTAGAACCATGTTTTTCTTCCATCACATGTGACCCGAATTTGAAAACTCATAACTTTAAATCCATGATTCATTTGACAACACTTCCTTCTCCAAAGTTGCTCTAAAATTTTTGTAACTACCTTACCTCAAAATCGCCGAACCCAATTTCAAAAGATGAACTCTGTAGTCCTCTGCATATCTATTGTGCTTAGATCACCAAAAAACTGACCTTCTCGCATTCTCTTAACCAAAACGGTAATCTTCTCGCATCCAATATACACACAGCACTCCTCAATAAACTAGTCACAATTATGGAAGTTTAGGAAGTGATTTGAAGTAATTTACATGTGTGATTAGTGAGAAACCTTTGGCTGAAGTTACCTATTTATAGGGAGCCTTGCATGAAATTTAATTGACACCTCCTCCTTGCTTAACTCCACCACTTAATCTCCTTGTTACACATCCTGCTTTTACTCCACCTCCTCCTTGGCCCATAAAATGCATGTAATGTGATTAGGACTCTTGGATTAGTCTTAAACCGATTGCTATAAGCTTACCACATAGTTGTCCAAAATGCTAAGCCTTGTTAAACGCCTAGACAACCTCTACAACCCTTCTCGCATAACCTTGGTTGCCTAACCAAAATGCCTAGTGTCATCTCATCTCACTTACTAACCTCTTATTCCATCTTTCTCGCCAAACTTAAATGCCTAATGACCTTTTACAAGTCAAAACGCCTTGTGACAAGTCCTTGCTAACCTCTTAGGTCATCTCGCATGGCATGCTTCTTGCCCAAACCTTGCTGTCTTGCCTTGTCGCCTAGTCCAAAATCACACTAAATAACCTCTAAGGACATGCTTTCCTCGCCCTATAACACTTCTTTAGAGGTTCTTCATGCCTACTACACAAACAAGTCTTAGCCGCCTAGTACATATACCAAAAACATAGGCGTGGAGGTTCTCAACCTTCATCTTGCAGTCCAAAGAGCATCATTTAGAGGTTATATAGTGTCCTTTGGCTACCCATCCTAACCTCTAAACGTCTAATGCATCATTCTTTGACACTTAGCCAAAATTTCCAATTTTCCTACCTTGACTTAAACATAAAATTTTAATGCCTTTTTCCAAGAATTTTCTTACCTTCAATCTTTTATTTGAGTTAGCCTTGATGAAATCTCTAAACTTGAATTTCAGAAACATAAATAAAGATTCAGAATTTGATTATGCGGAGCTTCTATACTTGAGATGTAGTGTTGAACTTCAGAGGTGTGATACCCCTTATAAGCATCTAACTTTGCAGCATCTTGCTCTCAGTGCAACACCTTTTTTTTATTTGTTATATTGCCCCAAGCAGGGCATTATTGACTTTAAGTTGATATTCTTTAATGAGATTGAAGACTATCAATTACTAGCGCCATGCTTTATGTGGTTATGACATTGCTCTTGTTTTGTGTGCGACTAAACTTAAAATTTATTTTAAATTTCCTGTGTACCCTTATAGGGCTCAAATCATAACATAGTTTAACTGAGTTTTTTTTTTACTGAACTAAACTTAAAGTTTCCCTTAAGCTGCCTACCTACCTTTTATAGTATAGGGGGATCAAGTCATAACGTAATTCAACTGGGTTTTTTTTACTCGACTGAACTTAAAGTTTCCCTTAAGCTGCCTATGTACCTTTTAAAGTATCAGGATTAGGTTATAACATAGTTCAACTGAGTTTATTTATTTATTTTTCATCTACTTTTAAGCTCTTATGAGCTACGAGCACCATGCAGTTTAGGCTCTTGTGATAAGGAGTTTTGCATATTTAGCGGCTTATATTTTTGCGAAGGATTTGTTCACCTCCTTCATTTAATGACTTGGTGAATATAATAAGTCTTGGATTCACCGTCAAGGAGCCTTCTGTATTTATGTCAACTGAAAACTTCCTCTTCATGCGTGATGAGACATGATTGTGAATATTATCATTGTTATTTTCTTTATGAAATGGGTTTGCCTTCAAAGTAGATATTGAAGGTTGACCTTTTTTCGATATGAAGATACTTAGCCTTTTGAAAGATGAAGTTCTAGTGGAAGTAGACATTGGACACTGGTTTTCTTCTTCTTTTGTGGCCATAGTCAACCTTTAAAATACTGAAGATCCAGCAATTGAAGGTTTGATACTATCAAAGACAGAAGCCCTTTGCTTGATTTCATTTGAATTATCAATTTCTTCAGAAGATGCATACTTGTTGTCGACTTCTGCTATACTGACAGCCTGACGTGCAGTGACTTCTAATACTTCCTTTGGATGATCATCAAAGAAGCTTCTTAGGTGGAATTCTGTCAAAGTTATGACCGTCAAGGTCAGATGAAGTTCTTGTCTTTTTCTTTGATAGACTTGGGCTTTCAAATCTTCTTGTTCCTTTTCCCCTACTATTTATGGGAGATGCTTTCTTTTGCCTGCTTTTAATGGAAGTTGGACTTCATTTTAATGGAATTTATTTGTCTCCCTTTTCGACGAGTCATTACTATTCATTCTTTGTCATCATCCTCAACAGACTCTTTTTGTTTTGAGAGTATATTGTCACAATATTTTGTTGGAATCGAACAAGTATGGGTTCAAAAGTTCCAAACTAAATCAAGTTTTTTCTTTGATCATAAAGTTATGTTAAAGGTGGAACACTTGAAGTCATCTCGACTGCAACATGATTCGTCTAAACTAATTCATCAATATCCAGCTTGATCTTCTTTTCACGAGCCAACTTTAAAATCAACTCTTTGAACACGAAACACTTTTCAAAAAGGTGATTAATGACTCGATGGTACTTACAGTAGTTAAGATCATCTACTTTTCTTGTTTGTTCTGGTCGTTTGCACTTCTATAGTTAAATAAGATTTTTCTCTAGCAGCTGCTCTAACATGTCTGCAATATTAGAGTCAGGAAATAGATAAATTTTTTCTGCCTTTCTTTAAGAGTTTGATGATGCTTCTCTTCGCTATCATGTTTTCTTTCAATTTTCTTTTCTTTTCTTTTAGAGAAAGATTTCAATGGAGTCTCATGAACAACCATAGACTCATTTATGACACTATTTGCGATCTTTTTAGTGTCATTGATTTCATTATTTCCTTTTTTTACTTGAGAGATTAAGAAATCTTTAGTTCCTATATTATCGATGCTCAACTCCATGTCGTGAGCGTGAGTCACTAATTCTTCAAATGTACGAGGTTTTATTCCCTACAAAATATAAAGAAGTTCTCACTGCATGTCTTGGGTGAACATCTCCACGGCAAACAGTTCTATGAGCTTGTTTTTGCAATTGAGACATAGAGCTCTTCATCGATTTATGTAGTTGGTGATTGGCTCTCTCTTTTGTTGTCTTGTGTTTGTAGGCTCTATCATGCTTACGATGTACCTAGTGCTATGGAAGCAGTTTAGGAACTCATTTTCTAGCTGTTTCCAACTATCAATCACTTTCAACGCCAAATCAGTTTACCACTCAAAAGCATTTCCTTTCAAGCTTTAAACGAACTGCATCACTAATTGGTTTCCCCTTGATCTTGCGTTCTTGCATGTTTCAACAAAGTGAGCCATGTGTTGCTTTAATTTGGATTGCCCTTTCCGTTGAATTATTGGAACTTTAGAGATTGGTACCAAACAGGCATTCGCAGGTTGTTGATTCTCTTGGTATATCGCTTGGAGTACATAAAAGAAGTTTGTGGGAATCCTTTATATTTAACTCTTGTGCAGCTTGTGATCATATCTTATAGTTGCTGCACTGACAAGGAGGTGATGGAGATGAACTGTTGCATTTGGTTTTCCTGCACAACTTTTCCTTTATCATCAGCTTTGACAACATGAGGTTTTCTTGACTCAGCAGTTTCACAAGCCTTCATTTGATCTTTCAAGGCAGAGATTTCATGATCTCGCTCCTCGACAACTTTCATTAGGGAATTTATTTTCCTCTCCATCTTCGCCATTGCGACCTCGAATGTTGCATCAGACATCATGAGAGACACTACTTGAAGGTGTGATTCCTTCTCTAATAAATCAGAAGTAAGAGTAGAGTCGTCGAACAAAGGATTCTCTCTGATGATGATCCCACCTTTAGGAGATTCCATAAGTTGTTCACAACTTTTCTTTGTGAGGATAGAACTTTGTTCTTGCATGCTCTTCTTTGAGTGACTTTGGGCGATAAGTCTTGTGTAAGTGTCGTTTGGGACAGTAGCTTTGGATGCAACTTTCCTTAATGCCATTTATTTTCTTATAGATTTGGATGATGAAAGAGAGATGAAAGGTAGAGATGTCCCACTGGATGTGTCAATATGTTCGCACAAGATTTTCAGAGAAATTTGATTCGTGGAGTTGAACTTGTGTTGATGTTGTGTTTGTGTTGATTTGATGCGATCTTGTTCAATCTCTAGAATTTGATCATTTGATCCTTTCTCAGTTGAACGCCTACGCTTGATTTGGAAAACGTGGAGCACATGATGTTCTTGAAGTTGGAAAGGATGGTCAACTTCAGGAGTTAGAAATTCTTTTGGCTCTATGAGAATTCTCTTTATACTTTTTGGAGTAAAAACTTTTCAACCCCCACAAATGAAGAGAACTCCTCTAATTATAGAGTTTTTTTGGTGAGCTTTATGGACTTAAGCCTAGTTGGTTCATGGACAAGACACATGGACTCAACCAGATGGATTTGGGTCATATTTGACCTTTGAGCTAAATTAAACTTCTTTTTGGGCTCAATTGAATTTTAGGCCAAGTAAATAATATTTAAGCGAACGAAAATAATTAACTTGATCCAACGATCATAATGAAAACATGTGACATCATCAAATTTGGCCAATTTATGTCTTCAATTTTAATTTGGGACACATCTCAATTTTTTAATTAGCCCCAAATTCAATTATTTATATTTTTCATCGTTAATTTAGTAAATGGCGTGGCAATTTGTGATTGGTCTCTAAATTTCTTATTCAACAAACCCTTCACTTCTTTCCTTTACAATTATCTTTTATATTTTATATTTTCACATATTATTGTGTGTTAAGGCTAGAATAGCCGATTATATTACGCTTAATTTTACCTTCATGCATGCATATACTCATTATCTTTGTATTTTTGTAGGGATTATGAAAATAGACTCTAAGACGAGAACGAGGCAATGAAAATCAGCTAAAATGAAGAACGGGTACTTTGAAGATCAGATGCAAAGTAGTAATTAACATGAAGTTTTTGAATTTCGCGTGTTCATCTCCTTCTCATTCCCCCTCACTCCTTCAAACCTACTCCACGTAATCCTACCTCCTCGTAATCTTCTCCCTTCTCCCTTCCTCTCGTAATATTTCTCTATTTTTATCTCTCTGATCCCATCCCTCTCCAAATCCAATCTTTTTGTTCCCGTCTACTTTTCTGTTTTCCGAATGCCTTCTACGAATCTTTTGAATTCCCCCTTGCCAATCCATCGTACTGAAAATAGAACGATTCCCACTTACATAGATAGAGAAATGTTGGGGATGATTGAAGCAGCAGTTGCTTGCGTTCGTCATTCGACAGTAAAGAGGCCAAGAAGGAGTCAGGTTAGTATCTTCATAGCATACATTAAATTTCCGACTAAATGAAAAAACCTCCCACATAAACATATTCCAACTTAGGGAAAAAACCTAAGAATGAAATGTACTGTTTTCACATTAGGTGATGAGACCTTTAGGCTTTTTAGATGAAATGTCAGATCTTGCAAATAGGGTGAAACCTGAGCAGAGTGGAGTTTATTTTATATTTCGGGCAGATTTTGGAGCTGGAATCAGGCCCAACCATTCCATTTTTTTTGTAAATCTCTGCTCAATTTTTTCTCATCTCAAATTTTCATTTGTTCATGTTCTCCTCTCTGCTAACAAGGTTTTGCAATGATAAAAGCTGATTGATATTGTATTCTCTACAATTTGGGGTTGAAAATGCTACACCATTTCCTTATATTCTCAAATTTTGAGGAGCAACTACAAATGTATGTACTATTCTTTGAACAATTATTACTCATTTATTCTCAGTGGTTAATGGTAAGTAAATAAAGTTTGAAGAATGATTCTTGGCATTCTGATTTTACGGATGTCATGTCTTTGTTTAATTAATTTATTTTATGACCTAATCTAGCGAGTTTATTGAATCTCTAAATCTTCTTCTTCTTCTTCTGTTTGTGGCGATTTTAATTTCGGTGCTTTTAAAAATTGTAGATTATATTTTAAGACCAATATGACGTCTCTCTTTTTCTATTTTGAACTTCTTCTCTTCCTTTAAATTCAACCATTATAGGTTTGGGATCAAACTAAGGAACTTTCAATTTGAGGAGCTTCATCATTATCTTTATGAAGGTATAAAAGCTAAACAATTATGAGAAATGAAGCACATTATATCATATTTATAAAGGTATAAATGATTATAAGGATGTAGAATTTTAAAAGTTTTATAAGGGCGATGGAAAACGAGTATAGTTCAATTGACATAATACTTGTACTATTAATTTCAAAATCAAAATTCATTCTATCTTACCTATTTCAAAGAGAGTGTTATAGGAGATAATGTACATTAAATTAGTTATTAATATATAAATTATAAAATATAGGAATAAATTTTATGTTTTAGGTTTAGTTTTAAATATTAGTCCCTCAGTCTTAAATATTACATCTAAATTTTGAGTTTATTCATCGATAGATGTACATATTTTGGTTTATTTTACTAGATTTGAAATGTCCCTTTCGAGTTTTAAATATTGATAAGTTAATGTCTATAAATGAATTTAAGACTAATGGGCTATAACCAAGTTTGAAGCTAAATTTATTAAATGAATGTCATAATTAACAAGATTTAATTAAATCAATTTAAGAAAAATTGTGTATTTCATGAAAGAAAAACAAGTAGTGAAAAACCTATATTAAATAGTTTTCATCCCAAACATAGCTTATAATAACACAAACTATAATAATCTCCACACCAAACACAACTTATAATAATACATAATAATAATCTCCACAGTAAATAAACTTATAAAAATATATATTATAATAGTATGCACTCCAAATGCAGACTATTATAATCCAAAACTATTATAAATCACTACTTCTCCCGCAATTTCTTAGTGTCTGCGCGAGTCTCAAATCGCGGTTTCTAATTGGATGGCAGTTATTTCCATTTATATTCTTTAAATACCACTTTCCCCGTCAATTTTAATATCAATTCATCATTTCTTTCATTCCATCATCAAAATTTACTCCAATTCTTGTAACAATCCTCTCAAATTCAATAAATTTTGTGGAGTTGATCTTATATTATGTCTTTTCTCTATTAAATTTCTGGTTAAATTTCTTCATGGGAATGCTTGGCTAAGATAAGAAGAGGGTAATTGGGCCAATTTTCACTCCAGTCTTTAAGAGGTTTTCTTTAATTTTGCTTGTTGAATCATGATTATGACTTTATGATGACTTAATTTCTCCAATCAATGTCTTATTTAGATTTAATTTTGGCCAAATTAATATTTAGAATACCAGAATAATTTTAGTATGCAATATACATAATTGAGAAATTAGGGTTAGCAATTTCATCCATATTTTCTTTCCAAGGTTTGAATCTTGCATTTGATTGTTAATTTGATGATAATTTCATGAATCTTGATTAGGTTTAAAGGCAATCTTGCTTAATTAAGTCTTGGTTTGAAACAAATTAATCTTAATGCATTGTAGGGAATTTTAAGTGAAAAATGCACTAAAACGCTAAATGCCTACTTTAGATTGATTGATTTTTCTTGTTGAAAAATTACACATGGAATTTGAGCAATTAATTGAGGCTATTGATTCTTGAATTAATTGACCAAGAAACATGACTTTTCAATCAATTTCAACTCTATAATGAGAATGGATAAGAAAATTTCCCAATGCCCTTTGTTTACCCACACTTTATTGAATTGAATTTTTGAAGTACAATTTTTCTTTCATAATCACTCCATTTAGTGTCTTGAATTTCTTGAATGTTACTAATTCCAAGATTGTATTCCTAGAATTTCTTTTTTTGTTCTTCAAACTATTAATCAATTCATTTCTTGAGATTTAGATTACAAGAATTCTAGCAACTGGTTTCCACGGGTTTGATCCCGCTTGCCTCTACGACAGTCAGGTTGGGTTACAAATTTAGTTGAAAGAATCGCTTCGGTCAGCCAACCTCTTCTCATTTTTTGATTGCAATCAATTTACTCATTTAACTCTACACATGTTACTTGTTAATTCAATTCTTGCAATCTTGCATATTAATTGTTGTATGTCTCACGACCCTACCCCTATGATTTAATTCTTTCATTGTGTTAATTCCAATTGATCTTGTACACCACTTGCTTTTTTTGGCATCTTCACGACCCTGCCACAAACAAATATCTCTTTCAGGGAGGGGAACTTAAAACTTAAACATAATTCTTAGTAAGTGATATTTAAAGAAAACATTTTAGAAATTACAAGCACATGCATAAAAACCATTTTACAAGAACAACTCCTCAACAGCTTAACACGCACTAAGAACAAGAAACACCTCATTAACCTCTACTTACTCTTTTCATCTGAACATTGAACATCCTCAACGCATAGACTACTGTGATGATTCTCGTTTCACCATTAGCATCTTTGCGAACCCTCATTCAATTCCAGTTGCTAAGACAGTCAGCTCTAACGTTTACTTCTCAATGCATCCAACCACTTTCTCACCATGTGGACCACTTAACTCATGGTTGTCTCGGCTCTTATGTGCACATAACAGCTAGCTCATGATAGGAATCATACTTTTCATATAAATCATAAACAAGATTATAATATGCATTACATTGTACATAACATAACATGGCTTTAAAAGAATAGCTTTTAGAAAACTTTGTTCTTCTCTTTGGAAGGTCACTCACGAAGTCAAACCCTTCCTCCTAATTCCTTCTTAATACAAAACTTAACTTAAGTTCTCCTCCTCTCGTTTGATATCAGTACTACAAAACTGTCAAATATCTGTTTATTTGACGCTTTTCAATGGGTTAATTAATCCAGTGTCAAGAATAAGAGAGATATACTTGACAGTTTTTAAGTGTCAAGTAAAGTCAGTTTACTTGGCAGGTAAAAGGCGTCAAGTATATGAGATTACTTGACACCTTTTACACGTCAAGTAATCCAGTGTCAAGAATAAGGAGATTTTGTTTGATAGTTTTTAAGCGTCAAGTAGAATTGTACTTGACATTTTATAAACGTCAAGTATATAAGATTGTTGACATTTTCTACATGTCAAGAATTTGTTTACTCTTGACACGTTTTGCATGTCAAGTATTTTTTTAAAATTATATATTTTAAAATATCCTCATAATTTATTGTGCACCTGTTTTGAAGTTCAACAATGTCAAACGTATATAAGTAAAGCAAGAGAGAACACGTACAAATGTGCTAAAGTACACATTAATTGAACAATTGAATCAACTAAAATTTTTCCATCAAGGAACTAATAATATTTTATCATATTCTTCTAACAATAGCCTAAACTTTCCTTCTATGTGTAGCCTAACTATAGGTGTATCAACAAAATATCAACTAAACTAATTCACCTAGCTATATCAAGTATATCAACAAAATTATATCACACCTATATCCAGTATCAACAAAACTTGTCTATCTAACCCAAAATATAATCACCATAAATCAAATGTGGCACCCAAAAAATCAGCAAGCTCCATGCGCGCTTCATCCAACTTGAATTAACTATATGGGCTCCTTATATCAATCTGATATGAAACCCAAAATATTAAAGTTAATACTTTGATTACTTGAATTGTAGAAAATAATTCAAATAATCATTTAATCACAACATGTCGAATCTGTGACTACTATGCTCCCATTAGTGATTATATCTCTCATGTATCTCATCACATAGTACCCACATTCAACTACTCCAACTAGCAAAGGACACTGTAAATACATAAATTACCAAAATATATATTTAATGGTGCAAATAGCTCATATACCGTATACTTTTAATTAACGAATAAATATGTTTACACTTTACCTTCACTGTTTTCCATATTGACTGTTTTCGATTTGTTTGAATATTTTTCTGAGAGCTAAAGATAGTAATACCCATGAAATCAACTTTAAGACGGTAAACATCATATATTAAAAAAGCTTACTTACGCGTCATGTGGCGACCCGGACTTTACAGACCTTGTCTAAGTCGTTACGTTTACTCAAAACCGTTTGTTGACAAAAGACATAGCAAAATTCAGTTGAAACCGAAAGAAAACGAAGGAAAATTTTTAATCGGGCCCTATTTCCAAAATACAAAATTTCAAATGCTGCTTACAAAAATTTTTTGACTATTTGTAAACTTAGTTCAATCAGAATATTTTCAAACCGTCAACGGAAGCAGTTAGAAGACAGTCCCCTATGGCAAATCACGATTCCTTCTTGTCCCTCGTCGGTCTGCTCCTCGCATTACCTTTGCCTGAAAAGTTAAAGATAAAAAGGGTGAGTATTAATATACCTAGTAAGAGACCCGCTACTGGTCCCGTTAGGGGAAAAATAAATTATTAGCTTCCTATGGCGTACCCTGCACAGTCACAGTCTTGTGATCCCGTAGGATGCACATAATCAGTCTAACGTCCAAGGGACGCTTAAATCAGTCTAGTAATCTGCAGAAACACATATCAGTCTAGTGCTCCCGAAGGATGCACAAAAAGGGGATGATCCCGAAGGACACCCGCAAGGGAACTATCCACTAGGAAACTAATAATTTATCCCCTCAGTCCATTCTAAACATCTTAACAATCATTCTCAATACAGCCAAATTCCCTTATCACATAAGCTCCCCATTTAACCTCAAACAACCATATTATCCAAATTTCACCCAAGGACAGTCAAAACATATCACTACATCAGTCAACAACATAAATAGCCCAACAGTCACAACATACACTAGACAACAAGTCCACTTCAATCCATACATACATATATATATAAATTTCACTCAGCCAAACACAATATACGTTAAAGTTTCAATCCACACCCAAACACACATCATAACCGTCATCCCTACTCATTCCAGATATAACATCTCAGTCCATATAGTCAATACACCTTAATTCTTGTTATTGAGTCCAGTAGGGAGTCCCTTACCTCACTCTTATGCGATTTCTTCGATCGAACTAAGTCCAATAAATCAAATCCTAAAACATAAGATCAATATCTTTCTACATAATTTCGTTCACCCAATTCACCCCAAGTGTGAATTTGGCAACTTACCCAAGCCGATGGAAAATCGAACTCCACTTCAATCCTCTGGAAACATCAAGGATTCATTCCTTGATTCAATATGTACCTTCAAAAATTTTAGCATATTAAGCTCACGGTTAACATTTAACGATAGGCACTAAAACAACGGAACCCACACTTTAACCTTACCCAAATCTATCACTCAAAGGTCCACGGCAGGGCAGAAGCAGAGATCGACGAAAAGTCTCGTATGATAGGAAGGGAACCCGCGGGGTTAGGAGGGGGGGTGCTTCGTGAACAGAAATCGGCGCGGACGGACGGCTGTGATTGACGGCTGGCGTTCGTCTTCTGCAGCTCTGAACGGGGCTGCCAAGGGGAGAACTTCGGTGGTGGTTGGCGTGAAGATGAACGGAAAAGAAAGAGAAGATAGATCTGAGGAAGGGGGCGATTTTGGCTGGTTTCGGCTGGAATCCGGCGCAGACCGAGCGGCGGCGGCTATCGTATGACGACGGAGGGCGTGGCTGGGCTGGGCGGTGATGCGGTGCAGCTGGGCGGCGGTGTAGTGGTGGTTGGCGGCTGGATTTAGGGTAAGGGGAAGGAGAAGAAGAAAGAAAAAGATGAGGGGGGGGGCTGGGTGTCACAATCGTAGCATTTCAATCTTGAGACGGACGATTGTGCGGCACTTGTTCTAACTCGATGAACAAGTCAGCCGATCAAAATCCGAAAGTTGTGGGTAACGTCGACGTATGTCGTAACCTTCCTTCGCGTTCTTGGGAAATTTATTTATAAAACGCGGGAAAGAAAGAAATACATTGAAATAGACGTTACAATAAGCATTAAAGACTGTCAATTGCAAGGAAAAAGGGTTGCTTGCAAAGAGTACAACTAATGCTTGGGCGGGGATTCAACTGATATGCCTCCCCTATAGTACATTTTGAACATTTTCAACTCTGGTAGGCTTGCATATGAAAATGCCGAAACTTCACACCCAAGCTTTATGACTTCAAATGAAAAGCAAATGCCTAAACTAACTATGGTGCTTAAAGATAAGATAAGTGGGAGCTAATCGGAGAATATAACCAAAGGTAAACACACTTTGGAAAAATATGTCCGTGACACACTCCCCCACTTAAAGAGTTGACGTCCCCGTCGACTGTCAGAGCTGGAATCCTTCGATCTTCTGCTTCCACGTTTCACGGTCATTGGTACGTCTTCTGCATGCTTCTTCCACGAGGAGGCTCTTTCGGTTCGCCAAGAACTAGGTATCCTCTCTGTGGGTCTTCTTCTTTTTCCTCACTTCCTTCGCAAGGACTTCTTCAACTTCGGTTAGTTCCTCGTGTCCTCTCACGAGGTGATGATCCTTGCATCTTCGCAACCGAGTCTGTTCAGGTCGCAGCTTCTTGATGACTTGACCTTCCATACGAAGGTCCAAAGGTTGATGCTTCCCATCTTTTCGGTCGCTTCAAGACTCTCTCTAGACCAACTCGAGCAATGTCTAGTTCTTGCTTCCATCTTTTGGTAATCTCGCGAGTCTGAGGACTCTTATCGACATCGAAGGGGTCAATAAGGCGCGACAGTACAGGTTGTCTGCCACCCACAATCTCGACCCGTCTTCCACCTGCTGATGAACTCAACACGCCACTAACACGACATCTGGTCTCCTTCCACAACTGGATCCCCTTCTTTTGTCTTGTTCCACTGACCCTCGCCAAACTCACACCATCCGGAGCCACAGAGTAATTTTTCAAGGATTCCTTTAACGCGTCCCGCATTAGGCCGTCCACTTGACACGCCTGTATACGGGCCAACATGCACGGAATCGCATGGTCATTACTCCGATTAAGGGCATCAGTTGCCCATTTCTCACTCCTTTCCTACGTTCTGACCCAAAATTAAGATCAAATAGGCCTCCTTGCCACTTAGCTTGACTTGAAGTCAGTTCCAACTGAGTACCGAGGCGACTGGTAACTGTGTGGTTCATCTCTCTGACACGGGTAGATCCCTGTGAATACAGTTTCACATCCTTCTGACTGCGTACCATGGCAAGTGTTCCTTTCCCAAACATTGTATAAGTGCTTTCTGCCACACTATGCTTCAGACTCTCAGATGCGACGGGGTGTCCACTCTGCACTAGGACGCCACCCGACGCATGATTAGACACCTTAACATAAGCTTCAACAGGTTGAGTCCCACTCACGGACCCAAAAGTTGGCCCTCTCCTCGGGGCTTGCTTTAGGACACGGTTGTCGGCATACAACCGTCCATTCTCTTCCTTCCGTAAGATGGCTTGATTCTCATACGGAGCTTTTGCAGGTCTAGTGAATCCTGCACTCGACAATCTCTGTGACTGTCTTCGGAGTCCAGTTGACTCTGACTACGCCATACGACAATTATTGTCTATAGGCAATTCTGACATGGGCAAACTATCACGTTCCCCATCACAACATTTCTCCACGACACACCTTGTGTCCTCCTGAACACGGCCCTCCCTCAGTTTCATGGCCGAGATCATTCTCAGTCCTTTGGGTTGCCGAAGGTCTGTCTGCACAACGGTGGGGGTAGACCCCATGATCACCAGACATCTAGCTGCAGGCATCATGATCACTTGATGTCCGAGAAGGAATTCCATTCCAAGGACTATATCAAAGTCATCCATGCCTACAACTACAAAATCAACGAAACCGCTCCATCCTCCCAACTGTATCACTGCTCGTTTCACTACTCCAACGACGGGTAGAGCTGTAGAGTTCACGGCCTTCATTTTTCCCGTATTCTTCTTCCAATGAAGGTTTAATCGTCTGGCTTCGGCCACCGTTATAAAATTATGAGTTGCACCGGAGTCGACCATAGTGCTCCTTGCACGCTTTCGGTTGATCCAGGTGTCAACATATATCAGACCCCCTTTCGTACTTCCGCTTGTCTCCCCCGCTTTCTTCTGAAGGGACGACAAGAGTCTTATGGCTCCCACTCTGACATTTTGGATTTCCTCCACTTGCCCATCTTCCTTCTTTGGTTGACTCAGCTGGTCTTCTGAATCAGCAGCCAAAGAGGCTTGAAAGGCATAGAAGGCTGATTTATCCGGACACTCCCTTGCCAGATGTGGCCCGTTACATATATAGCAACTGATAGGACGATTCGATGTGTTTGAACTATCACGTCTTTTCTAGGTGTCCCTTGTGTTGGACGGGGAAGGCTTGCGGTCTCTACCGGGACTTCCGTTTTCACTGGCAGCCTTGGGAGAATTCGATTTGTTGTTTCTGTCTCTTTCAGGTGAAGAGCTTTGATGACGTCTCGTCTCTTGAGAATCACTAGACAGATCGAACAAACTTTCAGCTATTGCATAGGCTGACGTGAGGTCTTGAACTTTTTGCTCATACAGCTTAGTCCTTGCCCACGGCTTCAGCCCTTCAACAAAACTGAAGATTTTGTCCTTCTCGGTCATATCGGATATGTCTAACATCAGCCCCGCGAATTGCTTCACATACTCCCTAATGGTTTCAGTGTGTTTTACTTCAGGCAATTTCCGACGAGCCAAAATTTTAACATTCTCGGGGAAAAATTGCTAGCGGAGTTCTCTCTTCAAACTGTCCCAAGTATCTATTGTGCAACGCCCTTCCTGAATGTCCACATACCGGGATCTCCACCACAACTTTGCATCTTCAGATAGACTCATGGTCGCCAATGTCACTTTGGCTTCTTCCGTATTAGTATTCGTGGCTTTGAAATATTACTCAATGTCGAAGATAAAGTTTTCCAGTGCCTTTGCATCCCTTGCCCCACAGAAGGGCTTGGGTTCTGGGATCTTTATCTTGCCAACTGTAGTTGCTTCTCCAGCTGGAGTTTGATTTTCCAACGCTCGCATTGTAAGGTTCACCTTCGTGTTCACCTCTGCGATTTCATTTCTAACGACATCCAGGGTGGCTCGAAAATCCTCTGTCATGCCGTTTATCATTTCCATTATGTCCTTCTGCGAGTTATCTAGCTCAATAACTCGTTCTTCCATATGGGCAGCAGCGCCCGACGAACTGTCCCCACGCTCGTAGGTGACATTTCCAGTTCTCATGATTTATGACTCTAACGTGTCAATTCTAGCCAACAAACTTGTATGGGTAATCCGTCCAGGCGACCGGACACCGCATCAACAGCATCGGCTCTCTTGGAAACTTCCTCAAGCCGCTTCTCAAGAAACCGGATCGAATCAGGAACTTCCATCAGGTGGAGCATCTGCTCTTCGATCTCCACCAATCGTTCCTCATGGGTCTTACCCGTATGTTTCGCAACCGACATCTTGTGTCTCAACTGTCGCTCAGCCAACTTCGGCTCTTATACCACTTGTCACAATCGTAGCGTTTCAACCTTGAGACAGACGATTGTGCGGCACTTGTTCTAACTCGATGATCAAGTCAGCCGATCAAAATTCGAAAGTTGTGGGTAACGTCGACGTATGTCGTAACCTTCCTTCGAGTTCTTGGGAAATTTATTTATAAAACGCGGGAAAGAAAGAAATACATTGAAATAGACGTTACAATAAGCATTAAAGACTGTCAATTGCAAGGAAAAAGGGTTGCTTGCAAAGAGTACAACTAATGCTTTGGCGGGGATTCAACTGGTATGCCTCCCCTATAGTACATTTTGAACATTTTCAGCTCTGGTAGGCTTGCATATGAAAATGCCGAAACGTCACACCCAAGCTTTATGACTTCAAATGAAAAGCAAATGCCTAAACTAACTATGGTGCTTAAAGATAAGATAAGTGGGAGCTAATCGGAGCATATAACCAACGGTAAACACACTTTGCAAAAATATGTCCGTGACACTGGGCGCGTGCGTGAGGGAGAGAGGGGGAGAGAGAAATTTTTTTGTTTTCTTTTATTTAATAATAATAATAATAGTAGTAGTACTAATAATCATAATAATAATAATAATAATAATAATAATATATTATAATACTTATTATATCATAATTATTAATACATTTCCATTTTCTTTTCCTTTTTAAATCCTTTTTTCCTTTTCATCAATTCCTTTTCTTTTCCTCACCAAACTTCAACATACAATACACCCAAAAATAGTTTTTAAAAAAATTATTAATTTAAAATAAGATAATTACGCTTTAGAATTACATCAAAACTTTAGGGCGTTACACGTCAGTTACGTATCTAATATCTACTCTTGATGTTGTTCGAAGTGAGTCAATATAATAAATTGTCTCATCATATACGTTAATAGCCAAAAGTGTCCAATAACCACTACATAGAAAGAATGTAAGTAGATTGCCTTAACATAACCCAAAACAAGTTTCTCTATGCTAAATCAAAAGTAAACTACAACAATTCAAAGTAACATGATATCGCCTATAGCTTATTTTATTTCCTAAAGAAACATAATATGATCAAAGCTAAACGGAGAGCACATTAAAATATGATCTATGTGTTTCAATATCAACGAAAGAAGAAGCAATACAATTTAATTCAAAAAAACATAATATGATCTAAAATCCTAAGATTCAATTCAAGAAACAAACAAGCATGTTTGGTAACTCCACAAACTAAAAAATAAAAAAATAAAAATAAAACGCCTTGCTAGTTATTTCACTCTGAACTACTTTTGCAATTCTTCGTCTAAAAATTATGCAGAGCTCTACATAGAAAGTACAATAGACAAGTTCATACTTTGAATCTAAAACAAAGTGATTATATGAAAAAAGATACATGTAGATAGGCTCCATTCTTAAGTTTTAGGTGCACTTTATTTTCCAATCGCGAAAGAGAAGAAATTTCTTGTATTGAACAAACATAGTTTGGTTCAGGTTTTGTTAAATTGATTCTAAGTAAACAAAACTTTTAAGCATCTTAAACATATAAGTCGGGAAATTGGTTGTTGAATATTGATGATTAAAATCAAAGGTAAAACGGTTGAATGCACAAATTCCATTGGATCCATAACAAACCTTTCTAGCTCCACTTAAGTTGTAAAAACCCAACCTTCCTAGAAGGTTGAGTTCATTACTATTTAGATAAAATGTAGTTTTTTTTTTTTTAAAGGAAAATTAATTTATAAGTTTTGAGAAATATAAAAAAAAAAAAATAAGCAATGAAAATGATAAAACAAAATACTAGTTTGGGCCCATAAATAAAAGAGATACTTTAAAATAATTAAAGTTCTGAAATTCTTAAAATAATTCTTAAAACATAAATGCGGAAAAACTGAACTATTCCCTATGGCGAACCGCGGTCACTTCTTGTCATTCGCCAGCTTGCCCTTGCCTTTATCTTTACCTGAAAATTAAACATTTGAGAGAATGAGTATATAAAATTATACTCAGTAAGAGACCCATACTTAGTCTCCCTATGTGTTGTTAGTCTCTTGCTAGAGTCCTGTAATAAGGTACCACGCTCTATGGTGCTCCCGAACGCACGCTATCCAGTAGTCCCACCGGGACTGAACTGGGCTCTCGGTGAACCCGAAGGAATCACCCTAAAGGAGAGTCGGGCTGTAAGTGATCCCGTCGAATCACGTCTCAGTAATACTCAATCATATATATGGGAGGACCTTAATGGACCCCTCGTGGTACGACTCCAACTGGCAGACCAACAGAACACTATAGGCTATACATGCTCATCATAAAATCAATATTCAGCTCAACATACATAATCTCATAGATACATATAATCCCATCATGCATCAATAATATGCATCTCAGGCAAAAAGGGGAAAATTCTCTTACCTGGAGATTTGCTAAAATAATTCACTGGTCGATAATCAGGTTCTCCCAATACCCAAACCTAACCACCAGTAAAATTTAAAATCAATTATTCTGATAATTTTTCACCCTACTGTTTTAATTAGTAACCAAGCTTATCCAAGCTTACCTCAAGATTAGGATTGAATCCAACACCACCTTAAATGGAAATTCACAGTCCTATTTCCACCAATTTCGCTTGGACCTTCAAGCAACCATAGACCAACTTATTCCAAATATCATCTTATTTAAGATAAAAATATTTAATTGGGTGTACCAAACCCATACAAACTCACCCCAATAGGCTCCAAACAAGGAAAATGGCTCAGCAGAACAGTTGGCTCGGGCGTGCGGCTTGTAGAGGAGAAGAAAGCGTGCGGCTGGCGTGTGCGGCTGAAGACGGACGCGTGCGGCTGGAGAACAACCCACGCGTGCGACTACGGCTGCGGCTTGCGACTCGGAGAAAACTGGCGCGCGCGGCTGCTGCTGAATGCGTGTGGCTGCGACTCGAAGAAGGCGGCGCGTTCGGCTGGAGGCGCGCGACTGGCCGAGTGAGACGCGAGGGAGGCGTGCGGCTTCGTCCGGCGACAGTCGTCGAGCAGCGGCAGCTTCAGTCGTGCGGCGGCTAGGGTTTTTTTTTTTCTTGTGAGGAAGAAGATGAATAGTATGGCATGCATCCCGAGGTGTATTTAAATCCATAAAATTCTAATAATAACAATAATGCCACTATTATTATTATTATTTAATTTCCCCCAAATAACTCCCATTCTCCTTCATCTTTTCCTATTCCTATTCAATTTTCCTCTCTCTTCATTAATAACCCTTATCTCACCTCTTTTGGGGTGTTACATAAGTACTCTATGCCACAGGCTCTAGGAAAATGATTCTTCTAAATGAATGCTGAAATTCAATAAATATTTCTTCTCTCAACAACAATATATTTCTAATTTCAATTACTAAAACAAACAAATCAGTGTGTATGAAGTAGTAGGTAAAAATTTTACTAGCACTCTAAAAGACATACGCTACTCATTGCTGGTGCACTGCTACCCAAAAGTCCATCATCATAACTGAAATGAATTAAGAGAGAAAATGTGAGAAGGGTTAAAGTGGAAGAATTAGTCCCAACAAGTATTGTACTTTAAATCTTTAGAAGAATTTAATCGAAACTAATGATATTGTAAATAAGTTGAATATATAACTAAACCTTTAAGCTGAATGAACATTTGTGTATGAGTGCAAAAAATATAATCCCAACAAGTATTGCAACTTTATTAAAATACGAACAACTTTATTAAAACTCTTAATAAAAAATTTCCATACCTACATACTGGTTAAAATAAGAAACTTGATGTTGCAACTTTATTAAAATAATTCATATGGGCTTTTCATCAAACACTTGGTGGGCAACACAAAAGAAGATTCATTTACCGCTCAAAATAAATATAAATATTTGTGAACCTCATACCTGAGAAGTAATGCAGATGCTACTCATATCAATTTAATTTGATACCTAATCGTATATTTGAGTTAGTTCAAAACATTATATTGTGGGAATAGGAGTATATTTAATCAAACCTATATTAAAATTCTTTCTAATTCTATATAAAACAGTTCAACAATCCATGAGATTATATCGAGAAATCGTGTAAATCATTAGGCTTTAGAGTCGTGAAAATTGCCCAACAATGTTTGATCTTGGAACTCATAATTTCCATTACTTGCACCAATATTGTTTTGGTTGAAAACAGATGCATTTTGATCCATGGCTTCATTTTGTAGTTCCAAATTTTCCTGCTTTATTTTTTGCATATAATATTATCAAAATAATTATCATGAATTTTAAGGAAGAAAGATGAGTTTTGCATAACAAAAAATACCTGTAAGTTTGGTGGATCAAAAGTGGGGATGGTGATAGGAACATAATTGAAGAGCTTGCTTTACCATTGTCTTCCATTTCCTGTCTGAAAGTCTATTTCCTAACCACTATGCATCAAAATTATCCAAATTAATATCACAATTATTCTATATATATGTGTATAGATGTGTGTGTATATATATATTATACCTTTTTTAGAGAACGAGAGTTCTTTTGATGAGCCTTCACAAAAGCATCCACATTTCGGATACCATGGGAAATTAGACGCTTGTGATATTCTTGGTTCTGCTCCTACTTGAGTTTGTAGTGAATTACAACTTGTTGTTGGAATGAACTCCATTTTCTATATGAAAATTCATAATCACCAATCAACAAAGGTCGTTTTCCCAGCCTTTGTGGCACAATACTTCTGTTGAAACCCGATTGAGTTATTGGTGATGGAATGACAACTTGGTGATGGAATGAATATCCTTACATGCACAAATCCAATATTTATATACAATCATTATTGGGTGTGTATAGTTATACACAAACTAGCCAAAAGATGCAATTATTCCTGAAAGAATACATTGATGTGTTTAGAGTAAAGGTACTATCATATTCGAATCATACTTAATACAAGGGGAAAATTGGAGGGTTAATTGGTAGCCAAATGAGACAAGGATGGAGACAAAAATTGGTAACCCATACAAAAGCAATATGGTCTACTATCTTATTTGTTCAACTGGCATCCATATAAAAAAAACTATGAACAATATTAGTTCTAATTTAGAAAATGAAATAATTAAAACATAAATTATCAATTAGCATACAAAGTAAAAATGAAATAATTAAAACATAAATTTCAAAAACTAAAAAAGTACTAAAACAAACCCAAACAAGTAAATCACTTTGCTTTCGCCACAAAAGATCAAATGGTTCATAGGAAGAAACAAGATCAGCAACTAATCTCCTACTGTTTCCACAAATAATCAATGACAGCTCATTGAAAACAACAAAACAAAAGTCTAAAAAGAGAACAATATAGGAATAACTAGATAGAAGCGAATGAATTGTATTTAGAAGATTGATTATCAAATCATACAATTAAGAAAGATGACTTTATTGGTAAGAAATTTTAGGCAGTGACCTTTAACCGTTGCTATCATCAATAAGAAAACTCTAAGTAAATAGAGACAAAAAGGAAATTTACAAAATCTAACTTAATAGTATAAACAAGAAGATTTCTCTTGTAGCTTAATACATTATGAAAGGCTTCGGCAAGTAACAATAACAGTAGAGATTTTCAGATAAACAGAGTGCATGTTGTCATGTTCACATTGATCTCATTATTTTCTTAAGATATATGGATTCAATGAAGTGATTTGTGATCTCATTATAGTCTGTCACCGGCCTATAAGCCAAAGACTTCATATCAAAATCTCAAGACGCAATGGTATAGAAATCATGCACATAACTTGAAAGGAACAAACACCACAACAATTTCATTTTATTGAAAAAACTGCTCATCAAATACCTCATCTCAATTCAATTGTTAAAAATATAAAATAAACTAATGTCCACTATAGTTCAAGAACAACATTCACACAGTTTAAAATAGATTGAGGGAAAAGAGAAGAAAGGATTAACCAAAGAGGTGTGATGATTTGCGAGGAAAAGTGTCCATCTAGAGCAATCTGTCAAAAAGAAGAAGGAAAATGAAGTTAATAAATGAAGTAAATAGAGAGATTAATGGAGAAATTAAATTGCTAGAATTACCGAGAGAAGAAGAACAAGCGGCGGTGGATTAGAGGAGCAAGAAAGTGAATATTGAAGGAAAATGAAAGGGAGAAGAATAGAGAGAGTAAGAAGGATGGGGAAAACAGAGGGAGTGAATATTCTACGAAGGGACACCGTGGAGGAGAGCGGCGGTGGAATTGGAGTTGGAGTTGGACTTTTCGTTCGGCGAAGTTTGCAAAGAAGATGAAGAAATCGTGGATGGAACAAAGGATGAGAAAAAATTTTGGGAGGGGGAAATTAGGGATTTTTTAGAATTTTGGGGGGGGGGGATGGAATTTTGGGGAAAAAAAGAAGGAAAATTTTTGCTTTAGAAATTGGAGAAAAATGAGAAATTTGAGAAAAAATAATGAAAAAGTTTGTTTTTAGAAAATGGAGAAAAAACACATTACTTGACATTAAAAAAATGTCAAGTAATTAAAATTACTCTTGACACTTTTAATCTGTCAAGTATTGAAAACTGTCAAGAATATCAACTCTGCAGGCGTCAAGTATTGCCGGTTTTGTAGTAGTGTATTCCCTTGACAGAGATTTAACACTTATAACTTACTTATAACTTCCTTTGAACTCACAAGGCCTATTTATACTAATCCTAAACTAGATTAGTCATTCTTAAGCTCATCTTAGCTTGCCAGCTCCTAACATAATGCCTTACATGCCTATGTTTAATATTTCCTCTAATCCATGTTTAACTTAAACTTAACAGGTTTTTAGTTGACTAATTATTCATGTTTAACACTTAATCGACTCCTCTTCGCTTAGCTTCATCACGTATTTGTAATCAACGCTAGTATAGCTTTAGGACACTATCGATGTCACACCCCCTCTCGAACCACATGATGCTTAACCTGGAAAATGGCTTGAAGCCAACAATATCATCCTCCTCTAACAATACATGTTGATTCTACTGAACCCCTGAACCTGATTAGTATACTAATCTTATATAACAGTAACTTGTAACTCAACACAATAGAACTATGATAAACTCATAAACACACACGTAGTGTGCAACCCTGTCTTAACTCATTATGGAAAGTAAACTTGATGGAAACATATACAACTAAAATAGAATAATATACAAGATGACACTTGCTATGACACTTTACTAGTGTTTACAAAGTTCAAGCATATAAGACTATATAGACACAATGTATAACTCCACCCACGTACTGAAAATCAATTTATAAGCTTCTAGCAAACTATGCAACGTATCAGCCATTGGCAACTCGATCTCTACGTGAAAAAGTGGGAAAAAAATTGAAATGGTGAGCTTTAGAGCCCAGTGAGTGACTGGTTATAAAACTGTTAATCTATAATATCAAAGCACGTGATAAACTTTTCAACATAATAATAAATCTATTAAACAAAGCATTCAATATAAACGTTTAATGAAACAACTTCCTCAAATACTCAGCAAGTATATCAATAAAATCTAACAAAGCATTTAATGTTTATAAATGATATAACTAATATGAAATTATTACGTTGTGTAGCTTTCGCCTAGCAAAACTAACATTTCATAACATTACTAGCTTTACGATGTGTTGGGCCCTGCCCATCACCCCATCATCTTTGTCATGGTGGGTTGCTTCTATCACCCCAACAGCATGCATCATTGTGACGGACCTGTACGTCTTTATCAACAATAGAATATAACCTGTTTGCACATCGTACCATATAACCTTGGGCTCAATATCTCAGTCATAGAGTTAATAGAAATTTTAGAAATCACATGAAAAAATTAAAACATTCCTACTTATCTTAATCATTCGTAAAACTCAAGCTTAATTAGTTTCTCTACTATGTTTCTGTCTCTCTTGCAAGAATACAAGGAAGTTTCTCCTAAAAAGTTACGTATGAAGTTACCACCATTGAGAGGCATCAAGCATAAGATTGACTTTATTCTAGGTGCTCAGATTTCAAATTGACCGTCATACCAGATCAACCCACATGCGGCCAAAGAGATTCAAAGGCAAGTTGAAGAATTGCTTCCTCATAGGTATGTACGTGAAAATTTAAGTCCTTGTAGTGTTCCTTTCTTATTTGTACCTAAGAAAGATAGATCTTGGAGAATGTGTGTAGATTGTAGGGCTATCAATAAAATTACAATTAAGTATAGGCATCCTATTCCTAGGTTGGATGACATGCTAGATGAATTATATTGTTGTAGCCTATTTGCAAAAATTGACTTAAAATCTAGATACCATTAAATTAGGATGAATGTTGGAGATGGATGGAAAATCGCATTCAAAACTATGAATTTTTGTTATGCGTTTTGGTTTAACTAATGCACCTAGTACTTTTATGAGACTTATGAACTATGGACTACGTGAATTTTTAGAGGAATTTGTTGTGGTTTATTTTGATGACATCCTAATATATTTCAAGACACTAGAGGATCATGTTATGCATGTTAGGTGTGTTCTAGATGCACTTAAAAGGAAAAAGCTTTATGTTAAATCTAAAAAAGTGTTGTTTTTGCATGGAAAAGGTAAACTTCCTAGGTTATGTAGTTTTTAAACATGGTGTGGAAGTTAATTCTGAGAAGGTTAAAGCAATTAGGAAGTGGTCTATACTTAAGAATGATAATGGGATTAGAAGTTTTCATAGCTTAGTTGGCTTTTATAGGAGGTTCATTCGAGATTTTAGTTCTATAGCTGCACCACTTAATGAACTTGTTAAGAAGAATGTAAAGTTTGAGTGGAGACAAACACAAGAGCGTGCTTTCAATAATTTGAAAGATAGCCATGTAATGCACCATTATTTACCTTACCTTGTGAAACCTCAAAATTATTAGATGTTTGGAAATTGTTAAGTTTTGGCAAGGACAAGAAAAAATGGATTTTATAAGAAAAGAAGTAAGGACATTAAGGTTCTACGCTTAAAACAAAATACGTAAAATTGGAAAATTTTGGCTAAGTGTCATGCTAGGCATTTAGAGGTTAGGATGGATGGCCAAGGGACACTAGATAACCTCTAAATGACAACCAATGGACGGCAAAAGAAGGTGGAGAACCTCCAAGACTAGGAGTTTTGGACATGTCTAGGTTGCTAAGGCTTGTTGCTTGTGCATTAGGTGTGTAAGAACCTTTATAGGAGTGTCACTAGGTGAGAAAAACAAGTCCTTCAAGGTTGTTAAGGGTGTTGATGTACTAGGCGAGAAGACAAGGCAACAAGGTGTTGGGCGAGGAATATAGCATGCGAGAAAGGCATGAAGGTTAGCAAGGGATTTTCACAAGGCATTTTGGCTTGTCAAGGGACATTGGGCTTTTAGGTTTTGCGAGAAAGATGGACTAAGAGGTTACTAGGTGAACTGAGTTGTCATTGGGCATTTTTGTTGGACTGTCAAGGCTATGCGAGAAGGACCGTAGAGGTTAATTAGCTAGGCATTTTGGACATCATTATTGTATATAGTTTTGTTTATGTTTAAGTTGTAAGAACGTTTTACGTTGGACTTAAGTAATAAAATTTACTTTTTGTAAAAATGTTGGATAAGGAGTTGTTAAAAATTTTGATGACGAAATTTCTTAAGGGGGTAAGAATTGTGAAACCCCAAATTTTCTAAGACTATTGGAACTTGTTAAGACTTGGCAAAGATAAGAAAAATGTGATCAAGAAAGGAAAAGTTTGGAAAAAATTGGCTTTGTCAAAGAAATAAATATTAGGCATTTAGAGGTTAGGATGAGCGGCCAAGGGATATTAAATAACCTCTAAATGATACTCTTTGGGCGTTTTGAAATAGATGTTAAGCGGCCAAATTTTGAAAATAACCCCCAAGAACATGTATAGGCATTTTGGATAGCTTGGCAAGGTGGGGCTTGCTAGACGTAAGAATGAACTAGAGGTTATATGGCTTGGCAATCTTGGACATACTAGGCGATAAGAGGAATTTAGAGGTTCTGTGTTGGGAGAGAGGGCTTGTGAGGTTAGCAAGGACATGTTGGACAACCAATAGTGAGAAATATCCTTTAAATGTCATGGGTTATTTAAGAATGTGTTGGGCATTGTTGGAATATAACTTCCATAAAAGCGTCTTTGCGTTTTGCTTGAACATGCTAGGCAAGATGATGGTCATGTACTAGGCGAGAAAGCATAAGAGGTTAGCATTGCATGTTTGAGTGTTTAGCGAGAAAGAAATGTAAGCTTATGTGTTGGGTGGCAAGGCTTTGAGAGGAAAGTCATTGAGGTTAGTGGGTGTGAAACAATGCAAGAAAATGGTTAGGCGACTAGGAAGGGCTTTGTGAGAAGAACTATAGAGCCTATCTAGGCGTTTTGGACAACTACATGGCAAGCTTATGGCAATTGGTACATGCATTTTGCGGCTAAGGAGGAGGCGGAATGGAAATAAGAGGTGTCTTAAGGAGGTTTAAGAGTGGATTACGCAAAGTTGAGGTGTCAAAGTTATGTTCCTACAAAGTTCTCCTATAAATCGAAAACTTCAAGGAAGAGTTTCTCACAAATCACTCGTGCCATTTCTGCAAATTGATGTCAAAGATCAGAATTTGTGTCTAGAAACTTGAGGAGGGCTACCATCTAAATTGGAGGCGAGGAGTTTGGTGTTTTGGTAAAAAGAAGGAGAGAAGGTCTTTTTAAAAGAAATTATGAGCAAGGTGCATTTTCAGATGGCTACAGAACTCATTTTTCAAAATTGGATTCTCGAATTTTGTGGTAAGAAAATTAATTCATTTAAGAATAACTTTGTAGAAGGAAGTTTTCCCAAAAGAATTATGGATTTGAAGTTATAATTTTTCAAACTCGAATCATGATTCTGGATGAAAAATAGTGTTCTCGATAGTTGCTGAGTGACTTCCATGTGTGGGCGAGATGGGTGTGATGGTTTGATCATAGAGGTTAGGCTTGTTGTGAGGTTTGTGACAAGGCCATGGCACAGCTGAGTGGAAAGGCATACGCTAAGGCTGCGCGAATGACTTGTGAGAAGAGGTTAGGAAGCGACGAGCTGGGCATGCAGCCCCACGTGAACAAGGACATGTGATATGTGGTCATGGGCGCACGTTGCCCTCACTGTGAGGTTAACACGCAAAGCCCTCAGGAAATGCACACACGCCAGGATGCCAGCCCCTTGTCAGTGAGTACCATTGGGCTATTTTTAAGCTGATTTGGGCTAATTTGTTGTTTTTTTTGGAATTTTAAGAAATTTTTTGAATATTTTCATGATCAAAGGATTAACTAAGGATTAAATATGGAATTTTTAGATCAAGGAAGCTTAAGAGGAATCTCTAGCGAAGGAATCATTCAAGTACTGTTAGTAATACATTGATTTCTAAAGTATTTATTAAACATGGTATCAAGCTACATAAGCAATAACTTGTTAAATGATTTATAAACATGAATTTCAAGTTATTCTTCAAAGATATGATTTGTGATAATTTTTTATTGAAATGATGTGTCAAGTTATGCTGTGATTTGAATGGTTTACTAATGAAAGCAAAGGAAATATTTCAATATTTTCAAATGTTTTCTCCTAGCCCGAATATACCATGAGACATATTGTATACATGTGGTTAACTCCATACTGATGGTAGGATTGACGAGCCTATAGTTTATGGACCATCAGAAATGGTATAGATGTATGCCTTAAAGGAGGAGGATGACAATTAAAACTGTTTCCTATCAACTTTTCGTCTTCGGACAAAGAGGTTTAATATTGCCTGTGGCTATGAAACATTGTCTTACAAAAGCTATGCAAATGTTTGAAGAATCATGTTATGAAATGACGGTTTATTGACAAATGTATTTAAACCTTTAGTTTTATATTAAATTGTTTAATGAAAACTTATTTTATAAAACTGTTCCTCACTAAGTCTTTCAACTTACTCTTTCAAAATGTTTTCCCTCTTTCCAGGTCAGATTGTGACTCTCTGGGTGTTGAACATACTGCTGCCAAGTAATCTAATTTTCTATCACGAAAGGAATAGAATTGTTAAAAAATATTACTTTATTTTATTAAAAGGTTATATTTCCATGTTTTGTACATTTTACTTGGTATTTATAAAAGGCATTGTAAATGGGTTACACTATGGTATCAAAGTATTTTTAAGTATAAAGACTTTTACTGATAAATATTTCATGTTTTCAAGTCAAGGGTTAGTTAAAGTTGTTTTGGAGGTGAATGGCTTTAGCTGACATCACACCACAGATCGGGCCAAGCAAGCAGGTGCTCGAGGTGGGGTGTGACAATGTGGCAAGCTTATGACAAACGGTTAAAGACTAATTCAAGTGTCTTAATCATTTTACATGCATTTTTGTGTCCAAGAAGGAGGTGGAGAGAAAGTAGGTGGTGTAATAAGGAAATTAAGAGGTGGATTTAAGCAAGGGGGCCGAGAGGTGTCAATTAAGTTTCATACAAGGATCCCTATAAATAGGTAAATTCAGCTAAGTGTTTCTCACAACTCACTCATGCAAATTATTTCAAATCACTTCTTAAAGTTCCATGATTATGTCTAATTTATTGAGGAGGAATGCTATGCAAATTGGATGTGGAAAGATTGACATTTTGATTAAGAGAAGGTGAGAAGGTCAGTTTTTTAGTGAATCAGTGCAAGGTGCATTTCCAAAAGGCTACAGGACTTGTGCTTTGGAATTTGGTTCTTAAAAATTGAGGTAAGCAAGTTAATATGTGTTTCAACAACTTTGTAGAAGGATATTTTATCAAAAGGGTTTTGGATTTAAAGTTATGAATTTCCAGAGTTGAGTCATGTTTTTTAAACGAAAAATGAGGTTTTGGACAGTGGCCGAGTGTTATGCATGCTAGGCGAGATGGGTGTAATTTTAAGTTCACAGAGGTTATTTTAGGTTTTTTTTATGCACATGGCAAGGCCATGGCACAACCGAGCGGCAAGGCAAGTGCTTAGGCTACGCACATGACCTTGCAAAAAGAAGTTAGTATGAGGTTGTGCGCGCAGCACAATGCACACAAGGTTAGCATGTGATGTGTGGCCCACCTTAGCGATGTTAGCACACGAGGCCTCCAGGCCATGCGCGTTCGGCCAACCTTATCCACCATGTCAATGGACACCAAAAGCCTATCTCTTTGGCTCTTTTGATATTTTTTGGAATTTTAAAGGAAGTTTTGGATATTTTGGTGATCAAAGGATTAATTAAGGTTTAAATATGAATTTTTTTTTCAGATCAAGGAGGCTTAAGAAGAATTTCTGACAAAGGATATATACAAGTATTGTGAGTAACATATTGATTTCAAAAGTATTTATTAAACATAGTTCAAGCTACACAAGCAATAACTTGTGACATGATTTATAAAGCATGATTTCCAAGTCATTGTCCAAGGATGTGATTTATGATAAATGTTAATTGAACTGATGTTTCAAGATATACTATGTTTTGAATATTTTACTGATGAAAGCAAAGGAAATGTTTCAATGAGACTTATTGTATAAATGTGGTTAACTCCATACTGATGGTAGGGTTGACGAGCCTATAGTTTATATAGGCCATCAGGAGGGATATATATTTATGTCTGATAGGAGGTGGATTACAGTGAAACTTGTATCCTATTGACTGTTCCATCTTTGGACGAAGAGGTTTAATACTGCCTGTGGCTATGGATCATTGTCTTCCAAAAGCTATACAAAAGTTTCAATGTTTCAAGTATCATGTTATTAAATGACTATTTACTGATAAATGAATTTAAGCTTCAATTTTATATGAAACTGTTTATGAAAACATGTTTTATAAAACCGTTGCTCACTAAGTCTTTCGACTTACTCTTTCAAAATGATTTCTCTCTTTCGTGGTACAGATTGTGACTCTCTACGTGCTGAACTTACTTTTGCCAAGCTAATCTAATTTTCAGTCACTGAAAGAATAGATTTGTTAAAAGTATTACTGTATTTATTTAAAATTTTATTTCTTCATATTTTATACATTTATAAAAGGCATTTCAAATGGGTTACACTACAGTTTAAGGTATTTCAAGGTTTTAAGACTTCTACTGGTAAATTCTTCATGTTTTCATGTTAAGGGTCAGTTGAAGTTATTTCAGAGGTGATTGGCTTCAGGTGAGACATCACGTCACATCTCGAATCAAGCAAGTAGGTGCTCAGGGTGGGGTGTGACATACCTAATTTTGAACTAACATTTGAAATTGAGTGGAATAATGCCAGTGGAATAGAGATTAGAGAATTTTTAATGCAGGATAAAAAATCATTGATGTACTTCAGTGAGAAGTTGATGGAGATGCCTTAAACTATCTTACATATGACAAGGAGCTTTATGCCATAGTGAGAGCACTACAAACTTAGCAAGATTACTTGTGGCCAAAGGCGTTTGTTATCCATAGTGACCACTAGATGTCACGTTCTACCCAAATGTCGCTTTATGAGACCAATTAGTGGAGGCATGCCGCCTAAACATTCAATACATAACTCCCTTGAGATAAAATATTGAATGCCTAAGCGAAAATAAATGCAACCATAATTTTAAATGCAGAATTTGAACTTGAACAAAACAAGAAAACTTTATGGATAAACAAGTCGTGAGAGTACATTTGATTTTCAATTCATAAGTCTTTCAAAAGAAACTAAGTACAGACTCAAAATAGCGACTTGACTCTTCTCGCCTAGCTTCTACATGCTATGGTAGGTAATAGTGACCACTACCATTATAATGTGATTACAAGGGCATAGATCACACAGGAAGGATAAGACATTCTATTCCAAAACACATAGCAAGAATTGAGCATCTTATCCCATATTACACAATAAGAATAAGACATCTTATACTATATCACACAGCAAGTTAAGGCATTCTCATCGCATATGGTGCAAAAGATCATCTTATTTTAAACTTTATCAAATCTCATGGATTCTTCATAATACATTATTTTATCATATCATTCCAGTGCATAATAAGTCCAATTCATTTATAAGTCATATGCATTTTAAGAATTGGAAAGCATAAGAGAATTCATATGGTTCAGAGTCTCAATAAAAATATATTTAAGGATTCAAACACTTTTTTAGAAATCCTTTTCATTTTAGAAATATTTTATAAGAACCACTCACACTCAACAATCAACTAGCTTCTTTACCCAACTTTGCAACCTCTTGTCGATATTCAAGCTTCCAGAAATTCCTAGAAACCTTCAAATTTTTCTCAATTCTTTCTTAACTCAACACAGGGTAAAACCACTCCAAAATGGTCTGGTTTTTCCATGTCCTGACCCACACGCATCCTTAAACCTGTCGTGCGAAACGAAACATGATTTGAAAACTTTGAATCATTAACCCATGCAAATTTAACAGTAACAACTACATCTTAAGTAATGCAACACAACTCTTATTTATTTAAACCCAAAAATTTCTACAACAATACAAAACAATATACAATTCTTAAAACAAGAGCTTAACAAAGAAATGTTGACAGCCTTCAAAGTCAACTTCAACCATCAACGATCATTTAGTACCGAATTTGATTGTTTGATCCTTGATCAATTGCTTACCTCTAATCGCTTACCTTTTTACACAATCAGTTAGTTTCTTAAACAATCGCTTAGCTCCTTAAACGATCACTTACCTTTCAACCCTATTTTTTATCTTTCAAACTGATTACTTAGCTTCTTACAACCTAAGGAAGGAAAAACTTAAAACATAACTTTATGACTTAGTGAGTGAAGTTATAAGAAAACCTTCTAGAACACAACTCATAAATCATTTTCATTTCATAAATAAATCAGATCGCATAAATACTCATTAGTCTCATACATCCTTTCGTCGAGAAAGTGAACCATTTTCTACGCCAAGACTCAACATCTCACATTTAAACTAATGTGATGTTCTTTTCAACAACAGCATTTGAGAATTTCCTGATTCATTCCTCGTTGCTCAGACTGACAAACACAATTTGCTCCTTTTACGCATTAGTCGGCTTCATTCCACCATGCACTCCTTTTCTACATGGTTTCTTTTACTCCTTATGTGCACATAATAGTTAGTTCATTGATAAGAAAAGACTAATGGTTTGAAAACACAAATTCACATTCATTTGAAACATATACAACTTACCTTAAACAGGATATAAACTTGCTTTCAAAGTCACTTTATAAACATTCATGTATGAAATATCCTTACAAGACAACATGAATTTTAAAGAACGCTTTAAAATGTAAATATTTTTAGAAAATCACTCACAAAAACTTGGTTTCCCATTAGCTCATAACGCCTTGTTCACTTCTTCTTCTCGCCTAAGATCAGCTTAACACTTAGCTTTTCTTTTCAAAGTCAAAAAAGTAATCCTCTTTTATTTTTTCTCTTTTCTCTTATTTATACTAATCCTAAGTTCGATTAGTAATTCCTTAAACACCTATAATCTTGTCAGCTCCTGCTTAACTAAATTCTAAGTCTTCGCATGTTATGACACCTAGAATCCACTCCACTGATTTGATAATTATAACCTCCTCCTACACGATCACTCACCCTTCTAAATGATCTTTCAATCTCTTACACGATCACTCACCCTTCTAAACGATTGTTCAATTTCTTACACGATCGTTTAGCTTTTTTATACGATCATTTACTTCTTATATTATTGTCTAACTTTCTTACACAATCGTTTAACTTCCTCCACAATCGTTTGCTTTCTTATATGATCATTTAACAAAATACTTTTTAAACCTTCTACTCAGGTAGAGGTCTTGCCAGTTTCTTCTTTTTATAGGCTTCTTTAGTGACGTTTTCATGTAGATATGATGACTTCTGCTGACGGCGAGGATGGTCCAATCATAGGACGCCACGTGTCTCTCCCAAATCCTTATCCTGGATTCGGATTGGGCGCCAAGATCAAATTAATCACCAACCTATTGACACAAGGGCTACGCTACTACTTCCAGGTGAAGTAAGCTCAACGCCTAACAGTTCGTCTTGTAGCATCTTTCCAATAAATTTCCTTTATTGCGTAGCCTCCTTGCAAAATACGAGTTACTTTTAAATGACAGTTTCATCGTACTTACTATTCCTTTCGCATGAATCTCATTGCAGAGGGAAAAACGGGATCGAGGTCTCACAACAGAGCTTAAAGCACTTAAAGGACCAACAAAAGCTTAATCAAATACATGCAAAATGGTTAATGTTCATAAAAAAAATTTCTTATGCTTGCAGTATAAAAAAGGTAAGGAAAAGTTAGTTGTGGATGCTCTTCCTAGTAGGTATGTCTTGCTAAACATTGCTTGTTTTATTTCGTGAATGGATTCTAGTTAGGCTTTAAGTATGTGACTAAACTAGGAATCTAGGCTAGGTTCATGCGATGAAAGGTGCCAAACCTACCTATGCGATGCTAACTTTAAAGATGCATCGTTTACGTACAAGTTTTCCTTTCTCTTGTCCAACTGTAAGCAAAAAGAGAAGTTTCGTGGTCGAACTCAGGGACTTAATGATCTTAAGGGCTTAATCATGGGTTCTAAAATCACTGTCACGCCCCTATTGGATCACCTACTCTCGATCCAAAAGACAACTTGAGGTCAACAGATGTCGTTCCTTTTTCGAACGACCGCTGACCCTTAACCACTAACCTTTAAATGAGACACGTGTAGAAGAAAATATCAAAACTTAAACACAAACTGAAGTGCAACTCATTTGACTAGCGAATTTCTATGCATAAAGAATTAAGTAAAGGTAAGGTCATTACAATTAAGCACAAGTATGTTTGGAAATGAAATTTGTTGCAAAAGGGTACTTACCTAGATTCGCCCAACAAAAATAGTTTGTATTTTATCCTTACTCTTACCGTAGTTGGTGGAAGTATGGGTGTCGAACCCAAGAGAGTGAGACTAAGTAATTTTCTTGAATAGAAGCTTCAAAGAAGTGATGTTAGTAACAAAAAGAAAAGCATTGAAAAGGGTATGGGAGAATCAAGTGAAACCAAGAATTAAGGGAAAACTTAATTTACAGAGTCAATTCACAAGAAAAAGAAAGTAAAGATTGAAACTCAATGAGAAAAGTGAGGGAATGGGCTTAGGGCACTAATCAATCCTTATTATTGAATTAAATATGATTAAGAAATGATCTTTGCTTAATTAAGAGGGGCTCTTGATCAAGATTCTTTACAAGATCAACTTGCTTGATCTTGGAAGAATTTTGATCAAGATTTCAAGAAAAGAGATGATCTCCATAAGTAATTAATTTGTAGTCTTGCATTATTAATTAAATCATAATCTTGTTCTTTCAAGGAAAGTAAAGTTTCCTTCACAAATTTGCAATCAAAGATTTAATTGGAATTAATAGTGCACTATAAAAATGTTGCAATTAAATTCAAAGAAATTGCTAAGAGTAAGGGAGATTCATCAAGCAATTAATCAATTTCAAGATTTGATATGAAACAATCAAGAATTAAAGTGAGTTTTTGTGAGACAAAGGTAATCTAATTAATCTTGCATTAATTATTATATCTAAAAAATGTTGCATACAAAAATTGAATCAAAATCAAAATCAATAATGAAAGTGACAAGAAAGATTGAAATTGAGAGATGAATTTAATTCTTGATGCAAGAAAAATTAGGGATTCAACAAAAATTTACATGAAATTCAAGAATTGATCAAATCTAATTACATGGAAAATTAAAGAAAAGAATTCTCAAAGAAAAGTTAACCCTAAGCCCACTTACCTCTAAGTAATTAGCCCTCCATCAATGAAGAAATTTGGAATTTAATTGAATGATGAAAAATTAGCAGAATGGAGATAATTCTGGAATTTGAGTGAGTTTTAGGAGAATTTGAGGTTAAGTTGGGAGAAATGAGTGAATTGATTATGAAATTAGGGGTAATAAGAGGTTTATATAGAAAATGTGGTAAATAATTGTCAAGCGGGCTCGAACTTGCAACCTCTAAGCCAAGGCGAGCACAATTTTAACGAAAAATTGGCAAAGTTTTGGAAAGTTGGAATTTTCTTATCATTTTGCCATTAAAAAAATGAAATGAAGGTGGTCGGATTCGAACTCGTGAGCAAAAAGGAGGGCACGCGACTTCAGGGATTGATGCGTGTCGCACGCGGAGTGGGGAGAAATGGACGAAGTGAAGTGCGCACGAAGAAGTTTGAATAGACCATAATTATTTTCACATGTGAAAGGATTTGAATGCCTGATTTCGGGGTGGAGCACACGACTGAGATGAAACGACACCACTTTAGGCTATTAAAATCCAAATTTTAATTATGTTGGGTGAGTTGGAATCGGTGACCTGGGGCTGGGCTAATGCATTCATGGAGCTAACTTGACACGTGTCAATGGTTATTTTCCAAAATGCCCCTGATGTTCAATTTTCATGTTCTTCTTCGTTTGAACTAAGTTTTAGGTGATTTTCATATCGTTGGGTTCCTATCGAAGTCTACTTTTATATTCTGTATAAAAATATCAAAATAAAGAATATATGCATCCTAGGGATTGAGAATAAGCTACATGAAAATGGGTCAATATTTGTCCCAACAGTATTTATTTCAAAATTTAACATTAGTCTTATACGGAGATTTAACACAACCCTAACTTAAATACCATAATCACCCACCATTGACTCTAAATTTCTACATTTACATGACTGAATGTACATAAATTTAAAACAACAAGACACATACAAAAAAAGACAAAATCCTTCACCAGACAGACAGTAGTGATCAGGCTCCAAGAACACGACACCTAATTGGAAAGTGGAAAACATTTTTAGAAAGTATGAGCTAAATGAGCTCAGTGTCATCATCTGGGTTTCATTAATTGTCTGATAAAGCTATTTCGCAATGTAGATGTCACTTTCGTCCTTTTCTAACATTCCCGTCAACCATTTTGTCTGCTAGCAACGTGGATCGTCTA
Organism: Cucumis hystrix; assembly: GCA_025688845.1. Lineage (NCBI taxonomy): Eukaryota > Viridiplantae > Streptophyta > Magnoliopsida > Cucurbitales > Cucurbitaceae > Cucumis > Cucumis hystrix. The sequence goes on along the minus strand of CM046885.1, from coordinate 11,344,930 downwards.
GCTTTATTCTTCTAATCGTCCGGTGGTTGTGTGTCTCCTCCATTGACGTTTGTTGCTCAACTACTTTTCTTTTCTTCACCTATAAACCTGCATTAAGACATGAAAAACGTGATAAATAGACATAAAACTCTTTTACTACTTGCAACGCATAATTGACTTAATTTATGTAATTAGCTACGCATTTTCTTCCTTTTTCTTGTGTTATCACTTCATTATTCTACCTAAAAGACCAACTTGTATTTCTACATGTTATCAAACACCTTTCACACTAGGATGCTTGGATTTGAATATATTAAAGCATTATATTCACAAGACACTTATTTTGCACCTATTGTTGAAAATCTCAAGCAAAAATGTGTTATACCTAACTATATGTTGTTTGATATGGATTTCTATTTAGAATGAATAGGTTTTGCATTCTTACTTGTTCTATTCAGGATTTACTAGTTAAAAAGGCATATAGAGGAGGCTTAATCAGCCATTTTGAGATCATTAAGCCATATGACATGTTGAGTGAACATTTTTATTGGCCTAGAATGAGACATGATGTACGTAAGGTGTGTGCGAGATGTATTAGATGTAGGGAAGCTAAGTATAAGTCTAAACCACATGGACTGTATTTGCCTTTGCAAACACATAGTGGACCTTGGTTAGATATCTCAATGGATCTTGTGTTGGGATTACCTCAACCTAAGAGGGGGAAGGATAGCATTTTTGTGATAGTTAACAGATTTAGCAAAACGATTCATTTTATTGCATGTAATAAAACTAATAATGTTAAACATGTGGCTGACTTGTTCTTTAAAAAGGTAGATAAATTGTCACACCCTGCCTCGCACACGTTCTTGCTTGGTATGCGAGACGCGGTGTGATTTGAGCATATTGACGCGTTAAAGGCCAAAACACTCATCTTGAGGTCCTTAAGCTTTGCTTAATCGTTTAGTCTCTTTGACTTGAAACTTAAGAAACATACAACTCTTAAAGCATAAACTAATCACCTTGGCAGCCTTCTCGCCTAGCAAACCCTTCAACCTTCTCTTACTTGGCCTTAATGCCTGATTCCTGGAAGATGAGATTTAGAAACAGTTCATAATAACATATCATTTCGTATACATGCTTCATCTTTCATAAACACACATTAGTTACCAAACAATCCTTTCGTCAAGATCCCAAATCATTCTCTACGCTAGGTTACGTAACTTCGGGTTTAGACTACTGTATTTATAGCATCCGAGAATATACAGATTCGTCCTTGTTGCTCAAGTCAAGACACAATGCACATCTTTTATACATTGTCCCGCCTTAAATCAGCATGTAGCCCCTTTCACCCTATGGTGGCCTTTACTCTTTATATGCACATAACAATTAGCTTGTCGAAGAATGTAACTAATGGTTCGAAACCATTCATAATCAAATCATACTTAAAACATATATAACATTTTTATGTAAATCTCTATAGAAACATTTACAATGAAACTTTTCGTTTCAAATCATTTAAGAACATATAAGGAAACTGAAAATCATTTAAAACTTTTAAGAAAACGCTCATAAACTAAGCCTTAACCCAAACTGCTTCTACTTTCTTCTTCTTCTTTTTGCGTAGGCAAATCAGCAGCACTTCAGCTCTTAAGCTTTTCTCTTAAAATTTTAGAATAACCACAAATAAATTATTGAACTTCTCCCCTTACTCATACTACTTAAACAAACTTAGTCACCCTTAAACTCATGTTTGCTTGACAGCTCCTTCTCTTAGTGGTACACGTGTAAGCTTAAGGTTCAACCTAATCATGCTTAACATAAACTCTCTACACGGCCCATTAAACACACTTAGAAAATTTCTCCAAATTTTTCTTGCTCCTTTTCGCCTAGTCTTTTCTTCTCGCGGAGCACCTTAGTCGCATAGTGATACTAGGACTTCAAGTCTTCCTCGTGAACTACCTTAGATACCAACTTCTTATTGCTTAATCTTATTTCAAAATGCCTTCTTTCAGTCAAAACACCTATTTCAGAACACTTAGCCATATTTATTCTCTTAAATTTTAATTTAGATACAAGTCTTACATAAATAGCACAACATTCCTAAAAGCATTGTTAGTGATAGAGATGTGAAATTTTTAAGTCACTTTTGAAAAGTCCTTTAGGTAAAACTTGGTACAAAGTTAGTATACTCCACTATGTGGAATCCCCAAACTAATGAACAAACTGAGGTAGTCAATAGAATGATAAAGACTATGCTTAGGGCTCTAATAGATAAAAATACCAAAACTCGTGAAGGTTTTCTACAATTTATTGAGTTTGTATACAATAGGGTTGTTCATATAGTGTCACTAACTGTTCATCGTCTAAGATTATGTATGGTTCTAACTCTTTAACACCTATTGACTTGTTGACTTTGCCTTCTAACGAGGTGGTTTACTTTCAAGCTGATGAGAAGGCCACCACCATTCAAGTGAAGAGATTAAAAAAGGAAGTGAGAAGCAAAATGTTAAGGTAGCAGAGAAGGTCGTCAACCAACATAAAAAAACTCATAATATTTAAAGAGGGACCTTTGGTTTCGATCCACCTTTGAAAGAAATGATTTCCACATCAAAGAGATTCGAAGTTAAACCCAAAAGGTGATGGACCTTTTCATATGATAAAAAAAATCAATAACAATGGCTACCAGATTGATCTTAAAGAAAAAGGTGGTTTGAGTGCTACTTTTAATATTTATGAGTTAACTCCTTTTGATGTAGATAACTAGCTTGATTCGAGGACGAATCCTTCAAAAGAAGAAGAAGATGATATGAACCAAGATGCCCTTAGGACCAATTCCACATTCTAAAGCCAATAAACAACAGTTAGCATTAAATTCTCACATTCAAGAGGAAGTGCACTCAATTGAGGAGATTCATGTAGTAACAATTATTCAAAAGATTTATAATTGGAGTCAGTTGATGTTACATGATGGAACCAATTGACCTTTGACATCTCATGTCTTCAAGACTGCTTTACAAGACTTTGATTTAGATTCGAAGATGAATTCTTCAAAAGAAGGAGAGGATGATATGAACCAACCAAGCATCGGATTATTATTTCAATTTTATTTAATAATTGTGATGTAATTTTAATATTTTTTAGTTTTATCCTTTTTATTGATATTGAAGTAAGGTTAATTTAGTCTTTTTACTATGTATTAGGGTTGTTATTATGAGGCTACTTAAGCCTTGCTATTAGGTTGTTTTAATTAATTTTTTATAGTTGAAGTTTTAGAGTTTTTCTATTAATAGAAAATCTCTAGTAAATGAGAGGGCCTCATCGCCCTCTTTTTGTAATTCTTGATTTTGGGTTGCATGCGAAGAATATTTAGGTAATTTTGATTACCCTACCTGTGGAGTGTTCGAACTGGAGTGAGGAATTGGCTCTCCTTCGCTCTTAGTCTTTAATCGAAGGATAATCCAAATCCAATTCCTTCTCTTGGGTTGTTGTCAAATTGATTTGGGGGTTTTATACTAGAAGAAATATGACATTTAATGTCAGTGGAAAAAATGAAAAATAAGCTTAAATCGACATTAAAGTTCCGCCTTTTGACATTAAAGTTCATTTTTAATTTTTTTAATTTTATAAAAAGTTAATGGTTTCTCTTTCTTACATTACTCTTTCACTCCAAACCACACGATTTACATCTCTTTCTTTCCTTCTCTTCTCAATCTCATCTCATTTTCTTCCCTAGATTTATTCTCTTGAACGGCCGCCGTAAGAAATCCCTCGTGCCCAGGCTTTTCGTCATCAAACCACCACGTGTCCAACCTTGTCGTCGTCGAACACCACCGTCGTTTTGCTTGTCGAACAGCTTCACGTGAAAAGCTTCCATCGTCGTTGTGGTTTGACCGCATGAAAAGCTTCGACCTCATGTTGCCGACCGTCGACTAGCTTCAACTACCGTTGTGCCTGCCACCATCATCGGGTAAGTTCATTTTTCAACCACTGCATCTGTGCCCAGCCGTCGCCACCACCAGCGTAAGTTTATTTTTCACCTAATTTGCTGTTTTTTTTTTTTTTTTGAGCCGAATACTTGCTTCAAACTTCAGTTTGTTCAAAATGTTGCAAGTTCTAAGTCTACCTCAAAACCTTCGGACACCATCCTCTTTAAAGGTAAGCTAATTAGATTTATTGGGTTCTGTGCAAGGTTTTGTTTCGTTTCTTTCTTTCATTTCCTTATATTTTCCTTTGATTTTGTTATAACTCTTGGTTTAACGATATAACGGTGCACTAGCTGTCTAACAAAAAAAAAATCCTCTTATGTCATGCTCATGTTTCGTTATCAAATTCCTTGTGGCATTGCATATTATCATTCTCATAGAGTTCTTCACCAAGATCTAAAACCCCAAAATCTACTGATTGATCGTCGTACCAATGTCTTGAAGCTTGCTGACTTTGGACTGGCAAGAGCATTTGGTATTCCTGTTAGAACATTCACGCATGAGGTATGAATATATACACTAGATGAAAATCTCTTCAGTATTTTTATTGTGAATTTATTACATATCATGATTATTTAATGGAATATTAAATCTCTGATTGGAGAGTAATTTCAATGATTTCTTTCATATCATTCTTTTATAGATCTGCAAGGATAAAGGTTTAGCTGAAGTTTGGTTTCTTGGCTTTAAGAATTTAATTTCTCCATCATGGATGTTCTAGGAGTGATTTTTCTGTGTCTTGGCTACAACTTCCAGTTCTTCGTAGTGGTTCTATTATGTATTTTAATGTTTTTTTTTTACTTCTTGTTTAATGGTCATTATGTTATGCAACATCTTTGTTGACTTCTTGTTTAATGGTCATTTTGTTATATGTATTTTAATGCCTTTTGAATACTCTCAATGTAGAAGTTCAGTGTTTTCTTCCACCATGATCACTTTAAGCAAAGAATTGAACGGTGGAATTAGCACACTTTCAGCTGGAGGTCTTGCATTGGGAATGGCAGAGTTATCAGTTCTTGTAGGAGAATGGGAAGAAGAATGGGAAGAGGTTACTAGTATCTTTATTATATGTCTGTTTTCTTTTTCTTTCTGATCACCAATTTAATGATTTTGAAATTCACAAATTAACATAAACTTACAAGATATGATCCACATATTTTCCATAGACAGGACACAGTTTGTCAATATCACAATATCCAAAAAGGAAAAAAGAAAAGAAAAATGTAAGCCCATGTTTATTGTTAATAAGCTTCTTTGCACCAGGTTTATTTTTTCTTCCTTTTGGAGGCTCCTCTACTTGGTTTTAGTGTGTGCCATTCTTTAACCATTTTGTATTTCCATTTTTACCCATAAATGCAGTTCTCTTAGCTCAAAGATGGGGGACAAAGATGAAGTCTTGGAAGCTATTATGAAGGAAGCTCTTGATTTGGTACCTTTAATTAGTTGCTATATGAGTTTTTTTCCTTCTATATTTGTCATGTCTTTTATTGAACTTGAATTTTCAGAAGAATGTTCCACTTGAAAAGGATTTTCAAACGTTGAGATGTAATAGAAATGAGATGAGGGTATACCATTGCCCTCGTTACTTTTATTACAATGTAGCATTTCTTGTAGATTTGCTTCACTTTTATTTTTCTGAACTGTAAAAACATATTTGTTCATATATTTGACTCTTTAGAATTGTAGTTGGGAGTGTGTAATGTATTCCGTAGTTGGGACCATGTTGTGATTGTGCATATTCCTTTGATGAAAAACTTATCTTTCCATTCTGATTTGAACTATTGTGCACTGATGTTGCTTATTGCTTAAATTTGATTGTTTATGGTGGATATCATCATATCTTGATGTCTCTCACAGGGAGCAATCACTAAACGAATGACTGCAATAGAAGAAAATGATTGCGAGTACAATTAGTCAGGCCCTCATCTTTGTGACAAGATCTTGAAGTTGGTCATTTGTGGAACTTATTGTTCATGAAGCCCACGACTTGCTGGATTTGTTTATTTATGAACATCTTCAACAAAAAGTGAACCCATCAGCTAATGGAAAAATAATAAAAAATGTACTATATATTTCTTATTTCATTCATATATGCCTAGTGTGTAACGACTTATAAATTTGTATATTGAATAAAAATCAACCCATTGATTGCAATCCTAGGGTAACAACTTCTAAATTCAAGGTTATGGTAAGTGATGATCTCTTTATATCTTGCTTGCTATATTCTTCTAATCTTGAGTTATTGCATATTTTGCCCCAGAATAATCTTGAGTTTGAGATATTTATTGTTTTTTTGACATTAAACTATAGAGTTATTTATTGTTTTTCTTAAAAACTTTTAATGGTTGTGAAAGTAATACTTTAAAATATTTTAAAGTTGAATTTGGGATGTTTTAGACAAGGAATTGGGAATTATCTTTTGAGTTGTCTGTCTATTGGCCCATAGTAATATAAACTGATGTCATCTTGTCTGATATGGTTGTTTATACTATAAAAATCTAATCAGAGGCAAATTGACGTGCCCATCATAAAAATTATATTAGTGACTATTAAGATATTGTTGCCTTTATAGCTTTACTTTGTATTGTAATGGCTGCTAATCAAATGCTATATAGAATACCGAAAAGGGACAAAACATTTCTAGTTAAGTAGCTACCACCCCAGGCTTTTTTGTGTGTAAATTTAAGCTGATTTCTTAGGAAATATTTTCATAACTATTAGTTTTGCCCCTAATTTTCCTTCTAATGGCAACTGCCTTAGATTGATTTTGATTATGGTAGCATGATCATAGATATGGTTTGATTATTGGTGATATAGAGGCTTCATGAAGGTTCGTATTAAGATTTTCTTTTCTTTTACATATCCTATAAACAAAGAATGTATAGGTTGCATTCATGATGGTCTTAGGGAGCTGATGTTTTACAATTTGAACTATTATTCACTGATGTTTCTTGTTGCTTAAATTTGATTGTTTATGATGAATGTCAACTTATCTTGATGTCTTTCACAGGGAGCGATCACTAAACAAATGGTTGCAATAGAAGAAAATGCTTGTGAATACAATTAGTCAGGCTCTTATCTTTGTGACAAGATCTTGAAGTTGGTCATTTGTGGAGCTTATTGCTCTCTCTATTGACAAGATCAATGTAATAGTTAAGCTTCTCACTTTCTTTGTGTTTGGAGCAAGTTGTATATGTAAATATACACAATATTAATATTTCATCTTGTATATATACCAGTAAAAGAGAACTATTATAGTTCCTAAAATATTGTTGACATAACGTCGATTTTTAACTATTTGGCATCATAAAAAATGGACAATAATACAAAAAATTAATAAAAATAAATTTGAAAAAATGGACCAGAAACAAAGCTTTGATGTCATTTTAAAAATGACATTAAATGCCTCTTTAATGATTTATAACCGACATTAAAGTCCTCATTATTGTCGGTTTTAAAACGACATCAATGGCCAACCGAAACTAAAGATCTTCAATAACACCATAAAAAATGTCGGTTTAAAAACGACATTAATGGCCATTAATGTCGTTTTAAACCAACATTAATGAAGTCTTTGATGTCGTTTTTAAACCGACATCAAAGAAAAAACGACATTAAAGGTCTTTAATAACTCTAGCATAGATGTCGGTTGTCAACCGACACTAAAGGCCATTAACGTCGGTTGCCAACCGATATTAAAGGCCAAATTTCTTCTAGGGTTAGAATTTGATATTAAGGGTTCGCCAAGTGGATTTCTAAGGTTTTCATATATCACTTATCTTCCAACGATTGTTGACTGACACCAAGAGTATGTCAGAACTCCTAATGGCCTTGATACGACATTTGAAAGTATTCAATTTTCCTACCTTCTATCTTTCAACAAGCCTTTATTGCATCAAGAAAGACGTTTTTTCTTGTAGTGTTCTCTTCCGTGTGCACAACTGCTTTGGAATTTAGAGTTACTCTTTTGCGTGTTTGTTGTGCATACTTAAAAGTTGTTGTCTAGTGTTTTTATGAATTGGCAATTTTTTTGAAAGAAAATTAGAAGAGCCAATATTTTATTGGGAAGTTTACATAAGTTTGTATTGATCCAAAAAGAAACATAGATCGAATTTGTTGTAAGGTTGAAAATTTTCCAAGTTGTATTGCCTTTCTATTGTAAACATATATTGATAAGGGATCCCAAATTTAAGGGAGGCCTAAGCTATTCAAGTGTAGTGGTCTTCATTTGAGTAGGAAAAGATATCAGTCCTTGTCAGACGAAGTCTCGTGAATTTTAAAGGAAGATTAAGTGTTTGAGGGAGAGTTCCAAGCTTGGGGGAGCCTAAATTTCCATGAGAAGGAGTCTCATATCTAGGGGAAGCCTAGATGGGTGGTTAAGAGATTAAGCTTTGTGGGAGATATTGTAATCAAGTTGTAGTTACAGATAAGTACTTTATATTAATAAAATTATCTTTCTTAGACACTTTGTTCTCTTAACATAAGTGGTATTGCACCTAATTGGATTACCAATCTCTGGTTATTTATTTGTAAGTTGTTTATCTTTGCTCAATATCGTTCTTTGAAATGTTGACATTGTTATTAACAGCTTTTAATGGGTAGTAGGTAGCATATATTTTTTCTCACATACAATCAAATTTGAATATGAATTATTATAATCATTTTTCAAATTACTTTTGCACATGACAAAATATGATTTAAGATTTTCAACATCATTTCCAAACAATTCATTATAGTATATTACATATTTTTTTGTACATAAAACATAACTAAACATTGCAATTTCCTATATTTGGTTCTATAGAATTAGATTAATACTAAACCTTTTTTTCTTTTTTTTCCTTTTTTCTGGAAATAATAAGCAGTTTTCAAAAATATAACAAAGCGGAAAAAAATTTATATTGTATAGAATAATTTCGAAAACAAAAAAAACCTATAGTCCCACAATGGAAAATAACAAAAATGCTCCCGTCAACATGCAGCAGTTGCGTGCTTGTTTTTTTTTTTCATGAAACTCTCACCCAAAAGTGTATTGGTTATTGGACGTGATTGTTTTGAAATTGGGATTGTGTTTCATAGGACTTAAGGAGGAGTGTGTTGCGCCATACTAGTGAGCTTAACATTTGTTGAGAGTTAATCCCACCCAACATGGTCTACTTGGCTTGATTGAAGGCTGTTTGTTTGTTTGTTTGGTTTGAGGGTTAGCAACACTCAATCTCACGTAACTATGCCTACAACCTAACTATGTTGATACTTGCTTGTCGTTCTAAGAACAATATTCTAAAAAGATTGCCTTAAATTAATTATATTAATATAAAGGGGCATTTTTAAAAATAGCAAAATAAATTAAAATATTTACAAACTATAGCAAAACTTTGGATTCTATCACTGATAGTCTTCTATCACTATAGCATATCAATGACTATTAGTGATAGAATTTGTAAATATTTTGTAAAATCTACTATTTTTAAAAATTCCCCTAATATAAATTTATAAGATATTGGAAAGATATTCATTCAAATAAGATTTGATTGAGATATCAATTAAATATGATTTAATTAATTATATTAATATAAATCTATAAGATATTGGAAAGATATTCATTCAAATAAGATTTGAAATCATATTTAATTATTAACTAATTGATTAATTGTTAACTAATTAGTAGATTTGATAATATAATCCCATGATTCTCTCCTACTCTTTTTCCTATTCCAAGAAGGAAAGAGAGTTATAAATATATAGAAGAAAACAGTTTTTTTTAAGGAATTGATCAAGAAAAAAAGTCAAGGCTTTTACTCTACAAAAAGAAAAGAGTTTCTCTCAACTACCTCTAAACTTTTTCCCATTCCAGTTGGTTCCCACAAACCAATCTCATCCTAGAAGATAGGAAGGTTTCCGACTAGTGGTGTCCTCAATTCGGTAGTTTGTAGATTCAGAGAGTCAATGAAAGTAAGTTCTCTCTATCTTTTAAATAGAATGCATGCTTAGTTTTTATTTAGAATTTTGATTCTAAATTTTGTCAATGTACTGGTATTTTGGGATTTCCAAATTAAATTGAGCAATGGTTCTGTAGAATCTTTCGCTGCCCTGGGCTTTTATCTCTTTAGTAGACACTAGAGACTTGAGGTATCCTTATCATCTGAACCAGTGGTAAGGAAATTGGTAAACGATCGTTTAGATTTGGATAGCCAAAAGAGCTTCCAGGACTTTTGCCTCACAGAGAGGTTGATTTTGCTATTGAGCTGAAACCAGACATTGGTCCCATATCGAGAGCTTCATATAGAATGACTCCAGCTGAGCTGAAGGTTCAATTGCAAGAATTGCTGGACAAGGGCTTTATTCTACCTAGTGTGTCATCTTGGGAAGCACTAGTATTATTTGTGAGATGGGTTGATGCGTCTTTGCATTGATTATAGGGAGCTCAATAAGGTGACAATCAAGAACAGATATCTGTTGTCCAGGATTGATAACTTGTTTAATCAGCTGTAGGGAGCCACTGTGTTTTCTAAGATCGATTTACGATCAGGATATCACCAGTTGAGGATTAGAGACAGTGATATTTCCAAGAATGCCTTTCATTCCAGATATGGACATTACGTGTTTATTATGATGTCCTTTGGCTTGACAAATGCTCCTAATGTATTTATGGATTTGATGAACATGGTGTTTAAGGATTTCTTGGACACTTTTGTCATAGTCTTTATTTATGACATCTTGGTTTACTCCAAGACAGAGACTGAGCATGAGGAGCATTTGCATCAGGTGTTAGAGACTCTTTGAGCCAATAGGCTATATGCCATGTTTTCCAAGTGTGGGTTTTGGCTGAAGTATGTGTCGGCCATGTAGTATCCAGTGAGAGAGTTTCTGTGGACCCGACAAAGATCGAAGTCGTTATCAGTTAACCTCGACCTTCTACAGTAAGTGAAGAAGTTCAAAATTTTCTGGATTTAACAAGTTATTACAGGAGGTTGGTGGAAGGTTTCTCTCGTATAGCTAGTCCTTTGACTTAGTTGACTAGGAATGAGACTCCTTTTGTTTGGAGTCTAGCATGTGAGAGAAGTTTTCAGAATCTTAAGCAGAAACTTGTTACTGCACCAGTCCTTACACTGTCAGATGGATCTGGAAGTTATGTGATATACCGTGATGCCTCTAAGAAAGGACTGGGTTGTGTATTGATGCAGCAAGGGAAGGTGGTTGCTTATGCTTCTTGACAGTTGAAGAATCATGAGCAAAACTACCCTACCCATGATTTAGAGTTGGCAGCAGTAGTTTTTGCACTTAAGATCTGAAGACATTATTTGTATGGTGAGAAGATTCAGATCTTTACTAATCATAAGAGCTTGAAATACTTCTTCACTCAAAAGGAGATGGCTTGGAGCTTGAAGATTCAGATGGAGCTTGAACAACGCAGATGGCTTGCCTTGGTAAAGGACTATGACTGTGAGATTTTATACCACCTAGGCAAGGCAAATGTTGTAGCTGATGCTCTTAGTAGGAAGGTATCACATTCTGCAGCACTCATTACTAGTCAAATTTCTTTGCACATGAGAGAGCTGAGATTGCAGTTTCAGTGGGAGATGTCACCTCACAGTTAGCTCAGTTGTCAGCACAACCAACTTTGAGGTAGAGAATCATTACTGCTCAGCTCACTAATCCTTATTTGGTTGATAAGCGCCGCTTAGCAGAAGCGAGACAAGCTGAGGAGTTCTCTATATTCTCTGATGATGGACTCATGTTTGAGAGACGATTATTTGTGCCAGCAGACACTGAAGTTAAGACAGAGCTATTGACTAAGGCTCATAGTTCTCCATTTTCTATGCATCCAGGTAGTACAAAGATGTATCAGGATTTGAAACAAGTTTACTGATGGAGAAACATGAAGAGAGAAGTGGCAGACTTTGTTAGTAGGTGTCTGGTGTATCAACAGGTGAAGGCACCAAGACAGAAGCCAGCAGGTTTGTTGCAACCTTTGAGTGTGCTAGAGTGGAAGTGAAAGAATGTGTCTGTGGGCTTTATTTTAGGACTGCCTAGAACCCTAAAGGGTTATACAATGATTTGGGTTATTGTTTACAGGCTCACGAAGTCAGCACATTTCATCCCAGGGAAGTCCACTTATACTGCCAGTAAGTGGGCACATTTGTATATAACTGAGATAGTGAGACTACATAGAGTGCCCATGTCGATAGTTTCTGACAGAGATGCTCATTTTACTTCCAAGTTCTGGAAAGGACTTCAAGCTGCCATGGGCACGAGATTGGACTTCCGTATAGCTTTTCACTCTCAAACTGATGATCAGACAAAGCGGTTGAAACAAATTTTGGAGGATATGTTGTGAGCTTGTGTGCTAGATTTTTCAGGGAATTGGAACTTCCATTTACATTTGATAGAGTTCGCTTATAATAATAGCTACTAGGCTACCATTGACATGGCACCGTTTGAAGCTATGTATGGTAAGTGTTGTAGATCGCCTGTTTGTTAGGTGAGGTTGGTGAGCAGAGGATGTTAGGTCCCGAGCTAGTTCAAACCACTAATGAGGCCATAAAGAAGATTAGAGCCTGTATGTTGATAGCACAGAGCAGACAGAAGAGTTACGATGATGTACGACGTAGAGATCTTGAGTTTGATGTAGGAGACATGGTTTTTCTGAAGGTAGAACCTATGAAGGGTGTTCTGAGGATTGAGAAGAAAGGAAAGCTAATGCCACGATTTGTAGGGCCATTTGAGATTCTTGAGCTGATTGGCCTCGTAGCTTACCGTTTGGCATTGTCTCTGTCATTGTCTATAATTCATGATGTATTCTATGTCTCAATGTTAAGAAAATATGTAGCAGATCCGACACATATAGTTGATTATAAGTCATTGCAAATAAATGTGAACTTGAGCTTTGAGAAGCAACCATAGATCTTGGCAAAGGAAGTCAAGCTGATCCGTAACAGAGGAATTACATTGGTTAAAGTTTTGTGGCGAAACCACAAGGTTGAAGAAGCTACTTGGGAGAGAGAGGATGACATGAGAGCTCATTATTCCGAGTTGTTCGAGGATTAGAACTTTCGAGGATGAAAGTTTCTCAAAGGAGGAAAGATTGTAACACCATAAAAATTAAGGCAATTTTAATTTTAATTGTCTTGGATTTATTTATTATGTTGGAATTGTTTGAGTGTTATTTTAGATAATTGTTGAGAAATATTTGATTTTTGTGTGGCCTTTGTATGAATTAAATATTTCAGAAATAATAGTTAATTATTTGAAATTTGAGATTTTTGGTTAATGGTATGTGGTTGTATAATTAAAGTTTGGAAGAGAATAATAATTATATTAAGGGAAATTAAGGACAATTATGTATGTATGTATGTATGTATGTATATATGTATGTATGTATGTATGGATTAAAAATAATTATATTCAAAAATTATAATTATTTAAGGAGTGTTTATTTTTGGAAGATAAAAAGAGATGATTGGATAGAGAAGTTAATAAAGAGAGAGAATGGATTAATTTGTTATTTGGAAAAGGAAAATGAATAATAATAATAATAATTATTATTATTATTATTATTATTATTATTATTATTACTATTACTATTATTATTATTATATAAATTTAATTTTGGATATGATTCAAAATTAATTTATGAGAGATAAAATATTTGAATGAATTCAAATATTAATTCTCTGTGGATCCTCTCATAGATTCTCTCAATAACCTTTTTCCATTCCAATTGATTCTCACAAACCAATCTCATCCTAGAGGATAGAAAGGTCTCCGACAGGTGGTGTCTCCAATTCGGTGATTTGTAGATTCAGAGACATCAACGAAAGTAAGTTACTCTATTTTGTAATTTCTAATCTATAATTTGTTTAAGCATGCTTAATCTTAGATTAAATTATATGAAAATTTGTTTCTGTAATTGTTTGCCAATGTACGGTATTTTAAGTTTCCAATTAAATTGATCTAAGGTATCTGTAAAATTTTCGCTACCAAGGGCTTTAATCCCTTCAGAATGGATAAAAGGAGGAACTTGCTTTTTCGGTCAAAAATTGCACATCGATTGAGGAGTGAGACACTCTATTTATATATGAGAACTGATGTTGACAGGCCATCACATGCCATTAAAACCTCTAAAGAGTTGTATTCGGCGCTGCTCAGACGTTCTTTTGTCTTTTCTCTGAATGTGCCTCCACCCGAGGTTGACCGCTACTGTCTTGTCCACATAGCTTGTACCTATTCTACTGCAAAGGTTGCACTGGACTTCCCGCATAAACATATCTTGTCGAACACTTCACTCTTTTTCGAAAAGCCTGCAACAAAAACACTAATTACTAGTAAGTTAGGGATAAAGTTCTTTTGTATCATGCGATTCGCAAGATAACCAAATCGCTGACTTTTTCCTCTATTTTCTTCTCTTTCCATGAGATAGGACCACATTATTTTACTCAAAATGCTACAATAACTTGTATTTCTACAAGTTATTAGATCTCATTTCCATATCCAAATGCCTAAGTCTAGTTGAGCAAGGTATATCTAGAAGTATTTACTTATATTACTTATAGAGCTTCTGTAACGCCCGAGATTAGGAGGGAGACATGAATGAACCGGTATCACATCTGAATGAGAGGGATCTTGAGGACATGAAAGTAATGTTAAGAAACATTTAAAAGAATTAAAAGTTAATACCTATACCAACAAGGTGCACCTTCCTTTTCGGTGGCTCGATCATACGAACTTCAAAGTTAAGCATGCTTAGCTTGGGGTAATTCTATGTTGGGTGACCTCCTGAGAATTTTTCTAGGATGCATGTGAATGAGGACAAAGTATGCTGAAAGGACTCGTGTTGGTTTGTGGGAAGAACTTTCACTCCAATAAGCCTTTAAGGATAGTAAGGATGATGCTGCCAGGTCGCAGGGGATACAGGAGAATGTCGAAGATCCGAATTCCAAATCCTAGGCTTGGGGCGTTACACCTTTGCGTTTAAAGATAGCAACCTCTCAATGCCTATTGTCTACACGTGTTCACCTTTCAGGATACAAATGATGGAAATGGTTGTGGAAATGTATTCACTTCCCTTCGAACTCAAAGTTATCTAAACATAATTACTGAATCCTCGTTGAGTACAAGTTTTCTTACTGTTGGCCCAAGTATAAGTGAAACAGTAGGTTTACTTGGATGATCCAAGGTCAAACACAAGGAATTGATTCAAGACATTAGTTCTAGGATTTACTTATTATCTAAGCATAAAAGAATTAAATAATAACAAATATAAAGAATAATATTGAAAATAACACTATTTAAATATACCTAGAGAATCTGTAAAGGGGTGGAAATGGATGTGAGATGAATATGTGAACTAACTTGTATGCAAGAAAGAATGAAGGAATGTCGATGCATTATAACGCGATTAACCAACACGATAGCCTTGATGCGATATAACTTACTTAACCAGCTTATGATTAAGGTGTGCTCCTCTCGGAGTCATTAAATGTCACACATGGTCACCTTTCAGGATCCATATAACTAAGTGTGATTAGACAAGATATATCTAGACGAGTTCATTTATGAGACGTATAGAGCTTCACGATTAAGGATAGCAACCTCTCGGTGCTTAGTGCCCACACTTGTTCACCTTTCGAGATACAAATGATGGAAGTTATCTCACAAAGGAAGAGAAAACTTTTCCTTGAACGCGTTAGCCATACCCTTGCTACTTACCCTCTCGGGTAATTGGTGACTTACGCTGGCCAAGTGATGAGAATAGTTCAACTATTGTGATAAGACTGATAAGCGAAACTTTCTATCAAGAACTTATCACCAACCTAAATGATCCATAACACATTAACTGATGGGAAATAGAGAAATGATGGATTGAAAAGGTATAAATATGTAATATATATAAATAATGTAGGCCTTCGGCCATTGTACAATATGAATAATATAAATATTACACAAAGAATACAAAAAGGGAAGACAGAAGACTGGGAATGAATACAAGTTAGGAGGAATGGGAAATGGAACCTTGACCACTCAGACTCTAAGCTCTCACTTATAGTATGACCGAAGAAGAAGAAGAAACTCTTTACAGCCGACGGAAAGACTATTCCTTTCCTCCATTCTCTAATCTCCATTATTATTTTGGCTCCTTCAAGCGTCTTATTTGGCCCATTCAAGCCTTCATTTGGGCCCATCCAAGCCCCCTTCTTTATGGTAGAGGTGGAGTCCTTTTATAGGCATCTTTTAGCGGAAAAGTTCTATTCTTCTAAGCATGTCAACTCCAGTTGCAGCATTGAAGCATCAAATCAACTCCAACTACCATCCTTGTCTTCTAGTGAACCTTCCTTGCGCGGTAATGTGTCTTCTCGCTTAGAAGTTGTACTTACTAGACGGGTTTCTATTGCGTGATCTTGCACGTCCTCTTTGCTATCCATACATCTCTTCTTTTGTTGGTAATCTTGCGTTTATATACTATGAATAGGGTAAAACAGACATGAAAGTTTATGTGCAGTGCATTTCTACATAATTATGTATTTACAACCTGGGACATGCGTTTTGGCATTTTTATCATTCATTTTGGTCCCACTATTCTACCTAAAAGACAATAATAACTTGTATATCTACAAGTTATTAGAAAATCATCTTGCTTAGGTGAGAAAACTCTTCCTTTCACATGCTAGACATGTCCTTGCTACTTACCCTTTCGGGTAGTTGGCGACATACACTGGTCAAGTCCTTGCTACTTACCCATCGGGTATATTTTCATTTTTCTTTTATATTTTTTTTTTGAAATCATGATCTTTGTTTTAAATCAATTATAAATCTTATATTATTATATTCTCTCAAAGTGTTATTTGGTTTAAGGTCTTGTACCAAATATAAAAGATTTTGGTACACGATCTTGAACAAAATCATTAGAATATTAGTACATGATTGTTTAAACTTTGCTACAACCAAATCTAACAAATATAAAAGATCTTGAAAAACAAGATTTTTTTTGTTATTACACAATCATTTAGGATGGCCAAATCTAAATGATCGTGTTCAAAGAATCTTGAAAATAGTCATTGGGATATTGGTACATGATCGTTTAGATTTGGATAGCCAAATCTAAACGATCGTGTACCAAAGAATCTTGAAAAAAATCATTGGGATATTGGTAAACGATTGTTTAAATTTGGGTAGCCAAATCTAAACGATCGTGTACCAAAGAATTTTAAAAGAAATCATTGGAATATTGGTACACAATTGTTTAGATTTGGGTTAGCCAAATCTAAACGATCGTGTAGCAAAATATAAATAAATCTTTTATATTGGGATATTGGTACATGATCATTTAGATTTGACCTAAATCTAAAAGATCGTACAACCAAATCCAAAGGATCGTGTACCAAATATAAACGACCAAATATATTACATGCGCGAGTGACCAATTATTCACGTGTTGACTGAAATATTTTTTGTATTTTTCATTGTGGGCCTGTGAGCTTTTTTTGTTTTCGAAATTGTTCTATATAGTGTAAATATTTTTTCGGTTTATAATATTTTTTAAAAAACCCCAAAGAAAAATTGGAGTAAAAAAAAGAAGAAAGACAATGGAAAGGAAAAGAAAGATTGTAGAAGAAGAAGAGAAGAAAGAAGATAAAAAGGAAGGACAAACCTGAAATATTTAAAAAAAATAGTTGACTTTATGTGTTTTTTGATTTTGTTACACAACCGTATATATTTTAATGTTTTGTTATATTTAAAAAAATTAACCTATAAAGTATGGTTATTAATATGACATTAATTAGTCCTTAAAAGGTTGAGTAAGGTGCAATTTGACCAAAAAAATATGAAAATACTATACATAGTGTTATATATACTTCAAACAATATTATGTAGTTCATTAATATTGTTATTGTAAGAGTTTGATGAGGGAATAATAATGACGATGAAGCATTGAAGCCATAATGAGGTGATTGGTTTTAAATTTTAATATTTTGAACTAAATCATTGGAAAAGAGGGATTAATTAATTAAGGAATATTATTTTGCATCTAATTCTCCAACTTTAGTTATAATAAATATGGAATGTAGGGTCCGATTACCCGATGATGGGATGTGATTAGTGCCTCAATTATTCATCACTCTTTTCCAAATCTCATATCTTATGTTCTTTTTTAAAATATTGTTAGAAATGACGTTGACCATCGACATAATTTTAAAAAGAGAAAAAACATTTAGTATTTTTTTTTTCTCTTATGACTAGGCTAACCCAAATTTCTAAAATAATATTTGAATGAAATTGTTTTATTAATTGAAACTTTCCATTTGAAAGCTACATTTTTATAAATATAACAAAACACCAAAATATTTACGGTTCAAATAACAAAATCAAAAAGTTCATGAAGTCGGTTATTTTTTTTAAATATTTCATGTTTGTCTTTTTTTTTGCAATTTTTCTTTTCTTTTTTTCCATATCTTCTTCTTTTTTTTTTTTGCATTTTTTTAAACAGTTATTTGGTTTAAGATCGTGTACCAAATATAAAATATATGTTTTTTAATTTCTTCTTCAAACTGTTATTTAGTAAAAAAAATCAACAGAATATTGAATTGCAAATCTAAACAACCATGTACCAAATCTAAACGATAATATACCAAATGTAAACAAGTACAAATCGTTTAGATTTGGATACCCAAATTTAAACAATTGTATATCAAACAATACTCAAATCTAAATGATCGTGTATCAAGAAATTTTGAGAAAAAATCGTTTAGATTTTGCTAGATTTTGGTAGTCAAATCTAAAAGATCATGTAGCAAAAAATAATCAAATATAAACTATCGTTTACCAAATATATTACACATGTGGGTGGCAATTAATCATGGATTGTTTTTTGTATTTTTCATCATGGATATGTGAGTTGTTTCTCTTTTCAAAATTGTTTTATATAGCGTAAATATTTTGTCGTTTTGTTATACTCTTTTAAAAAAAACTTTCTTTTCATAATTAAATACTTTTTCTTTCTAATGTTGTTCATTATTAAAATTAAATTAAAAAAAAAAGCGGAAAGAAACGATGAAATCCAACAAAAACTAAAAAAATAAAATGATTACTAAACATAAAATAATAAAATAAAAGGATTGCCAAACAAAGCTTAATTAATTAAAACATAAAATCCAACAAAAAGAACTAAAAACAATTTCAAACTTAAATAAAAAAATTAATTTTTTTTTTAAAATAGTAGATTTTACAAAATATTTACAACCTATAGCAAATTTTATCTCTGATAGTCGTTGATATGTTATATAGCAAATTCTATCCCTTATAGTCGTTGATATGCTATAGTAATAGAATACTATCAATGATAGAATCTAAAATTTTGCTATAATTTGTAAATATTTTAATTTATTTTGTTATTTTTAAAAATACTCCAAAAAATTACCCTTTAAAACATAACATAACTTACAAAGTTACTCTTGAGCATATCAAATCTCTCTTGATTTTTACACATCAACACGAAATATGATCCATATCTTATTTAAGTACAATGTAAAGATTAGTAAATAAATGATCACAAGTACAATATGTTTCATCAAATGAAAACAACACAAGGTAAACAAATACTTATGTAAGTTACTTTACTTTGTTTTGATTTTTCTTAAATAATAATTTTCATATTTCTCTTAATAGCTATTTTTAAAATTTATCCTTGACTTCTCTAAGTTACAATGACACTATTGTTGATGTATTAAGTTTTTATTTTTTTAATTAAGTCATCACCATTAATGAGGTTAAAATTGTAATTTCAAAATCAAACCAAGTTTTTGGTTCATTTAGAATTTCAAAACTTAAAAAACATGGTTATTCTTCAACTTTAGAATTTTTACCAAATATATCTACAAATTTTAAAAATTAATTAAAAGATAACAAAAATTAAAATTTATTAATAATAGACATTAATATCACTTAAAGATTTCTATTTGTATCATTAGTGCATTAATAGACATTGATTGTATATGAATGATAAAATGTAATTTTATTCAATTTAATAAATATTTTCAGTAATTTTATCATGTAAGATAGTTTGTGTTTCTAAAAGCTACAAATGTGTTAGATGTAATATTCTTTTATTATTATTATTATTATTATTATATTTTCTATATAAAAAAAAATCAACCATGTTAGAGATTGAAATATGTGAAACAAAATTATAAGAGGAGAAGTAAATTAAAGAGATTAGAAAGGTTGAAGAACGTACGTATATATATATGACTATGGATGGAAGAAAGCACGGGAAGAAATGAAATGAGATTGGTTGTCAATATGGAAGCAAAGGAAGAACCATGCTGCCAGCTGTCGAGTTCGCATTGGACAAAATAAGAATGATTTGTGGTCCAAACCTCATTTACTTCCCACCTTTATTCTCCCATGCCAAAACCCGTTGCGTTGTCATCCACCATCCAACGACCTCTTTTTTCCTTAAAAAAAAAAACTTTATTTAAAGAATTATTCAAATTTTAAAATTTTGAACTTAGTTAGGCCCCACACGTAGGGCCACTTCCCACAGGCGACGAAATAATGGTCATTCATATTTATACCCTACAACAGATGATGGTTGGATACTAAATCGATGGAGGAAATGAGTATGGCTTCACTGACTAAAATAGCATTAGTTTTTCATTAAATAGTCACAAATCTTGAATTTCTTCTATTTCAAATGAAATAAAAGTGGACAAGATTTTGTGAAAATAACTGAATTGTAATCTAATAATTATTAGGTATACAGTAAAGAAAAAAAAGTGATTAACATCCATAAATTAATCATCCAATCATTTAAATATAGATTTTTTTTTTCAAAATTATAACAAACTAGTAAAATATTTACGCTATATAGAATAATTTTTAAAACAAACAAAGATTACAGGCCCACAATAAAAAATACAAAAAATGTCTGAGTCAATACACTATTAATTGGTCACTCATGTGCATAATATATTTGATATACGAGCTTATATCAAGATCGTTTAGATTTGGCTACACGATTGTTTAACAATTTTTTTCAATATTTCTGATTGTTTAGATTTGGCTCTTAAATTCTAAACTATCGTGTATCAATATCCAACTATTTTTTTTTCAAAACATTTTATATTTGGTACACAATCTTGAACCAAACAACACATTGAAAGGAAAAAAAATAATATAAGATTTATGATTGATTGAAAACAAATATCATGATTTCAAAAAATTATATAAAAGAAAAATTGCAAAAGAAGAAAAGAAGAAAGAAGATGGAAAGGAAAAGATAAATTCACTACAAGAAACCGGAGTATTCCCGACGCAATAAATTATGAAACTTAAAAAATTGCAATTTATAATAAAATTTGTTATTTACTTAATTGTTTTTTTTATTTTTGTTATCATGAGGTATTGCTTTCAGTTCCGCTTCGTAAGGCCAGAAACAAAATTTGTAATAAATTATGAAACTTAAAAAATTGCAATTTATAATAAAACAAGATACGAAATAGTTATAACAAAAATTATAAATAATATGTTCAAACTGTTCAAAATAATTACATTAAAATTTAAAAAAAAACTACACCTATCTTTTATTAGGTAGTCGCGGACGCCAAATAAATAATGTCAAACCTACAAATGACATAAAAATACAATTAAAATATGGGCATTTTTAAAAATAGCAAAATAAATTAAAATATTTACAAGCTATAGCAAAATTTTGGATTCTATCACTATAGCATATCAATAATTATCAATAACTATCAGTGATAGAATTTGCTATAGGTTGTAACTATTTTGTAAAATTTGATTTTTGAAAATTTCCCTTTAGAATATTATAGATACGAAATTAAACAAATTAAATGTTGAAATATAAGTACCCCAAGTGATCAAGGCTTTCTGTGTGCCTGACTCATATGCTTGATCATTTTCTTCATCTCTTCCATTTGTCGTGCATAGTTCTCTTCCATTTTTTGAACAATTTCTTCCATTTTTCGGTATCACTCCTCCTTCCTTACTCGTTGTTCTTCAATCAGGCGATTAGCATTTTCAAGGCTAGCCCTTAGTTAGCTAACCTCCGTCATGTGTGTCTAGTGGCCATAAAAGGAGGAAGAAGTGCAAGTAGAACTCTTCTTGCATTTGGACTTGGGGCCCGAACCAAAACCTTTTGAGTAGCACGATCATCTATCCAAAACGATCTCACATATCTCGCCCCTAGAGAGTGGTTGAGAATCCTCTGAGATGGGCTGAGATTAGAGTTCCAACATTTTATTTTGCACAATACAAGTTGTAAGTTGGGAGATAATAAGAATTAAAATAGAGAGTATAATAAAAAGTTTTCATAAACTTACATGCGCATCTGCTGTTGCCTGTGAAACGAACTCTTAAGTCCTACTGACATGCGTTTCTCGAAACAACTCAATACGATCCATCGAAAGACCATATTCTACAGTGTGCTCGGCCTGTTGTGTTGAAAGAACGACTTGGATTCACTCCTGTGGTTGTAACGCTGCTTCGCTTTAGCAGTCTTACAAACCTTTGATTGCTCCTACATTCAAACAATTATCAAAACGTTATATTCAAACAACAAATTAAATGAAGGACTGTTAATTGATTTTAAGAAGGTAGACAATATAAATCACCTGAAATTGCTGAGTTATGTAATGATCACAAAGAAAGTGCAAATCTAGCAAGCAAATGACCAATCTTGATGGTGGGTTTGCACGTGCTTCTTCAGGGTCGCTGTACTTCTTGAAATGTCAGTAGTTGTCTCCCTTGAATTCCTTCCACACGCTGAGCATTTGTGCTCAACAAATCGATTAAGTGTTGGATCTTCGAGATCGAGCATGAACCATTGCTACAAAAGAAGAAATAGGTTTCAGATTAGTTTTCTACTTATGTAGGTTCAACATATAAATATATTAAAAAATTTACAAACTTACCGCTAGGTCGCCCTTGACGACCTCGATGTATTCTCGAGGTACATCAGCTTACTTCTGGGCTTGGATCGAAAACGTGTCTCGTGTTAACACACTGATCATGCAGCT
The DNA here is from genome assembly GCA_025688845.1 of Cucumis hystrix. Lineage (NCBI taxonomy): Eukaryota > Viridiplantae > Streptophyta > Magnoliopsida > Cucurbitales > Cucurbitaceae > Cucumis > Cucumis hystrix. The sequence goes on along the minus strand of CM046885.1, from coordinate 11,321,934 downwards.
GAAACGAGGGGCATGTGACGAGACTTACATGTCCCCTCCTAGGGGGATTAAAATGGGGATCCTCCTATTCTGTTGTACATACCTTTCCAACTCAATCTTTCGGGAGTGTTGTCATCTCCTCAGAGTGAGAGTAGGAAAGGGTTGAGAGGGATCTACTAAAAAATACACTTATTAGATCCAGTAACCATAACTACAAGTGTTTAAGGTAAACAAGACTAACCTGAAATGTCACCCACCGAAGACGATCCTCCTGTGTTATCTAACGCGTCCAAGTTCAGGTACACATCTGCCTCATGAATATCGCTCGAAAAAGATGACATAATTCCTATAGACATAAAAACCAACAAACATTCAACAAATGTGAGTATCAGAAACTAAATGTATAGAAAAATGACTAATGGGTATATGTGAAGAAGACAATATTATTCATCGTCGCTTGACCCGCTTTGATGTGGTGATAATTGCTCATCATCATCGTCTATGAAGTCGTCTACGACATGACGCACATCCGATCTTTCCACAAGTGTAGGATCAACTTTAGTCCTGCACAAAGTGTCATCCTCAATAATGTGTTCATCCACACGATGTCCAGTGACGATTTCCAATAAATTAAGTTGGTTCACTACTACAAATTTGACCTTCTTTGATGTGCAAAGCAAATAAAAAATGTCTACCTTGATGGTCTTTGCCCATTAAGTAGGCAAACATCAAGAAAGCCCGACCATCAAGAAAACTCTTTTTTCATGGTATTGGCTATCAAGAAAAGGAACTTCGATGTTTTTTGTCCATCAAGGAAACTGAAAAGCCCATCAAGAAAATAATTTTCTTGATGGTCAATAAATATCATAAAAAACTCTTTCTTGATGGAATTTTCCAATTTTCCATCAAGAAATGAAACTTCTATGTTTTTTTCCATCAAGAAAACTGAAAAGCCCATCAAGAAAATCGTTTTCTTGATGGCCAAAACATGCCATAAAAAACCATTTCTTGATGGTATTGGCCATCAAGAAATGAGACTTTAATGTTTTTTACCTATCCAATAATCTGAAAAGCCCATTAAGAAAATTATTTACTTGATGGCCAAAACATGCCATAAAAAACATGTTCTTCATGGGATTGGCCATCAAGAAAGGAAACTTTGACATCTTTTACCCACCAAGAAATTAGATCAGTCCATAAAGATAATCTTTCCTGTTGACGTGTTTTTCCCATCAAGATAGCCTTTCTATTGACCGATTTTGCCCATCAAGATAGCCCTTCTAGTGATGGGTTTTGTCCATCAACAAAAATTTATTCTTGACTTTTTGAACCCATCAACTATAACAGCTTTAGAAAAAAAAAATGAATCATTACTACCCTCCCATATAATATTTGACGTGTAATTGACCACAAACAATCTAACAAACCTGAAAATACCAAAACCTCATAATATGCAAAATCCATTACATACAACTACAAACTAGTTCAAATAACTCTTTGCAAATTTGTGTCAATTACAGAACCTGTAGAACTCCTCCACAACTTCAAAACTCACACAACTCCAGAACTCCAACAACTCGAAACATCTAACTTCACAACTTATGCAAAATTCATTACATACAACTACAAACTACTTCAAACAACTCCTGCAAATTCGTGTCAACTACATAACCTGCATAACTCTGCCACAACTCCAAAACTACATAACTCACACAACTTCAAAATTCCAACAACCAAAACTTCTAACTTCACAACTTATGAAAAATCCATTACATACATTTACAAACTAGTTCAAACAACTCCTGCAAATTCGTGTCAACTACATAGCCTGCAGAACTTCGCCACAACTCCAAAACTCTAAAACTCACACAACTCCAGAACTCCAACAACTCAAAACTTCTAACTTTACAACTTCAAACAACTCATGAAAAATATCAACAATCACAAATATGAAATCCATATCATCAGACTATATAATTGAAACGCAAGTAACATATATTTCATAAAATTACTAGACATCCATCAAATAAACTAATTACTTTTCATTAATCAAATGTAAACCAATATTTCTACAAAAAAAAAACAGTATCTAACACACTGGATCATATAAGACATAACTAATCTATAGAAATTGACATCGTATCACGATATACCTAAACTATACATATAAAATTACTCGTTCATTGCAATAAAAAAACATGTATCATATGTAGCGTTCTAAAAAGCCACAATATTCAACTTTCACCACATTCAATTTAGATTGAGTGTAAGGTGCTTTCTCATCAGCTGTAAATGAAATAAAATGTAATTTAATAACTAGATTGTATTAAGTGTAATTACACTAATAGCTATAAGAGATGGTGCAAGAAAATGCATACCAAATATGTAATTATGACACTTTTTTGCCTTACTATGTCTTGCATGAACTTCATCACATAGTACCCACATTTTGTACTGTCCGGCTGTTGAGCACACTATACACACACATATATTTAAAACGAACGCGCACATTATTATTTATTTAGAATTTATGTACTCATACCTTAATAGAAACCCAAGTAAGAGGTCAAGCTCTTGTATTTGTTTCGGCACAAAACATTCTTAAGGCTCTGGATTAAAAAGAATAAAAAAAATATAACAAAGTGCAATTTACATAATGAATATACACTTATGTGAAATAACGGTTAAATACTTATGTGTTGACCATAGATTTCAACTCGTCTTGAACACTACCATGTTTTAACGAATCAAGTGCATACACCGTATTCGTTCGTAATGAGATAATAAATAATATCCAATGATATCTATATAATAAACACATGTTTCAATCAAATCAATAAAAAATAGTATAATTAAAAAACATATGAAAAATAATAATATTTTTTTTTCTAATTTACCCGCAATTAAATGGACATATTAATAATTTATTCTTGATCAATACCAATCTATTACACAAGTATCGAGCTCTATGTTTGTCAGTACCTGAACCTTTTGAAATTTGTCCAGAATTCATGAATGCATATTCATCTAAAATACTTGGATCATATTCATATAAGCATCTAACATTAAAAAAAAAAAAAAACTTCTAATATTAGAAATAGGCATCCAAAAAAATTATAAAAGTAAGATTTTGAACTTGCACACTTACATCATATAACTCTCTTGTGCGTCAAGCAATAAGACTATAAATGAGACACAACTCAAAATCCCGAAACTCAAACCTAAATCCAAAACCAAGCACATGTCATGACCTTAGCCTCATGGACTTTAACAACTCTACAACACTAACATATCATAGTCAACACTAACATATCATAGTCTTTGGCGGGAAATTTGAAAAACAAATGTAAAAACTGGCATAAAAACTGAAAATTATATGAAATTGGGATTGTTATTATTACTTGATCATGTAATAAATCATGGTTCAATAATATTTAATGAAACAACATCTTATCTTACACAAAGGAATTGATAAAATATAAATCATAAATAAATCTTTCAATTACTTAAATTCCAATTTGCAAACGTTCACCCAAACTTACCCCGATAATTTAACACCACTAAGACGATATTTGATAACGATTTCAAGTTTTAGTTTTATATGTTTTTTTTTAAGAATATCAAAATTCATTTTTTTCTCACGATTTTTGTAATATGATTTCACATTTTGAAACAAACAATTCCCTAATCAAATTATGCTTAGCATTAATATAACACTTAGAAGAAGTAGAATACGTAGTAAAGAAAACGCAAACAGATTGTTTATAAACTTCATTTAAAACAAAACAACTAAATTCTCAGTTTAATAACCATTTAGCTAATTAGCTTAATTTTATAAATAATACTCTCTCCTCGTTTACGTAAAGGATATGATATTAAATTTACAATAAGTTTAATTTTTTTATCAATCAATAATCTAAAATTCGGTACAAACTCAAGGTAGATAGTTATTAAGGTTTAAATCTCTTTATTATTTTTCTCCAATTAATATCACTTGATGAGTCTTATACATATTTTAAACTCACTTTTCACTTGGTAAATTATTTTCTTGCTTTTTGGTCCATCAATGATTTAAGAGTTTATTTGTTTTCTTTTCTTAATTACCTACTCTTCTATTTTAGGAGTGTTGAAAATCCAAATCAAGCAGTAAATGTGAATAATCATAATGGATAGAAATTTTAGAGATTATAGTTAAATAAATAGTAATATTTTTTAAAAATTGTAAATATAACATTAGTGATAGACAACTGTTGTTGCTAGACTTTTATGATATATCGGTGATATGTCAATGTTTGCAGTATGTTCTATTATTAAACTTTTGTTATTAATAGACTCAAATTGATTTTAACTTATATATGCTAATTTTAAATTTAATTACTATATTTGTAAATATTAGAGAGTTTGTAATTAATTTTTAAAATTTGGGTAAAAATTCAAAATGTTAATTAGAAAAGAAATCATGGTTGTACATTGAAATGGTGAGAAATAGGTGGAGAAATTAATATTTGAAATGGAATCTTGAAACTTTAAATTCAAAATAATTAGTAGAAAAAGAAATAGGAGGAAGAAGAAGAAGAGAAGAAATAGAAGAAAAGAATAATACAAATGGGAAAGTGGGTATATATTATACAGTAAAGTAAAGAGAAGTTAAAGCAAAATTAGGTGGTGAGAAGTGAGAGAAGGTAGTTTATAAGGTGAGTGAGCGATCAGAGATTACAGAGGTGGCAGCTCCCTTCACGCGTCCCTCACACCTTCTTTCATTACACAGTCTCTCTCTCTCTCTCTCTCTCTCTCTCTCTCTCTCTCTCATATATATAAATCTCCCTTCATTTCTTTCTTCTCAATACAATATTTAATTTCTTAGCTCTTAGGCGCGGAGTTCCGACGACATGGGCGGTGGCTCAGCAGTGAAGTGGTTGGCATTTTGGTGGCTGAGTGTTTGTAGTTGTAGTAGTTTTGTTTATGGGGGAAACTTTTATGAGGATTTTGAGATAAGTTGGGGTGAAGATAGAGCTAAGATTTTTAGTTCCGGTGCCCTTCTTTCTCTTTCTTTAGATAACCTTTCTGGCTCTGGTTTTCACTCTAAGAAAACCTACCTCTTTGGGCGGATTGATATGCAGCTCAAGCTCGTCGCCGGTAACTCCGCCGGTACCGTCACCGCCTACTATGTATGTACTCTCATTACTCTCTTCTTTCTTTCTTTCTTTCTTAACAAATCAACTATATTCATATCCTCTCTCTTCCCCTTCCCCTTTCTATTCTTATTTTAAAATGCCTGTTATTTTACTTTTTCTCTATCTCTCTTTACTACTCACTTTAAATGAATTTTATCGATGAAAATGGATTTTAAAATATTAAAATTATGTTTTATACTTCAAAATTTTTAAAACTCGATTTTTCAGATAATGAATAACTAAATATGGGTGCATGAGTAATTTGGTGTGAGTATGAAAAACTGAAACATCAATATGGAAGAAAAGATTTATATAACTGTAATATGCATGTTTAGAATTAATCCATAAAAATAAAAATAAAAATATTAATATTAATATTTTCTTCATTGAAATTAAGTCATTACCATTTATTTAATAAATTTTAATAAAAATTAAATTTAAAAAACTGAAATTAAAGTTTACTGAAAATATATAGTCTAAAGTTGAATGTTTAAAATTATAGTAGTCCAAAAATTGAATTGATTAAGTATCCTTAACATATGATCAAAAAGTAATATATATTTTAACCTGAGATAGACAAATTGATAAGTGTTGAGCAGTTGGGGTGTGGGTAATATACTAAAGACAAATAAAATTAGACTATATATTATATTTTATAGATACATTTAAACTTTAAAAGTACGGATATGTAGAAAAAATTATAAATGGCTAAAAATTGAAACTATTTAAAAATTTTAGGTTAGCCATAAAAAAAATGGGCTAAATTTTTCTAAAAAGAACAGATTGTTTTCAATTTTTATTTATTAGCATTTTGTTTAGATCATTATACTTTAACACTATTCATAAAATAACTACACTTTAAAAAGTACTTTATCCTTTTTTTTTTTTTTTTAAATTATTTTTCCAAGTATCATATAAAGTTATATGCTAAACTCAAAGAAAACTCAATTGTTCTTAAATCGGCTTGAAAAGTTTAAGAGTAAGATAATTTATTTCTTCGAAAGAATATAAAATAATTATTAAATTGTCATGATAGTTTATGTATGCATCTTCATCCATACTTTTTTGTACATACAAAATAAAATTATTTTCAATTCGTATCATTCAAATAATATAAGTTGGTCTCTTAATTATTTTAATTTCTATACTTTCTAGTTTCTATATCAATTTAATAATTGAGGTTTAAAGTGATATAATTTGGTTCATTAATCATTTTAATAGTATAGTCAATTTAATCATTGAGGTTTAAAGTGATATTAGTGCTTGTATTTAAAATTTTATAATAATTTAATATCTTTTAACTTTGAAAAAAACTATTATAGAAATGATAAAAAAATTTGCACATGTGGATTGATAACTAATTAAAAGGTCAGTTTTAATTTGTTTATAAAAAAAATAAAATAATGGCTAAGTTGTTACATAAACAAAAATGGCAATTAAGTTTGATTAGATTTTTCATGATAGACAGTACAGTAAAATGATATAAATTTCAAAATAAAGATACAGAATTATTACAGATTTTGAAAAGGTGTCTTTTAAAAAATAAAAATACATACACGGTATATTTTTTAAAACGAAAAAAGCAAATAGGTCTACAATAAAAAATATAAAAAGTAATCCATAAGTTCACAATAAAATATACCAAAAATATCTTATGATTAATGGGCTAGATTTGATACACGATAGTTTAAATTTGGCTAACCAAATCTAAATGATTTTTTTAAATAAAAAATTGGTACATATTGTTTACTTTGGTTACCCAAATCTAAATAATTTTTTAAAGATTCTTTGTTACACCATTTAGATTTTGCTATTTTTGGTACACGATCGTTTTTTGGCACACGATCTTAAACAACCAATAACAGTTTGAAAAAAAAATTGCAGAAAAGATGAGAAAAAGATGATGAAAAGAAAAAAAGCAGAAGAGAAAGAGAAGAAAGACGATAAAAAGAATGACAAATATGAAATATTTTTAAAAAATGGCCATCTTGATGGACGTTTTCATTTTATTACGCACACAACAAAAAATTTGCCGGTTTATTATATTTATGAAGATTAACCTTTTAAAAATATATAAACTAAATTATTAATATTATAAATCAAAGCTTAGGGATTAAATCTATTTTATTTATTTGTTTGTTATTATTATTATTAGGTTAATTTTCATAAATATAACAAATCGGTAAAATATTTATATCTCGTGTAACAATTTTTTTTTTTTTATGAAACTAACTATTTTTTAAAAAATGTTCCAAGTTTACCTCTCCTTTTCATCATCTTTCTTTTTTTTTCTTTCACCATTTTTTTATATTTTTTAAAACAATGATTTTTTTTTTCAATGAATCATAAATCTTGTATTGTTTTTTTTCCAAAGTGTTATTTGGTTCAAGAACGTGTGCCAAATATAAAAGATCTTGAAAAAAATTCGTTGGAGCTGAAAACAAGTAGCTAAATAGTCAAATCTAAATAATCGTGTACCAAAAAATCTTGAAAAAAATCATTTAGATTTGGTAGCCAAATCTAAACAATCATGTAGACAATTTAAATGATTATGTATCAAAAAATCTTGATAAAACTTGTTTAGATTTAGTAGTCAAATCTAAACGATCTTTGGTACAAAATCGTGTACAAAATATACAACGCGCTCAAGTGGTCCATTAATTACGTGTGGACAAGGTCATTTTTTGTATCTTTAATTGTTGGCCTATAAGTTTTTTTCATTTTCGAAATTGTTTTATGCAGTGTAAATATCTCGTCTATTTGTTATATTTTTTTAAAAAAACCACTTATTATTATTATTATTTTGTTTAAAAGTTACACTAAATGACCATTTTCAAATATAGAGCAAAATAAAATAAAGCATTCACAAAACATACAAAATTTTAGATTCTATTATAAATAGACATTGACAAACTACTATCAAATTCTATTCTCGATAAAAAAAATGTAAAATTTTGATATATTTCGTAAATATTTTCAATACCATTTTAATATAATTACCTTCTTATGAGTTAATTATGATATATCCACTAATTGCGGTATATCATCACTAAAATCAAAACCAATAAATAGAAACAAAAATCAGTAGGAAAATGACAATGAAGGAGAGCCCAAGCCTAGTAAACAATTTAGATATTAAATTAACAACAAGAAGTGTTGATGTGATTAGGTAAAGCATATAGCTAGCTGGAACTGTTGATTCACAAGCCATTGTGACTTTTTTGGGATTCTTTTGTCTAAAAAAGTGATGAAATGATAAGATCGGAAAAATAATGAATTTGAATATTGGATGATATTAATAAATCTATATTTGTATTTGTCTCTGTTGAGGTAGTTGTCTTCGGAAGGGCCAAGGCACGATGAAATTGACTTTGAATTTTTGGGAAACTTAAGTGGTGACCCATACATTCTTCATACAAATGTGTTCACTGAAGGAAAGGGAAATAGAGAACAACAATTCTACCTTTGGTTTGATCCCACTAAAAACTTCCACACTTACTCTATCATTTGGAATCCCCAACAAATTGTGTAAGCTCAAACTCACACACACTTTTTTTTTTCCTTTCTATTTCTAACTCAAATAGTTATTGAATGATGAGTGGTGGTGGTTGTGTTGGTCAGATTCTTAGTGGACAACTATCCAATAAGAGAATTCCGAAACGCAGAGGTATTTGGCGTACCCTTTCCTAACACACAACCCATGAGAATCTACTCTTCTCTTTGGAATGCGGACAATTGGGCCACTCGTGGCGGACTAATTAAAATCGACTGGACCCACTCGCCTTTCACCGCATATTACCGCAACTTCAACTTCAACGCTACTACTACCGCCGACTACTCCTCCAAATCCTCCTCCGCCGCTTCTCCCCATACTATCTACCAACTCGATGCATTGGGTCGGCGCCGCCTCCGCTGGGTCCAAAAGTACTTTATGATCTACAATTATTGTACGGATCTCAAGCGCTTCCCTCAGGGCCTTCCTCCTGAATGCAATCACCACCATTACTAATTATTTCCCCAATTCTGTTTTCCTAATTAATTACGGATTTTCTCCTTGTAGGTCAGGTCTATGAACCTTCATGCTTCTTCCCTCTATTTCATGTACAAAATGTTTTCCTCTCATTTTCTCTACTTTATTTATATATATATCGAATAAAAGTTTTGTTATCTAAATGTTAAATGTGCTCGACACATTAGGACCTCAGACATGATTTATATTTAATTTTAGACAAAAAGACAGGAACTGGGTCACACTTAAAATGGTAATATGACCTTTTTAAGAAAAAAACAAAAACAAAAAATTGTATGACAGTAGGGTCACATTTAAAATGAAGAGTGGCAATATGGTCACATTTGAGTATGATCCAAATGAAAAGTATTTAATAAAAAAATGGTTTAGGTCCTAGTGACATCCTCCTATTATCATAATTCATTTTTTGTTATTTCTACTCATGTCCCGTTAATTCAAGTATCACAAGCATATATCATGCATATTATATATATATATATATATATATATTTATGAGTGTGTGTTTGCATCTAGACTCCAAAGTATTATATAAAATGAGTATGTTTTTTTTTTTGTTTCAAATTGTCCAGTTAAGTGTTTAGGTGTGTCAATTCTATTTAAGTTTGAAAATTTGTAGTAACACATTCTTTTAGAATTTTTCAAATATGAAAAAATTCTCATTTTTTAAAATACTCTTCATCTTAAGTTTGTTGTTTTTCCCAAACTACCCTTAACAACTTATTTCTTTTTTCCTTTCTAATGCCCCAATTATTTCTTATTTTTTCTCCCACTTTTTAAGGCACTAATCATTCTTTCTCTGACCGGAAAAACAATTTGTTTCTTCAATAATGTTCATATTTCTTCTCCTCCTTTTCAACGCCCTAATCATCTTTTCTTATACTGAGAAAACGATTTGTTCTTCCAGTCTTAATCTTAATTTTTGGATATCAATTTTACATTTTTTGCAATATGAATTATAATGGTTATTGATCGGAGTAATTTAACTTCGTTTGTGATTTTTCTCTACTTTATTTGATATGTATTATGAGCTAAATTTGATTTCAAATGATTTTGTTTTCTTTTTTTACTGGTTTGGTTTTACTTTCTATATCAGTATTGTGATGTACTTATATTATAGGAAAATTTTCAAAAATAACAAATTTTCAAAAATATTTATAACTTATAGCAAACATTTTAAATTCTATCACTGATAGTTATTGATATGTAAGAAAAATGCCCCTATATTATATCACTACAAGAAAGTGGGTCTATTTCGACCATCTTTTATCGGAGGCTATAAAAAACCTTCGAAAAAATATACATTCATCAGAGGTTTAAGGAAAACATTTCAGAAATATATACTTTTTATCAAAGAATAATAAAAACCTTTAAATATAGATATATATTTTATCGAATGGGTGTTGAAAAAACCTTCGATAATATCTACTCTTTATCGGAGGATAAAAAATAATCTTTGAAAAAAATATACATTTATCGGAGGATAATAAATAACTTTTAAAAAAATATACATTTATAAGGGGTTTTGAAAAAACCTTTGAGAAATATGTACTTTTTATCAAGGGGCATTTTTAAAAATAGCAAAATAAATTAAAATATTTACAAACTATAGCAAAATTTTGGATTCTATCACTGATACTCTTCTATCACTATAGCATATCAATGACTATCAGTGATAGAATTTGTTATAGATTGTAAATATTTTATAAAATCTACTATTTTTAAAACTTCCCCTTTTATCAAAGGTTAATAAAATCCTTTAAAAATATATACATTTTATCGAAGGTTTCTTCAACACCTTCAATAAGATCTACTTTTTATCAGAGGATAATAAATAACCTTTGAAAAGAAAAATACATTTATCAAAGGTTTTGAAAAAACCTTTGAGTAAAATGTACTTTTTATCAAAGATTAATAAAATCGTTTGAAAAAGATATACATTTTATTGAAGATGTTGAAAATACCTTCGAAAATATGTACTTCGATAATAATCTTTGAATATGTAATTTTTAGGGAAATTTTCAAAAAGTTTCGTTTTCGAAATTGATTAGTTTTGTATTTTAAAACAAATTCGTTTTGAAAAATTATACAGTGTAAATATTTTACCGCTTTTCAAAGGTTAAATAAAACATTCGATAAAGATCTTACTTTTTCCAAAGGTTAAATAAACCCTCGAAAAAGATCTTACTTTTTTCAAAGGTTAAATAAAACCTTCGAAAAAAAATTTTACTTTTTTTTAAAGGTTAAAATAAATCCCTAGAAAAAGATCTTACTTTTTTCAAAGGTTAAAATAAAACCTTCGAAAATGATTCTAAAAAATAAAATATGTACTTTCCCTCTTTTTTAAAAAATCTATTTCCTCCTTTTATTGTTTCCCCAAATCAAAAAATCTATTTCCTCCTTTTTTCCCCCTAAATTTTTTTTCTTCTCTCTCCACACCCATGATACCTTCTTCTTCTCCTTGCCCAATTTTTTACATCGTCGATAGGCCGAGCTCCACGTCCTCTACCGCGCACGGCTCTCCATCACAACAGTTGAAGCTCCACCACGCTTTCGAGTGAACTTTAGACCATCTCCTCGTTTCAATGTCTTCGATTAACTCCCCATTCAAGCTCGTTGTTGTTCACACCAAACCTTTCCCTTCTTCCATTGTCAGTCTCACCGGACCTGGTAATTGATTTCATTTTCTACTTGATTTCTCGTTTGATTGATCATAAACTCATAATGGTTGGTAATAGACTGGTGGTAACGTTTGTCTATTACAGGAGCCACTACAAGAAAGAGGGGCTCTCCCGACGCATAAAATCGTCGAGAGGTATATGAAATGCGTCGGAAAATCCTTTTCCCACGTATAAATATGCGTCGGGACATGCGTCGGGGCAAACCCTAAACCCTAAACCCTAATTTGAAATCTAAATACTAAAACTAATTAACTAAAACAAAACAATAACTAAACTAAACCACTTACCGATGACGACGACAATGGGGACGATAATGATGATGGCGACGGTAACGGGGACGACAACGGCGATGAATGCCTCTTCTTCTTGATCTCCCTTTCCCTCTCTCGGTCTCCCTCTCTTGGTCTCCCTCTCCCTCTCTCATTTTTCTTTCTCTTTTCTATTTCCATTCTGTAAATAATGGACAGAGAACTCCCGACGCACAACGAAAACGTTGGGAATAACGTCCTATTCCCGACGCAATTAGTGACACGTCGGGAATCCCTAAACCTATTCCCGACGTTGCTGACACCACGTCGGAGAAAGGCGTAACGTACAATTAATGATCTGCCCTTCCTCTGACGTAACATTGTAGACGTCGGGAGTAGGTGCACATTTCCCGACGCACCTGGCACCACGTCGGAGGAAGGCCAAATGATACAATTAATTGTCCACCCTCTTCCGACGCTACACTTTCCACCTCGGGAATAGTGGCCCATTTCCCGACGTACCTCGCACCACGTCGGAGGAACCCTAAACCCATTACAGCCAGTTCCGGCGCTAATGTGTCATCGTCGGGAGAAATACCTTCCCCCGACGTGCACCAAGCTCCCAATTTCTTGTAGTGAGCGACTGGGGTTTTGCCCCATATGGATTCGACTTTGAAGAAGATTGTTTTGGAAACTGAACTCCAAAATTTAAACCAATTTTTTTGAATAAACTCATTAGATCGGTAATGATATGTTATATGTTCCAAGGACTGGATGCAATGTGTAAGCAAAGTCTCTAACATCCTAGTAAGGATGGAATATTAGTATCTTTTTAGTTTGGCCTTTTGTTCATAAATTGCTTTGTGACTTCTCCCTTTAGGTTCTACTTTACCTATTAGGTTAACATTTGTTGTGCCATTTAAGATGATTATAATTCATCCTTAAAATTAGATTCTAGAATAAATTTAATTCCGTGAACATATGTATTACATTATAGGGAGCAGTTGGTTGGGTACACCTTGTTCAAGCAATTGCAGTAATTGATTGAGGTATTTTATCTCTATATATATCACATGCTTTGGAACATATTTCAGTTGCCGTTTCATGGAATTGGTTTGTCAAATTACAGGACATGACATTACTTACTTTTACACAATTTTCAGGTTTTACTTTTACCATTGATTACACTCAGTTGCTGAAACATTTCTCTCTTTCAACTGAAGGGTTTGACTTGACGTTTCGTACTTCCAAAGATTTTTTTGTTTTCTCAAGTAACCTAGCTTTCTACTTTGGTGTATGACAATTAGACTCCCTACAATGACGCGGTATGACTAGTCATTCTATCCAAGAATTTTGAATAAATTAATAATAGATTGCCTAATTGTGATGCCAAGAAATTGATGCTTAGAATTGGAATGAAGATCAATTAGCAACATGTCTTTAATTTCACAAAAAGAAAGGCACATTGCATGCTTATGTATGAAATTACAAATTGCATTCAAGAGAATTAATTTGGCCAAGAAAGAAAATATAATTGAATACAAATTGTAGAGAAATCGAAGTGTAAACAATCTCAATCAAGATTTGAATCAAGAATTAAAGTAGATTAAGAATTATAAAGAAAAAATCAATTCTTTATTTCTTGAGAATTGTACATTGGTAAAATTGATCAAGAATTAATATCAAGAAAAATTGAGATATACATTTAATCAAGAGATCAAGATACAACTCGGGAATCTCTTAGAATTGGAATCTCTTACCTTAAATCCTCAAAAGAAATTTCCAACTCAAATCTCTTACCTCAATCGATGATCACTCCTCCATGAGATTTCAAGAGCAATTCCAAATTAATTTATGAGAAATATGGCAGAAAAGAGAGGGAAAATTTTGAAAAAAAATGATTTGGAGAGAGTTTTTGGTGAAAGATTGACTTGAATTGGAGAATTGATGAGAAATTTGGAAAAATTAGAGTATATATAGAAAATAAATGGAGACAACCATCAATAGGATTCGAAGCCAGGATCTCTAACTCGTATGCACGCTCCAATTGATGAAAAAATGGTTTTTTTCCAAAAAGTTACGAAGATTTACAAAAATGTCTGAAAATATGAAAAAAAGAAAGAAGAAAAAAACACGGAGGGGAGATTCGAACTCGGGTGGAGAGGATTTGCATAGGAAGGGATCAAAACAACAGCATTTTGATTGTAAAATTTGGAAAATAATTGTTGCGTTTGGGGTTCGAACTCGTGACTTTAGAGTGATAAAGAACTATTTAAATCTTTTGAATATTTACCAAATTGCCTCGAATTTTCAAATTGCTCGTTCTTCTTCATTCAGACTCTGTTTTAGGTGATTTTCATTGCGTTGGGTTCATAATGGAGTCTATTTTCATATTCTGCACAAAAAAATCAAAATAATGAATATAGGTATGCTATGGATTGAGAATAAGATTGCTATAAAAGGGTCAAGAATTGCCCCAACAATTAGCATCAGTAGGAATCATCGATGTCGAGGAGATGGTCACTATGTTCCTACACGTGCTAGCACACGATGTGAAGAAGAGAGTGATTCAAAGGGAGTTCGTGTAGTTCGGTGAGACAATTTCACGATATTTCAACCTAGTATTGTTCGTTGTTTTACGAGTTGTTGAAAAAACCACAACTAGTAACAAATGCATGCACATATCCCTAATGGAGGTGGTTCGAGGTTGGCTCTTTATATATAGTCAGTACTTCACTGTCACCCAATTGTGATATGCTAATTCGTCATTTTTTGTACACTGCAGAATTGCCTTGGTGCATTAGACGACACATACAAAAAGGTCAATGTGATGGCAATTGATCGTCCGAGATATAAAATTCGAAAGGACAAAGTTGCCACAAACATTCTGGGAGTATGTGATATGAAAGGAGATTTTATTTTCATCTTAGCCGACTGGAAAGGATTTGCTGCTGACTCGCACATCCTTTGAGATGCTATTTCAAGACCGAACGACCTAAAGGTTCCGAAGGGTAACTACGTACACATACTTCCTGTCAACAATATTTAAAACTTTCTCACTTAAGGCATTTAACACGCTCGATATTGTAACAGGGTATTACTACCTATGCGATGCGGGGTACCCCAACTAAGGTTTTTTACCTTCTTATAGAGGACAAAGATACTACCTATAGGAATGCGTGGAGCGGGAAATGTACCTACAACAACGAAAGAGTTCTTCAACATGAAACATTATTTTGCACAAAATGTTATTAAAGAGCTTTCGATCTATTGAAAGGTTGATGGGCAATCCTTCGAGGAAATTCCTACTACCCCGTCCAAGTCCAATGTTGCACGATACTGACATATTTTCTACAACACAACCTCATAAATAGAGAGATGACGAACGTCGATATAATAGAGGACATCGATGAGGGTGACTTGACCTACACAACAACTGCAGGTGACGACATTCACTACAATGAGACCTTGAACAAATGGAGTCCGTGGAGGGAGGATTTAGCTGAAGTAATGTTCCGTCAATAAGAGTTGCGTAATCAATAGTACCTCTAGTGTAGCAGTAGTTTTGTTTTACGTTAATTTGTTAATATGGCTAGTCTACTTGTTTTTTTCGTACCTTCCAAAATTATTTTCTAAATGTATGTGTGTACCCACGAAATAAATGAAACACTAAAAAATCACTTGAAGCATAACCTATTTTGTTCGATGTGTTTAGTGATTATGTAACTCATTTTCTTAACATGTTTATGTTTATTTGTTAGTATGACAAGTTTGTCATGGGCCCCTAAATATTTGCGGATGAAAGAGGAGGAGTCGACCCTCGTTGAGTGCTTGGTGGAGTTGGTCTCCACCAATGGGTGGAAGTCAGATAAGGGATGTTCAGACCTAGTCACCTTGCAGAGCTACAGAGAATGATGGCGGAGAAGTTGCTAGGATGTAACATCCAGGGGACCTCAACAATTGACTATCAGATCAAGATCCTGAAGAGAACCTTCTAGACCATATTAGAAATGTAGGGCCCATCATGCAATGAGTTTGGCTGGAACGATGAGGTGAAGTGCATAATCACTAAAAAGGAATTGTTTGACAATTGGGTGAAGGTAGGCAAAATATTTTATATAAACCATTATTCGCTTGTAATACAAAATGAAATTGGCACTTTATTTAAACATTTCCACAAAGCCATCTTGCAGTAAAGGGCCTCATGAACAAGCCTTTTCCCTATTACGACTTGTGCTACGTGTTCAAGAAAGATCGTGCTACAGGAGCACGCACAGAGACATTCCCGATATGGGGTCGAATGTGTCGGATGGGTACGAGGAATTTTCCACTAACGATAGAAACAATATGGAGATCCCTATGATGTATAGTCAGGGACTTGACATGTTGTCATGACATCATGGACGCACGAGCTGGTCACTCAAGTGAGTGTGGGATTGGTTCAAATGGATCCAAGAGGAAGCGGAGAGGCCATAATGTAGAAACTGTGTAAATCATTCGCAATGCAATATAATATGCGAATGACTAGCTGAAGGCCATTATAGAATGACCAAATTTACAACGTCAAGATGCAACCACAATCTGTGCAGAAGTTGTTAAACAGTTACAGAGAATCCACTGAGTACCGACGATAGGGTGCGCGTTATGCAGATACTGATGCGCAATGTTGACGACATGAAAGCATTCTTAGAGATACTCGAGATGCTTAAATTGGATTATTGCACAGTCATTCTCGAACATAACGCTTGATTGCTTGTCCACTTACTTTGTTTGTCCCATCTGTTTGGTGTTTCATGTGCTTCAATGTATTTGCCTTAATTTCAATATATATTGTACGAAATTGTTGCCTGAACGATTGGTTGTATGAATGAAGTTATGTTTCGAGAAATTCGTATTTCAAATGTTATTTGCATTGCTTTACATGTTTACGAGTTACATGTGTACATCAAAAGAAAAAATACAGAATTGAAACATAACGAGTTAATAACAAATTTATTGAACGAAGAAAATTAAGGTAAATGATTTTAAGAAAAGTAAGATGATTTAATAAAATAAATATATGAAATTTGTGTATTGAATCTACATTATAAGTTAAAAAAAAAGTTATCATAACACTACTATTATGGGTTGGGTTGGGTTAGTTTAAAATTTAGGTTGAGTTGGATTGAAAATTTTGATTTTTTCAGATTGGGTTGGGTCTCAGGTTGGAGGGTTGAAAAATTCGGTTCAACCTAACCCAACTCAAATTAATAATATATACGTACATATACATATACATATATGTATGTATACATACATATACATATACATATATATATATATATATATACACACACATACATATACATCTATATACATACATATACATACATCATATATATACATACACATACATATATATATATAATTTAATAAAAGATAAATAATTAAGTTAACTTCGTTACTTTGAAGTTGTGCGTTACATTCCTCTCTTCTCATTTTGAACTATTTTTTTCTTCAGAAAAGAAACAGCTTTGAAATTTACAAACATTAGAATTTAGAAACGAAAAAAAAATAATACAACCCGACAACTTAACCAATATTTTACGGGTTGGATTAGGTTGGGTTGAAAGCTTAATTCAGGTTGGCAACCCAACCAACCCAATTTTCAACCCAACCCGTTTACACCCCTAACTACTATCATAATCCTTCTTCCAAACGCATACTATCGTAACACTCCTATCAATAAAAAAAAAAGTTATCATAACAATACTATCATAATCATTCCCCTAAATTTATACTATCGTAACAGTACTATAATAATCTTTCCCCAAACGCATACTATTAGAGTGTGTTTGGGGGAGGTAAAGAGTTATAGGGAAAAAAGATTATGATAATCCTAATGTTATGATAATATGTTTTGGAAAAAGGTTTATTATTGGTAGTGTTATGATAATATGTGCTTGAAGGAAGGATTATGAATGATAGTGTAATGATAGTCTGTGCTTGGGGGAATGATTATAATAGGTAGTGTTATGATAATATTTGTTTGGGAGAAGGATTATGTGGAAAGAATTATGAAAATTATTTACTATTATTATTATTTTAAATTCGTCTTTTAAATCCAAGACACAAATATTCGTATATTTAATTTACCAAATGATCATATTTTTGTAAAACAAGTTTCATTAGTTTTCTTATATACGATGTCCATTTTTAATGTTTTTTATGTAATCATTTCGTGACAATAAATTATTATTATTATTATTTTAAATTCATATTCTAACTCTAATACACAAATTATATATATTTAATTTACCAAATCATCCTAATTTTTATAAAATAATTTTCAATAATTTCTTCAAAGATGACATCCATTTTCAACATTTTTTAATGTTGGGTCGTTAAGTGAAAATATATTATATTTTTTAATTGATATTCCAAATGCAATACACTAATTTTGTATATTTAACAATTGATTTAAACCAATGACTTACACTGTAATTTCATTCAAACAAAACGATAAACGAAGAACAAAATAGTTTTTAGGAAGAGAATTATAAACTAAAGTCAATTACATGGAACACAATTCAAGAGCAAAGATTATTATTATTTTAAAAAAATTCATATTATAACTCCAATACACAAATTTCATATTTTTAATTGGGGCCTTGCAAAAATAGCCAAAAACAGTTATGATAATATAGCTCGTGTCACTACATTTTCTAAATTGCAAAAGTAACAAATTTAAAAGGCTATAACCCTATGATTACTATCTGATAGCTCTCCAATAGCCTTATGATTACTGTTTGATAGTTGTCTGATATCGCTAATTTTTTCATATTCGCAATATGCAAAAAAATAGATGCCATGAGCTGTTTTTTTCTAATTATTTTTTGTCATTTGATGCAATTTTCCTATTTAATTTACCAAATCGTCATAGTTTTCGTAAAACAATTTTCAGTAATTTCTTTAAATACGACATCCATTTTCAACATTTTTTACGTAATCATTTCGTGTGATTAAATTATTAATTTTTTAAAATCCATATTCTAAATCAAATACACAAATTTCGTATATTTAATTTATTAAATCGTCCTAATTTTCGTAATGCACGAGCAAAAAGAAAATACAAGTCAAGCGATGTAATCACAATAAATTACCTAATTCAATAGTAAAAGAAGAAATTAAAATCAATACCCTAAACACAAACATCAGAAAATCCAGATTTTCAAATCCTACCTCGAAACACAGACATCTATAATATTCAGGCATCAGAACCCAATTAAATAAGACCACCAACATTTAGGGCCCGTTTGGTAACGTTATAGTTTCTTGTTTCTTGTTCCTTATTTCCTATTTCTTGTTCCTTATTTCCTGTTTCCAGTTTCCTGTTCCTTCTTTTTTTAGAACAAGAAACAAGAATGTGCTTGATAACTGTTTCTATTTCTTGTTTCTTGAAAAAAAGAAAAAAAAATAGAAAATATATTTGATAACTGTTTCTTGTTTCCTGATATTCTTTGAAATTAATTTTTTTATTTTTTTTTTATTTTATTCACATTTAATTCAATTAAACATCAAACAAAAATATATGTCCTCCATTAAACATAAGAAAAAAATTAGCAAACTTAGATAGGAAGGTCTTCTTGTAATCTTATGGAGAACGAGATGAAGATTGAGACTTGAAGAACAGAACCGACGAGAGGAAGACGAAAACCCACGACGAAGAGGAGGACCGAAACCCATGGCAAAGAGGAAGACAAAAACCCATGGCTAAAACATAGATCTGACAAAAACCCATGGCTAAAACATAGATCTGACAAAAACCCACAAATTTGACGAAAACTCACAGCGAAAAAATAATTCATGCAAAGAGGAAGAGGAAAACCCAGATCTAGCGAAGAGGAAGGCGTTGTGTAGAGGAAGACGATGAGAGGCGAGGAGGAAGACAACGAAGATGATGAGAGGAAGAGGTAGATGATGGTTATTTGGAAAAGAGGATGGAGATAAGAGAAAGAAAAAGAAAACCACGTGGAGACTGGTTATTTGGGAAAGAAGATGGAAATAAGAGGAAGAAAAAGAAAATCACAACAGAAAAATGAAATAGAAAAAGAATTGAAAAGAAGGAAAAGTAAACCAATAAAAAGAATTGAGTAAAAGAAAAGAAAACCAATAGAAACAATTGAGAAAAAGAAAAAAGAAACCAATAGAAATAATTAAGAAACGAGAACGAGAGAAACTGCTTTTTTTTTTCAATAATTCCTTATAAAATAAGAAACATTTCTACTTTTTTTAGAACGAGAAACATTGAACATTACCAAACACCCTCATTTAAAAAAAAATAAAAACAGAAACAGAAAATAAAAAACTAGAACGTTACGAAACAAGTCCTTAATTGCCAACATTTGATTCTAGATCTATGCACCTTGTTAGGATTTTTGTTGTATTTAAAAATTTTGATAAAAAATGTCAAAAATAAATTCTCTCAACTCAACGGAGCTGGAAATGAAATCTTGGATGGGCCCACTTAAGATGCCAATGCCTCCACCGTACCTGCAAAAAGCAAAAAGCTGAAATTCTCAAATTGTCCTCCTGGAAAAAAGCAAACTAGATTCAGAAAGTCACAAAACGTCGTCGTTTGAAAGATGAAAAAAAGCGGGAATTTTGAGCTTTACAATGGGCAAAGTAGTCCAAAGGAAAGAAACTCGAAGATCGAGATTCTGACCTGTGTCTGCTGTCTCATGGAACATATTTGTCTTCTTCCCTTCTCCAAAGCTTATTCTTTCCCTCGCTTCTGCTTCTCCTTTTTTCTCAAAAAACCCTAATTGAATCCAAGAAAGAAAAAATAGCCATATTCTTCAGAAGTATAGTTGTAATTTTCAAGCCAAAAACCCCTTGGTACTGTTTGCAGAACCAAAAAGTCTATCTTATTCAATGTGAAGAAGAATTTTGTTCGAGTTTCAACCTTCTCTACTTCTTGTTCTTGGAGAATAGTGAAGTAGAGGAAAAAGCGGAAAAACCCCGTCATTTTGATATTTGATTTTGAAAAAAAAAGGAGTAAAAGAAAAAAATCTAATTTCCCTCTGCTTTACTCTGTTTAGTTCTTAGAGGAGCTTGACATATAACAAAGCTTGCAGAATGGCAGATCAGGTGCTGTGTAGTGCTTGCAGAGCTCTGTATTTGTTTTTGTTCGTTATTTTGACATCTAATTTGGTCAATGTAGCTTTTGTTTGCGCCAAATCAACTATAGAGCCATGTTCGAACTCCGATTCTTGCAATGCCCTGCTCGGTTACACTCTTTACACCGACCTCAAGGTGTCTGAAGTTGGTTCACTCTTTCAAGTCGACCCCATTTCGATTCTCACTGCCAACGCCATAGATGTTTCATACCCAGATGTTGAAAATCACATTCTACCTTCGCAGCTCTTTATTAAAATCCCCATTTCTTGTTCTTGTGTTGATGGGATTCGTAAATCGGTTTCGACTCGGTACAAGACTCGCCCATCTGACACTCTCTCCTCGATTGCTGATTCCATCTACGCTGGTTTGGTCTCTTCAGATCAGATTCGGGAGGCTAATTCCATTTCGGACCCCTCTCTTCTCGATGTTGGACAGACTCTTGTTGTGCCACTTCCTTGTACTTGCTTTAATGGAACCGATAATTCGTTACCTGCTATTTACTTGTCTTACGTTGTTCAACCTGAAGATACGTTAACTGGGATTGCTTTTAGATATTCGACTACTATCACTGACTTGATGGATGTTAATGCCATGGGCAATCCAGCGATTAAGGCTGGTGATATTTTGGCCGTTCCCTTGCCTGGTAAGTTTTGAATCTTCTTTGTTTCGTAATTTCAGAAATTTTGGGACATTGATGTTGTTAATCTTCATTTACATGCTCAATGTTATGTTGAAATCTGTATTTGATTTATGTGGCCGTCAATCATTATAAACTTGTTCTGAAATCAACAAATTAAGATAACAGAAAAACTTAAACAGTGAAAAGTTACAAACGAATTTACGTGGCTTTAACAATGTATGAGCTAGGCAAACAAAATGACCAACTATTAGAGAACATTCAGAAAATAAAGAATAGAGGCATGACTAGCTGGGTTTTGAGAGTTATTTCTAGCCCTAGGTTCAAAAACGTAAATAATGCAAAGATGACAAATATATAACTACCTTGTTGCAGGAAATGAATTGCTGAATGTGCTATGGTTTAGTCATTAGACAGACTAGTAAGTTCATAACTAATTGTTTCTGAAGAGGTAGGGATGTTTGTTGCTTCTTCTTTGCAGCTTGTGCATCTAAGTTTCCTTCATATGCCTCTGACTTTGGCTTGATTGTGGCCAATGGGAGCTATGCCATTACGGCAAGTCATTGTGTGCAATGTAGCTGTGGACCAGGGAACCTCAAGTAATTGAGCAGCTTTTTCTTTTTTTAATTTTTCTTTAGTTGATATGGTGTTCTGATTATTGATGGTTTTCATTTGCTTAATTGTTTGTTATGTAACAGTATGTATTGCATGCCTGCTCCTTTTGCCGTTTCTTGTTCGAGTATGCAATGCAAAAATAGCAATCTAATGCTTGGGAACGTCACTGCTCAGCAGAGTAGTGCAGGTTGCAATGTTACATCTTGTAGTTATGGTGGTTTTGTAAATGGCACCATATTGACGATGTATGCCTCTTTTTCTTCTCATTTGGTTTCAATCTTTTTGATTAAGCTGGGTGTGCCATTGTGGAGAGTTTCACTCAAAAAATCTTTTTGATCAATCTATATTCATATTTCACAGGTTGTCTTCGAATCTTCAGCCTCGATGCCCTGGTAATTGTTCTTTTTGTTTTGGTTTAACCTTTTTGCCCAGAAAACTTGCCTTTTAGGTGTCTTGCTTGGCAGGTTCATCAAAATATTAAAAGATTGTGAATTTAACTGGTTGATAGTTGCTTTTGAGCACTTGTCCCAAGTGCTTAATTAACTATTTACGTTGATTGATGAATTTATGATAAAATGTTAACTGTAGAGTTTAAACAGATCCATCTTGCCTTTTCTGTGATTCAATTGGAAATCAAAACAATCACTTCAGTACCTATTTTCAGTTTAATGCAAACCTTATTATACTTTTCTTCATGGTCATTTCGATTTACAGGGCCACAGCAATTTCCCCCTCTTAAAGCCCCACCTACTACAGTAATTAGGGATACAAATTTTGCACCTGCACCTGCTCCTCAATTCGATGGCTCTGGATCACCTGCACCCAGTTCGGGATTGATCCCTTCAACAACTGGTTCTCTCCCTGGACTCCCGCCAGCCAGTGGCCCCATTGGTAGTACTTCGGGGATGAACTCGGCGCCTTCCACTGCTTCCTCATTGGTGAATCCATTAGCTAGTTTCCCTGCTGCCTTTCTGTTATTTATCCTCGTCAACTACGTAATGTCATTTTCATTGTAATTTTTTTCACGGTGGGTCAATTTCAAAGTGGGCTTTGTATTATTTGTGGTCTATATGTTTTGAGATTTTTCTTCTGTATGCTGGCTGTATGTAACTGTTATTAATTCTTCCCTGTTAAAACTGATGTATGGATGCGGCGAACTAAAGGTTTCTGGAGATCATTTCTTTGATTTCTTATAATTGTACTGTCTTAGAAGATACTGCACATCACTGTTTATTGTTTATGTAAGATTGTTTTAGTTGCCACTTGTTACATCCATTTGCTATTTTAAGTTACTGAGATGAAAAAATATGTTGCCAGTTTGACACTATGCTATTGATAAGGATTTTGCAATATGTAGATACCATGCTATTGATAAAGGTTTTGCAATTTGTTAATGTCTTACTGCTTCAGATGCTAGTTAACTGGGAGCAGAGCACTGGTAGGACCAATGTTATTCAAATGATACAAATGATCAAGTTCCGACTTCTAGTGTAATTGAGTTGAAAACATTGTGTGGGAATGAATGATACGAATGTTTTTTCAAGATCATGAAGAACCAACATATTTTGATGTTGCATGCTGCCGAAAACCGACCAACCTCCTGCAGCCACCATTCCGAAGCATGTAATCCCTAGCTCCTTGTTGATGATCATATAGTTATCGACTGGAAGCCTTAAGTCAAGACCTTCAAAATTAAATATCAAATCAGGCACATCAAGTTTACTATTTTTGTGGGAAGGGAGCTCAAAGCAGAGGTCAAACCCAATACTTGCTGACCAAAGCACTGAGAGGTTTGTCTGTAAAGTAAAAGCTGGCTTCAACACATCAAAGACATTCTCTGTTATGTACATGATCAATGTGCTCGAATCCATGATCACGCCGCTGCTGCCATCATTGTTTAGTTTAAACCATGAGGACGGGACAGGCAAGTACTTTTGGATTCCTTGTAATGATAGATAGTAGTAAGATGGATCAAATGGATTTTGTATTAGTGGCGTGGTCTTGATTGCTCGGTTTGTGGGGTTGACAATGCGTTTTGAAGATGATTAAAATCCTGACTCCCAGTTCCACAACGGTCCTATGTGGAACCCAACTATGCCAGCACCCTGTGTCAAGCCCTTTACATGTTTCTTTATCCCGCACCCAAACGCTATATCTGGTGTATAAACTTGCTGATTTGCTTCCCCAAGGGTCAAGGTCTCGAACGCCAAATAACCTACCGAGAAAGACCCGTCTCCATAACTATATGAACACTCACAAACATTACTAGAATTTGAATTGGTCACTTTCTCGCCTAATGTAGGGGAGTGAGTATGAGTAGCATTGACAAAGGAAGACGATTGTGCAGGATCATATACAGAAGTTGGCTGCTCAAAGCATGGCTTGCACTAAGTCCATACCAAGTCGCTGCCAGTATCAAAAATGGCAGAGAACGAAACAGGAGGCATCCCTAATGACAAGTTCATCAAATAGCTCCCATGTTGTTCAACGACTAGCATTCAAATGTCGAAGTTACTTATCGTCATCTTATTGAAATTCTGTATCCGGGTCTTGTCGTACTCAATTCCTCGTTGGGGCATTTCGAACTTGGTAAAATTCCAGGCAGCATCGACGTGCGTAAGATCAAAATGAAATCCGGGATTTAGTGAACTTTCACTAAAAGCTGGCTTGGAAGAAAGAACTGGCCACAATAGCATTAACAAGAAGAAGTTTGCAATTGATATTAGAAAAAGATCTTAGTTGAGAAAGATCGCAAATGAAGGTTTTTATATTGACAACCGTCCACATAGTGAAAGGAAGCAGTTTCGAATTGTCCTTTGCTAGTGATAAACTATAACTAATATTATTTTGTTTTTTCTTTAAATAAAACATTAACATTAATTTGTGGCTACTTTTTTTTACCACACGTTCCCAAATCTACTTTGTTTTAGGAAAGTTAAACATATTCCATATCCATACTAATCCCAACAATTCATGTGATGCTAATGGTAGATTTCATAGGGATATGGACTTCTCATGGAATGTTTATTTCTAGTATTGGTTAACAAACAACAATATTAATTTCTTTCGGTGTAGGTGGTCGGTAATCTGGTATAAGACTTCTTTAAATATATGGATGAATGTAATATTAGAGTGCCATTTGGAATCAAGTGAATAACGACAATTGCCATATTCTACTTAGAAAAATTGTAGTAGATGACAATTTAAGAATAAGATATTTAAAGTGTGTCACACACTTATCTATTTATAGATATGACACTTCTTGATGTATAAAGTGCATTGAGCCTATCAAATATTTATTAGATGTATTTATACTTTTTTGACATTTCATGAGTTGAGCTTGTTTTTCTATCATTTTTGCAAAAGTAAGTTGGGTTGTGTGCCTATTTTTTAAAACTTATTTTACCAAATACGCAAAAAGTTCTTTTAATCTGGGCAACATTATTTTCTTCATATTCATGAGCAATCACATGATACGATTTATAACGTTTATGAGTATGAATTACACTTTGTTGTGTATTCAACCTTAAGAGCCATTGCATCTACTTGAAGGAGTAATTATGCTACACCTCTAAAGCTTATATTCACATCAAGCCACAAATTTTTTTGAGTTCAAATTTATATATAATCTTTGTTAAATGAATCAAGATGGGAATGGAGTGAAGATGATATGAGAAAAGTCCAATAGTTTGAAAGAAGACACAAAGTACAAAAAAGATTTGAGGATTTTATCAATAAAATGTTGTCAAGCGCACTACCTGAGAAAACGTGGTGTCAAACCTTGTCAAATGTGCACTAAAAGTTTGCCATCTCTAGAGGAGATACTTTAAAAAAAAATGAAGTCTTTCTAAATTTTTTAGTTTTTCATTTGGGAATTGTCAAAAATAGCAAATTTGACAAAATATTTACAACGTATAGCAAAATTTTCAGATTCTATCAAAAATAGACATTGATATCCTTCTATCAATGAGACAATGATAGAAGGTTATCAATTTGTATTATTAATATAATTTAAAATTTTGTTATAACTTGTAAATATTTTAATTTATTTTGCTATTTTTAAAAATGTCCCTTTTCAATTTGACTTATTAATTAGTATGCAATCAAGTTTTAAGTTCCTAAGTCCTATTTTCTACGATTTACAATAAATTGTGTTTGAATTACTTTTGGGGTTTTGGTCATATCCACAACCATTTGGCCTATGGAATGAATTATACTCCTCTTAAAAACTGAGATTATCAATATTAAAAATTTGTGTTTATTCGATCCTTTTGGTGTTGTCTTTTCTTTTCAAATATTGCTTTAGATTTGATGTTAAAATAAATTCGTCAAATTAGCTGTGATCAACTAGTTCTGAAGTGAGTTGTTTTAAGAATTAAGGTGAGCATCATAAGTTCTAAATTTGATCTAAGCTCCCACTTGTCTTAGTTTACAAACAACGTAGGGCTAAACTTTGTAGGTGACCCTCAAACACTTTAGCTGTGAGGGTTTTTGTAAAAGGATTAGCAATGTTTCTATCAGAATATATTTGGATCACTACAACATCACCACAATGTACAATTTTCTTGATAAGATTGTACTTGCGTTCGATATGCTTTTTCCGTTTATGGCTTCTAGGTTCTCTTGAATTTGCAACTGCACCACTATTGTCACATTATAAAGTGATTAGCATATGCATATTTGGAACAACTTCCAGATCTATCAAAAATTTTCTTAGCCATACTGCTTCCTTTGTTGCTTTGCAAGATGCTACGTATTTAGCTTCCATTGTAGAGTCAGCTATACAAGTTTTCTTTACGCTTCTCCACACTACTGCTCCTCCATTTAGAGTGAATACTGATGTAGACTTTCTAGTATCTTTATTAGTTTGGAAATCAGAATCAATGTATCCAGTAAGGATCAGATCCTTAGTACCATACACAAGCATGTAGTCTTTTGTTCTTCTAAGATATTTTGGAATATTCTTAACGACGGTCCAATGATCACGTTCAGGATTGCACTGATACCTACTGACCATCCCTACTGAGTAGCAAATGTCAAGTCTAGTACATAACATTGAATACATCAAACTTCCAACAACGGAAGCATATGAAATATTTCCAATATCCTCAACCTCTTGAGGTGTCTTAGGGCATTGTTCCTTTGATAGATGAATACCATAGCTGTACAACAATAGATCATTTTAAAATTTTGCATTTTATATCTAGACAACATTTTGTCTATATAAGATGCTTGCGACATGGCTAGTGTTTTCTTCTTACAGTTCTGAACAATTTGGATCCCGAGAACATATTGTTCATCTCCCAAATATTTTATTTAAAATTGCGTAGCTAGCCATTTCTTGATATCAGTAAGATAGCCTATGTCATTTCCAATGAGTAGAATATCATCTACATACAAAACTAAGAATGCTACGATGGAATTGACGACCTTTTTGTAAACACATGACTTCACTACAAGAGATTGGTGTATTCCCGACGTATTACAACGTCGGGGAAGATTAAGAAAAATGTCAGGACAAGTCTCCCAACATATTACTCAACGTCGGGAAGAACGTCGGTACAACTGTGTCAAAAGACCCATCCCCGACGCACCACAAAACTACGTCAGCATTTTATATCTCTCGACGGTACTTCCACCAACGTCCATTATGTGTCAGCTTACCCCTAGGAATCTACCGACGTTCTCTTCACGTCAGGAGACGGTGCGTCGACATGCATAAGGAAAACCTTTTTTCCGACACATTACCTGCGTTGGAAATAGTATTTAATTTTTTTAATTTTACATTATTATTATTATTATTATTATTATTATTAATTATTTATCTTTTTTTAATTTTTAGTTTTTTTTATTTCAATTGTAGTTTCTATTCGATTTTGATTTAATTTAAATAAAAGCTAAACAACCAAAATAGTAAATAATATATCAAAATTGAAATTATATTATAATTAGATAAACGTCACAAGAACATAGTTTGAAATTCGTAAAAAAAGTGACATGAAAAAAGAAATTAAAATAAGAAAGCCACAGACGCCTCACGATCCTCCCTGTGTCTGACTCAATTCTTCAATCTTCTTCATCATTTCCTCCATTTGTTTAGAGTACTGCATCTTGGAGAACCTTCTCTACTCTTCAACCATGCGTCTTGTTTCTAGAATCTCAAGTCCTTGTTGCTCAATGAGGATTGCATTAAATTCTTCAATCGATGTAGAATGCGAAGAAATGGTCGAAGAACTGCTACCAGGACTTTTGTGGGTTTTGCGAGACTTGGGTCTGGGTCCCCAACCAAGACCTTTTGAGTAGCCTGGACGCTTACCCAAAATGATCTCGCAAATATCATCATTAGAGAGTGGCTGAGAACTCTCTGAGGTAGGCTGGGACTGAAGTTCCAGCATTTGACTCTACAACAAATAAAATTTTATGCAAGTTATGTATTGGAGAAGTATAAGTACATAATTTAGACAAAATCAAGTTCAATCTAACATGCACATCCGCAGCCGCCTGCGAAATGAATTCTCCACTCCGAGTGTGGGTTTCTCTGAATAATTCTAGCCGTTCGACTGGTAGAGCTCGTTCTTGAGTGAGGTCATGCTGTCATTGTAGAAACGACTTCGACCCATTACTATGACTGTAAGGCTGCTTTTGCCTAGCAGCCTTTTTCGTCTGTGATTGCTCCTGCATGAAAATGTTTGTTAAAAGTACACACGCGTGTTAAGAAAATTAAGTGAAATAACACATATCATTGGAATTCGTAAATCTCACCTGAAATGCACGGCTCATGTAGTGATCGCACAAGAAGTGTCAATCTTCCATACGTCCCACCAATATGTTAGGTGGGTTGGCACATGTCTGTTCCAGGTCGTTGTACCGTTTGAAATGTCTATGACAGTTGTCCCTAAACTCTTTAAAAGATGTGAGCATCTGATGCTCAACAAATCTAGTAAGTGCTTGATCGTTGAAATCAAGCACGAAAAAGCGCTAGAAACGAAAAAAATTCACACATTAGCCCACTTAAGGCAGATTGCCCTTGACGACCTCAAGGTATTCTCTCCCAAGGTCAGCCCACTTAAGGCAGCTGACTGGAAATGTATTTCTCACACACTCGCCAATGGTGTTGCTGAACCGAACAACATGTAGAGATATTAGCTTATGCGCTCCTAGAGCTATGGTAATTGGAATTCTACCATTTTTCTGAACGTACCTCTCCAACTCCAAGTTTCGAGGCTGTTGACATCTCCTGGGAGTCGGAGTAGGTTGAGACACTTCTGCTGCAGAAATGAATTAATGTTAGAAACAAATCGTGACAAAAAATTGTTCGTAATTAACACTCACCCGATGTGTCACCCACTGAGGACGTCGTTGATCCCACATTGTTCAAATCATCGTCAACTGGTGAAATAGAGCATTTGTGTCTTCAAAATTACTATGTGGGAATGAAGAAGACATAGTACCTGTACACATATGACTCAAAATTAATGAAACAAATATGAGTACATGAAACTAAATGCATAAAATAATGAAATACGTGGATACGTGGTTCTTCAACATCATTTGTCATCACTAGATTCACTTTGATGGGACAATTGATCATCCTCAACGTCTATGAAGTCGTCAGCAACGTTCGTGAATGAGCAATGTCATGAAAAAAGTTGACTCTTTCATGCATATTCCAGGGTGGCAAATTGTAAGGAATTAACACCACAAGTCACATACTGTACGAGGTACTCATATGACCGAACGGATTAAAACCATCTGAAGCTAACCCTAGACGAATGTTCCGTGCATTTACAGTGAAATCAGAAAATTCAGAATCAAAATGTTTCCATCCATCCGCATCGGCTGGATGTCTCAACACATCATCTATTTGAACACGTTTGTCATGGTGCCATCTCATGTCAGAGGATCCTTCTTACAAAACAAATAAGCGTTGTAATCTCGGTATCAAAGGAAAGTGACGCAATACCTTATACAAAAGTTTTTTTCCTTTGTTATTAGGACTAACCTTGTACCGAGACTCACCGCAAGTTGGACAAAACTGAAAATCCTCATATCCTAGCCCCAAGTCACACAATTTTCGTTTAGCTTCATAGAATGAACTAGGAACATTGGTACCACACATTGGAAATGCACTCTTTATTAAGTCTAACATCATATCAAATGACTTGTTACTCCAACCGTTTAAAATTTTTATGTGCATCATCTTAACCAAAAACTTCAGGGAAGAGTATTCAGAACAATCAGGGTATAACTCACTACGAGCTTCATTCAATAAGTCATGAAATATGTTTGATGTTTCTTTCTTTATATCTACCCCAATCAGAGCTTCTGTTTCCCATTCGTGTTCAATTGAAGCTTGTAAATAGTTAAGCATATCAAACATTTCATCTTCTTCATCAAAAGGGTTACTACTGGTTCCTTCATCAAACCTTTCAATACCTCTATGTAAGTTCGCTAGATCTCTATGATACAACCATTCTGTATAGGAGGGGGATATTTCGATGGTCAATAGATGTCGCTCCACACCCTCTAATGAGTACCAATTTGAGTTCATACATCTCTTACATGGACACCTTATTCGTCAGTAAGCATCGACGTGGAACTTGGGAATCTCTAAAAATTGGGCACACCCTCTCTATACTCAACCGATAACTTATTCCTAACTTTCATCTAACTCTTGTTCATCATTAAAGATCTAAAACATAAAACTGCTTTATCATTAGTCCTATATTACTGATCCCTATCAAACCCTAAACTTAATTACTCCATGAATAACCTATGCCAAATCTTCCATCTCTTTTAACTGAAGCTAAGTTCAACCTACAAAAGGCTACCATAACTGCAGCATAGCGAAAACAAACTAACCAAACACCCTACTATATCTACTAGTAGAATAGTCATTGTTGTACCCCTCATCGTATAAATACAATAATATTCAGTACTCAACAATACAATTTAATCAAACTAAATAAACATAGAATTCGAAGCGTCCCCTCCTTTCCCTTCCCTTCCCTCCTTCTCTTTTTTTTTCTACACAATATTAATTTCTCCATTTTCTTAAATATATCATTTTATACTATTTCTCTCAAATTTAACATACTTAAACTCTTCAATTTTCTTAACCTACTTAATTTGCACATTTCATTACAATTAGATTAAAAAATTATTCATACATTTGGATTTCTTCTAATTATCCATTTTTAGTAGAAATCACCTAACAAATATATAAGAAAAATTTCTAAAACAGAAATATGCAAGATTGATTCTTTAATCAAACAACCAATTCGTAATTCCGAACCAAAGCATAATTCAAAATCCAATTCCTAAAACAAAAACTAATTCAAAACCTTAATTTCTAATTCAAAATCCTAACTTGTAATGTAAATAAAACAAAAATCACATCAAACTAATATATACCGATATGCGACGGCAACGGAGGCGAATCCTTTTTCTTCTCAATCTCCCTCTCTCTCGTTCTTCTCGGTCTCCCTCTGTCATTTTTCTTTCTCTTTTATGTTTAGATTCTGTAAAGAATTAGAGTTAAAAAGATAGAGAACTCTCGACGCACCCCGAAAACGTCGGGAATATCAACCTATTCCTGACACGATTAATGACACGTCAGGAATAAATGAACCATATTCCCGACAGAACACTGTAGACGTCGGGAATAAGTATCAATTTCCCAACGTGCTTGACACCACATCGGAGGAAGACCAAACGAAACAATTAATTATCTGCCCCTCCTCTGACGCGACACTTTCGATGCCTATAGAACGGAGTTATTCCTGACGTTTCATTTGGGACGTCGGAGGAACCCTAATGATGTATTTAATTATTACGGGTAGTTTGGACGTTCATGTGTATGCGTCGGGAAAAATACCTTCCCCCGACGTGCGACAAAATGCATCGGGAAATACCAGCTTCTACCGCTATCTGTTTTCTCGACGATTTGTCCTACGTCGGCAAAGTCTCGATTTCTTGTAGTGCTCGTCAACATTTTGTTAAAAGCCATAAGATTTTATACTAATTTGATCGCTGTATCAAATCTTGTATTCCAAGATCTAGATGCTTGTTTTAATCCATCAATGGATTTTTTAAGCTTACAAACCTTTTGTTTTTGACCTTATTCTACAAACCCTTCTGGTTGAGCCATATAGATACTCTCCTCAAGATTATTGCCATTAAAAAATGTTGTCTTGACATCCATCTGCCAAATTTCAAAATCATAAAGAGTGGCGATGGATAAGAGTATTCTAATTGACTTAAGCATGGTAACGGAAGAGAAAGTTTCTTCATAGTCCACTCCCTCTCTTTGGGTATAACCCTTTGCCACAAGTCAAGCCTTAAAAGTTTGTACTTTACCGATTTGGTCTCATTTTCTTTTATATATCCATTTACAAACAATAGGTTTACGTCATTTGGTTGATATAGTCCAAACAGAATTAAAGTACATAGACTCCATTTCAAGGTCCATGACTTTGATCAATTGGTCACGATCCACATCATTCATTGCCTGTTTATAGGTTAGTGGATCCTTTATGCCATCATTGGGTATGACAACTTGAGTTTCAGTTAAACCCAAGTAGCGATCAGACTGATGAACAACTCTCCCACTACATCGAGACTCTCTCAACTCTTGAGAAGAAAGTGATTGGTTAGATTTCCTAGTTTTATCAACTACTTTACTTGATGAGCGAGGTATATCTGTAAGATCTTTAGAAATCTCATTTAATACTAGTTTACTGCCAGGTTGATGATTCCAGATATGGTCTTCCTCTAAGAATGTGGCATTTGTCTATTCAAATATTTTATTATCTTGAAGATCGTAAAATAAACCACTTCTTGATTCTTTTGGATAACCTATGAATATGCATAATTTTGAACGATGTTCCAATAATTTCTTAGGATTTTGCACCAACACATGTGTCAGGCATTCCCAAATTCTAAAATGACATAAACTACTTTTATGTCGTTTCCATCGCTCATAAGGTGTTTCTAAAATACTTTTAGAGGGAACGTTATTCAAAATATAGGCAGTTGTCTCAAAAGCATATCCTAAAAAAGAATCTGGCAATTGAGCAAAACTCATCATAAAGCGAACCATGTCTAACAAGGTTCAGTTTCTTCTTTCTGATACACCGTTCTGCTAAGACGTACTAGGTGCAGAGAGTTGTGACTGGATTTTATGTTCTACCAAATAGTTATGGAATTGCAAGTCCATATACTCTCCACCTCGATCTGATCGAAATATCTTTATCGTTTTACCTAATTCATTCTTAACTTAAGCCTATATTTTTTGAACTTTTCAAGAGAATCAGACTTATGATGTGTTAGGTAAATATGACCAATCTTGAATAATCATCAATGAAACTGATGAAATATTCATACCCACCTCAAGTTTTGACATTCATTGGTCCACAGAGGTTCAAATCTACGAGCTCTAAAAGTCCTTTGGCTCTGAGACCTTTTCCAGTAAAAGATCTCTTAGTCGTTTTTCCTTAAAGACATGATTCACAAGGGGGTAAAGAATTATATTCTAACTAACTTAGAAGCCCACACTTAACTAATCTCCCAATCCTATTGAGATTTATGTGACCAAGTCTCAAGTGCCATAGATAGGCGTTAGAAGAAACTTTTGTCTTTTATTATGAATTTTGGCTGTTATAAACATTTCAGTATCTAAGACAAAATTTGCTTTAGTTGGTCTTAACTTATATAGGTTGTTTTTATGTATAGCAGAACAAACTTGATTACCTTTATAGAAAATGAATGATTCATTAATTTCAAAAGATATTTTATATATTTGTTCCAAAGTACAAGAGATAGATATTAAATTTCTTCTCATTTGAGGTATATACAAGACATTCTTAAGTATGATATATCTATCTTCAAAATACAACTTTAAATCTCTCACTGCTTCAATTGAGACCATCTCTCTTGTTTCAAACTTGAGAGTGATCTCACCTTCTGAAAGCCTTTTCTAAGAACTATTTTTCTGAAATGAGAAGAAAATATGATTAGCGGCTCCTTGAACCTAATATTCAAGTTGAAATTTCATATTTCACTAAACATGTTTCAACAACTAGTAAATCATATTTACCTTGTGTTTCCTTCTCTGCCTTTTTCTCTGCAAGGTACTTTGGGCAGTTCCTTAACTAGTGCCCATTCTGGCCACAATGGTAACACTTACCTTTTTCTACAGCTTTCTTTCCCTTGTTTTGCTTGGGAGTCTTCCCCTTTCCTTTCTTCTTTATTTGAGTATTAGGTTTTAATAGGACAACTTTGGTTTTAGAGGACTCTTGAAAATTTCCTTTTTGTGGTAGCAACGTTTGCTTCCACTTGCTTCCCCTTACCCATGGTAAGGTTTTCAAATCGCTGGAAGAGACTCTAAGATAAAGTTAACCTGATTAGCCTCATCGATGACCCCAC
Organism: Cucumis hystrix; assembly: GCA_025688845.1. Classification (NCBI taxonomy): domain Eukaryota; kingdom Viridiplantae; phylum Streptophyta; class Magnoliopsida; order Cucurbitales; family Cucurbitaceae; genus Cucumis; species Cucumis hystrix. Next base: position 11,286,988 of record CM046885.1, on the reverse strand, counting down.
CATTTAATTCAGCGATATTGAAGTGCATCATCATGTCCAGGACATGTTCTTTAACAGAGGTCCCCTCCTTCATACACTTAGTGTAAATGTATTTGATTGCCTCGTGTTTTAAGGACCATTCTGGTTGTTCAAACATTTCGTTTAATGAATCCATAATCTCTTTAGACGTGGCTAAGGATTCATATTTCTTTGCCAAAACATCAGACATGCTGGCAAGAATATAGACACAGGCTTTTTCATTAGCCTTCACCAATTGATCATATGCTTTCTAACTAGTTCGGTTAGCATCAGAGGCTGGGGCTTGAGGACATTCCTCAGTTAAGATAAATCTTAAATCGTCAACCACTAGTATCGTGTTAAGATTTGATTTCCCTATCGCATAATTATTGCCATTAAGTTTTTTGAAAGCTAAAAGCCATCCAATCTGCATTGAACTGGCCCAAAACCACCACTATACCTTAGACGCGGGTCATGATAGACGAATCGAAGAGGAAACCGATCACCAAATAGACGCTGGGCCACGCACAGACAAGGCTGAATTAAAAATGGATCAAGAATAGGGTTTTCGATCCGGTCTGAGGCCTTTAGTCGGGTCTGTCTTCTAAAAAGCTTCCATTTTCAAACTTTCTTTCTCCCGATTGAGTCAATTACAGCCTAATTACAACTCTAATGACTCTTAAACAATTATGGACCCTCAATAATATTATTTAAGCCACATTAAGGTCTCTAGGCTATTTTGAATAAACTTGAACTTTAAGTAAAGACATAAACGTGGTTCAAGTTCGAGTATATTAGTCTAAAACGGTCTATAGTATATGGATAAAGGTTTGGGCATCTACTTTTGGGACACTATGGATGAAGCCCGCTTTGTAGTTAGTACAAACGATGTGATCCTGAATCGTTCATGTAGAGACATGAAAGTGGAGGCATCCTATGTAAATAGTTTACATAAGACTGAACCATGAAATAGTCACTTTTACGTTATAATGTCGTTTACTGTCTAAAATTGACTATTTTGATTATTGATTACCTAGGTAACTTAATCTTAATCTTGAGCTAACTATAAACTCCTGTTCACACAAGATTATCCTTAAATCTGCATAGGTGAGGGCAACTCTTTTGCTGGCTCAATAAGCCTCCCAGTTCAGGGGTAAGATCGAGTGGATAGCTGGGGACATAGAGTGCAAGGAAGAATTAACTCCTATCTGGTTTAGGGTTAGTAGATAGGTTACTCCCTTAAGAACTGAATCAAAGTCTTGAACAAGGGACCCCACCCTCTCATTGCCTAAAGAGGGATTCGGTTTATAGGTTGGACTTTAAACGAATTGTTTAATAGTGGATCAGTGGAACTTAAGGAGCAAGATGTAGTCTCAGGGGTAAAACTGTAATTTGACCCATTTGAGGTTATGGACAACCTGTGAAGAATTAACTTACTAATCATGGTTATATCAAATGTACACAAATATATCTATAATGAGGGGAGTGCAACTATGAGACTTTAGTGGAATGACGCGTTAGTTAACGAATGTTGAGAGTTTAGCTAGATAATCTCAGATCATTGGAGACCATGATCTATAGGTCCATTAGGTTCCCTTACTAACTCATATGGAATAAACTTAGAACGATATGATGGAATAAGTCGAATTGTTCGATTTAAGTTAGGAGAGAGAAAATGACAAGTATAGGTGATATAGCTATCAATTATCATATTAAAGATAGAGCTTTGTGTTTAAATGAGATTTGGATATTAAAGATATGAATGCAGTTTCATACTCGAAAGCTTGAAAATGATGGAAATAGTCAAACTTATAAAAGTCAAAATGTTGACTTTTTTACTTTGAAAAGTCAAATTTTGACCGGTAATATATTCAGATACGATTTGAATTTTAAGAAAATGAATGCAAATTCATGCTCGAGAGGTCAAAATTAGTCAAGACGAACAAAATGGTAAAAAGTTAAAATGTTAACTTTTGATTTGGAAAAGTCAAAGTTTGACTTTTGACAATTGACAAAATGACCATTTTTCCCTTCTGACCAAAGTTAGTGGAAAAGTCCAACATTTTTCCCTTTACATGCCACTAAGTTCTTGGACGAGTTTGGCTAAGTCTATAGCAAGCTCTAGGTACTAAACTAAGGTTTAGTACAACCTTTTATCCTAAAACTAAGTGAAAATCAAAGCGAACCACTTTGACATTATAGGATATGTTACAAGCCTGTGTTTCATAGTTTAAGGGTAACTTGGACTCGCATCTCTCATGATGGAATTTGATTGTAACAATAGTTACAATTTCAACATTGAAATGGCTCCCTTTGAATTTGCTTGTAACGATATTTTTGTGGGATGGAGTAAAGGTATGGAACTGACTTGGCCAAAATTAATACAAGTTCCCACTGACACAATAGAGGTTATCAGAGACAAACTAAACACAACCCAATATTGTCAAAGGAGTTAGGTAGATAAACATTGAAGTTGGTGGTAAAGTTTCCTCTTAAGTTTCCTCTTTGGATAGTAATGTTGGTAGAAAAGGATCTTAGATTTTGTGAGATATTGGAATGTATTGGACCATTCAAATATCATTTGGCCTTGTCTATCAAACCTTTTAGGATTCATGATGTGTTTCATGTGTTGATGTTGTGTAAATACTTTCTTGATCCTCTCATATTCTTGAGGCATAACCGACATTTGAAAGAGAACTTGTCTTACGAGAAGGAACCGATACAAATTATTGACAAGAAAAAGCAAGTGTCAAGGAACAAGGTCATACCGTTAGTTAAAATTCTTTGGAGGAACTATACTACTGAGGAAGCAACATGGGATAGTGATCAGGTATTGAGAACTCGATACCCATAACTTGTCATTTGATCACTTCAATCAAATTTCAAGGACAAAATTCTTAAAAAGAAGGAAGTAACTTGTAAGCCCTCATTCCATTCTCCTTTTATGTATTTTAATATTCTCTAAGTTGTGAAAAAAAAAGTTTAAAATCCAAGTGTAAATTCTTTATGGTTAAGTCATTGTGATGAGAAAATTTTTCAAATCACTTTTATTTAGGGTTGGCTATGCAATTTTTTTTTTTAGTGTTAGAAAAATGATGGAAATGGAAAATTGAGGTTTTGTTTTGAAGTGAGGCATTTTTTTCAATTTCTATATATTATTAGTTCTTTAAAAAAAAAAAAAAAGAGAAAATCTAGACTCTTCTTCTTCTTCTTCTTCTTCATGAGCATAACACAAACCTTTCCCCTCCCATTCTCGAAAATTCATAGCACCATCTCACTCCTCTCTTTCTCTTCTTCAGTCGATGCCACCACCCAACCACCCCTTAGCCATTCGACTCATTGGACGATGACCAACATGCCAACACATCTGTTGTAATTCACATATGCTGTGACGCACGTCGACAACGACGCCACTACCTCACGTCGACAACACCCTCTCTGATGTCGCTTTACTTGACACGCTGTCGCACGACCTTCTTATCCACCATCATGAGATCAGAATCCAGTTGCACAAGTTCTTATCAATCTGGTCGTTGCACGACCTAGTCGCTGGCCTCTACAACGAGTCTCAGCCACTAGTCTTGACAGTGAGTGTAGTTTTTTACCAAATTGGGTTTTCGTTCTCACTTAATCTTGAATTTGAGGTAAGATCTAATGAATTTAGTTCAGGTTCTTGAAGATTTTTAAATACCCATTAAGTTTAGGCTTGAGCTTAATAATATCCATTACATTTTAATCAGATTTGAATTTTTGGAAGAAATTGAGCTGCTGTCCAACAATTCAGAAGCTCGAAATTAGGCGTTTTTGCACAACTTGAGTAAGATTATGAGCTTTTTGAATTCTATCTTGAATACCCATCTAATCTTTGTGATAATATTGAGTAACCCATTTTGGGGGATACTTGATTTTGAACTTTGAAGGTGATTAGGATGTTGCTCATTGAATTTAAGAGTACTTTGCTAAGTTATTGGTAAGGTTTGGAGTAATTTCGTTGAGTTTTCCTAGAGTTCCTAAATGTCTATTAAGTTTAAGCGTTAAAATTGAATTACCCATAATACTCAAGTCCTAGAGTTGAATGTTAAGGTTGAAAATGGACTTTCCTTTAACTTTAAAGTTTGCTTGGGTGTTACTTATGTAAGCTTTGAAACGTAACATGGTTTTAGATACTAAAATCGAATTTAGAACGTTGTTAACGTGCTATCAAGGCGATGTTGACAAGCTTTCGATAAGGTTTTAGGTAAATTTAGTGAGTTCTCTCATAGTTCTTGAATACCCATTTAGTCTTAGCGTGAACTATATTTTACCCATATTGTTTTGTTTGAGGAATTGAAGATTAGAAACTTGGAAGCATTGATCAACACGTTTAAGGTTGTTTTAGACGGGTTTGTGTAAGCTTCTAAGTTATTGACTCATTAGATTGATATTTAGATTGTTAATGGATAGATCCAATGAGTTTGACTTAAGTTTGGACATCCATTTTACTAACGATCTAAACTTGAGGTTTAAAAGTTTAGAAGTAGATTTTTAGTCTAGTCTGAGGAGATTCGAGAATGTAAGGACTCTAGAAATGTAAAATAGCTTGAATGCTCATAATGAAGTGTTTTTCGAGATTGTTATGTCGTCTTGCTAAGTGAAGATAACTGAGAGATCTTAATCTATGTTTCAGGCCAAATTGAAATGGAGAAAGAGTATAATCTCGTGGGATCGAGTAATTGATAGTGAGTGATTTATTTTCAAGTATATTTTCGTTATAAATTTGTACAGTTCAAGAAAGATCAAGGTTAGTAAGAAAAGTGTTCTTTAGAGTTGAAAAGAGTTCTTTAGAGTTGAAAAGAGTTTTTTTGAGTTGAAAAGAATTTTCTTGAGAAGAAAGAAGGTAAAAAGAAGAAGTTAAAAGCTTTTTGTCATGGTTGAAGCCAAGTTTTAACTTGAGTTTTCATGTTATTTTCAGGGCAAGAGGAAATAGGGCAAATCTATAAGCCAAGAACATAGCCAAAAGTTGTGAGTGACTAAAATAAATTTAAAAATGAATTTCTAAGCTTGATTTAAGAATTTATGCTTTAAAGCATGCTTTGAGTTTAAGCATTTGAATGTGCTAGATTTATGAAATTTATTTACAAAGTATAAGTTCCAAGTTTAGAGAAGAGTCATGAGAAAGCATGATTGAGTTAAGTTTCCTAAGCATTCAAATTGAGAAATGTTTTCTTGAAGCATAAGATTTATGAGAATATGTTTGAATGCTATGTTTCTACAAATGTTTAGCAAAGAGATTAGTTTAAGGAAAGCTAGATTTGAGACTTCCTTATTGCAAGAGTTTTCATGTGATGTCTTAATCTGATAGCAACCCTACCGGGGAGATTGTCTTGTGCACAAAGGTCATGTGATGAGGGTATCCAGTAGATGCCTAGAGTTTCCATCGCATAGGCTAGGTAAGAGATGAGGGCCTCTACAGATGCCTAGATTTTCCATCTCATGATAGCTATAGCGAGATAGGGTACTACTGGTGCCTAGAGTTTCATCTTGCAAGTATTGTATCAAGGGATAAGATTTCCATGCCAAGAGTTTCATCCCGTAGATAGGAATAGTTCATGGTACAACAAGAAAGAAAGAAAAGAGGAAGTTAAAAGCTAAAAGTTGCAAAGAAAATGTGCTTTACTAAGTTTATGTATGTTTTGCTGAATGTTTTCATTATCATGCTTTGTTTTAAAAGTTATCACTTAAGGGCTTATAGCTCATCCTTTCAATTTTAATTTCCTTACAGGTAGAGATTGTGGTTCTGACACCTGTTAAAGCATCAGCCTACTATGCTAGAAGTTTATTAGATTTTGTACGACTCATTCTATGCATGCATGATGATTTTGTAATTAAGCTAAGAGAGGACTTATCTTAGTTGTCGTTGTCTGTAATAGACTAGTTTTATGTTATGATTTGAGTTTTTATATTAATGTTGTTCTAATTAGGATTCTAAACTTCATTTTGTCTATATAAGACTGTTCTAGAGTTTACTTCTCAATTAAATAGGTTTACTAAGATGAACCAGGGTTGAACACAAGGAGTTGATATCAAATCTTAGTTCTAGAGTTTACTTGTCAATTAGGTGGTATAAAAGAATAAACGAATGATGTATAAAAGAATAAGAACTAGAGATAAAACTACTTAAACATACCTAGAGAATCTATAAAGAGGGGTTGAGAAGGATGTGAGATGAAGGTGTGAACTAACTTGTATGTGAGAAGGAGATGAAGGAGTCTCTATGCATTATTATGCGATTAAGATATGCGAGAGTCTTGATGCGATATATACTACTTAGCTAGATCATGATTAAGGTGTGCTCCTCTTAGAGTCATTAAATGCCACACAAGTTCGCATGTCGGGATCCATGTGTCTAACCTTGACTAAGCAATATAAATCTAAAAGTGTTCACTTATACTACTTATAGAGCTTCTCGTTTAAGGACGAAAATCTCTTAGCGCCTAATGTCCACACTTATTTACCTTTTGGAACACAAATGAGGGATGTTATCTAGCTTGCAAGGAAGAGAAGTCTTCCTTGTGCACGTTAGCTACGTCATTGCTACTTATCCTCTCTGATAGTTGGTGACATTCACTGGCCAAGTGATGAGATTAGCTCAACTAACACGATAAGAGTTATAAGTTAAACTTCTTATCAAGGACTTATCACGAACACAAAATACAAATAACATGTTGTCAAATGGAAAGTTGAGAAATAATGGATTTAAAAGGTATAAACATGTAATATATATTAAAGAATGTAGGCCTTCGACCATTGTACAATATGAACAACATATATTACAACGAAATTAAAAAATGGCAAGAAAAAAGAATGAAAGTGAATACAAGTTAGTGGAAACGCGGGATGGATTCTTCACCGTTCAGACTTTAAGCTTTCACTTAAAACATGACCGAAGAAGAAGAAGAAAATTTTTTACAGACAGCAGAAAGGTTATTCTTTTCCACCACTCTCTAGGGTTTGGCCCATTCAGACCTCTAAAAATGGCTCATTCAAGGGTGTGTTCTTTAGTGAAGAAGGAGATTATTTATAGGCAGCTTTTAGGTAGGGAACCTTCTATCCTTCTGAGCATGTTAGCTCTATACACCAAAATTTGTCTGTGGTATGTCACATCATCTCCAACTACCATTCTTGTCATCTAACAAACCGCTTCTCTCGTTGTGATTAGGTCTTCTCACCTGTTCTTCTCGATTAAGACTCTGCGATTTGCTAACTTCTTCTTTTGTTCATAAACTTTCGTTTAGACACTAAAAACTATGTAAAACAGGCATAACGATTATGTAAAGTGTATTTCTGAATACTTATAAATTTACAACATAAGTTACGCATTTTGACCCTCTTCTTATGCGTTTTGGCCTCTTGGTATTTCTACACGTTATCATAAATCTGAGAATGATTTGCAAAGTTTTAAATGGTTGTTGTCAAGCTAGACTTTTCCTTTCCGCATATTGTGTCTAAGTTTATCTTATTAGTGATAGCTAAGAGTTATAGGTTAAGCAGGGTTGACAGGAATTGTTAGAAGAAGTTGGTCAGTCTCACCTCATATCTCAAGCCTAGTGAGGAGGTGCTCCAAGATGGGGTGTGACAACTTGGTATCAGAGCATTACGCTCTAAGGGAACTAGAAAGAGTGTAGTTCATAGTAGTTAACTCCAAGGGAAATATGTGAGTAGTAAGTAAAAGTTGAGTTAGTTCATGGATAACTAACTAAGAGTTATGTAAGACCCATTTCTAAAGTGAGGATAAGAATTAAAATAAGAGTTTTGAGATTTTTCATTTTAAAATAGAGCAAATGTTTTGAAATAAGACTTCGCATTAAGAAGTAAAATTTGGATAAGTATTAAGTAGTTGGCGTTTCAATAAATTCGTGGAAAGGATTAAGCGATAAAACATTTTATGGTCAAGTATAAGTTTGGAGATTTAGAAGTTAATTCGCAAGGAAATTTTGAAAAAAGAGGTTTACGGTAGGATCTATAAGTCTAAACGCTCCCAAAAGAAAGTCTTCGCATAAGTTAAGAAGTGAAGTTTTGACTAAGTGCTAGACAAGGCGTTTGGGTAGTCTTCGAGATAAGAATTAAGTGTTTTGCGGTGAAGAAGTGAGAAAGCCTTAAAGTTTAAGTTCACTATAAGAATTCTAAGCGAGTAAAAGTTGGTTAGTTCACGAGGAAGGTTTCTTGTATTAAAAATATAACCACGTGATAAGGTTATTCGAGAGAAGTGTTAAATGGTTAAAGTTATTTACAGTATGGGGCTAGGCAAAAATGTCAAATCTGATTTGACAGAGATTAACGTGTAAAGTTCTAAGCAGGAGCTGGCGAACTGAGAAAAGTTTAAGCATAACTAAGATAATTTAAGGGCTCTATAAATAGAGGACTTGGTCATTAAGTAAGCACAAGAGTTTTTTATTAAAAAAAAAGAGCTAAAAGTTGTTGTTTTGCTTTGGCGAGAAGAGGGAAAACCAAGTGTTAAGTACGACGGTTTGTTTCGCGATAAGGCTCCGCGAGAAGAGAAGGAAGAGGAGGTTTTTTGGTAAAGTGTGGGGAGTGATTTTCTTTCAAAGTTTTGTGAGTGTTTTTCATAATATTTTATGTCAAATGTTTCCTTATAAATCTCTACTGATCTGAGTTAGTGATTTCGATTCAAATTGATTTTTAAAAGAGATTTATATGAAAAAGTATTATGATGTTCAAAGCATGATTTGATCTTAATGTTTATGATATAGTTGGCAAACCAATATTTACTTCCTTTGAATAAGCTAGCTTTTATGTGCACATAAAGAATTAAAGGCCACCATGAGTGTACGAGACTATGTGGTAATGAAGTTGGCTTATGCATTGAAAGGAGCGTATAATGCTTAGCGGTCTGAGCAACAAGGACGAATCAGGATACTCTCGGATGCTGATGATTCAGTAGTCTAAATTTAAAGTTATGTAACCTAGTGTAGAGAGTGATTCGGGATCCTTGGCGAAATGAAATAATTGCGAAATGATTTGTTAAGCATAGAGAAAGGTTTATGCGAAATGAAATGATTTGTTGGTGTGTTTAAATGACTTGATATTATTTTTGCAAAAATGATTATAAAAAAGTATTGCGAAAATGATTTCATAAAAGCTCACTAAGTATTTTAGACTTACGTTTTCAAAATCTATCTTCCAAGATAGGGCATTTAGGCCAAGTAGAGAATAAGTATGAAGGATTTACGGTGAGATGACTCCAGGCGTTTTGGAAATAGTTAAGCATTAGTTATTTGGTCAAAGTGTTGTAATTATGTATCAAATGCCTGTTATTAATAAAGTATACGTTTTAGTATGTATTTATTATACGTGGCGTTTATGTTGACCACCGTTGGATTTTGAGTTTTGTTGATAGTTTAAAAGGAGTTGAGAATAAGGTTAGCAATAAGACCAATAGCAAAGTTTAAGCTAAATTGCATCCTTTCTACTCTACTTCATGTGTTTTGGTTGTCTTGAGGATTGGGGTGTGACAGGTTAAGTTAAGGTAGAATAAGAAGAGTAGAGTTCAGAGTCTTAGGTAAAGTTTAAGGCTAGGGGAGTCTAGGAAATAAGGCAAGAGTAAGAGAGTAAGTTAGGATAAAGTTGGATTCTCATAATCAAAACATCATGCATTGAGTTAGAGGCATCTATAAGATGTCTAATAGTTTGATATGTTATAGGAGTTATGCCTCCATGTACTAGCAAACACCGTAGGCAAAAGCGAGCAGAACACAAGATCCTACCCAAGGGAATTTTGAGGGACAGACCATTATCCCTAGGGCTCAAGCTAAGCTAGAATGAGATCAGTTTGTTAGATTTGCTTGTCAGTTATATCAATTAGTGGGTTCAGTGCCCAGTGGCCCAGAGAAGAAGTTTGGCATAAAGCGGCTTAAGGCTCTAGGTGCCCCAATTTTTTAGGGTTCTACAGATCCAACGGATGCCGACGCATGGTTGAGCATGCTAGAGAAATATTTTGATTTGATGGACTATCCTAAAGAAAGGAATGTCAAGTTAGCCACTTTTCTATATAAAAGAAAGTAGAGGGGTAGTAAAAGTCCATTCTAGTCAGATGCGGTGATACTAAGTCATTTGATTTGCAAACTTTCTGAAGCATGTTCGAGGACAAGTACTACCCAAGTGAAGCAAAATGAGATGAGTTTCTGAAATTAGAGCAAGGGTCACGATCAGTAGTCGAGTTTGAGAGGAAATATATCGAGCTCTCCCAGTATGCTAAAGTGATAGTAGCATCTGAGAGTGATAGATACAAAAAGTTTGAGAGGGATTTGCAGCAAGAGATCCGTACCTCAGTCACAGCTATAGTCAAATGGACCAACTTCTCCCAGTTGGTAGCAACAACTTTGCGAGTAAAGTAAAGCATAGAAATACCGAAGCTAGTGGTAAACCCTAAACTTTTACTAATAGTGGTCGAGATCAGAAGACGTACTGATGAGGCAATACTTGACCCATAGTTATTTGTCTATTTTGTGTTCCACCACATCCTTATACTCATTATTATGGTATTTTTATGCAGATTAACCATTACGAAGCTAAAGCAACAAAAATGAAAAAAATGGAGTTCAAATGAAGAAAAATGGTCAATTTGAAGATCAGAGGCAAATTGGTAAATTATGAAAAAGATTTGAAAAATCCTCGCTCGCAGTCCACTTGAAGGTTACATATCGAATCCCCACCGCGCAATAGTTTTCAGTATTTTCAACTTCAAGATCACCGGTTTGAATCACAAAGGACATAAATATTTTCTTAATCAATTTTGTGGATGGCATATTCGTAAATTTCTTGAACTTACCTTGCCACTCGTGAGCTTCAGAACCATGCGTGCCACGTCTAGATCACAAGTTTGAGGTTTGTCCGTCGCAAATTTAATTCAAAATTAATTCAAACTCAAACGCACATCTCTTCTGCCCATCCACTAATGCCATGTGTCGCCTTCCTACTGTGCGCGCATCCTCAACATCCTGACTTCAATTCTCCCGGTTGCAAAATCTTTTTTTTTTATTCTGAGTGGTAAAGTTGTAAATATATAGCAACTTTCCAAAAATCATCAAATTTTCGAAATCTGTGCACTAAAATCGTGATCTGAGGCAACAGAACTTCATCTTCTTCAGTCGATTGAAGCTTAGTGACTTGCAGTTGAGATTTGAATTCGGTTGCATCACTATTTAGAGTTTATAGATAGCTTACTTTCCATGTAAATTTCATTCATTCATTCTTTCAAAGTTCTCTCTCAAATAAATCCTCTCCATTTTCTCTCAAATTTCCTCTCGAATCTCTACCTGTTTCTGATCAATACTTGTTGCAAATTCGTCATCCATGGAGAGGTAAGTCTCGTTTGAGATGAAGGGTTAGTGAGTTATGCATCTTTTTGAGAAATTTACACTTGTCAAAATTAGCATGTTGTTCTTTAATCTTCTTCAAGAAAGCATGATTTTAGTTTGCAAAATTAATATTGAATTATTGAATGAATATGCATGCAAAATGTGCAAGCCATTGAATCTTTATTAGAAAATTAAAGTGGGTCCTCGATGTTCTTAAGGTTTCTTGAAATTATTTGAAGCATGCTAATCTTAGAGTTTGAATGTAAATCTTGTTTGTTAGAGTGTCTTGTTTTTCCATGAGGAATTGTGTTTAATTCATCTTCTGTATATGACCATGAAAAATAAAATTGAGTTCAATTTCCTATTAATTCTTAGTATGCAAGGTGCTAATCTCTTGATGGAAACAAAAGTTCATTTTTAGCATATAATTCCTTTGGTTCAATTGTCTATTTTGCCATTGTGAAACTCTTTACAAATTACTTTGCATCTATTTTGTTAGAATAATTTAGGGTTCAATTAGATAGCAAGTCTTGATGGATTTTCTTGATTCTTCTTTCAATTTAGGCTGTGTTTCAATTCACTCATGTTTTTGGATCTTGGTCAAACCACCCTAAGAGAATCAAGCAAATTGATAACATTCTTGTTTTTTCTTCTTTCAATGATTAAAGATGCAAATAAATCTTCTATGCCCCTAGCCTCTCTTCTAATCTTGAGTTAATTCTTGCATTTTTAGTTTTGAAGTAAAAAAGTTGAATGAAATTTTCATTCTCTAGTTCCTTTGCTCTTGCTACCAAGCTCTCTATCTCTTTCTCTCTGTCTCTTTCTTTACACTCTTCTGCACTCCTTTTAATGCTTCATTTTTTCATCTAACTTCTTGGTTGAGATTTTTTTAGTTTTCAATTAGAATTCCTATTCCTTCGAAATTTATTGGGTACGACCCTTTACTTTCACTTTCTACTGTAAAAAGTAAAGGACTCTATAAATTCTTTTTTATTGGGGCTAACAATAAGAACTTCCTTTACTTGAACTCTCTCTTTGAATTTGCAACTTTATAATTAATTTTGTCTCTTTTGATTTGATTTTGTTGAATACATAGTACACTAAGACGACCTTACCGATTTGCATCCCACTTTGACACACTTTAGCCTTTGTCAAGGACACACTTGGTGTATCAACTAACCAAGATTTTAAGAGCCATTCTAGTGGTTCGTCTTCGAGGCAGTTTAGTTCAAGGAGTACCTCTCAGAGGCAAAGTCAAAGAACTTCTAGTCAGCTGGTCAGGTAGATGGCAAGGTCCTAAGCGAGGCAAGAGCTTACAGCTAGTGTAGGCAAAGGTCCAGTGTGTTAAGATTGTGGTAGATTTCATTGGGGTCCGTGTCTTGTTAGGGTTAATGTGTGCTATCACTGTAAGCAGGCAGACCATTTTAAGAGAGACTACCCGCAGTTAAGGGCAAAGTTGTAGAGTGACCAGAGGGTCGAGTCCTAATCAATAAAGCATCTGAAAGCTTCAAAGGCTGAAGGAGAGGGGACTAGTGGGTTTAAGTAGGAGGGAGTTGTGGGAAGGCCTCGCCAGCAGGGCAAGGTGTACACTATGACTCAGCAGAAGGCAAAGGACATGTCAAATGTTATTACTGATACAGTTCTTATATGTAATGTTCCCATTTTTGTTTTATCAAACCCAAGTGCTACGCATTCATTTTTGTCTAACATGTTTATGAGTAGGTTGTGTAAGAAGTTAGAGCCATTGACAGAAGAGTTGATTATTTATAATCTAGTTAGTGATGCAATGCAAGTTATTGAAGCTTTGCGAGGTTGTGAGGTGCTGGTGGAAAGTGTTAGCTTGTCCGTAAACCTTTTACCACTTGAGTTGCAAGAGTTAGATGTGATACTTGGAATGGACTTCCTATATGCACATTTTGCCTCCATGGATTGCCATAAGGAGGTGGTATTCAGGACTTTATTGTCCTACTTAAAAGGCTATAATAACTTGTATTTCTATCCTAAAACGTGGAGACCTTCCTTTACATTCTTCACATTTCTTTAACACAAGTTAGTTCACCTTCCACAATCATGCTATTCTATGCCACCTTCTACCGAACCTCTAGTGTAAATAGTAGAATTAATACATACATACTTTATACTGTATAGATATTTTATACCACCTGAATGAAGAGTAGACATTGTTGCTAAGCTTGATAGAAATTCCCTGTGTTCGACCATGGCTTACCTACGAAACCTCTCTCTTCGCTTACATTTGGAGCGAGAGGAAAGCTTATACTCAACGCAGATTTAGTAGTTACGCAAGGAAAGGATCATGTACCTTTTATTGCATGGTCCAAACCTAGAGACATAGTGAGTGTATCACATGTGATGACCATGCTCGCCGCGTAGGGTAGTTAGATAGATAGAACCTCAATGACATACCATCGAATGCATTGATTCTGGAAAGAGAGGTTTGCGATGGAGTTATTAAAATGTCGGAGAATTTCTTTTCAAAACTAGATATAATGTTTTGCTTTGATTTTAGGAAAACACTTAATTTGTGTTGTATCACGTGTTTAACTAAAGAATGCACGAAAAAGTCTATGGTACCAGAGAAATCTGTGATGCATGGACTTGGCCTAGGGATTGAGTACATTTCGATAATGAAAAGAGGAATCTTGGTAGATGCAATTAAAACATGATATAGAAGATCCCTCAAATGCCTAGAGCCAAAACTTTTCAATCCTCTTCTATAGAGGATTTCCCTTAACGAGATGAATTAAAAGGTCCATGCAATAAACGCAATGAAACAACTGGCTTTCATTGGCTATGCAAAGAAGAGACCAAGAGATCATTTGCAACATTGTGATGAGCGATTGTCTAGCAAAAACTCATTGCGATGAGCGATCGTATAGGAAAGAGTCATGTTGCTTCAGATTAATCATTTTTGACGATCTTCACGTAATTCTTTCTTTCTCTCTTTTACATTATTCTTAGTTTCTCTCCCTAATCTAAATGGCCGATAAGAAACTCCTCTCCAACACCATTAAAAGGTATTTGACCTCAAAGACAAATACATCTCAAGAGAAAATCGAGCTAGTACACTCCAATGGTCCTATGTTGGAGCAAGCACAAACTAGTCACAACCTCACAGCTGAAGCTTCTGAGAGAGTTTGTAAGGGTATGAGTGATAGTATGAGTGACCTGAACCATGCTTCAACGCGAGGAGTTGAAAATGCAGGGCATGATTGTCTTTTAATGTAGCCACTGAAGATTAATGAAATAGAGATAAAGGTGGATGATGCAGATTTGGGCACATTCTTGGCATTGGTTGAAGAAAGAAGTAGGCAAGGGTAGAGAAAGAGTTAGTAGAAAAAAGAGAAAGAGAACACAAAAAAAGACTAGAGAATGAAAGAAAGGAAAAAGAAAGGAAAGAAAGAAGAGAAAAAGAACGAAAAGAAAAAGAAGAAAATGAAGGGTTGTGAAGAAGGCTGAAGAGGAGTGTGGCTTGATTCGTGGCTGCAAGGTGGTCTTATCCTTGAGCGGGTTGGAGAGAGTGTTATTTATGATGCAACGAGCGATGAGAGGCTAGACTTTCTGAGTTTATTGGTCCGGATGGGGAGTGGTAGTTTTCACGGGCGTCTATGAAGTTGATTGATTTATAGGATAGGTTTTAGGTTGTTTGTTCGTGTCTAAGTGTTAGGGATAGATGGGTTTGGGTTCCAAGTCGTCAAGGTGGTTTCTCGATCGCGAGTTTGAGTGGGATACTATTCATCCTCGTAGTGTTCGAATTGGTTTATTGTAGGGTGGGCGGAATGTTCCCAAGCATTCCTTTTGTGCTTGGTTGGCCATCAAAGATAAGTTGGGTACTAGAGATAGGTTGTGTAGGTGGGATAGTTCGGTTTCAATGTCGTGCAATCTTTTTAAGGGGGTTTCGAGTCTCATGATCATTTGTTTTTTTTCTGTCCTTGTGGGTGTGATATTTAGTCTCGGGTCCTTCAAGTGATGCCTTCCTCTCACAAGATTGGGTGTTGGGGGGTTGAGTTGTCTTGGATTTGTTGTCAGGTTATTATGAAGGGTGTAAGGAGGAAGCTGTGGAGTGTTCTCTGGTGTGCTACGATCTACTTTATCTGGAAGAAGCATAACCATCGCCTCCATGGTGGCGAGGCTCGTGAGCCTATTATCCTGTTTCAACTTAATCAATCATTCATTCTTCATGTATAAGAAAAGATAGGGTCGGTCATTCTCAATTCCATATGTCACATGTTAATATAAGAGATGAAGGACCATTTAGGGTATTGATTGTCAATGTTTTCTTGGTTAAAGCGAACAATGGGGTACATTCAGCTTCCTTGAACCCAACACTTCGAAGACATCATGATTTAATTAATATCATATTTTTATTTTATTTTCATTTGTTTTAATTTGACAAGTTAGGGTAACTACCATTAATAACTTAGTATTAAAGATGGTGGTTGGAAATTAGTTGTTGGAAGATAGAAAGCTTAGTTAATATTTTATTTTGACTTTTTGGTATTTTCATTTATTAGGATAGAATCTTTACAAGGCTATATAATGCCTTTATCCTTCCACTTTCAAGTACAAGGCTTTTAATGAATGCAATTTGATTATGGAGTGATTCAATTTAGAATAAGATTTCAAAATCTTGCTTCTAGATCTTTGATCTAAGAGGTAATCTAATCCTAATTTTCTCTTGGTTGATCTAAATTAGTATAAGGAGGTGTTAATTTCTTATTTCAAAGGTTCTTACTACGTTAATAGCTTTGATCTTTGGATTGAGGATTAGGATTGCCTTATCATAAGACCAAGGAATCCAAGGACCCTCTTCCATTTGCGGTGATCCGTGTTCGAAATAAAAGGGTTAAATTTTGGAATTTAAGTACTTTGTTTAATCTCATAGGCTAGGCATTTTGAAGAAGGAAAAGTATTATGAAGCTATGCGATAAGAGTAAGCGTTTTGAAAAATGATGCGATCAAAACAACCTAGGTGATCTGGAACTCATCGCGGGCTGAAAATATATGATGAAAGATAGGAATTTTCTTATTAGTGTTTAATTAGTAAGTTACATGTCAAGTTTAAGTTTAAGCGTGTTCATGAGAAAGATTTATCTTACATGTGTAGCACTCGTAGAAGGAGCTGGCAAGCTGACATGAGAATAGAAGTGAATAATCCATTTTGGAAATTAGTATAAATAGAAAAGTAAAATCAAAAGGATAATGAAGATAAATTTCTTTAAGTGTTGCTCTGCTAGGAAGAAAAGTTGCTAGGCGAGAAGAAGAAGTGGAACTAGGCATTCTGAAGGAAGGGAAATTAAGTTTTCGTGAGTGAATTTCAAAGTGTTTGCATATTTTAAAAGTCTTCTTTTTAATTTTACAATGATTTGTAATGATATTTCAATTTGAAGTTTTATAAAATATTTCAAATAAAACCTTATGTTGTGTTTAAAAGTGGAGTTCTATGTTTGTTTATACATTAATGGTATTCAAACCTTTAGTCTTGTTCTTGATTTAAGCTAATTGTTGGGTGTACATAAAGAGTAAAGGCAACCATGTAGAGAAGGCTTGTATGGTGAAATGAGGTGGGACAATGCATAAAAGATTTGTATTGCGCTTCATCCTGAGCAACGAGGAAGAAGCTAGGATATTCTCGGATGTTGTTCACAGTAGTCTAAATGCAAAGATGATAAGTCTTAGCGTAAGGAATGGTTTCATATTTCTCGACAAAAGGACATTGAGACTAATGAATGTTTATGCAATATGATGTATTTGTGACATAAGGTAATGAGCCTATTTGAACTAAAATGTTTTATGCTATGAAAGTATTTCCAAAAGGTTTTCTTTAAAATCTCACTAAGTGTTTTGACATACATGTTAAGCTTTCACTCCTCGGGTGTGAGGAATTAAGGCCAGGCGATCAAGCGTTAAGGCTAAGTTGAGAAAAGATGAAGTGTTTGCTAGGTGAGGAAGCTTGGCAAGGGGTTTAATTTATGTGTAAGTTGTTTAGAGTTATTTTGAAAGTCTTTGTTTGTAAAATATGTGTAGAACTCATGGTTTAAGTTAATAAAAGTTTAAGTATATATTTTTTTTCCATTGTGTTATGTTTTCTTTATCGCTTAGTAAGCTAAAAAGAACTTAAGAAAAAGCTAGGCGATAAAACCAAGTATCAAGACCTAAGGACCTTAGCTGAGTGTTCTGCCGTTTCACCTTAAAGATGCTAGGACTGATCAAAGTCATATCGCGTACCGTAAAGCAAGCTTTAAGTTGTGTGTGGAGCGGGATATGACACCACCTACTACCCAAAATACTCCAACCACCCAAACCACCATAATCATCATCCCGCCATCACCTAATCAAACGCCCAAAAAGACCACCTCCTCCAAACAAAAAACACCATTATCTTCCTCGAAAATTCAAAACCAAACTCCTCAGAAATCCAAATCCAAAACAACAAGCCCTCCCTGCCAAATCCAAACCACTACTTCCTCCTGACGGCAAGAAGAAAATCCTTAAATCCTTACCGCAGCTTTGCTTGACCAAACCAACCAAACACCTAACATAAATGATCCCTCAGTTGACCAAGGGGATGAGCCATTCCAAGACTATTTTGAAGATTTCCTATGCAATCCACTGGCCTTGCTTGATGATATTTTTAAGGATCCAGTTGATGCAACCTTAGCCCCTGTTGGGTCGCCTAGCAAGGAAGTCTTGCAAAAGGCTGTTGATGACCCACTCCTCAAGGGGAAAGCAATTGCCTCTGAGGAAGCAAGCAAGACATGTCAACTGTGGCAGCCTAAACAAACACCTAAGCAAACCAGCACCTAGAGTACCAAGAAAAAAGACAAGGCGAAGGACAATGATGACGACAATGAATACTTCAAATTCACATAGGACAACTTTGGAAAATCAATGTGAGATGGATTTGAAGATATGTTCCAATGTCAAACCAGTTTGCAAGAAAATCAATTGAGAAGTTTGAAGCAACTTTAAGACATAGAACTTAAGCTGGATAATTCAGATCTTCGTCATCAGGCTCGCTTTGACAAAATAGCTCAAAGATTGCCATCGTCAAAATGCAAAATGAAGCAACTCAGACCTATATTCAAGCGTTAAACACTTTAATCAAGCAAGCATCAATACAGACTGATTGTCACGTCCCACTCCAAATGTCACTCCACACGACCAAATTAGGACGTGTAGCCTAGACACCCATTGTGTATCTCTCTATTAGATGACTCGTTGAACGGCTAGTAAGTGAAACAACTCTTTCTTTGCAAAGCTCTTCCATTAATCCTTAAAGACCTTCAAAACTTTCTGCAACGAAAAATAATTCTTTAAACCTAGCTTCACCACCTATCTCTTAACGCTTAACTTAAACAACTTATAGGCGATCAGCACAAAGATAAACACAACGGAAAATTACAACCTTCTGAACTGTACTCTATCACCTAATACTTTTACATAGCACAATTGAACTTTAACTCTTAGGCAACAAATTCAAAGAAATAACAGTAAAGCAGCGAAATAACTTAACTTCTTATCTTTATTAACTTAACACTTACAGAGTTAATAAATTACAAATTACAACCCTTAAACCTTACTTTGCATAAAATAAAACCAAGTATGATCTTCTCACCTCCTTCTTCTTCCCCCAAGATGATGCTCTTTGCGCCAAGATATTTAGGAGTATTAGAACTTCGTCCTTAACCCTTTCTCCTCGAGTATTCATTAACCTAACTCAAGGACAGACTTCAAGGCCTCCTTTTCTTTCTTTGCCGCTAAATGCTGCTCTTTATGGTGGCAACGTAGAGGTGTAAAGGTGCAACTTTGTCCTTCACCTCGGTCGCCCAACCACCTCTCTTAGCTGACCGCGTTTAGACCTATCTTTTCCCAGACCCAGCTCTTTGGCTCTCTGGCTCCCTGGGTTAGGCCATACCAACTTGGGTATTGCACTCGCCTTCCTTCTGAGTTGGACCATCGGGGCTAAGGATCAAAGTAAGACTACATAATAACTTTGTCTTCCCTCATTAACCAGTCTACAACGCTTGAGATCCATCCTTCACTTGGCTTCAATGCCTAACAACCTGGGGAGGGGAAAATTTAAAACCTAAGTCAAACAGACTTAGTGAGTGATGAGTTTGAGAAAACCTTTTGGAGAAAACACACAGAATCAACAAGATCAAACTGCAACACATAAATCACATCACAATCAAGCCACAAACAATTTAAACAGTAGTACAACAAGCGCCATAAGCACTGTGCGCTTAAATCATCTGCAAAACATGCTTATCGCTGAGACTTTGGAATTCTCCCCCGTCTAGAGCTGGGATTCACACTCAACCAACATCACGTAAGTACCTGAGATTTCCACCAGTGCTTCGTCACATTCAATCTTTCTCAGATCTGGGATTCACATTCAACCACCATCCCATCACCATCTCCTAGACTTGGGATTCACATTCAACCAGCGTCACATGAGTACATGGGATTTTCATTAGTATCCAACATTAAGAACACATCACAACTTGCTTCAACCTGGGATTCTCTCATCGTCTAGGCCTGAGATTCACATTCAACCAGCGTCAAGAGAGTTACCTAGGATTTCCACCAGCGTCTTCCGATAGATATCATCTTCTCACGTTATACAATCATAACTAATAGAAAGGTTAGCTTCTAGCTTACTTTCCTTACATAACATCACAAAAGTAACAATATCATGCAATAAGCATCATCAACATAATACATTCAAACAATCATCAATAAAATACATCTTTCACACATCAGATTTATAAACACAACATGAAATATTTATGAAAATTATTTATAAAACATTTCTTGCATTGGTGAAAGATTTATAAATTCTCTGCTTATGAAAGCTACTCCAAACAAACATTTGTTCATAACTCATAATCAAGCATAGAAAATATTTAACCATAGATAACAACTTAGAAATCATATTGAAATCTTGTCTTATCACTCGAAAATACTTAGCCTCAACTCCTTCTACCACACCCCACCTCGCACGTGTCCTTTCAAGCCATGCAAGACGTGGTATGACTTTGAGCATTTTTTATGCGTTAAACGCCAAGAACACTCAGCTTGAGGTCCTTAAGCTTTGCTTAATCGTCTAGCTTCTTAAACTTAACTTATAACTCATATACAAACTTAAACGATATAAATATTTAACATAAAAGAAGTAATAGAACTAAACTCTATTAACTTTAAACATGTGTTCTACAAAACTATACACCTAACAGTCTCTTCTCACCTAGCAAGCTTCTCTCCCTTTCCTTATTTTGGCCTTAACACCTGATGACATAGGGGAGTAAAACTTCAAAACATAAGTCAAATGACTCTATGAGGTTTTAAGAAAATCTTTAGTGAAATACCTTTTGATAAAATCTTTAACAAAGCATGTGTACATATCTTATGGCATAAATACACATTGCACATAAACACACGTTAGTCTTAAGCATATTCCTTTTGCCAAGAACCTGAATCATTCTCTATGCTAAGACTAATCATCTTGTGTTTAAAGGAAGGTGGTGTCCTTTTCACCAACAGCATCCGAGATATTCTGATTCGTTCCTTGTTGCTAAGGATGCCTAACACAATACACATCTTTTATTCATTGGTTGGCTTCATTCCACCATGTAATCCTTTTCTATATGGCTGCCTTTATGCACATAACAGTTAGCTCAATGATATGAAGAAGACTAATGGTTTGAACACCATTTAACAATCATTTGAAGCATGTAGAACATTGTTTTAACAAAGCATGGACATTTCATATAAAATTTCTTTGAAACACTTATATAGAAATTATTTCTTCAAGTCAGTAAAGACTTTTAAAGAAATTCTTTAACATATAAACATTTTGAAGAAAAACACTCACAAACTTAGAAATTTAGTTGCCTTAAACTCGACTTGCTTTTGATCTTTTTCTTCTTGCATAGTCCTTCCACAACAAATCAAACACTTAGTTTTCTTTTTAGATTTTTCAGAGTAACCCCTTGAATATTTTGACCTCAACTTCTATTTATAATAGTCCTAAAAAGGATTAGCCACCTTTAAACTCTTGTCCTTTTGCCAGCTCCTACTCTTAGTAGTACACATGTGAATTTCATATTTAACTTAATCATGCTTAGCTTAACTTTCTACACGCTATTAAGTAAATTTATGAAGTTTTCCATAAATTTTCTCTCCTTCTCGCCAAGTCCTTCAACTACGAAGACCTTTGATCACCTAGTCGTACCAAAATGCCAAACACCTTCTCGCATAACTCTTTCTTGTCTACTACTCAAATACTAACATTTATCGCCTAGTCCAATCAAAACACTTCATTAAATTTTGCCTTTCTTAAGTAAGGGTCTCACACCTTCCTTCTCTGCTTTTGGATTCCTCTTCTCACCTAGCGGTTCCCTCAACTGGCCATTCAACATTCAAAACTTCCCCTTGTCATCTTTGTCTGAGAATTCTAACACTTTCGAACAACAATCCATTTGGCCTTTGGTCCTATTTATAGTGACCTCTCACATCCAAGGGCCACTTCCACGCTTCACATGTGTCTCCTTACCAATTCGTTGCACCATGCAACCAACCCAAACTAATCACGTAGGCTAAACGTCAACGACGATTGGACATTCCCATGAGACACACACCTTATCTCCTTGGGAAGCTAAACTCTTAAATCGCCTGACTTTCTTATCTTCTCGGGAAGTAACAGACATTTACTTTCCCTCAACAAGTTGTCAAGTCATCTCAACATGACACTTACTTCCTCGCCTCACTCTCTTGAGCATAGGTAGTTCTCGCTTTACTACACTAAACACCTAACTCTTGGCATCCAATGCAAGCTTCTTCCTCGTCAGCTATTTTTATTGCATCGCTTACCTTCATGCAATAGAATCTTTGAGTTAAGCATTTCTCTTCGTGTCGCCTTTCTCTTTTCACATTCTTTCTTGTGGTATGCCTCCTATACTTATACTTATCCAAAAAAAGCAAGCTTCCTTTCAACAGAACTCCCTTTCTTTGGTCAGGGCCTCACATTGATAGGCAGTGTAAGGCATTACAGGGTTATATCCACGCAACAACTGTTAGCCTCATGCCCGCGCCTCACCATTAGTTAGAACTTGAGAAACCCCTTAAAAAGTTTGACCCAGGACCAAGTGCTGCGGTAAAACCTTCTCAACCACGTCAAGGATAAATTTGGGAGGGTGTATTTCTTTTCTTTTTTCTTCTTTTGTAATTTTAATTTTTGTACTTATGTAATTTCTATTTCCTTGTAATTTATATCATTTGCAATACAAGTTCAAGTTTTGATGCATTTATTCTGCGTTATACTTTCCTTGTATCAAGACTTAGCTTCCTGCGTTTAAGTACTTTAATTTTTCTTAACCCACAAGTGATATGAAACTCCTGAGCACTGGATCTAAGAACCATATTTAACAACAAAACTCAAAGAACACAACCCAACAGCCCCAAAACCAATTTTATTTCAATCCCTAAGATAGGCTAGATATAGATTGCTTAGATGATCTAACAAACTAAGGATTGAACAAAGTTTTGAAACTCCCATCAACCCTCGATCTTTAAAGACTCCACAAGCAAGACAAACCAATTCTCACTTGAATGCTCCAAATATTCATGCATTCTAATCACAAGAACACACAAGAACAAAATTCTACATTTTAGAATTTTTAGATTTCATTCATCTAAATTCTTCTTTTAAATGTGGAAATTACAATCCTATTTATACTAATTAAAATATTAAATGAAAGGTCACAACATTTAATTTCATGCCCTTTCAAATACTATAATAAATGAAACCACATAACATTAAATAAATACATAATTTCTTAATAAACATTTAGTTTTATGACTTTTGAGTTGTCCAAATAACTCTTCAACTTCCAAGCACTGCATCTCTTCAACTTCTTTATTTGATTCAATTCTGATTTCTTGGTTCGTGTCATAAGTTCTTGATAAGAAGTTTTGCTTATAAAGCTTATCGTGTTAGTTGAGCTATAATATCATTGCTTGGCCAGTGTATATCGCCAACTACATGAGAGAGTACGTACAAGGATGTGGCTAACGCGCGTAGTGAGAAGTTTGGAGACAAACTCCACCTTGGCGCGAGTTAACTTCAATCACTTGTGTCCTGAAAGGAGAACAATTGTGGGTACTTGGTGCCGAGAGGTTGTCACCCTTAAAAGAGAAGTACTATAAGTCTTGTAAGTAAACACTTCTATATAGATATTGCTCAAACAAGCTTTATCATTTACATACCAAGAGGCGAGCAAGTGTGGTGTTTAAGGCAATGAGAGGGCTCGCCTTAAGCATTAGCTAGTTGACTGATCTCTATCGCATCAAAGCTGTCACATAGCTTTAATTTAATCGCCTAATAAAAGGGAGATACTCCTTCACCCTTTCTTAATACAAGTTAGTTCACATTTTCATCTATCCACCATTCTTATCACCTTTTACAGATTCTATAATGTAGATAGTAGGTTTAGCTTAGACACACACTTTACTTTATACTGTATAGATAGATACTTTACACTGCCTAGATGAAGAGTGAGCCTTATAACTAAAAGTTGATATCAATTCCCTGTGTTCGACCCTGGATTACCCAGGATAAACCTATTGTTTGACTTACCTTTGGGCAAGCAATAGGAAAACTTGTACTCAATGAGGATTTAGTAGTTACGTGCACTACAACAAAAGTCACTTTTTTATAACAGGTAAGCATAACATTTTATCAAAATAGTTATAAAAAGAATAGGAAAAGGGCGAAAGGATGAAAAAAAGGAAGCGGGAGTGAAATTTTTGGTCTGACACTCTTCTCATTTATTGAATAACACTTAGTCATCCATTAAAATCCCTCTCTCTCACACATCAAAACCCTTTTCCTCTCTTGCGATTAAATATATCAGACCCTTCTTCTTCTTTAACTTCATCACTCTCCCTTCCATTCCCAAACCCTTCTTTTTTTTTTTTCCTTTTTCCATGGTTGATTCCCTTTTCTCTACCTTTTTCGACGACATTCTTCTCAATATCTTCTTCAATGCAACTCGGCTTGATTAGCTTGTGTTTCCACCAAATTCTCCTCTATAATTTCCAACATCTACTGGAAAATGAAGTGTTTCGACGTCATTCCTTCTCTCATTGTCAATCTTCTCAACGGCAACTTTGTTCTCGCCGGTGTATGGACCTTCCTTCACAAACTCGCTATCTGTTGTCGTGCCACAACAATTTTTCTCTTATCAGAGGCGATGAAGACTTGTTCGCACTGAGAGGGAATTCTATATTCATAATCGAATTTTTCGTTCCTAATTTGTTTAGGTTTAGGTTTTTTGGCTATCGTCGGTCGATTCCTTCTCCATTTCGGCGAGGTTATCTTCCTCATTTCCAGTGACGTTGGTTAGTACTTCCTCAATTTCCCTCTCTTCTCATCATGTTTGAAAAAGATTGAGATTGTGGATGTGGCAAATGGTTGGGGAAAATTTTTATTGGGTTAGATTTGGATTAGTATTTTGTAGTTTTTCTTTGGGGTTATGGTGCAATGTGCGCGAAGAGATTAGATCTCTTGTGGTTTACTTTATCGTTTGACTTCACTATTTAAGGGTTTCGTGTAATGTCGGGATTTTTCCCAATCAGTGTATCAAGAATCGAGATTGATGTTTAAGCAAATGAGTCCATTTCTATGGTTCGATTGATGAAATGTGCTTTTGAGTTTATGCGACATTTATTCTAAATTAGAACCAGGAGCATCATTATCACGATTATAATTACTGCTTGTTGATTTCCGTTGTTTCTTGGCTACACCCATGAAAGGTTTCTTGATTGAAGTACTTAGTTTGTTCTGTATGCAGATTAAGACTATCAAAGTCAGCAATGTCTCCCTCGGAGCGTATGAACGAGATATCAATGAGTTTTTTTCCTTTTCTGATGACATTGAATATCTTGAAATGCAGAGGTATGTGTTGATTTTAATTTCAGTGTATGATACATATTCTCTTCGTTAAATTTTAGGCAAGCACTAGGTATTTGTTCTCTTGCAGTGAAACTGAACGGTCTCAAACTACTTGTATAACATTTAAGGACGCACAAGGGGTAGAGACTGACATTCTTTTGTCTGTAAGTTTGTTTTGTAGACAATGTCTTTACTTTGTAGTAATTATAAGTTTTATACCCATTGGCATTTAAGGTTTAATTCTCAAAGATTCCATTATTAGAGAAGCTTTGTGTCAAAGTTGAAATATGATTTGCAATCTGGTTGTTCAATATTAGAAATGATGGTGTTCTTGGCTATTATTAGTGGTCAAAAAACATAACAAAGCCTTGTCCTTAAGGGAGAAGCTGATGCTTTAACTTCGTTATTAGGAAGAGATCATTAAGGGCCATAATATCTTTTCTTCAATTTTCTTTAGTTTTACCTTGCATCGTTTCCACCTTCATAAAACTGCAGTAATTTCAACCAATCAATGAATTATCAAAATCATTATGCACTACAATAAAAGTCCCTTTTAATAACTTTTCAAGATAACATCATATTAATGGAAATATTTGCAAATGTGTCAATAGCATCAGTAAGTTGTTTGTAACTACAATAAAAGTCCCTTTAACCTCGTTTGTTGTCAACGTCGTTCACCCAAGACTATTGTTTGTAACTCCTCCATTCGCCCAAGTTCACAATCTTCAATGAGCATCGGTAAGATTTTTTTTTTTTTTTGGTTAAATATGGATCATTTTGGTGCGCTTTTTTGTTTTTTGTTGTTGTGTTGTGTGAAATTTCAATAAATGAATTGAATTTCTATTTTGATTATGTTGTGCATATTGGTATTTCTTGGTTGACTCTTTTCACTAAGGATACCAGATCTTGTTCCGGAATGCAAGTTTCATTTGTTGGTCTTTCCATACAAACAAAATGTTCCTTCTAGATGAGTGCACATGAGGATTTTGTGGACTTTGATAAAGAAGGATTTTTTAATGGACTAGTAGCTGATAAATCGTTTGAGATACGAGAAAATGAAGAAGAATTTTATTCATTAGTGTTCCAATTTGGTTCTGAAGATGCTCTGTTGATTTTAATTGTTTTGAAAAAACTGGGATACCTATTCTTTAACTTGTATACTCCTGATTCCTGAATGCTCCCACTTTCTATCTTAAATTAAATTTTAGTTTGAAAGGACTTTCCATCTAATTAAGTTACTTGTGAATGATGCTCAAGTATTCTGTTATTTTGTTTAATGTGATATATCCATCAGTTTCTTTATTATAATTTGGCCTTGACTTTTACAATTGAGACACTTTTCTTTAAGCTCTTTGACTGTTTGTTGATTACATTACTCCCTTTTTTTTGTGTCAATAGCATAAGTTTCTTTATTCGTTAGATTGCTCCCTTCTAGACAGGTTAGTATGCTTGAAAATTTTGTAAAATTTCATTCCTTCTATAACTTCTCCATGCTCAATGTAATACGTGTTTCGTCCTTTAGCTAGAAAAGGCAAAGATGAAAGAAGCTGCTTTTATTGTCACGATTGCAAAACGAGAGCAGGAGATTGCAGAGTTGAAGGCAAGTTTTGCATTTCTTTCCTTTTAGACTTCATGATTTCAATGTTGTTATCACTCATCTCCTTGTTCAGTATGTCTTCATTTTAGCCAAGAGGGAATTCATCAGTGTGCATAATTCTATTCATCACAAGTCTTAAAAACGATATCTACAATATTTTTTAGATTGAAAATATTATTAAACTGCAAGTATGTCCAGTATGTGAAATGAGTGTGGGAGTTGACATGGTTGCGCATATATCCCTGTAGCATGGAAATATTTTCAAGATATCCTTCTATCTATCATGTTAAAATTAGATTCTTGTTAAAATTAAAATATTTTAATTGTAGTTAAAATATTTTCAAGATATCTATCATGTTAAAATTAAAATTGAATAAAGAGAAGCTAATCCAAACTCTCAATTCGCATCTGAACACCATCTATGAAAATTTGAAGTTGGATTTTAATATAAAGATTTTGGTTGTTAAACTGCATTTGAATTGATGAATACTCATGCTTCCAATAATGACTCCACTTTTAATCTTTTTAATTCTAGATGTTGGATCAAAACCGGCCATCTGTTTTCCCTCGAAAAGATGAGCTAGGATGATGTTCTTAAAATGGGCGACCAAGACTACAAGCAAGTCACTATTAGTATGCTTCAGCTTCAGCTTCATTTATCATTATTGTTGTACTGTTATTGTTGTTTTGTAAGTCTTGAATTGTAATTTTGTTTGAACAAGTATTTCTGTTTTGGTTTTTTTATTCGAAATCGTGTTTGGTTTTCAAGTGTTGGATTTCTTCCAAATGATGAAGAACTGGAAGATATCCAAAAGTTTGTAGTTGATGGATAATGGCATGAATTGATTCCAGTTTTAGGTTATAGAAGGAATCAGTTTCTTTATATGGTAAGTGGTTCTTCTCCTTGGTTTTTTTACTGTTTTTTTAATAAAATTATTGACATATGAGATTAGTTTAACATAGGCTGACATACATTTTCCTTTAGTCCCAATCCCTAGAATGGTGAATAAATGTTCTATTTTGTCGGTCTAGTTGATATTATTGGTGTCAAAAGATTTGAACTAGAAATAGAATATGTGGATTAGACTATGTTGAAATGAGCATTGGTTTTTTCTAATTGATGATACTGTTGTTTTTTCATCTCAAGAAATGGATTTGGTCTTAGGTTCTTGGAACACCCCCATACCTACAGTGGATACTGGTCTCTCAACACTAACATCATTTTCTCCGTTAAATCTCTAAGGATCCATTTGTTGAAGAGTTATATCATTTTCCCTTGTTGTATTCTTGTAACGCCCCACTTTCCTAGTAAGTTGAGGTCATTACTATTTAAATAAATATAGATTTTAAAAAAAAATATATGCAAGAAAAAAAAATTAAAATTTCAAGAAAAACTTTAAATAATAAAAATAAATAAACAATTAAAATAACTAATCAAAATACTAGTTTGGGCCCATAAAAAAAATAGAAAGAAAATACTTAAAATAATTGAACTGAAGTTCTGAAATAAACCTAAAAAATATAATTACGAAATTATTAACGCGGAAGAAAACTGAACTATTCCCTATGACGATCCACGGTCACTTCTTATCATTTGCCAGCTTGCCCTTGCCTCTACCCTTACCTGAAAATTAAACATTTAAAAGAGTGAGTATAAATTTATACTCAGTAAGAGACCCATATTAGTCTCACTATGTGTCTGTTAGCCTCTCGTTAGAGTCCTGTAATAAGGTACCGCATACTATTGCGCTCCCGAACGCACACTATCCAGTGGTCCCGTGGGGACATATCTGGGCTCTCGGTGAACCTAAAGGAATCACTCTAAAGGAGAGTCGGGCTGTAAGTGATCCCGTCGAATCACATCTCAAGCTAGCCACACAGGCATATATAGGTGGTGACCCTGAGGGACCCCCATACGGAACGACTCTAAGAGGCAAAAGTAATAGAACACTATAGCCTATATATGCTTATCGTAACATCAACATCTTAGCTCAGATAGACATAACTCACAAATAACATATTTGATCATAACATGCCTCACACAAAATAATACTGTATCTAAATCATAATATAGTTCTGAAGCAACCATTTATACGGTCATCTCAGATAGACATATTATACATCTCTTTCTTACACCACTAAACAATACAGAACATACATGCAGCTTCCAAGTGAGGTTTAGTAGGGAAAATCTCTTACCTGGAGATTTGCAAAAGGAATAGTATTCCTCTGATTGACAGTCAAATCTTCCTAATAAACTTCGTCCTAAACATGAACAAAATTTAAACTTAATAATTTTGCCAATCTATCACTTTACTGTTTAATTAGGCAACCAACTCAATTAAACTTACCCCAAGATTTAAAGTTGATCTCAATACAACCTTGAATGGAAATTTGCACCACTCAATTCCTCAACCACACCTTAACCTTCAAATAACATAATTCAACTCACTCCAGTGCTAACTCATTTAAGACCCAAAACAATAATTATTTGGGCGTACCAAACCCTCGAGAACTAAGCAAAAACTCACCAAGGCTTAAATATGTTGCAGACAGCTAAAACTGAAGGTGGCTTGGCTAGCAAGGCTTTGGCTCGGGTCTTGAGACTCACGGCTCGCGTACGACTCACACAAGAACAGCTCGGTTGCGCGTGGCTGGCGTACGGCTTACACGGAACGGCTAGGATCAAATGAATACGGCTCCCGTAGCTCGGTGAAGGGACGCGACTTGGAAGTCAACGGCAGCTCACGCGAGGAGGCGCGACTTAGGCTCGAAGCTGACGGAAACGCACACGATTGGCTTCGACACGGGTGAAGCATGCGCCGCGGACGACTGGAGGAGACTGGACGGCACGGCTTCGCAATGATAGAACGGTGCGGCTACGGCTGATGGATGGAGACGCGAGGCAGAGAAGGCTTCGTTCGGGCGATCGTCGTCTTGCAGAGGCTGCCTCAGTCGTGGGATTCGCGGCGGCCGGAGGTTCACAGTGAAAGGGCGGCGGCTAGGTTTAATCATGAAGGGAAGAGGAAGAGTGGAGAAGAAGGTGAATAGTAAGTTCACGCTTCCCAAAAATACCCTATTTAATAATAACAATATTATTATTATTAATAATTATTACTATTATTATACCTATTAATTAATTCTTTCTCTTTTTACTTTTTTTCACCCTAACAACAACCTCTCATCTCTCCTCATTTAATAACTCTTTCCATCATCTTAATTCCTTCTCCTTTTTCCAACAAAAGATACCTTTTACTTTATAATTGTATTTATTCCAAAATAAAATTACTATCATTCCTCCCTAACTTAATACATACCCATATAATTAATTACTTATAAACTTTTACTCTACCAACCTAATTCACCAATACTCATCACTCCAACAAACAAAACTTTAACTATAGAATTCTTATTTTCAAAAATTAATTACATAACCTTCCGAAATACTTAATTTCCACAATTTCAAACAATTTTTTTTTCAAATAACACCCAAATTCATCGTATTAAAATTAAGAAATTTAACTTATTAGTTTTGGGGTGTTACAGTTCTGATGGTCATCAATCAGCTTAACTTTTGTAAACTTTAACTAATAAATATTTTTCTTTATCTGATTTATTCTAGGTCAACTCTTGAAAATTTAGGTACAAGTTAGAAAATTTTTACCATTGCCTGCTTTCTTTTCATCATGGTCTAACACTTTGGGTACTAATGTCTGCAGATGGCTGCTTAGTTTAGTTTTGTTGTTCACAGGTAACAACTATGACAACCATTATATATTCTTTTGAACTTTTGATAGTTATAATTGTTCCTACCTGCCTTTTCTACTTCAAAGAAAACAGTTATATTGTGTGAGCTGACTGATCTTACAGACCTTGGTTTGTAGTAGTTAAATCATGCTTAAGCTTTCAATTTTTGTCGTCTTACTTTTGAGTAATTTTTATGAGGTAACATTATGATGACTAGTGCTAGTTCATGGGTAAGGTCCTTCTTCACTTCCATATGGGTCCTTCTTCACTTCCATATGCAGCTAAAAGGCTTGGAGTGGGACGTTGTCTTCATAATTAAGGTAATTGAAATCTATAAAAGGGCGTCTGTTTAGTACCTTGCTCTATTATTGCCATGTTTATAGAGGTTCTTGTTTTGATTTCTTGTAAAGTGATTGGGTATGAGTGTATGACACATGTACAAATATCAAAGAACAGAAATATGGTGTAGTGATTGGACATTATTGAATTTTCATCTTTTAGTCGTAGTTTACTATTTAATTTTGGTTGATTTCTTTGGTAAGTTTTATACTTTTTCATTTTTACTTTTGAGATGACACTACATTTAGTACTTCAATGTTACCAAGCCAATGAATCAGAGATTCCTCTCTTACATGAATCTACGACCATTACAATAGAAAATGAAAACTCAATTAAGGTATGCTTTTCCATGTTAATAACATTGTTGTCCTTCATTCTTTAGAATGTCTTTCGTTGGTGTCATATTGATTCTCGTATGAAAATAACAGGAAGAAAGATTTTTATTATATGTTGCAATGATCATGTTCGACATAAACTTTTTATATTGTATGTTTTGATGGACTCTAATTTGCAGGTTTTTTCAGTTGAATATTTTTTATCATATAATGGTGGACAAATTTAGTTAACTCTAGCATTTCCTTTTGATACTCCAACCTTCAAGATTTCTCAAAGAAATTCCAAATCATGTCCGAGAGATACAGATTTTTTTGTTAAGTTTTATCAAAATGTTCTGTTTCGTATTTATAATTTATAAATAAGCATAATAACTAAATCAACGATTCCTTATCCACTCTTGGGCTAATGCTTTTGAGAAATAGAAAACATATTTATTCTAATCAATTTTGTATTGTCTTATGTACTAAATACTCCCACAAAGCTTGTAAATGCTATCACTAATCTTTATATTATAAAAAATTTCATGCTTAACTAGATAAAAGAGCATATTTTTTCTGTTTTGAATTAATTCTGTTCTTAATGAACGTTTGAGATGTTTATTATAAAAAGAAAAATCAGTTATTGATGAAGATGAAGGTGCTCTGTCAAACATGATTGTTTACCTTATCACTTTATAGGGCTTTTGATTTGCTAATTGTTCAAGCTGATTTAATTTTGAATTGTTGTTGATGATATAATCTTTTCTTCTAGGCTGAAGTTAGTATCCAACACTTGCAAAAGAAGAACCATGATGATCCAGAGCAGAATGCATACATGTATCTCAAAAAACCATGCATCTCAAAAAACCTATATCAACTCATTAGGATGTGGCATCAAATGATCCTGCTAACAACCAAATCGACATTAGAGACTTTGAAGAAACAATAGAGATTACTAATGGGAATAATTTCCTAAAAAGGTGTTTTCCCCCTTCCAATTCCATTGTTTTGTTCGTCTATCTTTACCCAAAAACAAACAGAAGATTTTGTACATTGATACAGTTCTTTGTCTTTTTCGTAAAGTGAGAAGCCTTTTCTATTCCATTGTAGATATGATGTGAATAACAGAGCAACCATTTTCCATTTATTTCATCAATGGGCCAAAAAGAAGGCATTGGAAGATCCTAAAAGGTTGATTGATAAGGTTATGAATTTTATGAACATATACTCTAAAGTTTGATTGTTTCTAGATTATAGTTAAAAACTCAGGTCATGTTTATCACATTAGTAATTGCTCTAGCTAGTTTGAAACTTGAATAAGCCACCATGTGCAAAATTTGTAATCGTTGTCTAGTGTAATTATCAGTGTTAACAGATGCTGATGTGTGAATAAAAGATCATAACAAGCTCTGCGAATATTGGCGTGTTTATATGCTTAAAGTGTAGTGGCGTGCACAGAAGCCTTGGAGCACATATATCAAAGGTAATGCTCACCTTTTCGAAGATGAAGATTATGGTTTGCATTTCTTTAAATGTGTCACTGGAATAGAAGTCATTTTTATGTAAGTTTCTAATTATGCTAAAGGTTGGTCAATGATGTTGTTGTTTGAATATTTCTAAAGAAAGAGAACACTAGAGGGTTTTACTTCCTTTCTCATATTAGAAAACTATGCTTGAACTTAGAGCTTCTACATTTTTGGTTATGTGTTGTGATGGCTAAATAAGAGTTGTAGTTCTAAGGACATTATTGATTCTGGTATAGGTTTTGTCAATAACATTAGATGAATGGTCATACAATGAATGATAGATTTTGCCATAATTATATTAATCATGAGCGTTTTAATTTCTTTTCTTTTATACTCTTGTCATGTGATTCTAGTGTACGTGTTGCATAGAACACTAACACATAGCAAATTCACTTTATTTTTAATAGAGTGCAATTGATTTATCAACGTACTAACAATTAATATTGGAACCTTAGAGTTTCTTGTTGTTTAAGATACTAGTCGAGCCATTCATGGATTGGATTGTCTGTTGCTTGTTTTGAATCCTGACATGACGTCATGATTTTGTTTTTGTTTATCATTTATATGTTTTGTCATTGAAGGGCTTGATGGTGAACATTGATGGAATCCTTAACTTGTAGACGTAGATAAAATCCCTCCAAAGTAAAATCCAAAGCTAGAGAATGGAGCTTCGACTTGAACCCATCATGATGAAGGAAAAGAATTGTACGAAGGTTTTGAAACTTACAACTATCGAGTCAAAGAAAGCTGCACTACTACCATAAAGATTTTTTTTTTTTTCACTTTTTATTTCATTAGGTATACAAAATTTTAGTGTTATTCTATCAGTCCCTTGTGATAATTGTGGCAAGTAAGCTCATTAAATCAATCATGCTTTCCAATTTTTCAAGTATTGTCTAGGTCATTAGTTATATGTGATGTTTCTTTTTTAATTTTGTCTAGATCATAATGTTTCTTTTTTAATTTTTATTAGGTGATTGATATGGGGACAAACAACATGTGGTTTCATGATGTCTTTATAACTACATAAATGCTATAGAAAGTCCATTAACATTAAAATCCATCCTCGTTACGATGAATAATGCTAATAAAAATAAGAGACTTTCATAACGTATCAAAAATAGCTATAGAACATCCTTTATAACGTTTTTTGATTGCTATAAAAACTTCTATTTTAAATATAATGGAATGTTTCTATGGTGAGATTAATAGCTCTACAAAAACGTTATCAAAAGTCGAATACTTTCAATAACATTGACCACGAGAGCATGTAAAAAATGCTACAAAAGCAATTCTATAGAATTTTCTCAATATCATTAAAAATGTTATTGAAACGTTTTGATAGCGTTTTTTCGTCGTAATAAAAAACGCTATCAAAACTTTTAAATAGCGTTTTTTTTCACGCTATGATAAATTTTTATAACAACATATATGTGCTATAACAACACACTTTTTATAGCGTTTTTGATAGCATTGTAAAAACGCTATAGAAAAATCATAGACTTTCAATAACATGGGCTACGACAGCATTTCGAAAACGCTATCGAAAGTCTACGATAACATTTTTTTAATGTTATCGTAACTAATTTTTTTTGTAGTGGTGAGAACCAGAGACATATAGTGAGCATCTCGCATGCAATCACCATGACTCACCACGTAGAGAGATTTGCGATGAGAACTTAACTTACATATCTTAACCGTGCAAACCTAGATATTAAGAAATTATAAATAGCACATACACCAACATTGAATCTGAATCTAAATAAATCACTATACTGTAGACCCTTTAAGTCGTATCTTAAATATTGATCTTTGTATGTCTCTACATACAGTTCAAGACTCATCAAACAGCTTAGAATGATGTTAGGTTATTCGATTTAGGTTATTAAGAAAAAACTAATAATCAATAATACTTTATTAAAATTACAAAAAATAACATTTTATTAATGACGGTCAATGGATTATATTTATTATCTACGAGTTTTAGGACATAAAACCAAACAGTTCCTTCTGAGGATTAACTCTATCATCGTCGTGTTTCTCCAGTCTACGAACAAAGCTCACTATTCATGGTCGTCCAGTTTCACTTACAATGGGATGATAGAAATTAGAATAATGTTATTTTAAGAATGTTACTTTTACTTTTTTTTTTTTTTTTTCTCATATATTGTAAATATTGATGGATTATTATTTACTTTCTTTAGTTGTCCTTTTTTTGTGTATAGGCTTAAGGCTTTATATTTAATTTCTTGCCCTAATTTCTTATCAATAACAATTTTCACCAATTGTGTTACGATTCATCTTCTTTTAACCTTTTAAGGTTTTTAGTATCTCGTGACATTGGATAAATGTATCAGAAGATGAAGATGCAGATGCAGAAGATTCATATGATATAGAGCTATTTGTGGCAGTGTTAGTAATAACATTTGGAGTTGGTGGATTGGATTTAGATTCGAAATTGCAGCAGACTAATTTTATTGTCTTTAGCCTCATTTTGTTTCGATATGTAGGAGGATATCCGTGAACTTTAGAGTGGATTGACATTGCACGTTTCCTGCTTCGCCATAGTAAGAACAAATAAGACCATCTTTCTTCTATTTATTAGGATCAGACGATCAGACGATCCTTGTGGTGAACTCTTAGAAACGGCAGCAGCCTTATGAGAACTTGAAAGACCGATTGTAAGCATAGGAGACGAGTTTTGAATAGATCTCTGTTGTTCTTCTTGTGCAATTAGTGAAACAACTTTGTTAATGGATGATGTAGGCCCACATCCATTAACTCATCATCCATTAATAAGATTAGAGGGAGATCAGAATGACCATAAGATTCATTTAACCCCACATTTCATGAGATATTCATACTAATTTTTTTTTTCAAATCTTTCATACCTCCACAAGTGCATCCAGGGCAATACGTAACGTATTCATCCCATACACTCTTCATGTTTGAAAAATACATCGTAACATACTGTTGTTCTTGAGTTAAAGTGGCGAAAGCATGCTCCAGTTGGAAAACCCGAGGACCGTTCTTGCGCTGAAAACGTTCCTTAAGATCAAGCCAAATTGCTCGCGCTGAATTAAAAAACAAGATACTGGGATGAAATTTCCTTAGACACTGAGTTCGAGATCAAGACGATTACAATATGATCGACTATTAAAGATCCGGGCAGGGAGCAATGGAGAGTGTCAAGATCATCAATCGACTCCAAGTTACGTAGTTCTCGTCCATGAGCAACTCAGAAACTCAACACTAAATTTGATGTATCACTATGATAGAGAAAATAAGGGCTTTGGGATTATTAAAAAAAAGTAATCGTAGAAGAATCTCCAACAATATGTTGAGTATCATTCTCAAATTTTCCAGGAGCCATGACAAAGAGCAACGATGAAGAAAACCCTAAAAAATTCTTCGAAGACAACAATGGCAAAGAGAATTTTTTTTGTCTGATATCATTTCAAGTTAGTTGAGATAATGAGAGTACTTATTATTCAATACTTTCAACTCAAAAAATATATATCTACATATCGAGCGTGTTACAAAGGAAATAATGACTTTAATGGAACAAAAACGAGTAGCCACGTTTCTTCATACTATTGGACACAAAGAAACAAACTAACAATTTACTAATAAATATATATATAATATCAATTTAGAAAACATGTCAAATCAAGAATATAGTCGTTATACACGTGCACATGACAAAAAGAAATATAAAATCAAATTCAAAATTGATTTAAAACATGTTATAGCTAAATAATAACATAAAAGTCGAAAAAAAAATCTAAAATTCTTTTCATTATCAAATTTCGTTTTTTCATTAATAAAAAAGAAATAGTATTTAACTTGAATTGTACAAATAATTCAGCAAATAGAATTTTACTTGGAATTTTAGCTTAGGTAGTGTTGCATATTATCTTATTTGTTTTAGCATTTCTTTTTATTGGATTCTGAGTTGTGTTATTTGTTGGATATCACACATCACACATGTTTGGTAATTCATTTATTTTCTATGTTTTATTTTTTATAATTAATTTTTAAAAGTACGGTGTTTGGTAAGTGATTCACCTTTTGATTTTTGAAATAAAGAAAATTGAAAATGAAACAAGAAAAGATGTTTGCAAAGGAATACATTTTGATTTTTCAAAGACAGAAAATAAAATTAGTTGCATTAATAAACAAAATTTAAAAATGAAATTTAAAAAAGAAAAAACAAAAACAAGAATTGAAATGGTTATCAAACCAAACCTTTAAAAAAGTTTTCTTTTTAAAAGTAATTTTTTTTACTATTGGATGAAAGATCTATAGTTAAATAAAAAGAAATAGTGGAATATAGAAGTGGTATTAGTGATCTAACTAGAATTGAAACCTAACGAAAATGTCAATGTCTCAATTTCTTTTACTATATATGGTATGCTAATGTGTGGTGTAGCTAGAAAGTTCTAATATCCAGTATTAGATAGTATATATTAACTTTTCATACCAAATAATTAAAGAGAAAAAATGATAAAAAGAGGCTGGTTTAATATTATCAAACAAAATTAAAGCATACCCATACAATACTTTCAATTTTTTTTTAATAACTTTTCTCTGTATGACAAAACTAAGACTCAAAATTACAAAAACAGAAAAAAAACAAAAAAAAAAGTTCCGATGTTTGTATGCGTAGTTGTGGATTTAATTAAATCTGTATATTGTTGATGTATGTTATGCATGATTATCACTCCACAGCAATGTTTAGACCCAAAGCCAAGCTTATATCAGTAGCAATATCTTGTGCATCATTTGAAATTCCAAATAAACCTTGTTGCCCAAATCCAGCACAATACAGTCCATTTTCCCCTTTCCAATGATTTGGGAACCTTTCTCTTGGCATTCCATTTTCATTGAAGTGCTTTTTCTCATCCTATATACATCCAAGATTAAAAAGATTTTATGTTAGCTGAGTTTTTCCTCGTTTTACAAATCCGCATATATGTGTATATTTGAAAGTGATTATAAATTTGTTAAAAGTGCTCTTATTCATGTTTTAAATATGCATACCTGTAGCCAATTAATGACAGTGCTCTTGTAGCCAGTGGCAAAAATGATTGCATCAAAGCAATTCACAATCCCATATGCAAATCTCACTTGATCTCTCTTTATACATGTTATGGATGGAAAAACCTAAACAATATATAATATATATGACATATGTCAAATAATATATATAACTAATACATTTATATCAATGGAATAATTAGAAGAAGAAAGAAAAAAAAAATTAAAATAATTAAATTGAAATAAAACTTGTGTCTTTAAAACCTTAATTATTATATATATATATGTACCTTAACCTCTCCTGTTCGAATTCTTTTCATACATCCAACATCAAGGGTAGGAGATCGTCCAGTTTTAGATTTGATAAGAAAAGGACCTCCTGCTCTTGGCCTTTGAATCCCATACTTAGAATAATCTCCATACTTCAACTTTGCAAGATTTATACTAATTGAATCCACAACCTTACATGGAAAATACTTCAATAAAAACATCCCTAATCGAACTATGTCTTTTGTTAACACGTGTACCTGCGTTTAATTTCAAATCAAATACCACATTCATTTACTTAATTTTAAATATTAATTCTTATTAAAAAAATGTAATCAAATTATTTATTCATTACCGGGCTCCGAACGACGATTGAAGTATTTGCAGCATGGTTAGACAAATCATAAGCAATCTCCATACCTGAATTCCCACATCCAACAACCAAAACATCTTTCCCTCTAAACCTTTGCCCATTATCATAACCACTTGAATGCAAAACCTCACCGTTAAAGCTCTCTAGTCCAGGAATGTTAGGCAACAACCCTTCACTATTTTCCCCAGTAGCTGCCACAAGAAACCTACAAACATATCTCTCTTGCTCACCACTACTTGTATTTTCCACCACCACCTTCCATCTTTCCTCCTCCTTCTCGTACCAAGCTTGTTCCACCGTCCGACAACATCTCGGCTGGATCCCGAAAGACGACATGTACTCATCTAGATATTTAATGAAATCAATTCGCGAAATATACGTCGGTGCATTGTCTGGGAATGGCATGTAGGGTAGGTTACAATAGTTTTTCGCTAAGTGGAGTTTTAACCTATCATAAGCCCTTTTTCGCCATAGAGAAGCGCTGCAATCGTCTCTTTCTAGAACAATATTTTGTATCGAAAGACGGTTCAAGCAAGCGGATGTTGCGAGTCCAGCCGGACCCGCCCCGACGACAATCACCTGCGTTTCCTCCATGGTGAAGAATTATTGGGGCTTTAGGGAAAGGAAATGAGGGTTTTGTGGTTTAGGTTTTTGCCCAAGAATTTAAGACAAATTTGGATGTTTATATATTTGAAGAATGAGACTCTATTTTGAGAAATTTCTGTTATTGGAGAAGACATGATTGGCAAGAAAATATTGAACAAAGACTTTTTTTAGTTTTCTATTCTGTTAAATTATCAAATTTAGAAGTTTTTTGCTGCGAAGAATTAACCTGAAAAAGAATTAAGACAACATAAAATAATTAAGGTATTGCACAAATTAATATATATTTTTAAGTTTTTATTTATTTGTCCAAAAGATTTGATTTTATTCTCGTTATTACAGTAAAGATGCATAGTATTTTATTTTTAGTGTATAATATGAAAAAAGGTGGATTTATGTTGTCAATTTAGTTTCTTTCCAAAAATATCCAACGGCATATGCAATATTTGATAATATCAATAATTAATGAGTATAGTATATGACAATTATTGTAAATCACAGAACTCTAAAAAAAATTACAAAATAATACTATTAGACTATCATTTTATAAATATAAATAATATTTACTATTATACTATATTTACAATATTTGCAATATAATATATAAAATTTTGCTATATTTTATAACTGTGTAGTTGATCATTTTATTATATTTGAAAACGTTCATATAATATAAGTTATATTATGAGTTAATTTTAAATATAGTAAAATGAACCAAAATATTATTTACAAAATATAGCAAAATATTACCAACATGAGCTTAGCTCAACTGGCACATGTATGTACCTGTGGACAAGAGGTTCCAGGTTTTAATTTATTTACTTTCAAATTGAATAAAATTTCAATATTTTTTCGATGGAAATTTTAAATTTATAGTGTCGAAGTTGATAGTATAAATTTGTGTGCCTATTAAATTATGTTTATATTGACTTATTGTATTTTTACATAGCATTTTTATCACTAAATAATAGTCTCATAGCTTTCAACAAAATGAATTTTTTGAGTGTTCCCTCTATATTTAAAAATCCCAAAGAGAGAGAGTTGGATGCTAATAAAGGTTTAGAAATGTGGGTGTTGATGTTAATAACAATATATCCACTTATTATACTTTATTCATTTGTTTTGAACACATTATTATACTTTATTAATGGATTAAAATACTTAGTATATAATTATATTATATTGAAAAATTATTGAACAAAACTGCTAAAAAAATTTATAAAATATAATAATTTTTTTATTCTATATGAATGATAGATACTTATAGTTTTCATAATTGATAGAATGTAAAATTGTTCTATATTTTATAAATATTTTGATTCATTTTTCTATATTTAAAAACATCACAAATATAATTGATAGAATGTAAAGTTTTCATAATTGGAGCTCCTATTTCATTGCACCCTAAGGGTGGAACTAAATGAGATTGAGCGAGACCTTCATTGCGCCTACGGTTCTATCAATGTTATTGAGCAAGACCTAAATTAAGTCTTCTATTTGTGTCACATTCATCAACCCTTGTGGGGAGAGACGAGGTTTTCCTAACAATGGACCTCGTTTCAACGAGTTCTTTCTTGAAGGAAAGCCGTACTTAAGTAAGAGGGGTCTCGTCGATGGTGGATCAGAACCTAGGGTGATTTCGAAGAAGAAGACTCCCTTTTGTATTATCATTCTTAGTCGAAGCTATGCATGAGTGGATCTCTTCTCTTGATGAGGAAGGATTCCAAGGGGAAAGGAATTGGTC
Organism: Cucumis hystrix; assembly: GCA_025688845.1. Taxonomy (NCBI): domain Eukaryota; kingdom Viridiplantae; phylum Streptophyta; class Magnoliopsida; order Cucurbitales; family Cucurbitaceae; genus Cucumis; species Cucumis hystrix. The sequence goes on along the minus strand of CM046885.1, from coordinate 11,246,109 downwards.
GAGAGCCTCTTGCAATTCCTCTTCTTAATAGACCGAGAGTCAAGATCAAGAAAAGGGTTTCATTCCACTAGATTGAATGCATCATTCATCTTCATAGACCTTACGGTGGAGTGGGGGGAAGAAAGAGAGAATGAAGGTACGTTGTCTCACGTTCCCATTTTTCTCTCCAACTTTTGAAGTTATACGTACGACATAATGGAGATTTTGATCGATCTACCTTTGCTCTGCATATTATCTCAGAAGAATTCTCTCTAAAAAAATTTCCAGTCCAATTTTGGTTTCCATCAACCAAAATCCCGCTTAGAGAATAGGAAGATTTCCAAGTGGTAGTGACTCGTCAGTAGATACAAAGACTTCAACGAGAGTAAGTGTTCTATTCTCTTCTCTATAATTTTTATTTTGAAAGCATGCTTAGCCTTGTAGAATTTAGTTTCTATATTATCTTGCCAATGTAATGGTATTTTTAGGTTCCCAAATTAAATTGAGTTTAGATTCTGTAAAATATTTTGCTGATAAAGGCTCTCATCACTTCACATACAACCTAATCTATAATATACATTTATTTAGAAACAAAAAAACAAAAAACAAATACAACTCTTTACCGAAATATAGGAACGGTGAAATAACTCAAAGACGAAAGGAAGATGGTGGGCAGCAGACGGCTACGGCGACAGACAAAGACTCAACGGAAGACAACGGTGGCTCAGGGTGGACAGCGAAAAACGACTCTCTCTCTTTTCTCTTTTGTCTTTCTCTTTTCTTTCTCTCGTGTGTTCTGTGTTATGTGAACATACAGAACACTTTATTTACAGGGATTCTCGTGATGAAACGAGAAAACGTAGCGAGAACTCCCTAATCCTGATGCCATAAGTAACCACGTCGGTATTTCTCTAGGTAATTCCGATGTAGTCACTTATGGCATCAGGAAAATGTTTTAAAAATTTTCAAACATCACACTTTCTCCCGACATTGTCAACCCCCACGTCGAACGAAGGTTGGAAAATTTTGACATTTCACTTTTAGGCGTCGAAGAAAACTTGCAATAGATATTTAAAGGTTGAACCTTTGTCGACGTGGTCAACACCAACGTCATCATAGGCCGACCAACAACTGACGCCATGCAGATACACGTCAACATTGATAGAAATTTTAATAATAATTTCTACTTTCTCCGATGCCACCCAATTTGATGTCGATCGTAGCTGGGGCATCGTTGACATATACTTACATGGCGTCAGAGAAAATTTATATTATTATTTTAATGAAATATTTCCCCGATGTCGTCGTCGTGCTTGGCATCGAGGAAGGTATATGTTGTCCTGACGTCTTCAAGGCTATGTCGGCAGATATGAAGAATGCCGACACTTTTTTTATCGCATCCGGTAAAGCATATTTTTCTGACATCTTTTATCCGGACGCATCTTTTTGCGTCATGAGAATTTTGTTTTCTTGTAGTGTCGGTACCACTACAAGAAAGTGGGGCTATTTCGACCATCTTTTATTGGAGGCTATTAAACAACCTTCGAAAAAGAAATACAATTTCTAAGGTTTAGGAAGAACCTTTGAGAAATATATACTTTTTATCAAAGAATAATAAAAACCTTTGAAAAAGATATATATTTTATTGAATGTATTGAAAGATAGTATCTACTTTTTATCAAAGGATAATAAATAACCTTCGTAAAAGATCGTACTTTTTTCAAAGATTAAATAAAACCTTCATAAAAAAATATTTTTTTTTCAAAGGTTAAATAAAACTTTCGAAAAAGATCGTACTTTCTTCAAAGGTTAAGGTTATTACTTTGTTCAAAGGTTAAATAAAATCTTCGAAAAAGGTATTACTTAAATAAAACTTTCGAAAAATGTACTCTCCTCTCTTAAAAGGTTCATTAAAAACCTTCGAAAACAATCCTAACAAATGAAGGTTGAATATGTAGTTTTACCCAATTCTAAAAAAATCTATTCCTCGCTTTTTTCTCATCCCAAATTTTCTTTCTTCTCTCCATATCCAAATACCCATTCTGTCTATTCATTTATGGCTTTTTATTTGGCTAAAAGAAAAGAAGGGGATGAGAGGGGAAGTAGCTTCAGCCAACAGTCAAAACGAAAAAGAGAGAGAGCGAAGCTCCATTGATGGCGTTCGACGGTGAGTTATGAACGATTACCTAGTGAGTGATTTTGACGGACGTGCTTCTATCGGATTAAAGGCAGATTTCCAGCTGTGAAAGGCGTTTGGGTTCGAGAAGTGTTTTCGGCATTGGCGTCGTGCTTCTGTGTTTTGGTAAGTCAGACTCCTGAGTTTACTACTTGCATATTGTTCATTGAATTTTAACTCGAGCCTCATGTGACCTCTCTCATGTCTTTTTCTAGAGCAAAGTCGGCATGATGATTTGGAGTCTCTTGATTATGCGCTTCTATACTTTTTGAGAGGAAGGTATACCATTGCCCTCACTACTTTTATTACAATTAATTAGCTATGCATAATAGTTCCTCCTTCATGCAGAAGAATGTCGTGAGATTCTATATATAGGATGTTGTATTAGTATCCCCTTGTCCCAATTCTACAGGATGTTGTATTATATATTTCCTGTAGAGACAAACTGTGGTAATGGATTATGAAATTCATGAACATCGAGATATTGCTAGTTAGTACATTTTTCTTGTGCAAATTATTGTTTAAATTTGAGTCCAAAATCTTCTGTCTATACCTTGGAATGGTCGAACAGTGCTATGGTAGTAATATAGGAATATAAACTGAAAAGTAATATGCAAACAAACATTCCCAGAAAAAGGAAAAGGTGTAATGGTAGTAGTTCCAGATTTGGCCATGACCATTGGCATGGAGTGCTTTTCATTTAGGTGCATTTAGATACACTAATTTTGTATGTTTGCCTACTCACTGAATTCTTGGATAAGTTTTGTTACCTGAGGACCCATCAATAATATAACATGCCTCCTTGTAATCTAGTCTCATCAGTTATCACAATTATGTAGTTGGAAGCTTCTGCATTCATTAGCCTTTCTTTTTGGGCATTTATCACAATTACTTATCTCATTTGTTTGGAGAATCTCTCTTTAATTACGAGAAAAATCATGGTGATTTCTAGGTTTTGACTAAACACAAATTTAGAAATAAAGAAATAGAACAAGTATTAAGCAAAAAATCTCTTTCATTCAAATTTTGGCTGGATTGGTATTGATATCATTCTAGTTTCCTACTTAGAATTTACTTGGTACTTTTTTTAAGCTCGTGAGTTGTAAAGATTTTTATTTATACTCTTTGACGGTTTTTCTGTTGTCGATTGGGAGGTTTTCTTTCTCTACTGATATGGATGTTGAACTATTAATCTCTTGTTTGCATTCATATTCATTTGAAGAATTGTATAATGAAGTGTAGCTTAATGAATTCAGTTTCTTGGCCTTTTGAATTGGTCATAAACTTATATTTTTTTAATTATTAATCTCTTCTAAACCAATACTCTTACTACTAATAATATAGTTTCCATTCCTAATAATATAGTTTTGTACCCATCCAAACTCATACTACTCTTCCTGATAACCCAAACAAAGAAACTAAACTAATTGTTTGATTGTAAAATCCATCAACAAGGATAGAATTAGCGAATTAGAAAACCATTTTGACGATCGATTCCAAACTATAATGGCAGAGATGCGCAAACATATCTCTAGTTGATCAAGTGTCGTAGCTTGATGTTATAGAACATTTTGAGATTGTAATTTTGATGTCGTATATTGTTATTCTTACACATTACAATTTGATATTTCACCATTAGGTAGATGGATTAGTAAAAACATTTTGAGATTTGTATAAATGTGTTAAAAGGTTTTGTGAGAGAATTTTTGAATGATTTATATATTTGTTGAAAAAGTTCTTTTATGAAAACTTTCGAAAAAAAATCATTTGATAATAAATATTTATCGATGAATAATTTAGCAGTTATCAAAGGTAAGGATGATCTTCGAAAATTATTAATTTTCAAAGGTTAATAAACCTTCGAGAATTACTTAATTTTCAAAGGTCAGTAAAACCTTCGACAATTAGTAATTTTCAAACGTTAGTAAACCTTCAAAAAAGTTTTTTCGACGAGATCTATTTCGACACATTTCAAAGGTTGAAATAACCTTTGAAGAAACATATATCGCACTTCAAGAAATTGGAGAAATTTCGATGCAGAAAACGACATCGAAAAAACCGGCATCGCCCTTGACCAATCAAATCTAACACAATGTTACTTGTCAACATTGGGAATGTTCCTCAACATGTTGAAAAATACACATTGGGAAAAGTGAAAATTTATTTAATACGTTCACTTTCTCTGACATGTACGAGAGAAACGTCGGAGAAAGTGAAAAAAAATTATTTAATGTTTTCACTTTCCTCGACGTGCAAGAGACACACGTCGGGAAAAATGGAGACAATTATTTAATGTTTCCATTTTTCCTAACGTGTGGCAAACTCATCGGAGAAAGTGGAAACATTAAATAATTGTTTTGCTTTTTCCTGACGTGTCCCTTACGTCTCTTAGGGAATGTGGAACACAATTATTAAATACGTCAACGTTTCTCGAAGTATGGCAGAGGCACATCGGAATTAGGTCCCCTTTGACCGATGTCGCGTTGACCACGTTAGAGAAAATTATCTAATAAATTTGAAACGTAAACTTTTCCTGATGCCATTAGTGGCATGCTAAGGAAGGGTTTAACATTCTCCGACATTTGCATGTACGACGTTAGGGATGATGTGTTGGTTTGTCAAGTCTATTTCTTTCTTCATTAACACAGAATAAAACACACAGAGAGAAAAGAAAAGAAGGTCGAGAGAGGTCAGGGAGAGTTCATGTCGTCCAATCATCGCCACCGCCGTTCACGCCATCTTTTGTCGTCGTCGTCGTCTTTTTCGGCGCCCACTGTCCTCCATTATTGTTCACAGCCACTGCTCTAATCAAGATTGTTATTCTTTTTTTTTTTAATTAGTTGAATGTATATAATATAATTAATGTTTCTAGGATTTAGATTCAAATGTATGTTTGTTAAATATTAGAAAAATGATTCAAATGTATATTTGTTAAATATTAGAAAAATGTATGTATGATGTATTTAGAATTTAGAAAATACATACATTTGTTTCTATGTATGTGTGTATTATATAATATAATGAAAAATGTATCTGTGTATGTATGTATATATATTTGTTTATTGAATTTAGAAAAATGTATGTATGTATTGATATAATGTATGTATTCAAATTTTGAATATGATAAACATTGATATATTGAATGTATATGATATAATTTTGTAGCAATTTTAGATTTTAGTATTAAATTTGAATTGGTTTTAGAATTTAAGATTGGTGTTGAGTATTTTGGAATATTATTGAATATGTGATTTGTTGAGATTTGTGGAGTTATATTGAATTTAGGATGATTGTTTATTGAATTGGAGGTTGGGGGAGAGGGTGTTTATTGAATTTGAGATTGTGGGGGGAGGGTGTATTGAATTCGAGATTGTTATAATCTGAATATGAATATGAATATGAATAAGAATTTCAATTTCAAATTGAATTTGAATTTTTGAAAATTTTAGATAGTTTGTAATTAAAAAGGTTGACGTATTTGACAGAGGTGTTCAAATACCATTGAATTTGAGATTGGGGATGTTTAAAATGTTAGATTGTCTGTAATTAATGGAAGATTGAACATAACTTATTCATAGAGTAAGTTGGAGTAGTTGGAGTATTTGAGAGGAGAGTTAAAACTAATCCAACATATTTATTTGTTAGGACTTTTAACGAGATGGACAAGAATTGGATGAAACTTAAAGATATGTTTTCTGTTGAGTACAAAGAAGGAGTTTTCCCATTTTTAGAGGTTGTAAAATATCATGTCAATAATTACGAAAAAATAAAGCGTTCATGCAAGAAATGTATGAATTCAAACTGGGACTCATTAGAGGGTGTGAAGCGACATCTATTAACCACTGGAAAAGTCTCCTCCTATATAGACTGAGTGTGTCATGAAGAGCCCATGAACTTGTACAAAGGTATGCAAAGATTTGATGAAGAAACGAGTAGTAGTAATCCTTTTGATGAAGGAACTAGCAGTAACTCACTTCCTCAAGAAAATGAAATGCATGATTTACAAGCTGGTATTGAACACATAGAAGAGATGGATGATGGTTAGATAGTGAAACACCGTTTAACAATAGGGTAGATCTAGAAGAAGATAGAACAAACGTGGTATTTAAGGGGTTATTAAACCAAGTAAGTTGTGAGCTATACCTCAATTGTTCAGAATTTTCGTCACTAAATTTTTTTGTTACGATGATGCATGTGAAGGTTCTCAATGGTTGGAGCAACAAGTCATTCGACATGATGTTAGAGATAGTAACACGTGTTTTTCCAATGTGTGCTACCAACATTCCTAGTTTATTCTATGAAGCTAAACAAAAATTGTGTGGGTTGAGCCTGGGATACGAGACTATCCATGCCTGTAAGTATGACCGTGTATTGCTTTAGAAAGAGTTTGAGGACTTGCAACAGTGTCTGACTTATGGTGAGTCTCGGTACATGGTTAGTTCTAACATATCAGAGAAAAAAATTGCACAAAAAATATTGCCCTACTTTCAGTTGGTGCCGAGATTACAACGATCGTTTGTATTGTAAGAAAGTTCGACAGACATGAGATGACATAAGGATAAACAAGTGGAAACAAAGGATGTGTTGAGACATCTAGTTGAGGTAAAAGAATGGAAGCACTTTCATTATGAATTTATTGATTTATTTAGAGCCACGAAACGTTCGTTTGGGGTTAGCTTCAGATGGATTCAACCTGTTTGGTTATATGAGTACCTTGTATAGTATGTGGCTTGGGTGTTAATTCGTACAATTTGCTACCATGAAAATGCATGAAAGAGTCAAACTTCTTCATGTCACTCATTCTCGGTCCAAAATCTCTTGGTAGGAACATTGATGTGTACCTTCAACCATTAATTGAGGAACTGAAAAATCTATGGACTTTTGGTGTGTGTACGTATGGTTTTGTTATGGATCAATGTTTTCAGTTGTATGCAGCCTTGTTGTGGATAATTAATGACTTTTTGACATATCATCTATCTAGTTGGAGTACAAAGAGATATCAGGCATGTCCCATTTGCATGAGGGATAGATCGTCGTTCAGGACAAGAGGAAAAATAGCTTTCATGGAACATCGACTATCTTCTAGATAACCACATTTGGAGTAGAAGTAGGCTACATGATAGAAAAGTAGAACATAAAGCACCTCCAGTGGCAATGAATGACCAAGAAATCTTGGAACAACTAGATTCGTTGGAGTTTCTAGTTATGAGTAAGCATCCTTCGTTAAAAGATAGAAAAAGAAAGAAAATTCTTAATTAGACTAAGAAAAATATTTTCTTCGATCTTCCTTACTGGTCGAGACTACTTATTTGTCACAAACTTGATGCAATGCATATTGAAAAGAATATTTGTCACAACTTGATTCGTACGTTGTTGAATATTGAAGGAAAACCAAGAATACAACGAATGCCTGGTTGGATCTACAAGATTTAATAATAAGAAAGGATTTACATTTGATAGAAATCGGTAATATAATGGTGAAACAACATGCGAGCTACACGTTGACTAGCAGCGAGCAGGTTGAGTTTTACAAGTTTCTGAAAGCAGTTAATTTTCTTAATAGATTCGTTTCTAATACTTCATGATGCGTGAATGAAAAAGATGAGAAAATATCAGGTCTCAAAACGCACGACTGTCATAATTCGCTACACCGACTTCTACCAATCGATGTTCGACCATGGTTACTGGAAAATGTCTACACCGCTATTACTAAATTGTGTAGTTTTTTTCGTGATTTATGCATCAGGACGATAAGAGTAAGTGATTTGGATAGATTGCAAGCAGATATCATAATCATATTGTGCAAATTGGAAAGAATACTTTCACTTGCTTTTTTCAGCGTAATTGTACACCTAGCAGTTCACCTACCATTCAAAACCAAGGTTGTTGGTCTTGTTTCTTATAGTTGGATGTATCCCATTGGAAGAAGTCTCCGCACACTAAAACAATATGTTCGTAACAAAGCACGTCTCGAGGGATCTATTGCAAAAGAATATCTGATGAATAAATCAAGTACTTTTTGTTTGAGGTATCTAAGTGGGATTGAGACCCGATTCACCAGAGATGTTTGAAATAACGATAACATTTCAGATGACCAGGTGATTGGTGAGTTCGAAGTGTTCGTTCAAAAGGTATGACCATTGGAAGCTTCACGTTTTCGAAGCATATCACAAGAAGAGAAGCGACTTTTTCATTGGTACATCCTCAATAATGTGGATGAAATAGCGGAGTATCGCAAGTACGCATTTCTACCCTAATCAATTCATGCTTCCATTATTAGATATCTTAAGTCTTTTATTGTCATCACACAAACTCATAATTGTATACGTTAGGAAACACTTGCTGTTGATACGTCGTCAGGGTGTAACCATTTTTTAAATTTTTAAAAGACATCAACGAGCATTTCCTGATTGGTTCAAAGCTCAGGTATATAGAGTAAATGACTTCGAGAATTCGTACATGCGTTACTTTATATTTTATATATATAACTGTTCATGTACACGCATTTCAGGTTATAGCTGAAATGCATGAGAGTTCAAACATTTCTCAAGATTTCTTCTCACTCGCAATGGGATCTTCATTTGATGTTCGCTCTTACAGTGAATGCATTGTTGGTGGCATACAATTTCACACATTGGAGCGTGATTCCCGATGCACAACATAGAGCAGTGGAGTCATGGTTGTCGGTGAAGGTAGTTAAGGCGGTGCCAACAACAATTTCTACGATGTTTTGGATAAAGTGTTGCACGTTCAATATTCATTTGGACATCAGGCTTGGCTATTCAATTGTTGATAATTTTGACACAAACAACAACAAAAACCATAGAATGCATGAGGAACTAGGCTACAAATCAATAAACACATCCCGTTTTTGGTTCACAGAGGAACAGATGATTCTTGCAACCCAGACACATTAGGTGTTCTACCTTGAGAAGCCTAAAAATGGTACCAATTGAAAAATTGTTCAAGTGGTGCAGAATAAACGTGTATGAGACGTGCCAGAAGTGGAGGATATCGAGAATGACCAAGTTAAAATATTGGAAATCATCGTCGGATATCGTGTGGATGAACACGTCATTGAGGATGACACTCTGTGCAGGACTGAAGTGTTGGGATTTGTGTCCTAAACTTGTAGATTGTAAATATAATCCATTGACCGTTATTAATAAAATGTTATAATTGTAATAATTGTTATTGGTTATATTATTAGTTTTGTCTTAATAACCCAAATCCAATAAACTAACATCCTAAGTTATTTAATGAGTCTTGAACAGTATGTAGAGACATAAAGGGATCAATGTTCAAGATCAGCTTAAAGGGTCTATAGTATAGGGATAAAGTTGGGTACCTTATCCTGGTAACACTATGGATACGCTCACTTTGTATTTGATATAAACGTAATGATTCAATGCGTTCATTTAGTTGACATGCGAGTGAGGGTATCCTATGCAATGAGATTCAATAAGATCGAACTGCGAAATAGTAACCACTAGATGTAACTCCGTTAACTAGCTAGGTTTCTATTTCACTAGGATGACCTAGGTAACTTAGTCTTAATCCTGAGTGTATTATGAACTTCTGCTTGTGAGAGATTGTCCTTTGATTTGTACGGGTGAGAGTGGCCAGATCGTCGACTCAATAAGCTTATCATTTTGGGAACAAGACCAAGAAGAGAGTTGGGAACATAATTACACAAGATGGAATTCACTCATTCCTTACTTTAGGGTAAGTAGATGAGTGTTTCCTTAAATGGTGTCTCCAGGTCTTGAACAAAGAGCTCTACCCTCTCTATGGCACAAGAGGGGTTTCTGTTTATTGGTAGGACCATAAACAAGTTGTACATTAGAGGAGCACTAGTATTTAAGGATTAGAGGTAACCCAAGGGTAAAATAGTAAATTGACCCAACTGGTGTTACGAACACTCGTGAAGGACTAACTTATTGTTAATTGTCTATATCCGTGTACACATAAATATATCTACAGTGAGAAGAGTTCAGCTGTAAGTCTTTAGTGGAGTGTACACACATTTAACGAATATTGATTAACGTGGTTAATGAGTTTAGCCAATTAATCTCAGATCGTTGTAGCTTCTGATCTGTAGGTCCATTAGGTCCCCTTCTTAGCTCGTAAAAGGTAATGAGATTTATTCATATTAGTTGTAATTTGAAATGTTCAAATTTACTTTGAGAATTAGTTTAATGTATAGTGATACATTATAATATAAAGTTTATCGAACTTTATTATATAAATTTAATTTTGGATATGATTCAAAATTAATTTATGAGATATAAAATATTTGAATGAGTTCAAATGTTAATTTAATGTGAATTGGATTCATATTAAAATTCTTGGTTATGAGAGAAACTTATATTTGAATATGATTCGAATTTAATTTACGTTAAATATAAGATATTTAATTTAGCTATTAATTAGTTGGAGAATTAATTAATAATTTAGTTTTATTTAATTAAATTTGATTTAATTATATCTATAAGATATTGCAGAGATATTCATTCAAATAAAACTTAAATGAAATATTAATTAAATATGATTTAATTAATTATATTAATATAAATCTATAAGATATAGGAAAGATATTCATTCAAATAAGACTTAAATGAAATATTAATTAAATATGATTTAATTAATTATATTAATATAAATCTATAAGATATTTGAGAGATATTTGAATGAAAAATTAATTAAATATGATTTGATTAATTGTTAATTAATTAGTAGATTTGATAATAGAATCTCATGATTCTCTCATACTCCTTTTTCTATTCCAAGAAGGAAAAAGGGTTATAAATATCTAGAAGAAAACAATTTTCTTTAACAAATTCATCAAGAAAAGAAAGCCAAGGCTTTTGCTATGCAAAAAGAAAAGAGTCTCTCAACTACCTCTAAACTTTTTTCCATCCCAATTGGTTCCCACAAACCAATCTCATCCCAGAGGATAGGAAGGCCTCCGACGGGTGGTGTTCCAATTCGGTGGTTTGCAGATTCAGAGACGTCAAGAAAAGTAAGTTCTCTGTATCTTTTATTTAGAATTTTGATTTTAAATTTTTGCTAATGTACTGATATTTTAAGATTTCTAAATTAATTTGAGAAATATTTATGTAAATCTTCTATTACCATATGGCTTTTATCCCTTGATGAAATTGATTCTAGCGTAGTAGAAAGACCAAATGTGCATCATGTCGCAGGTAACTTCATAGACAATGATGATGACGAACAATCATCATCCCAGGAAAGCGAGCAAGTGATGATGAATAGCAATATCTTCTTCACGTATACACATTAGTCATTTTTCTATATATTTAGTTTGCAATACTCGCATTTGTTTAATGTTTGTTGATTTTTATGATAGCAAGAATTATGTCATTTTCGAGCGGTACTAATAAGGCAGACTATTTCCTCAACTTGGACGCATTAGATAACGTGGGAGGTTTGTCTCAGTGAGTGACACTTCAGGTTAGTCTTGTTACCATAAACACTTGTAGTTATGGTTACTAGATCTAATAATTAATTTGTGTTTTTCAGTAGATCCCTCTCAACTGTCTCCCACTCCAACTATGAGAAGACAACAACATTCTCGAAACATTGATGTGGAGAGGTATGTACATTAGAATGGAAGAATTCCCATTTCCATCTCCCTAATAGGGAACAAGCTTGTCTCATCACACGCCCCTCGTTTTAGCTACACGATCAATGTGTTGACGCGAGACACGTTTCTGATCCAAGCTCTAAAGTGGACTGATGTACCACGAGAGTGCATCGAGGTCGTCAATGGTGTTCTAGCGGTAAGTTTGTAAATTCGTAAACATATATATATGTTTCAATTACCCACATATGTAGAAAACTAATCTGAAACCTATTTCTTTTGTAGCAATATTTCGTGTTTGATCTCGAAGATCAAACAATTAATTAGTTTGTTGAGCATCAAATGCTCACCATGTGGAAGAAATTCAGGGGAGATAACCACCGATGTTTCAAGAAGTTTAGAGACCCTGGAGAAGTACGAGAAAACCCACTGCCGAGATTGGTCAATCGAGTGCAAGATTGACACTTTCTTTGTGATCGTTACATCACTCGACAATTTCAGACGATTTATATAGTCTACCTTAAAATCAATTAACATTTCTTCATTTAATTTATAAACAAGTATAACGTTTTGATCATTATTGTTTAAATGTAGGAGCAATCAAATATGTGTAAAGTTGCTAAAGTGAAGCAGTCTTACAATCACAAGAGCGGCACAAAGTCATTCCTTCAAGGACAGATCAAGCTCACTGAAGAACGCGGTAGCCCGGTGGATCATATCGAGTTATTCCAAGAAACACAAGCAAGTAGCACTGGCGAGTTTTCACCAGTAACATAGGACGCTTTTGTAAGTTTATGAATTTTTTTTATTATACTTTCAATTCTATTTTAAATCTGATCATCTCCCAACTTACAAACTTCTATTATGTAGAATAAAATATTGAAACTTCAGTCTGAGCTTGTCCTAGAGGGTTCTCAACCACTCTTTGAGAATGAGATATGGGAGACAATTTTGGGTAGACGACCGGCTACTCAAAAGGTCTTGGTTGGGGCCTCAAACCCAAGTCTAGGAAGAGTTTTGCTTCTACTTCTTCCTCCAATATTATGACCACCAAGCACACATGACGAAGGTTAGCGAACTAAAGGTCATCCTTGAAAATGCTAATCGTATGATTGAAGCACAACGACTGGGGGAGGAGGAGCGAGACTGACAAATAGCAGACCATGCACGAAAAATGGAGAAGATGAGTCGAACACAAAGAGAGTCGTGAACACTTGGGGTACGTACTTTTCAACATTTAATTTGTTTAATTTTGTATCTGTGATAGTCTAACTTTACTTTTATGTCATTTTGTAAGTTTGACATTCTTTATTTAGCATTTTTTACTAGTAATAGTAGATAGATGTAGGTTTTTTTTTTTATATATAATTTTAATGTAATTGTTTTATATTATATGTAATTTTTTGTATTGAACATCTTTCGTGTATCTTGTTTTATTATATATGGAAATATTTTAATTTTCATAATTTAATACAAATTTTGTTTATTGTCTTGCGAAGAGCAACTGAAAACAATACTTTATGATAACAAAAAAAATAAATAAATAAATAACAAAATGATTAAAAATAAAAAAATAAAACTAGGGTATTAATACATCTGACACATAATTTAAATGTGGGAATTTATCCTCTAAAAAAGGAAATATTGAATGACTTGATCGTAAATTATAAGATTTTGCGATTTCTTCTTCTTCTAAGGAAGATACTAATCATAGGGAAAGTGGAATTTCCACAATGACTGCAAACCCTTCTGATAACATTTGAGAATACAAATTGTTGTTGTATTTTCTTGAACGAATTTGATAATCTAACATGAGCTCTCCATCGGTTATGTCGTACACTTGTTCTATCTCCCTGATTAAGTTGTATGACCAGCGAGGAACTTTTTTACTGATTTCTGTTAGTTCAATCAAGTTTTGATCACTTGCGCTAGCCTTGTAAGGAATTGTAACTCCATCGAAGAAAAGGTTGTTATTATTACGAACGATAGCATGAATCTTATTTGTCCAAATGTTCTCACTATCATTTCTTCTAGAAGTTTCATTTAGCATTGAGAATCCTAAAACTAAATTGATTCGTCTCCGGTAAGGACCACTCAGCAACGGATCATATATTTTTGGTAAATATTATTTTTTAGTTTCATCATTACATAATTGAGTCATTTTTTGCAGTACATCCCCAACTAGAGTTGGGGATCCCTTATCCAGAAGTAGAATTCTAGTTATAACTATTTTTTTTAAATTCTTTTTTTTTTGTTCATTGAAAGAATTCCAATGATTATCGAATTCATCATAAAAAAGTTTTTCTGTTGAAAACAAAGATATCTTTTTTTGTATTAGTTCGAAAAAAGTTGCTACACTAGGTGGATATGTAAAAGCTATTCTGTCTTTTTCGTCACTTTTACATGTATAAAAAAAATATTGTGACATTTCATTTCTAACATCATTGTCAAATTTATCGATAAAAATAAATTCCGACATAGCCTATACTATCCTCTTTCCCCGACGTTGCCAATTGACGTCGAGGAAGTCCCTTTCTGACGTCACGTCGAAATATGTATTTCCTCGACGTGCTGTCATACTTGTATTTAGACATCACCTCATTGCATCGGTGACAATTATCCCGACGTCGACCTCTTGTGTGACGACGAAAGTTGCCCCGATGCAGTTTCTCCAACGTTCATGCTAACGTCGAAAATACTTTGGCCTACGCATAAAGTGTGTTTTTCGACATTTGTATATGTCGGGAATAGCCCTGATTCTTGTAGTGTCGAGAGACTATTAAATGTTTTTTCGAAAGTTTTGACCTTAAAAATTATCAATTTTCTTGTAGTGTACACGACTTCCATTAATCCAAATTAAAAATGAAAAACTTTTAGTCAAAATTACAAAGAATTGAAATCATAATTGATTTTAAATTTATTGATTTTGTTTTGCATCCAATAATTAAAAAAAATTATGATTAAAATAAGTAATTAAATACGTCATCCAAATTTATAAGAGAAAATTTTTAGTCAAAATTACAAAGAATTAAAATCACAATTGATTTTAAATTTATTGATTTTGTTTTGCATCCAATAATAAAAAAAATAAAAAAATTATGGTTAAAATACATAGTTAAATACGTAATCCAAATTAGAAATGAAAAATTTTTAGTCAGCATTCAATTATAAAAAAAAAAAAAAAAGAAGATTTATAGTTAAAATAGGTATTCTAAATTAAAAAAATATTAGTTAAAATTACAATATTTGAAATCATAATTGATTTTAAATTTATTCTTTTGTTTTTTATCCAATAATAAAAAAATTCAGACATGTAGATATTTAACTAAAATTTATAAAATATTTAACTAATCCATAGGATCTATTTTTCAAGATTTCGATAAAATATTGGTTTCAAAATATCTTATTTCTTTTTATTATTTTAATCTTGTGTTAAACATATTATACCTATTAAATTTTTATTTCATTAATAAACTTTATAAAATAGCAAATATTTAATGGTTATATTAGATTCACTCTCATTTATTTAAAATATGAAAATAACATTTTCAATCCATCTAAAAGTTTTGACTAGTTTGAAAATCCTCATATCTCTTGAATAAAATTCAGACACTTAACAAAAATTTTATTTTTTTCTTCATTTTTATAATCGAAGATTGTAGATAAAAGAGAAGAAAAGGTTTTGAAACTATGATTTTCCAGAAAACGACGATTGACAAAGAAGATGAGTTCAGTGACTTTTTTTTTTTTTTTTTTTTTGGTTTGTAGTATATGTCATCATCACTAGTTTTCAATGATTCTGGCTCTATGAATATATGTTTTTGGGATGATGGGAGGTTGACGTTGATCCTCAGCGATATGAAGAAGATGTAACGATTTGGAAGGAAATTTAGGGTTTTTAGTGTTTGTTAAAAGTTTTGGGCTTTGTTTTTGGAAAAAAATAAAAATGTTTTGATTTAATGTTGTTTTGGATGTGGGTCTTAATTATGGTGTATTTTTTTGTTTGTTTTTACAATGATTGTATTTTAAACGATGTTATTTGTACTAGAGTAGGGGCATTTAAATCCTATTTGTAACAATGTATTATTCCAATTTTTTTCGTTTTTGTCATTTTTATAATTAAAATAAAATTTTGCTATTTTTACAAAGTAAACTTCTTTTATTTTTTTTTTGCTATTTATTTAGTAGCCTCTTTTAACAATGTGTTCAATTTTAGCTTGTAAATTCTCTTACCATTACCATTAGTATAATAGATATTGCTACACAGTATGAGATACAATTATTGTTATCATTACATATTGATCCTAAATGATGATGATAAGGAGACAATGATGGTCAACAATGCAAAGTAAACAAAGCCTCAGTCAATACTTAATTATGTTTGCAACATTAATGTGAGCAAAAATAATCTAATTATGTTTGCAATGAAAGCCTAAGTAAAATTGATTTATCAATTGAATTTGATTCCAATTGCATCAATTTCTATTACGGGTTGGCAAGGATGAGGTGATGTATTAAAGAAATAAAAAGGATTGGTAAGAAAGTATTGAGACCTTGAGGATAAATCCAACGGTAGACAATTAACGATTGCAATGCACAAAAATAGATTCGTTCTTACGATATAATAATCAAAGGCATCGGCACATTTTTCAAAAAAAGAAAAGAAAAGAATTACGGAGAAACGAATCAATCGGTGAGAGAAGAAAGTTTTTGAATTCAGAGTGAATAGTCATTTCGAAGCTTTCTCCAATCTCTCTCGCTCTAATCATACTCTGTTAGTCTTCCAGATTACTTTTCGACTCACTGTTTGCTTTCCTATTTCTCTGTAATTGTATTTGCTTTTTTTTATTGATCGTGAAATTGATTGAAAGCTTGAATTTGTTGATTAAGGTGTTTCTAATGTCGTCCGCACCGTCTTCGAGTCAACCGGAGTTTGATTACTTATTTAAGTTGCTGTTGATTGGCGATTCCGGTGTAGGGAAGAGTACTCTTCTTTTGCGCTTTACCTCTGATTCCTTTGAGGATCTTTCTCCAACTATTGGTACGCCTCTCATTTCTACTTTCGTTTCTTTGTTTCGAAGTGTTCAAAATTTGGATTGAGCCTTGTGTAGTATCGGGTTGAACTGAAGTTGTATTAATTTCATTAGTAGAAAGATTAAGGCCTTGCTTGATAACCGTTGATGTTCAGTTCTTATAGATATGTTTTTTAAAATCTAAAGGAAACTTTTGAAATTTAGAAAGGAATTTTGTGAAACTTTTTGTTTTCTATAACATAATTTTTGGCGAAGAATAAAATGTATTTAAGAGTGAAAACATATGAAAGAGTTGTGTGGAAGCAAGCACAATTGTCTTGAAAAGACAGGTGAAGGAACAATTACTCTTGGATCATGGCTTGACATAAAATTTTATGAGACAAATGCGCCTCTGAAGTATCCATCAAACTGTCCCACATTGAATCTACGAGATGACAACAACTCGACCCGACATGATCCATTTCCTTAGAAGTACCCTTACAGAGCATATTGAGGCTCCATTGGCTTGTAAATGATCTCTGGATGAGGTCAATAGTGATAATACTTCTGTGTAAGATTTACCAAATGAAGATTTTTTAATCTTCTGTAGATTTTAACCTTCCATAGTTAGTCAATAAAGATAAAAGATATATAGTTAAACTTTTTGGACGATTAGGGGTAACAAACGAGCAGACCTATCTTCTAGGAAAGAAACAAACCTAGTAGCAAACATAAAGCAAAGAGAAACATTGAAACCTCCCCATTAGACGGGATGGCTAGGATTGGATAAAAGCTGTAAAGGGATATTTTAATGAAGAGAGGTGATAAAGATGAAGGTAAATGCGGCGAAGGGAACTATCCCCAACCTCTGATCCTCCACCAATTCAGGGTCCTTTTTGTTACTGATTTGGTTTTCGGTTTGAAATATTTTATTTACATCAGTGAAATATTCTCTTGTTTCTAATAGAAAAGATTATTTTATTGTTCATATTCTTACATATTAGATTGATACTTATTCTCTACATAATTTTTAGGTGTCGATTTCAAGATCAAGCATGTTACAGTTGGGGGCAAGAAGTTGAAGCTTGCGATATGGGATACAGGTGAATTTTTTCCATTTTGTTTCGGCTATGTGCACGTGTATAAACATGATAGGGGAAAAGAAATGGTGCCTTATGATTTATTTCGGTCATCTATTGGTTTCACCAATTGTGTTATATTGTTCTGTATTTTAATTTATATCTTTTAATTTTTATGCTAAATGTGTATTTAACATATTTCTGAAGGGTACAGAAGTATTTGTGAAGTTGCTTATTTTATGAAATTTTTATCCTAAGTCAATTTCCTTCGACTTTAACATACATATCCTGAAAATATATTAGAAGTGTGAAGTTATAGGGGATAGATTAACATACATTTCTGATCAAACAGTGTCTTGGGTGTTTCATGCACACAAAATTGCACTAATTGATTGATCGTCCTAGTAGGAAATAGTGCTGTTGAAAATTGTAGTTCTACGATTCCAGTAGATAAGGGTGGATTTACGTATACTTACTGCCCATGGCTTAGAATCTTTGGAACTCTCATGAATGTAAGGTTTTACTGGTCATCTTGTGATATGATACTGTTCTCGGAAATTATTAGGAAGGAATAAATAAAGGATGTCATCAAAACAGTTTCTGTTTTGCAATGAAAGGAAGAAAAAAACACTGATGAAAAACCAAAAAGTAGGACGTCATTTTTAAGTGCTTGCTTAGGACTTGCTATGATAGTGTCTGAATATATAGGGGAAAAAGGTAGAAGAAAAGGTCTTAGTGATTAGCTGAGACATGAGGTATGTTGCATTCTACTCAATGTAATGTAACTTGGCACCATTATCGTATGATGAAATTGATTCAGTGGTACCTACATTTTGAGGTGTATTTGGCAATGCCATTCTGTGGCGAACTTGATAATTAAGAAATTACAACTTTAATACGTTTATTTTAATAGAAGTTTAAATCTTATTCCGTTACTGTTTGTCTACCTGAATTGTATTTAAATGGTCCCTACTTGTAGCTGGGCAGGAGAGGTTTCGAACCCTAACAGGTTCATACTACAGAGGAGCTCAAGGAATCATTATGGGTATCTTCTATTGATTTCATCTCTTTCTATCTATATTTCAAATACTAGTTTTGCATCTAACAAGTCCTTCAACTTTCAATTTTGTGTCTAATAAGTGATTAGCCTATTCAACTGTTTCTTTAATTCACTAATATACTTTTACATTCATAAGTTAAATTGATGAGCTGCAAACATTAGACACAAGCCGCTAGATTGTATGTATTACCTTCGTGCTTTTTTTCCCCTTAACAAATAAGAAACCCTGTACTATATATATTAACAAAAAAGAACAGGAACTCTCAGAATCTCAGACACAAACCTTTAGATCGTGTATACTATTTTACAGAAGGTTTGATTAACCCAACAAGTTGCCTTTTTCTTGTTGTAAAATGTTTCCAGCTCATCATTCTGAGTTTAGGGATGATCTGTTTTGATAAATTTTTATTCTGGATTATTTTTCATTTTATTCAAGTAGTTCTTATTCTCTAGCTGACCTAACATTTTTACAATTAGTGTATGATGTGACACGACGAGAGACATTCACAAATCTGTCTGACATATGGGCTAAAGAAATTGATCTGTACTCAACAAATCAGGATTGCATTAAGATGCTTGTTGGAAACAAAGTGGATAAGGTATGCTTTTAAATCTGAGGAACTTTAGTAGTAAATAGTAATTACCTTGTTCAATGTAGATCTTTTAGCATCTTGGTCGAGTGCTACCCAGCCCTATTTAGACTACAGATTTAAGTCTAAATTTCCAGCTAATTAGTGCCAAATATATTATATAGATCTATGGCGCTGTTTGGCATACTGAGTTAAGTCATGAAGTTTGAAATTAATGTTTGTGGAGTTAACATGTGTGTGTTAGACCACCAATAATTCTACAATATTGTAGAAGAGAAAAAAAGAAATAATACGTGTGAAGGAGAGTACAAGTGAAGGGGGGACCACAGGTTAGAGTTAACAAGTATAAATAGAAAAATAAAAGAGAGGGAAAAGTAGTTAGTATCTGGTGAGTGGTGAGTGATTTATGTTGTATTCTTGAGAGATTGGAATTCATCTTCATTGTAAATTTGTGTTGGAAATCAAGCTCCAACATATTGGTATCAGAGTGACAACCTGGGCAAACAGAAGAAGGTGGCGAAAAAGAACGAAGAATCGAGGCTGTTGAGCAAGAAATTTCTGAGATGCAAGCCGATTTGCAGAAGATACCTGCAATTGAAGAAAATCTATCTTCATTAGTGAAGAATATGGAACGAGTGAACACTCAAAGTGAGAAACAATAGCAGCAACAACAATTATTGATGAACATAGATCGATTGAGCGTCCAGACTGATAAACAACAGCAACAGCATCAAGTGTTGATCAAGTATATTGAAATCAAAGAGAAGTCGACGGTGACGTCTGAAACAGAAGGATCTTCCAATAAATCGAAAGCAAGTGAAACTAAGATGGAAGAAAGTGAAGCAACGGTACTAGGACTGGTTGATGAAGCGAAAGCGAATTAGAAAGAGGAAGAGGAGAAATCATCCGTTCGAAGTAAGTTTAAAAAAGTGGAAATGTTGGTATTTAGTGGAAACGATCCCGATTCGTGGCTTTTTCGAACGGATTGGTATTTTCAAATTCATAAACTCACTGATTCCGAGAAGATGACGGTATTCGTGATCAGTTTCGATGGACCAGCACTTGACTGGTATCGTTCACAGGAAGAGCGCGATAAGTTCAAGGGTTGGGCGGATTTGAAGCTACGATTATTAGAAAGATTTCGTTCAATTCGAGAAGCCTCAATCTACGACCGATTCTTCGCAATCAAGCAGAGCTCTACGGTAGAGGAACACTGAAATCTTTTCAACAGATTGGTGGCACCATTATTGGACTTGCCTAATAGAGTTTTAGAAAAGACATTTATGAACGGTTTTATTCCGTGGATCAAGGCATAAGTGGACTTCTCGGAACCTACTAGGCTCACGCAAAGGATGAGGCTAGCCCAAAGAATTGAAAACAGAGAAGTTATACGAAGGGAAGCAAATCTGATCAGATATTCAGGAGGTATACCCTTTTTATCCTTCAAATTCTAATAAATCCAATTCAATTGTGAATGCGAATGAAAACAAGACTGGAACAATATTTCCAATGAGAACTATCACATTGATAGGGGTAGCGGCCGGAGAGAACATGAAAGAAGGACCTTCAAAGAGGCTTTCTGATGCAGAATTCTAGGCAAAAAGAGGGAAGGGATTATGCCTTAAATGTGATGAGAAGTATCACTCAGGGCATAAATGCAAGGGAAGAGAGCAAAGGGAGTTAAGAATGTTTGTTGTGAGAGAATAATGTAGAAGAGGAAATCATAGAAGAAGATGAGTACAAACAGAAAGAGTTAAACATAAATGAGATGGAAGAGGGAGTCAAAGCAGTGGTGGAGTTATCCATCAATTTTGTGGTTGGATTATCAAGTCCAGGCACGATGAAGGTCAGAGGAAAGATACATGGAGAAGAAGTAATTGTGCTAATTGATTGTGGAGCTATGCACAATTTCATATCAGAGAAGGTGGTGGTTGCCTTGAAGTTGCATACAAAAGAAACCTCCAATTATGGAGTAATCCTAGGATCTGGAACAGCTATCAAAGGGAAGGGTGTTGCGAAAATGTGGAAGTAATGTTGAATGAATGGAGGGTAGTGGAGAGCTTTCTGCCACTTGAATTGAGGGGAGTTGATGTGATACTTGGGATGCAACGGCTCTACTCTTTAGGAGTCACTAAAATGGATTGGAGGAATCTCACAATGACGTTCTTCCATGAGGATAACAAGGTGATCATTAAAGGGAGTCCAAGCTTGACGAAGACTCGAGTCAGCTTAAAGAGTCTAATGAACACATGGACAGATTCTGACCAAGGTTATTTGATTGAATGTAGAGCTGTGGAGGGAGGAATATCATTTATATGGAGTAGATGAGATGCCAACAATCTAAGAGTCTATTCCAGCAGTACTTTCCAAGTTTGAAGATGTCTTTAAGTGGCCTGAAAAATTGCCTCCGAGAGGAGGAATTGAGCATCATATGCATTTAAAGAAGGGGATGGATCTAATGAATGTAAGGCCATGCAGATATGCTTTTCAGCAGAAGGAAGAAATGGAGAAATTGGTAGATGAGATGTTATCATATGGGGTTATTCGTCCAAGCACAAGCCTCTATTCAAACCTAGTTTTATTAGTGAAGAAAAAGACGGAAGCTGGAGATTTTGTGATGATTATAGAGCACTTAACAATGTGACCATTCCAGATAAGTTCCCTATACCTGTAATTGAAGAGCTATTTGATGAACTGAATGGTGCAACTCTATTTTCTAAGATAGATTTAAAAGCAGGATATCACCAAATTAGAATGTGTAGTGATGATATTGAGAAAACTGCATTTAGAACACATGAAGGGCATTATGAGTTTTTAGTTATGCCTTTTGGTTTAACTAATGCCCCTGCAACATTTGAGTTCCTTATGAACACCATTTTTCGATCTTATTTGAGAAAGTCTGTTTTAGTCTTCTTTGATGATATTCTGATCTATAGCAGGGGATTAGAAGAACATCTACAACATATATAAATGGTGCTAGAGGTACTGAGGGAACACAAACTCTATGCTAACAAGAAGAAGTGCAACTTTGCTTATTTGAAGGTGGAGTATTTAGGCCATATAATATTTGAAAGAGGGGTGGAAGTAGACCCGGAGAAGATTAGATCAATCAAGTAATGGCCAATCCCAATCAACGTGAGAGAAGTCAGGGGTTTCCTCGGATTAACAGGGTATTACAGTCGTTTTGTCCAGCATTATGGAATAATTGCGGCCTCTTTAACTCAATTATTGAAACTTGGAGTATTCAAGTGGGCGGATGAAGCTCAAGGAGCCTTCGTGAAGCTACAATATGCCTTATTTCAGCTTGCCATTTGAGATTGAAACTGATGCCTCGAGGTACAGAGTGGGAGCATTGCTGGTGTAGAACAAGAGGCCAATAGCTTTTTACAGTCACACCTTGGCCATGAGGGATCGAGCCAAACCGGTTTACGAAAGAGAGTTGATGGCAGTTGTGTTGGTTGTGCAGCGTTGGAGGCCATACTTGCTAGGCAGAATTTGTGGTGAAGACAGATCAATGCTCCCTAAAGTTTTTGCTAGAGCAGAGGGTAATTCAGACATGGTACCAGAAGTGGATAGCAAAATTATTAGGTTATTCCTTTGAAGTTGTGTATAAAAAACCTGGGCTGGAAAAGAAGGCTGCTGATGCTTTGTCTCGAATGCCACCCTCGGTGCATCTTTATCATCTAAAAGCCCCAACATTTATTGATCTAACGACCATTAAGGAGGAGGTGGAGAAAGATGAGCATTTGAAAGGGATAATCTTGAAGCTACAAGGAGAAGAAGTGAGTAATTATTCCTTGAAACATGGTACGGTGCGGCACAAAGGGAGGTTGGTGATTGTGAAATCCTCTTCACTGATACCTACTGTAATGCATAATTATCATGATTCTGTTTTCGGAGGCCATTCGGGATTCTTATGAACCTATAAGAGACTTATAGGGAGCTGTTTTGGGAAGGCATGAAGCATGGTATTAAGAAGTATTGTGACTAGTGCATAGTATGTCAGAGAAATAAATCCCTTGCCTTAACACCTGCTGGGTTACTGCTTCCATTGGAAATACCAAATAGAGTAGGGAATGATATTTCCATGGATTTTATTGAAGGCTTGCCTAAAGCATCATGATATGAAGTAATACTAGTAGTAGTAGATCGCTTTAGCAAATATGCTCATTTTTTTTACTCTTAAACACCCCTATAATGCAAAAACAGTGGTAGATCTGTTTGTGAAAGAAGTGGTGAGATTGCACGGATTTCCTCAATCCATTGTTATGGACAGGGATAAGGTCTTTTTGAGTCACTTTTGGAAGGAATTATTCTGGTTGGCAGGCACAAAATTGAGTAGAAGTATAGCATATCATCCACAAACAGATGGGCAGATTGAAGTGGTGAACAGAGGGGTAGAAATCTACTTGCGTTGCTTCTGTGGGGAGAGACCGAAGGAATGGATAAGATGGATTCATTGGGCTGAAAATACTCCGTATTAGAGATCCTTGGGAGTAACCCCATTTCAGGCTGTGTATGGAAGATCACCCACCTCCACTAATTTAATATGGAGGCAGAGAGACTCCAAATTCAACCGGTCATGAACAATTGAAGGAAAGGGATATTGCTTTGGGGGCACTAAAGGATCACCTAAGAGTAGCACAAGAGAAAATGAAGTATGCTGATCTTAAAAGAAGACACGTTGGGTTTGAAGGAGATATGGTATTCTTGAAAATCTGTCCGTATGGACAGGTGTCAATGAGAAAGAAGAGAAATGAGAAGCTGTCTCCTAAGTTCTTTGGTCTATATCGAATTATTAAAAGAATTGGACCTGTGGCTTACAAGTTGGAGTTACCTGCTTTAGCTACAATTCATCCACAGTATCTCAACTTAAGAAGGCCCTTGGAGAACATAATGATGTACAGGAGTTAGCACCATATATGACAGAGAACCATGAATGGACTGCTGTTCCGGATGAAGTCTATGGCTACAAGAAGAATGATGCAGGAGTTAGGGAAATGTTAGATACCTAGATTAATATAGGGTAGGGGTATAAAGGTAATTAGAATTGTTGGTAGTTAGTTGGTTATAAATAGGAAGAAGGGCATGAAGAATTTGGTGAAGAAATAGAACTGCAACATTCCTTGAAAGAGAGGAAGAGCAGAGGGTTAGGGTTCTTTTACTTGTTATTGTACTTCTTTTATATTGTAACTCTGTTGAAGGTATCAATAAAATAGAAACACTATATCAGTGTTCTATCAGAGGTCTTGGTGAGTTGGAAAGGGCTATCACAACATGAGGCAACGTGGGAAGTTTATGATGATTTCCAGCCCTCATTCCCTGGCTTTCACCTTCAGGACAAGGTGGATTTGGAACAGGAATGCAATTTTAGACCACCAATAATTCTACAATATAGTAATATAGTAGAAGAGGAAAAAAGGAATAATACGTGTGAAGGAGAGTACAAGTGAAGTGGGGACCACAGGGTAGAGTTAACAAGGATAAATAGAAAAATAAAAGAGAGGGAGAAGTAGTTAGTATCTGGTGAGTGATTTCTGTTGTATCCTTGAGAGATAGAGTAACAGAATTGGGAAGAGTTCTCTGTTCATCGAATTGTTACATTCAATTCGATTTTCCTTTTCATTGTAATTCCTATATTACTATCATCAATAAAGATTGGGATTTGTCTTCATTGTAAATTTTGTGTTGGAAATCAAGCTCCAACAGTGTGTGGAGTTGGGAAGTCTATGTTTGAATTGTAGAGTTGTTTAGTATGTTGTTGGTCATTGACGATCACCAGTGGTGGAGTCATTGAACCATTAATGTGAACACTTCAATTATGAACGTTGTTGAAGTTGGTGGAGTTAAATTATTTGACAAGTCAGTTGATGGACCAAACAATTGAGTTAAAAACTCAACTCATGTTAATATCCAAAACATCCCCTATATTTTCTACTGATCTTGGGTTGTGTTTCTTGGTTACAAATTTGATATTTTCTTATCTGGATCAAGTAACCCCTATTCTTAACGTTAGATATTTAGCAATTTGTGGGTGATCTTAAAATGGCCTCCTTGTTTCTTTAACGTGTTTGGTAGAAAATTAAGAATGTGAAAATACTAAAACCTGTTGAAATCCAAATATTGTTTTTAGACATCATCCACTAAACACATATTTGCTAAATTCATGTCAGATTAAGAAATTGAATTGGATAAGCTGCCAGAACCTTAAAGTCAAAGTGATCTAATATTTCAGGAAAGTGAACGTGTAGTCAGTAAAAAAGAGGGAATTGACTTTGCTCGAGAATATGGCTGCCTATTTCTCGAATGCAGTGCAAAAACTCGGGTCAATGTGGAGCAATGCTTTGACGAGCTTGTGTTGAAGGTACGGGAAAACTTGAAACACTTTCGTGCTTCCCATCTAATATAACGCTTAATACAAATTGTGGAGTTGTAGTCCAAGAGTTTAATTGTATTATATTTAAACTTACTACTAGTGTGCTGCCCCAAAATAATGTGTTTGCAGATATTGGACACCCCCAGTCTTTTGGCTGATGGCTCAACAGGTTTGAAAAAGAATATCTTCAAAGAGAAACCTCCCGAAACGACCACTTCAGCTGGTGGCTGCTGCTCATATTGATTTATATACTAAAAATTGTAGGAGCATTTTCATTTTGTTTAGGCTACTCGTTCCATAGTTATTACATTTCAGCGCACACCCTAAAGGGGATCTTCAGTTTAACCTTGATGGATTGTTAGTTCGTTAAACTAAATGTCTGCTCAACACTAAGTTTCTTGTATTCTTTCAGTCGTTCTTTCTAGGTTGACATTTAATTCGTTCTTTCTGGTTTGAGTTTGATTTATCATGAACTTACAAAGTCAAATGAAAACAGATCCTGAAATCCTATCAATACTTCAGTTTTTTTTTTCTTTTACAGAATTTTAGGATAGTATTTACGTCTTAAGTCTTAAATTATGTTGAGGTTGACAAGCACTTTGATTTTTTACATCAAAATAAGTTTGGAACACATTCACACGATAAACAAAGTTTTACTCATGTTTCATATCACTTTACACCAACAACACCATTGCCAAGAGTTCCCAAAGAGCCATATCACGAAAATGATATTAAACCCACAAAGCTGATATAACAACATTGTCTCAAAAGATTTATTTGGGTAAAGCTTCCATTTGGAGAGTTGACAGTTGATGTTTGATAGAGAATCTAAAGAGGAACATCAGAAGGGTAATCTTGAGGATATCTCTTCCTTGTTTGCCTTAGTACCTCTTCTTGTTCTTGAAGGTTTTTAGGTAAATTATCATAAACATCATTGAATAACTCTGAAAGTGGAGGCTTCTCTGTTTTCTCTGCATTTTGAATTGCTTCTAGCAACTGAGCCAACAAAATCAGCACCATCGATCCATTATTAGATATCAATTTTACAATTATATGTCTAAGGATATAATTAAACTATGCTCAGTTTTTGCATTTACTCAAAAATAAATAAAGATTTACCTGTTTTTTCACCGTGGTTTTGTGATTCGACTCATCTTCTTGACTAAACCATCCGTTACTAAAAACCCATTTAGCAAACCGATCCATAGGGTTCCTCTCCATTTTCCAATACTGAGTCTCATCAGTAGTTCGATACTTACTCGAATCATCAGATGTTGAATGATGGCCAACTCTATAAGTTAAAGCCTCAATAAGAACCGGCGTTTTCTCTCTGATTGCCATGGATCGAGCTTTACGAACCGCACTGTAAACAGCTAGGGTATCATTTCCATCAATTCGGATGCTTCGGATTCCATAACCTTGTCCTTTCACAACCACACCGTCACCTGAAAATCAAGGTCAACATCTTAATCAGAGTTCAGGATTTGGAAGAAGTGATACAGGAGAAATTTTAATTAGGAGATTTTTTTGTATACTTCGAAATTGTTCTTCGATTGATGTGCTGATCGCCCAACCGTTGTTGCGACAGATGAATATCACTGGCGCTCTTAATACGGCTGCGAAGTTTAATGCTGCGTGGAAATCCCCCTGTTTATCATTTCAATTTCATTTTTTAATTTTTCTTTCAGATTTCAATAGTATTTAAATGATCAAATCAAATTTTTTTTATATATAAAAAAATTCATATAATTTTGAATCTATCTTTTTCAAAATTTTTGGTATATTTTTTTAATTTTGTAAAAAATTGAAAGTCAATGGTTTTGGTAGATAAAAAAAGAATCATAAAACCAACCTTTGAGATTCCCTTATCGAAACTTGCCAAAAAGGGAAAAGGGCCACTTATACATATCAACCTTTAATGCCAAGCCTAAGTCATACATATCAACCACAATTTCTTTTCTTTTCTTTTCTTTTCTCAAGTAAGAGATAAGATAGTGTAGCTACAAACAATATTCTTGGATTATATGCTATTCTTATCTAATCCTTCAATATAAATTTTGGTTAATCATTACTCCAACATTTTTCAAAATGTAAAGTTTAATGTTATTGCATTAATTAATTAATAAAATTATTAAACATCATTATCAGCAGTACATCAACTATAAATTAAAGATTAACCACGTACTTTTTTAGTTTGTAAATCCGTATCTATTTACACTATTTTCAAATTTTTATAACGATTTATCTTTTCAAATCTTCTCTAAATTTAATAATATTTCGTAAGATTTAAAAAATTATGTAAATTTTGGTCACTTACTCATACATAGTCTAAAAGAACTTATAATTTAAATATTTAGCAAAAAAGTTAACTTTGTATTCAAATGTCGACGGTCGTTCTCATTTTCAGTTAAAAGATGTAAACGTGAAAGATGAAATTGGGTGTGAGTTATTTTTCGTAAATTTTCAAAATATTTCAATGTTAGAGTCTTTATATACCTCGCTAGTGGTACCATCTCCAAAATAAGCCACAACACATGCTTCTTTTTTATCCATTTTAAGAGAATAAGCAACGCCAACTGCTTGTGGAAGTTGCGTTCTACAAAAAATGAAAAATGACATCGTTTCAATTCGATGACCTAAAATAATTAAACAAATTTTACAAATTTGTATCAATTTTTTTTTCCTTTTTAGATTTCAAATTGTACATAATATTGAATCCACGAGGTATAAAAATAATTACATTTATTCTTCTTCATAGTCTTTGGATCAATTTCAGATAAGGTTAATTTGAATAATAATGTCAAAATATAAAAATTAACATATACTTGGTGTGACTTTTTGCAATTTTTTATTCCTCAAAGATTTATTTAAAATTAAGTTTAAGTTTATGATAAATTGTTAGTTTCGTCTAAATAAAAGTTCTCAAATCTAAAATATATCAAAAAAAAAACACACACACACACGTTTAAGGTTTTCTAAAAACACTGTTGTAACACCAATGTGTATCTAACATGGGTAAGTAAAAACTTTTAATGCCAATAATTAAAACGAAGTATATTTAATATGTGTGCGATTCATAGAATAAAATCAAAGAAACTTTATATTACTACAAAAGTATCATAATTTTTGTGTTCACACTATAAATTTATCTTAAAAAACACTAATAGTAATTTTCCACTTTATTTTAAAAAGAATTTAACGTGACACATCATTGGAGAGTAAATTTTTTCATACTCTAACAGTATATAAGAAAATTTTATTTAAAATAGCATATGATTTAATTTAATAAGGTTCAAATCGATGTAGTTCGTGGTGTTACTTTAGAGTCAAATAATTGGTGATATAGAGAAGTTAGTGAATAGGATACAAGAGTTTACCCAAGGGGAGATGAAATGGTGAAGTAATTGTGATGGTTGGAGCCATAGTGAATAGGCATTTGTCTACCCTTCCCATAATCTCCTTTGTTTCCAAACAGTTGATTTGCAAATTCTTGCAACGTAAACCCACGCCATAATAACACACCAGGCTCTCTGTACTGCAAATTATAGTTTAATTGATTTAAGATATATATATTTGCTAGACTGACAAGATGAAAAATTCAATTTTTGTAGATCTCAATTATTGTTGGGTTTTTGAACTTAGAAAGAAGGAAACATGAAAATGTAATTTCATTTATTACCTGAGCCAAAACGACGTCATCGGGGAGAAGTGCGGCTGCAGAAGCAATGGCAATGGCTTCTTCTCCAGATGAAGTTAAGTAAAATGAGATTCTTCCTTGCCTTTGTGCTTCGTAGAATATGTTGTCCATTATTTGAAGAGTAATCATGTCTTTGTACATCTTAATCGCTACATCTTTGGTCAACTATCAAATTTCAATAATTGGAACAAAGATGTAGCGATTAAGAAGTACAAGGACCAAAATATTACAGTAATTAAATTATACAATGAGAAAATACTTTATTATATGTTAAGAGTATACATCAATTTATTTATATTTTTAATCTATAAAAAAATATTTAAAATAGAAAATATATAACAATAAAAATATGTGTGTTTTAGAATCTCAACTTTAATCCAATTTGAAGAATGATATGAGTGTAGGCATTATATAATAAAGTTAGGAAAAATATATAGATGAAATGTATTTAGTTAGTAATAATATTAGTAAGACCTGGTTGAAATTGGTTGGTGTAATGGCGTCCCCATTTTCATGAAGCACACGATAACATGGAACTCTCTTTTGAGTGGACTCGGACATGAATCTCATTTCGTTTGTAAATGGAACGCTTCCTCCCGGAAAATCCAACTCCTACACCAATAAAACATTTCTATAAATACCTTACGTTCTAATAAAACTTTTTTTTTTTTTTAAATTTTTCTGGAAATCAAAATAGTTGGAATCTTCAAACGTCTCGAAATTATAGATGGTAAAATATATGTAGATGTAAGGACGTGAAAGAATATTTAAATATGCCCATTTCTTTTTTTTTTTTTTAAAGAAGAAAAATAAGATTGTCCGATAATATTTAAATAGGCATGCTTGTTTTACCAAAATTCTTGATAAAAATATCTTAAAATGAAGTATTAGCTATACCTTTTCTTTCATTTAATTTATATATTAATATAATATAATTTATCTTAAAATGAGTAGTTATTATAATTTATGTTTAAGGAAGTTAGGAATAGTGAAAGGGAGGAGCAGAGATGTAGAGATGAGGTGAGGTATAGTGAAAATGAGGAGTAAAAAATAGTAAAAAAGAAAGTGAGAAATAGTGAAAGATGAGAAATAAGGAAAAAGTAAGAATAGTTCTAATCTTAATCCTAGTATTAAGATAACACTTGTGGCAAACATGGAGTGAGGGCCAAACGCCCCCTTTATAGTCTATAATAATTTGATATTCTATTGTTTTTAATTCTATTTATATTAATTTAGATTTAAAATATTGAACTTATTTTGAAAGAAGCATATGCCAGTATTTGGTTTAAGAGGATCTTATACTTATACATTATCATGGAGAGAGTATTGATATAAATTTGTGATTTACCTTATAACATATAATTTGTTTGTTTCAATTGAAGGGTGACTATCACCCTTGATATAATTTTGTTATATTTGATAAATATTTTGATTAATTTTATTATATTTAAAAATACTTCTATTTAAATAACATGACAAGGACATCTAAATCTTTTGAAATATCACTTATAAAAACATTCTAATATACCACACTCACACACTCATAAAAATATTCTAGAATGCCCATAAATTCGCATGTGCACGTTGACACACAAAAGAGGAAAAATGAAGTGAAAAAAAAAAGAAGGAAAAAAGCAAACAAGTAAAGAAAGGCAAAAAAAAGTAAAAAGAAAAAAAATGGTGCCAATAATAAAAAAAGATGTTCCGAACATGGTGCCTGTGTTTTGGGAGACATCTAAATCCTTTAAGATATCAATCATAAGAATATTCTAGAATGCTCCATCATCACTAAATATCTAAGCATCTTACAATCACACAAAAATAAATAAAATAGTCCAAATATTTAAATCTTCAATTTCCACCAACCAAATGACCCATTTGTATTTAGTTTAGGTTAATTTGTACAAAATACTCAAAAACTTTGTACTATGCGTTAAAAATATTCTTCAACTTTTTCAAAAGTTTTAAAATATCCTTAAACTTTCAATTTAAAGTCATAGTTACCTTAATCGTTAGTTTTTGTATAAAAAATACTCCAAAATTTTCAAAAGTTAAAAAAATACCTTTAAACTTAAAATGTAAATTAAAAAAAAATTGTTATTGTTATATGAGCAAAAGTTGTTGATATCCTCTTGCTACTTTATTTTTCTTCTTTTTTTTTTCCTCTTCGTCAATATAAATAAATAAATAAATAAAAATGCATACTTCATTAAAATATATATATATATATATAGATTAAAATAAGAAAAAGAGAATAACAGAAAAAATTGCACACTTTAACTGTAAATATATCGTCTTACTTCTCTACTTTCCTTATTTGTAGTAGGTTATTATTAGTTGAATTTGTGTTGATCGCCAAATACAATTTCTTTATGTGATTATTTTAATCATTTTGATATGTTATAAGGAGAAATTTTGATGTTGCAATT
This sequence comes from Cucumis hystrix, assembly GCA_025688845.1. Taxonomy (NCBI): domain Eukaryota; kingdom Viridiplantae; phylum Streptophyta; class Magnoliopsida; order Cucurbitales; family Cucurbitaceae; genus Cucumis; species Cucumis hystrix. The sequence goes on along the minus strand of CM046885.1, from coordinate 11,214,107 downwards.
TTGTAAGATGCGGTGGGATTTCAACTTTTAACTTAAAATTTTGACTTTTATTGAGAAAATTTGTGTACGAATTGGAAAAATTGAAGAAAAGATCATCTATATGAAACATAAAATGAGAATATTTAAGGCTCCTTTGTTACATTTTTGTCTTTTGCTTTTAATTTTTATTGATATTAAGCTTATTTGTTCTCCATTTCTTACCGTAGATTACATCTTTCTTAAGTACAAATATTGAATTTAAAAGCTACTTTTGGTAAAAATATAAACAATAAATGAAAAATTTAAAGGTGAAAGTAATATAAACAATAAATGAAAAACTTAAAGGTGAAAGTAATGTGATAGACTTAGTTTTAGAAAACAAAAACTCAAAAACTAAATCGTTACCAAATAAATTTCAAACAAATTTACATGTATACTAGCTCACATTAAGACATTTTTAACTTTTAGAGTTTTTTTTTTAAAAAGTATTGTAATATAATTTGCGGCGGAAAATTTGATCATAGAACCTCTTGTTCTTAAGTAATGTCAGTTGAGTTGAGTTCATGTTGATCTTTTAGAGTTATTTTTGTAAAAAGATATTGATGGTTTTAGTTAAATACTAAATTGTGAGGATATATTTTAAAAGTTCAAAGGTACCTTTAAAACAAAAGTCCAACACTTCAATCCGAAACTAATGGTAAAAGTATTTTTGAACAATTTGAACAGTTTAAAAATATTTTGAAACATCTAAAAGTTAAAAGATATTTCTGACACAAAATACAAAGTTAATGTGCATTTTTTTTTTCATAATTTACCCTTTAATTTAATTATAAATTTTAAGTTACAAGTTAATCTTAAGTAATAATTTAAAAAAATATACATCTTTTATTTAAAAAAAAATATAAATAACATCGGGTTCTAATTATATCATAATTAATTATGTTTAATCATATATCAAAATTAGATAGATATGTGTTATATTTTTTATCGGTAAGAGTATTTTAACATTTAGGATGTGTTTAGGGAGGAAAAGAGTTATGGGAAAAAAGTTTATGATAATTCTAGTGTTATGATAATATGTGTTTGAAAGAAGGTTTATTATTATTAGTGTTACGATAAGATGTTTTTGGGGGAAAGATTATGAATGGTAGTGTTATGGTAATATTTGTTTGGGAGAAAGATTATGTGGAAATGATTATGAAAATTATTATTTTTTTAAATTCGTATTCTAAATTCAATACATAAATATTCGTATATTTAATTTACTAAATTGTCATATTTTCGTAAAACAAGCTCCATTAGTTTTTGATGTCCATTTTCATAGTTTTTTATGCAAGTGTTTTGTGCTAATAAATTATATTTTTATTTTTTAGTTGATATTCTAAATGCAATACACAAATTGAGTGTATTTAACAATTGATATAAACCAATGATTGAAACCATAATTTCATTCAAACAAAACAATATACGAAGAACAAAATAGTTTCTAGGAAGGGAGTTATAAACTGAAGTCAATTACATGGAACACAGTGCAGGAGCAAAAAATATTATTATTTTTAAAATTTTCATATTCTAACTTCAATACACAAATTTCGTATATTTAATTTACCAAATTGTTATAATTTTCATAAAACAATTTGCAGTAATTTATTTAATACACAAATTTTATATATTTCATTTACCAAATCATCATAGTTTTCGTAATGCAAAAGTAAAAAGAAAATACGGGTCAAGCACTGTAATCACACTAAATTACCTAATTCAATAGTAAAAGAAGAAATTAAAATTTTTAATAAATGTAATTGTACCAAATTCATAACTTAAAAACAAGCTATATTCTTTAAATAAAAAGATTAAAATTAACCTAATTCATAAGTATAGAAATTATAAATGAAAAAAAATGGATTAAATAGTATTTAAACTTAAATTGATTAATTATAAATAAGAAAGAGTGGAGCAAGGAATAAGAATTAATCAAATAAGGATTAACGAAGGATTGAGAAAATTGAGGAAAGGTTATGATAACCCTTATTCCAAACAATGAAAGGACTATATAACCCTTTTCCATAATTCTTTCCCTCCCAAAAACACCCTTAAAATTTTAACTCCAAACTAATTTTATGTTTAATATACTAATTATTCAACTAAAAGAAATTCAAATTTTGTATCCCTTCCTTTGTAAGTTATAATGCATCTTTATTTTTGCGAAAAGTTAAGTTATCAATGGAATTCAAAAGTACAAATAAATCAATTTAAAAGTGAACCGGTGACATTCTGTATGATTTGACAATTAAAAAACTGTTTGAGATTGAAAAATCAGGTAGTAATTAAAGAGAAAAACTATGGAGAAAGAGTTGGGGGAGGAAACTTTTAAAATATTTTATTTTATTCTGTTTGAGTTCGATCAATTTAATAGCTAGAAATGGAGTTTGAATCCTCTTAGAACTAACAATTTCTTTAATAAAAATAATCTTTTCTAAATGGTCGAGAAAGAGTATACGTCAATACGCGTTAAACTATAAATTTAGTTTAAATAGATGTAGAACTAAGGTTTGAGAAGGAAATGTTGATATAAACAGATAAGTATAAGAAAAGTCAATTGTAAAAAAAATTTGGTGGCAAAAAGAAAAGAAAAGAAAAAGTTAAGAGATGGTTAGATGAGAAGAAAAATAAATGTGTGAGAGAGAAGAAATTGGTATTGCTACGAAAAAAAGCTATGAAACAAATTTGTTTGGAGATCAAGGAGGAGAAAACATGATTCATTAATTTCTAAATTTTTTAAAATAAATTTAAAAACTTATTCTACAAATAAATATACACACAGTTTTTTTTTTTAGAAGTGGATGAAAACCCTTTTAAATATTAATTAATGCGAAGATAAACTAGTAAATGATACATTTATTATGTCTTTATACAAAAATTAGTTTAGTTATTAATGTAAGCTTAATTCAGTACTTAATTAATAGTATGAATTGAATTAATTAAGTTATTGTTCATGCTATTAAATAGCCACTAATGTTGGTTTTAAAAATCATTTTGAAGTATAGAGTGACGTAATTTGTTTTTGTTTTGGTTTTAAAAATCATTTTGGAGTATAGAGTGACGTAATTTGTTTTTGTTTTTTTTTATCTAACATGACTTAGCTCAATTGGCATTAATATGTTCTTGAGGATAAGAGACGATCCAAGTTGTACTTAATAACATATTTAAAAAGAAATAAATAACAAAGTATTATTGTTTTTATCTCTATAATTGATTTCTTTTGTTTTTTCACAATAAAATTTAGGAGTTTTTTCAAAAATAAAACAATACGCGAAAATACTTACACCGTATAGAAAAATTTTGAAAAAAGAAAAAGTCCACAATAAAAAATAACAAAAGTACCACGATTAATTGGACATACACACATGAAAAAATGAATTTGTACAAGTCTAAACGATTTTATACCAGTTTAAACGATCTTGTATCCCAATTTAAACGATCTTGTACCTTCTACCTAATCTAAACGATATTGCGTGTATCAAAGTTAAATGATTTATTAGTGATAGTTGTCTATATTTGTCTATCTGAAATAGACAACTGATTGTTTAGATATTGGTACACGATCGTTTATATTTTGAAATGATCGTGTACCAATATAGTTTAGATTTTGGACCAAAAAGAAAAAAAGAAAATTAATGAGAGATGAAGAAGAAAGAAGAGATTTTAGAAGAGAAAATGAAAAAATGGTAAAAAAAAAATAGAAATAATAATAGAAAGAAATTAATATTATGAAAAAAAATAAACACAAAGAAAAAGAAAAAAGAACGGAAAAGTTGTCATGCAAAATCTAATAAGAACAAATATAAAATTTATGAAAATGTAATTCATTTGGTACGCTAACTATTATATTTATTACCAAACTATTATATTTATGTAAATTTACTTAAATGGTATGCAATTTTAAATCTGTTTCATCGACCTCAAAATATGTTAAAAGAACCAAATTAATTAAGAGTTATATATGCACTCCGTTCCTAATTATACTTTTATTAACAACTAATATTATAGTCGTTGCAGGGTTATTTAATCTTTATGAATTTTCAATTTAAACTTTCAATTTCACACATAATTTAATTTTAAAGGTATTGTTAAAACTATATCTATAAAGAATGTCACATCAAATGAAGGAAAAAGCAAATGAAATTAGAAGAGAAAAAGAGAAGAGAATTAATGTGAATAATAATAATAATAATAATTAAGAAAAGAGAAAAAAATCACATGCATGAAACAGAAAAAGTTAAAAAGACCAATAGACGACAAAACAACCAAACCTGATCATCATGGTTATGAAGATAAAGTTGATCCACATGTCGTGCAGCTTTAGTTGATTCAAAACGACATGTCGGCCAAAGAAATCCGGAGGAGTGATCCTTCTGACGACGGCCGCACTGGACCGCCATTGAAGAATCGGAACAGTACTGAAAGTTCCGGTTGAGAATTCGGTGGAAGATATTCCGAGATGAGGATCGTGCAAACCGAATCATGGTGATTGTGAAAATTGGAAGTAAAAAGGTAAATAATAATTTAAGAGAAAAAGAAAAAGAAAAAGAAAAAAAAAGAAGAAGAGGAGAAATAGAAATTGGTATGAAAGAGTGAAAAAAAGAGTATAAATAGAGAGAGGGGATGAGATTGGAGATGAGTTGGAGTGTCGTTTTTGGATTGGCTTGGTTGATCCTTATCAGCTCATGAGACTTATTGGTGGGGCTGCGAGGCCTCTCCTTAATTATGGGTTTCAATGGCAACTTCTAGATGATGAATTTTAAGTGCTTTTTATGAATTACTTCCAACCTGTTTTAGGGGTTTGATTTCGTGTTACATTCTTGTTTTTATTTTATTTTATTGTTATTATTTCTAAAAATGGATTTGCTTTTGTTAATTTATGTTAGGAGTTATTTTAAAAATAAAACAATTTTGAAACCCACTATGAAAAACTCTAAAAATATATTGAGATTAATTGACATCCAACACGCGTAATATATTTGAAAAACAATCGTTTACATTTCGGTGGTCAAATCTAAACGATTTTTTTCAAGATTTTTTTGGTACGGGATTGTTTATATTTGACACACCATTGTTTAAGTTTGGTAGTTTAAATTTTGGGTACGATCGTTTAGATTTGATAGTTTAAATTAGGGTAGCCAAATCTCAACTATATTTTTTCAAATTTTTTTTGATACACGTTAGTTTATATTTGAAAAAATATATAAAAAAATTACCGAAGAAAGATAAAGACATGAAAAAGAAAAAAAAATTACAGAAGAAGAGAAAAAGATGATGAGAAGGAAAAGAAAAACTATAGAAGGAAGAATATGAAAAGAAGGGCAATGCAAATATTTTTAAAAAATTATGTCAATGGAAAGAGAAAATATTGCAGAACAGAAGAGAAGGAAGACGATAAGGAAGGATTAACCTAAAATTAAAAAAAAAAAAAAATAAATTTCATGGACATTTTCAATTTGTGACACAAGCTGTAAATATTTAACCCGTTTGTTAGTGAGGAAAGTTAACCTCTACATTAATCATGTTTAATAATCATTTTGTTTTAATTTTTAAATTTTTTGAAAAAAATTAAATCTATAATACTTGTTTCTGGTTTTAAATCTACAATAGTTAGAAGAAAGTGCATGTTAGGAATTGAAAGGACGATAATACACACGTGCCAAAAATTGAAAATAAAAAGGACGATTGTTAATGTGACTTCCAAATAAAAAAACAAGATAGAAAAAGAGGCAACCCCACAAGTGATGCCCTTTTAATGCCGTAGTTTGGAACCGTTCATACAATTTTCATCTGAACCGACAAAAAAAACTTACTATCCTTTGTCCTTTTCAGAAGACCTACAATTCCTCTGTGCATGCTTCCCACATGTTTATCCCAACTTCTTACTATATATGAAATACTCTTTTCTTCAATAATCAAACAAAAATAAATTTATATTTTGTGACCCAAGTTTTCATTGCGAATAAGGTAGGGTGATGGTAGCCTTTTCCGTTGCTACAAAGGAAAAAAAAAATAAAAAAAATAAAACTAATCAAGTACATTTATATCTACCTAACCCTACTACTACTATTACTAAATGCACTTTCAAGGAAAAGTCTGAATTGATTTATAGGAAAGCACGAGTTATGGAGGGTTGCCTTTCACGTATGATTAAAAATAAGAAAATAAAAACAAGTGAAAAATGTAACTTCGAAATCGAAAAATCTAGTTTATGAGCATAAGAGGATTTTTGTGCAATTTTGATCGTTGATTTCTCCTGATTAAACATACGTTTGATTCATGCGTGCACATTAATAACTTCTAAGTCTAATCAAACTCATTGATGCTACAAACAAGAGTATACATGATGGTCTTAATTTGCTACTTAATTAGGTGATTGAACTTTAGACAAACAATGAAAAAAATGTGCAAGCTTACAATCAATTACCAAATATACATTTTGGAGGAATTGTGTGGTTAAATCAAGCAAATACCCTACTTATCAATCAAAGCCTAAGGCTCTAATTAAACTAAATGAAATTAGTCCTATTAGATCCACTATCGGCCAAATAGAATTAGGTAATTGATAATCAATTAGTTGGGCTACCCAAGGGTTCCATTGTGTGTGATTAATAATCAATTAGGTAGGCCAACTAATTAATTTAATTTATCTTTGGTTAAAGTATGCATTCTAGGTTTATGAGAAGCCTATACTTCTAGCATACACGTACGATTCAACTATTTGCTACTCAAGTCATTTATGGTAGACAATAATCAAACAATTAAAGAGTGTGCAAGCTTACAATCAATTACCAAATATATACATATTCAAGGGGGATATATGATTCAATTTGAAAATAGATGAGACGATAAATAATATCCTCCCTAACGTGATTAACTGCAGGAATAACTAACACAACAAAACGAACAAACGTAATAAAACAAACAAATAACACAAAAGGCTTTGATAACCCAATTCAGCAAATACGTCCTACATCTGGAAAGCTTTTTTGCTTAGATAAGAAATATTATTGATATTCAAAAGTTTGTAACTTAACCCTAAAGTTACATTAACAAGTTATCACCATAACTTAAATGTATAAACTCAGGCTTCCCCTGACGGTAAAATTGAATCTCCTTTAAGACGAATTCAAGCTCTCCTGAATTCATTGACTGCAGTAGAATTATCTCAGCCTTCATTCATATTTCTTATCAATCGATACTTTGTCAAATCCCTTGACATTATCAATCGATACTTTGTCAAATCCCTTGACAGTCTTCAATAGTTTGTCATAATGCAGAAGGTAACTGGTTTATCTTTCTACAGATTCTTCACAAAAAATATAAACTTCTAAACAACAGCTGTGAAGAATGGATTTTACGTTCAGAACTTCTGCTTTTTAAAGAGCCAAGAAAGAAGAACTTTTTTACGATAAAATACTCATAAATATGAGGAATATCTTTAATCTTCTTCTTTAAATGAGATATTTAAGGAAGATCTTTTAACTCCTTATTTATAAATGATCCCAAAGATAAGGAAAATATTTTATCTTTATTTAAATAAAAATAAAACTAATTTCATTTTTGTCAAATAATCTAACACAATCCATTCAAGAACATACATATGGAAGTTAAAACAAGATTCAAAGTAGAATAAATTAATATGCCTAGTTCGTTCAAACAAAATCTCAGTAAATTATTTCAAATGTTCTTACTCTCAAAGACTAGAAAGATCCTTAATTATGTCAACATTTCATAGACAAGATGAAAAGGGGAGCATTGATAACTTGTAGAAATACAAGTTACTGTGGCCTTTTATGTAAAATAATGAAGCCTTATCACATTGGAATAGAAGAAAACATGAAAAAATGTAGAGAATTTGATTAACTTATGTATCACATGTTACAAAAGAACTTTATCCTCGTTTTATCGCATTTTATATGTCGCAGGATATCAGGCAAAAAGAAGTAGAGCTAGACGATAAAACATCACGCGGGTAGACACATTCAACTAATAAAGCAACGAGCAAACAAGTTAGGCGATCTGATGCACTAGCAAACAAATTTGGTTGGCATGGGTGTCAGAAAAAGGACAAAAGGACCTTTGCACGACGTTGATGCAACTTTAACCAAAAGCATTAATGAGACATGGAATGTCCTGTCAACATCACTCCGGGTCTATAAATAGAGAAGACTCTACTTCAAAACAGTTTGAAAATTTAGATCGGAGAGCAAGCTCAATAATTTCCATTCTTTTTCTTTTTTTGAAAAGGTGATATTATTATACAACAACAAGGAGGACCTCACAGCTCGAGGCCAAGGAGCCAGAGCAGAAAATGCTCACAAACGCACAAAGAAGACAAAAACACAAAAAGAAATAACAATAAAAGCACAAAAAGAAAGAACAACAAAAGCACAAAAAATAGAACCAAAAAACAACAAATCCAAAACAACCCCATAAAACAGGGGAAAAAACACAAAGAGAACAACCCCACAGCTTGGGGGTAAGCAGAAAAATAAAAAGAAAACAAGCTAAATCAAAATCTTGAGAATCCTTACGCTAAGAAACAGCACAAGTACGAATACAAGTCCGAATAAGCTAAAACAGGACAATGGGCTCACGAGTCTGGCCACCATGGAGACGATGATTTTGCTCCTTCCAGATAAAGTAGATCGTAGCACACCAGAGAACACGCCACAACTTCCTTCTCACACCATTTCTAATACCCTGACTACAAATCAAAGAGAGACCCCCCAACAATCAATCTTGTGAGAGAAAGCCATAACCTGAAGTACACGCGACCAAATATCACACCCAAAAGAACACAAAAAAAAAAAAACAAATGATCATGAGATTCGAAACCCCCTCACAAAGAATGCACGACATCAGAACGGAACTATCCCACCTACACAACCTATGTAACGCCTCGAAAATTAAGATAATTTTTTGAGATAATTATTTTAATTTTGTTTAATTTATTGGCCATTGTTTTGAAATTTATCGTTGTTTTATGAAAATTGAAATTAATTAAATAATTTGGATGTTATTTAATTAAATTGATTATTGGAATTTTTGTTGGAGATTTAGTAATTATATGTTTATGTGGTTATATATTATGGAAAAAGAAAAGATAATTATATTTGTTAAAATATAATTATTTAAGAAAAAGATATTGTATTTTGGAAAGAAGAAAATAAAATAAATTAGTTGTGAAAGGATAATTATTTGGAGAAAAAGATATTATTGAGGGAGAAAAAAAAGGAAAATAATTATATTGTTGGAAAATATAATTATTAGTAAAAGATTAATTATTTTGGGAGAAAAATAAAAGTTGATTGGATGGAATATTTAACTGAAGAGAGAGAATATTTGATTTTTGGAAAGAGATTTATAAATAAAAAGCAAAAGAAAAAAATATAATAATAATAATAACAATAATACTGTTATTATTATTATATATTTAATCTCTCTCGATATACATGAAAACAAAAGGCAACTATTCACTTTCTTCTTCCTCATTCACGTTGGAAACCCTAGCCGCTTACCATTTTTCAACCACCTTAGCTTCGCCATCAGGTTCAACGAGTACCTGCCGTCAACTGCTGTCCTCGTCGTCATTTGCTGTTAGTCTTCCGTTTTGCCAGCCGTCTAGCGTTGTTCCTTTGGGAGTCAACTAGCTAACACAAGCCTCATCCTTTCATTTTCATTTTGCCATCCGACGATGTCCAAGTAAGTTGGTTGTCTCCATCCCCGTAGCGTTCCTTTTCCCCTCTGACGATGTTCTTTCATTGAAGTTGATCGTGGTCCTCACCAAGTCGCATGCACGCTGAAGCCCTTGTAGCCAAGCCATATTCCCCTTAAGCTGAGCCTATTTGTGACGACCCAGACTTTTCGGACTGACCGTCTAAGTCGTCAATTTGACACAAAACCGTTTGTTGACGAAAGACATAGTAACTTTAATTGAAACCATATGAATTCGAAGAAAACATTTAATCGGACCCTATTTCAAAATATGAAATTCTAAAGTACTGTTTACAAAACTTTAACTATTTGTAAATTCAGTTCAACAAAACGTTTATAAAAAAATCGTCAGCGGAAGCAGTTTAAAGGACAATCTTCTATGGCCATTCACGAGTCCTTCTTGTCCCTCGTCGGTCTGCCCCTCGTGTTACCTTTGCCTGAAAAGTTAAACATAAAAAGGGTGAGTATTAATATACTCAGTAAGGGACCCACTACTGGTCCCGTTCGGGGAAAAATAAATTATTAGTATCCTATGGTGTACCCTGCACAGTCACAGTCTAGTGCTCCCGAAGGATGCACATATCAGTCTAGTGCTCCCGAAGGATGCACATATCAGTCTAGTGCTCCCGAAGGATGCACATATCAGTCTAGTGCTCCCGAAGGATGCACATATCAGTCTAGTGCTCCCGAAGGATGCACATATAGGGGATGATCCCGAAGGACACCCGCAGGGTAACTATCCACTAGGAAAACTAATAATTTATCCCCTCAGTCCATTCTATACTTCTTAACAGTCAATTTACAACTCAATCAAACGTCCTCATCACGTGAACTTTCCCCTTAACCTCAAACAACCATTTTTATTCCAATTTAACCCGAGGACTGTCACAAACACGTTAATACCTCAGTCGACAGCAAAACCAACCATGACATCCACTTCAATCTAAAATAGCACGACCATGATTTCTCTTCCGTTCACAATACATCCTCATAGTCGTCTACCAGGCATTCAATTTACATAACAATCTACTCATTCAAGTCACACATTATATAATCACATCTACGATATCCAGACATTTCCACACCCTTACATTTGCACATATATATATATATTCAACCAGTCATAACATACTATCAACCACAAATCCACATTCAAACATACACCTCATAATCGTTATTTCTCCGCAGTATAACAGCACGAAACATACAGCCAACACATTCAACTAACATTTATTGAGTCCAGTAGGAAGTCCCTTACCTTGGCGTTAGGTAAGCTCCTTAATCGCACCAAGATCCAACTCGAATGAAACCAAACTTCCAATGAAGCTTGCTTCGAAACTTGGATATCCAAGCACCACCTTAATCAAACAACACCCGAACAACGGTTAATAATTAATCCAACCAACAACTCGAATTTGCTTTGAAACAACTAAAATTCATAACTTAAATTTGTTACCTGAGGCACCACTTCGACGATTTACTGTAAAACAATTGCAACGACACTCCACGGCACACGGCCGCCAGTTCGCGGAACCTTACGTATGGGTCGGTCGACGGTCGGTTTCAAATCCGCGGCTGGAAAATGGGTGACGCGGGCTTGAAGGTGGAGATGCGGCTGGGCGGAGAGTCACGGCGGCGGCGAGTGGAGACGCCGGGAGGTAGATCTGAGCAGGGGGAGGGGGTTCGGCTCGGGTTCACGGCAGGCACCTGACGAAGGTTGCTCACGGCGGCGGATGAAGGCTGCGGCCCGAGCGGTTGACGAAACGTTGCGGCAGCGCGAGTAAAACAGATCTGAGCGGCGGCCGGACTTCGCGGCTGAGACGGACGGCTGTATGCGGCTGGGTTTCGCGGTGCGGCTGCTGCGGCTACCCGGGCTTCACCGGACGGACGGGAAGGAGGACAGGGGTGGCGGCCGGCTGGGAGAAGAGGAAGAAGGAGAAGAGAAAAAGGTGGGGGGGGGGGCTGCGTACGGGGGAAGAAGAAAGGGAAAAGAAAAGAAAAAGAAAAGAAGAAAAAGAAAAGAAAGAAAAAGAAAAAAAAATATTTATTTAATAATGATATTTAATAATCATAATAATAATAATAATAATATTTAAAATAATATTATTTTATTATTACCTTTTTTTTTTTTTTTTTTTTTTTTTTTTGGGCGTTACATTCTTCCCTCCTTAATAGACTTTCGTCCTCGAAAGTTCTAATCCTGGAATAACTCTGGGTAACGAGCCTTCATATCATCTTCTCGCTCCCAGGTTGCCTCTTCAACTGGGTGATTGCGCCACAAGACCTTTACTAAAGAAATTTCTCTATTACGAAGCATTTTCACATCTCTAGCCAGAATCTCAACTGGTTGCTCCACATAGCTCAAATTCTCGTCAATCTCTAGTGGTTCATAGTCCACTACATGAGATGGATCTGCCACGTACTTCCTCAACATCGAAACATGGAAAACATTATGAACTGCGGAGAGAGATGGTGGCAATGCCAAACGATAAGCCACAACACCAATTCTCTCTAAAATCTCAAACGGTCCCACAAAACGAGGACTTAACTTCCCCTTCTTTTCAAAACGCATAACACCCTTCATAGGTGCTACCTTCAAGAACACCTTATCTCCCACATCAAACTCAAGGTCTTTCCGTCTCACATCAGCATAGCTTTTCTGTCTACTCTGCGCTGTTCGCATACGTGCTCTAATCTTCTGGATAGCCTCATTCGTAGACTGAACCAACTCAGGACCCATCAATCGCTGTTCACCAACCTCATCCCAACAAACAGGGGTCCTACAACATTTACCATACAAAGCTTTAAACGGTGCCATGCCGATGGTAGCCTGAAAACTGTTATTATAAGCAAACTCCATCAAATGCAAGTGAGAGTCCCAACTACCTGGAAACTCTAAAACACAAGCTCGTAGCATATCCTCTAAAACTTGGTTCAAACGTTCAGTTTGACCATCAGTCTGTGGATGAAAAGCCGTACTGAAATCTAACCTCGTGCCCATGGCAGTCTGAAGTCCCTTCCAAAACTTGGAAGTAAAACGTGCATCTCTGTCAGAAACAATAGACACAGGCACTCCATGCAATTTCACAATCTCAGGTAAATATAACTGTGCCCACTTACTAGCAGTATAAGTGGACTTTCCTGGAACAAAATGTGCTGACTTCGTAAGTCTGTCTACAACAACCCAAATCACTGTGTAACCCTTCAGGGTTCTAGGCAGTCCTGTAATAAAGTCCATCGACACGTTCTCCCACTTCCACTCTGGCACACTCAAAGGCTGCAACAAACCTGCTGGTTTCTGCCTAGGTGCCTTAACCGGCTGACGTACTAAGCACTTACTAACAAACTCGGCCACTTCCCTCTTCATATTACGCCACCAATACACTCGCTTCAAATCCTGATACATTTTCGTACTACCAGGATGCATGGAAAATGGAGAACTATGGGCCTCATTCAGTAAATCGGTCTTGACTGCAGTGTCTGCTGGCACACACAGACGTCTCTCAAACAACAGTCCACCATCAGAGGATATGGAGAACTCATCAGTCTGTCCTGTCCCTACGAGGCGACGTCTCTCCTCCAAATAAGGATCACTACTCTGAGCATCAATAATCTTCTGCCTCAGAGTTGGTTGCACTGTTAACTGAGCTAACTGTGAGGCAACTGCCCCCACAGATACTGCAATCTCAGCTCTCTCAAGGTCTCGATGTATCGGTACCTGACTAGTAATAAGCGCTGCTGAATGTGATACTTTCCTACTAAGAGCATCAGCTACCACATTCGCTTTACCTGGATGGTATAATATCTCACAGTCATAATCTTTTACTAACTCAAGCCACCTTCGCTGTCTCATATTTAACTCCTTCTGGGTGAAGAAGTATTTCAGGCTCTTATGGTCAGTAAAGATTTGTATCTTTTCACCGTACAAATAATGTCTCCAGATTTTCAGTGCAAACACTACTGCTGCCAACTCTAAATCATGTGTAGGGTAGTTCTGCTCATGGCTCTTCAACTGACGAGAGGCATATGCAACCACCTTACCTTGCTGCATCAGAACACATCCCAATCCTTTCTTAGAAGCATCACTGTAAATCACAAAATTCCCAGATCCATCCGGTACTGTGAGGACCGGTGCAGTAACTAACCTCTGCTTAAGGTTCTGAAAACTATCCTCACAAGCTGAGCTCCAAACAAAAGGAGTCCCCTTCCTGGTCAACTGGGTCAAGGGAGTAGCTATACGAGAAAAATCTACTACGAACCTCCGGTAATAACCTGCTAAGCCCAGAAAACTACGAATCTCCCTGACAGTAGAGGGTCGAGACCAACTAGTAACAGCCTCAATCTTAGCAGGATCCACAGAAACTCCCTCACTAGAAACCACATGACCAAGGAAAGCCACCTGCTTCAACCAGAATTCACACTTTGAGAACTTAGCATAAAGTTTATTCGCTCGAAGAGTCTCTAAAACTTTATGCAAATGTTCCTCATGTTCAGCCTCGGTCTTGGAATAAACCAAAATGTCATCAATGAAGACTATTACAAAAGTGTCTAAGAACTCCTTAAACACCCTGTTCATCAGATCCATAAATACAGCAGGTGCATTTGTCAATCCAAAAGACATTACAATGAATTCATAATGTCCATACCGTGAACGAAAAGCAGTCTTAGGAATATCACCATCTTTAATCCTCAACTGATGGTAACCCGAGCGTAAATCAATCTTAGAGAATACAGTAGCTCCTTGCAACTGATCAAACAAATCATCAATTCTGGGCAGTGGATACCTATTCTTGACTGTCACCTTATTAAGTTCTCTGTAATCTATACAAAGACGCATCGATCCATCCTTCTTCTTCACAAATAGTACTGGTGCACCCCAAGGCGACACACTAGGTCGAATAAAACCTTTGTCAAGCAATTCCTGTAACTGTACCTTCAATTCTTTCAATTCAGCAGGAGCCATCCTGTAAGGGGCTCTAGAGATAGGAGCGGTACCCGGCTCCAATTCAATAGCGAAATCAATCTCCCGGTGAGGCGGAAGTCCTGGAAGCTCTTCTGGAAATACATCAGGATATTCTCTTACTACCGGTTCTGAGGTCAAAGAAATCCCAACTTCCCTAGTATCCACCACACTGGCCAAGATACTCCAGGTACCCTGGTTGAGTAACTTACTGGCCTTCATAGCCGAAATTACTTTAGGTATGACTACGGTCCCTACCCCTTTAAACTTAAAAATAGGCTCGGTAGGAGGACTAAACACTACCTCCTTACGAGAACAATCAATACTGGCATGATTGGCAGCCAACCAATCCATGCCTAAAATTACATCGAAATCATGCATATCCAATACTAACAAAGTTACATCCAACACACGACCAGCTAACTCAATTTGGCATGCTTTAATCCTTTCCTTCGACAACATAATTTCTCCAGATGGTGTAGACACCGATAAAACATAACCTAGGGGCTCCACTTCTAAGCATGCATGAGTTACAAATATCGACGATATAAAAGAGTGAGAGGAACCAGAGTCGAACAAAGTTAAGGCAAAATGCCCCAACACTGGTAGCGTACCTGTAACAACTGTGCCAGCCCTTTCAGCCTCAGATCTGTTAGTAGCAAAAACTCTGCCCTGCTGTGGCGCTCTCGCTCCTTGACTGCTCTGCCCAAACTCCGTAGGCTTCAAAGGACAACGATCAGCCGTATGCCCCTCTTGCCTACACTTGAAGCAAATCCTTGTCCCAAATAAACAGCGACCCACGTGGCGTTTCCCACAAGTATTGCACGACGGTTTCTCTTTGGCAGTTTCACCTGCCCAAAAGGGACTCTGCTGGAAACGACGGAAATTACCACCTGACCTCATGTTCCTCTGAGGAACTTCAACGAACTTCTGCTCTGCCTTTCTCTTCTGACTAAATGAGGTTCCCTTGTCAACACTCCTTGGCTGAACTTCGTCCTTCCCAATACTCACATCCACTGCCAGACGCAGTGCTTCAGCCTGAGTGGAGGGCTTTAGTGCTCGCACAAAGCCTCTGATCTCATCTCTCAATCCTCTAACAAACCTCTCAGCTCTGGCCTGCTCATTACCAACAAGTTCAGGGGCGAAGCGTGACAGCATGTCGAACTCCTGATCGTACTCCTCAACTGTCATGTTTCCTTGCTTCAGTTCCAAGAATTCCTGGCTTTTAGCATCTCTAAGGTTAGCCGAGAAAAACTTGGTATAGAAGCAATCTCTAAACTGGTCCCACGTGATCTGGTCCAACTTTCCACCCAACATACGCAGTGTGGACCTCCACCAGATAATACCTCTGTCTCGAAGAAGAAAAACCGCACACTGAACTTTGTGCTCTTCCGGGCATCTCATATAGCTAAAAATGGTTTCCACAGAAGACAACCATAACTCCGCCTTGGTAGGATCTTCCAGTGATCCATCAAAAGTCTGAGGGTCATATTTCCTAAAGTCCCTCAAATGTTTCGCTTCTGCAGAAAGCTGATTCGGTAGCATCTGTGGCTGCTGCACGACCGGTCCCTGCATAGGGGGGTCTACAGACGCAGGTGGAGCTGCTGGTACTGGGGAACTTACTGGCGCAGACTGGTACTGGGGAACTTATTTTATTATTACCTTTTTTTTTTTTTTTTTTTTTTTGGGGGCGTTACACTATTTGTCCCTTTTCACCTATTTTGAGTAAGTTTGGTGAGTTTTGTTGTGAGTTTTGATGGATTTTGGATATACCTATCAATTGTTACTTTTTTTACTTTAATTTGGAATTTTTGCTTGAAGGATAATTGGCTAAATTTGAAAGAATTAACTTCGAGGAATTTTCCCAATTAAGATTGAATTGGTTTCAACCTCAACTTTGGGATGTGCTTTAATTGGGAATTGACTGTCAAGAAAGAATTAATTTGTTTAGCTAATCTCAAAGCAAGAGATTCTACTACTAGATCTTCAAAAATAAAATTAAGAGCATGCATGTATTTTTCATTATGCATTGATATAACTAAGATGCATAATGTGACTGATATGGATGACTGATATGACTGATAGTTATGATGCATGAAATATTAATCACATGATACGGACGTTATGATTGTTATTCATGTCAGATTTATGATGTTTATGACATGCTACATGCTATGGATGAGAGTTCTGTTAACTTTGTCTATTAGTGTCGTACCTATATAGATGTACATCGGGATCACCACCTTTTTATGACTGATTTGAGTTCGACGGGACCACTAGCCTGTAATTTTATGTTTCTTTTTATGACTGACGTGAGTTTGGCGGGACCACTAACTCTGTCATGTTATGTTGTTTTTATGACTGATGTGAGTTCAATGGGATCACTAGCATGTCATGTGATGTTTTATGAGTGGTCCGACGGGGTCACTTACAGTTTGATTCTCTTAGGTGTTTTCTTCAGGTTCACCGAGAGTCCAGATGTGTCCCTACGGGATCACTAGAGAGCGTGTGTTCGAGAGCACGATAGTTTTGAGGTACTTCCTTACAGAACCTCAATGAGAAGTTAACAAACACATAACAGGACTATTAGTGGGTCCCTTACTGAGTATATGTTTATACTCATCATTTTCTATATTTAATATTTCAGGTAAAGGTAAGAGTAGAGGAAAGCTGGTGAGAGACATGAAGGATCTGTGACATGCTATATGGGGACTTAGTTTTGCTTTCGCTTTTCATTGTCCGTTTTCACTGTTTTGATCTTAAACATTTTTATTATCTTTAAAATTTATAAAATCAGCTGTAACATGTTTTTATGGTATTTTTAATGAAAATTTAGTTTTCCTCTTTTCAAGAAATTGTCAAAATTGTTATTTATGTTTAAGGTAATGACCTCAGCTCTGTATAAAGAGTTGGATCGTTACAACCTATCTCTAGTACTCAATCTATCTTTAATGGCCAACTAAGTACAAAAGGTATGTTTGGAACATTCCCCCCACCCCACAATAAACCCGTCCAATGAACCCAAACAGTACTACGAGAATGAATAGTATTCCACGCATTCGCGATCGAAAAACCACTATGGCGACCAGAAACCCAGTCCTAGCTATCCCCAACACTCAAACACAGACACCCTATCACATAAATCAATCAACTCCATAGACACATGCGGCCACCTCCACTCCCCATCCGGACCAATAAACTTAGAAAGTCTAGACTCCCATCGACTCACTACATCATAAAGCACCCTCTCGCTAACCTGCTCAAGGATTGGACGACCCTACAAACACGGATTAAGCCACACTTTACACCGCGTACCATCCCCCACCTCCATTCAAACATGTTTTTAAGTCTATCTTGCTTTTACAAGATAGTCTGAAGACACCACAATCATTCGCCCACAACTACCTCCCATTAAGAATGTAGGCCTTCACCTAAGCCACCCAAAGAGAACTCGAACTTGCTAGAATCAACGAAAGAATCTTCATAGTACTTTTAATATTTCAAGAAGGCCCATCATGGATAGTTAGCCCATCCTCCTTAAAAGGAAGACACATCTCCCTCTAAGCCACCTTTACACCCCCTCTGCCCTCCTCCTTACCTTTCCAAAGATAAGACCTCAGGATTTTTTCGACTTCATGATGCATACTCACAGGCAGCACAAACACACTAGCCTAGTAAACTTAAAAGCTATGTAGCGCAGAATGACAAGCTGAAATCTATCAACAAACGATAAAATTCTAGCAGACCAAGAACGAATCCATCTAGTAATACAATGAATAAGAGGAGCACAATCAGTAAGTTGTAACCTACCAGAAAGAAAAGGAAGCCCAAGATAACGAACTGGGGATGCCCAAGAACAAAACCCAAATTGCTAGCCAGAAAAGAAGCAACTTCACTCCCGGCAAGAAATAAACATAGAGCTATTTCCAAGATTTGCAAACAAACCCGATGTCACATCCCCTCCCGGATCACCTACTCTCGACCAGTGAGACAGCGTGAAGTCAACCGATGCCATCTTTTACCTTGAAGATACTTGTTGACCCTATTCCTTTAATCTTTTAAAATGCAGGGGAAACATAAATCTCATTCTAATATTAAGGAAATTCAAGTGCGGTCCGACTCATTACAACGTTAAATTATACATAGAGACAACTATGGAAATAGGAAAATTGTAGATAGCAACTCGAAAAATGATAAAAGACAGAAAAAAATAAGAAAATAGCAAAAGTGTCAAGTGCCTCATTTTTTAAATTATATTAAACCTGAATCTACCCCTAGTTATAGGATAATTCATAGATTCCAAGTACAGTGTACTTGAACGACTCTAAGATGAGACATGACATCGCAGATTTCACAAACACAATGTATTTTGTAAACAACCTTCAAATCCTAACTAAATCTGTCATTTTGTTGCTGGACAAGATTGCTGCAACCTCTCCTAAATAATGACAAATATATCTACAAGATTCTTGGGTTCGTTATATTTCAAACAATTTATTAACAATATCGATAATTATTATTAAAAAATACATAAAATATATTTTTAATAACAATTTGAAATTATATTTTAGATTAGATTCCTTAATTTTAGCACAACTTACATTTATTCATATGTTTTTATTGCTTTTTATTTTAAAAAATTATATTTTAGTGGCAGTTATATATATTTTTAAAAAATTATGAGAAAATATATATTAAAATCTGTATGTATAATACGTTCATTATTTTAAAATTTCAATATTCATGTTATTTATATCTGTTTTTGAAAAATATTTCGAAAATGTGCATTTTTTTATATTACTTTGAAATGACAGTGTTCATGTTATTTGCTTTTAAGATTCTAAATTTCGAAAATGTGTATTTTTAAAATTTGTAAACGTTATGTTATTTGTTTAACAGTTTTTGACGATTAATTACAACCTTTATCGTACATCCTTTAGCATTAGTTGTCGAAGGCAATAGTAGAACCATTACAATTTTTGGTTATGACTTTACTAAACCACATATACACTGTATTTCCTTTAGTTGAAAAAATAACTCTTGTTCAGTATATATAAATACACTGTAATTTGCATATACTCCCGTCAATTTTTAACAGTCTCTCATTTTTTATGCACTGTTTGTAGGAATGTATATGACTGAAGAATGAAACAAAGAAGGTCGGTTTATGTATTATTTCATTGCACTCACTGATTCAACTGATGCATGGAATTATTGTCTACCGGTTATTTCAGTTGATGGTGCAGTCATGAAGAACAAATACCTTGATACGCTCATTTTTCTACCTACACTATTGTTAAATACCCTGGTGCCCTCATTTCTGTCTACACTACTATCAATAGATGTGTGGAATTATTGTCTGCCAGTTGATGGTACACTCAATGAATTCCATTAGTGTATTTGAATGGCTTCAAGATGAGGCAGGATATCACAAATTTCACAAAGACAATGTATTTTGCAAACAACCTTTAAATTTAATAAATCCTAACTAAATTTTCTATTTTTTTGTTGGACAAAATTGCAATAACCTTCCCTTACAATAATGACAAATATATCTACAAGATTCTCGAGTTTGTTATATTTTAAACAATTTATTCACAATAACGGTAATTGTTATTAAATAATACGTAAAATATATTTTTACTAACAATTTGAAATTATATTTTAGATTAGATTCCTTAATAACAGCGTAACATATATTTATTCATATTTTTTTGTTGCTTTTTATTTTAAAAATTTCCTTGAGCACAAAAACTCAATCGAATGAAAGAATTAGAACAGTGAAAACAAACCTTTGCGCCAAGGAAGAACCTCACGTGAATCTGGAATCGTATTGATCATGAACAAACTTCTCGGCAAAAAGAAAATCCCTTGCTTTACGCCTAATGTATGAAGACTTTGAATGTTTAAAGGGAACGAAGCTAGAAGCTCCAATCGTTTCTGCAATTGCTAGAAGATTTTGAAGGTTTGAAGGGGACGAAGTTGAAATCTTTTCGGGTTTTAAGAGTTTAAAGGGTTTCAAGAATCTTGTTGGATGACCTTCTTTTCCCCAACGTTTGAATGCCTGAAGGATTTCAAAGGTGTGAAGGATGTGAAGAGCTTGATAACGTTTGAATGCTTAAATGCGCACGACTTGAAGAAAATTTGAAACAACTTTAGAAATTATGTTTTGAATGTGGAGCTTTGATGGTGATGAATTTTGGCTTTTTGGGGGAAATTAGGATTTTGATAGGTGTTAATTGATTTGATTGTGTTCATAGGAAAAAAAATTAGGGGATAGATGTATCATTGTTTTTTAGGAGTTTGAGTTAATTATGAGATATTTGTGGTTTATGGAATAATTGTATTTGGATTTAAGTTTTTCACTTAAGTAGGGGCATTTAAGACATTGTTGCAACAACTTTTTTCCACATTTTTTTATTTTGCTATTTTATCAATTTAAATTTAAAATTTCCATTTATCTAAAGTAAACTTTCTATTTTCCTATTCTTCTGGTTAGCCCTTATACATAATGTTATAAAATTTTGATTTATCTAGGTTTATATATTATTTTCTATGCAACCTCTATCCTTCTCAAAATTTCTTAACTATAATAACTTGTGTCTCTAGGACTTAAACAAAGTGTCCTACCTTCTCTATGGCACGAGAGGGGTTTTTGTTTATTGGTTGGACAAAAAACATGTTTATTTGAAGAGCATAGGTATTTAAGGACTAGAAGTAACTTAGGGATAAAACGATAATTTGATCAAACTGGTTTTACGAACACTTGTGAATGACTACCTTATTGTTATTTGTCTATATCCGTAGACACATAAATATATCTACAGTGAGAAGAGTTCAGATGTGAGTCCTTAGTGGAGTGTATACACAGTTAACAAATATTGATTAATGTGGTCTTCTCGGAGCTAAGCTAACTCCTTTTCTTGGAGCACATTACCTATCCAATGGAGTCCAACCACGGATCTCATCATGACTTACTTTTGTGGTATTCGAGGCTCTACTGCATCTTTGTTTGACACCTAAGGATCATACTAGCATGGTTAAGTTAGAGGCATGACTCTGATACCGCTTGAAGGGAAAAGGCCCTACAAAACTGAAGATTTAACAAAGACCTTAACTCAATTTAATTAATTTGGAATCCAAAAATACCAATACATTGGAAAAAGTACAAAAAAAATTTCTATAAGGCTAAGCATGCTTCTAAATAATTTATAGAGAAGAAATAGAAAGAAACTTACATTCGTTAACGACTCTGTATCTGCCAATCACCAAATTGAGGCACCACTACCACTTGGAAACCTTTCTATTCTCTAAGCTAGAGATCATGGTTTGTGGGAAACAAAATTGGAAGATAAATTTTTTCAGAGGATTTTCTTCTGAGAGAGTACGCAAAAACACAGAGGTGGAGTATCTATAAACAAAACTTTGTTATTTTGTCGTACGCATAACTCCCTCTTCTTTAGGAAGTTAGAGAGAATCTGGAAATGTGCCAAAACCATCCACTTTCTCTGTTAATTAATAATTAATTAATTAAATCATATTTAATTACTATTTCATTTAAATCATATTTAAATGAATATATCTCACATAACCTATAGTTTTAATTTAATTAATTTAATTTAATCAAATTTAATTAAATAAAATAAACTAAACTATTAATTAATTCTCAAATTAATTAATTTTTGAGTTAAATATCTTATACTTAATTTAATCCAAATTTGAATCATATTCAAATATAAATTTCTCTCATAACTTATAGTTTTAATGTGTATAATACACATACTAAATTTTAACCTATAGTTTTTATTATGAATCTAATTCACATTAAATTAATATTTGAACTCATTCAAATATTTTATCTCTCATAAATTAATTTTGAATCATATCCAAAATTAAATTTACATAATAAAGTTTAATTAAAATATAAACTTTATATTATAATGTATCACCATACATTATATTAATTTCTAAAGTAAATTTGAACATTTTAAATTAAAGCCAATATAAATAAATCCTATTACTCTTTATGAGATAGGAAAAGGACCTAATGGTCCTTACCAATTAAAAGCTACAATGATATGAGATTAATTGGCTAAACTCATTAACCACATTAATCAATATTCGTTAATTGTGTGTACACTCCACTAAAGACCAATAACAGTAAGAGTATAATATCCAATGAGTTTCCATAACATGATACTCTTACTCGCATGTCACCTACGTGAACGCGTTGAATTATTGCGTTTGTATCAAATACAAAGTGAGTTGTATCCATAGTGTTACCATGAAAAGGTACTAAGTCTTATCCTTATACTATAGACCCTTTAATCTGTATCTCGAACATTGATCCATGTATGTCTCTACATACTGTTCAAGACTCATCAAACAACTTAGAATGATAGTTTATTTGATTTAGGTTATTAAGACAAAACTAATAATATAATCTATAACACTTATTGAAATTATAGTATAACACAGTATTAATAATGATCAATGAATTATATTTACTATCTATGAGTTTTAGGACATAAATCTCAATAAACTCCCGCTTGGACTAAAACTCTAGTCTCTATGGGATGTACAAAATAAAGTAACCCTCAAACATTAGAAATGGTGAAATATATCTATACAAATACAATAAACTTGGGCATCCTCATACCCATTACACATCTTCCACTTGCCCTAGATTACATAATGTACATATCTTGTAGACCTAGACTTTCTAGATGGTCTTCAAACACTTTAGCTGTGAGAGTCTTCGTAAAAAGATTAGCAATGTTGTACTTTGAAACGATCTTGCTGACGATTACATCCCCTCATTGCACAATCTCTCGTATCAAGTGATCTTCCTTTCTATGTGTTTCCCTTGTTTGTGGCTACAAGGTTTTTCAAAATTGGCTATTGTCCCACTGTTATCACAATATAAAGTGATGGGCATGTTCAATTTTGGAACAACTTCCAAATCGTGTAGGAACTTCCTAAGTCAAACTGCTTCTTTTGCTACTTCGAAGGCACCGACATACTCAGCCTCAATAGTAGAATCTGCAATGCATCCTTGCTTGATGCTACGCCATACCACAACTCCTTCATTCAAGGTAAACACTGATGTCGATGTGGATTCATTAGAATCCTTATCGGTTTGGAAATCAAAGTCAGTGTATCCTGTAAGGATCGAATCCTTAGGTTCATATACACAAGCATGTAGTTTCCCGTTCTCCTAAGATACTTGAGAATAATTTTAACCATCGTTCAGTGGTTTAACCTTGGGTTGGACTGATACCTACTGACTATTCCCACTACATAACAAATGTTTGGCCTAATGAAGAGTATGACATACATTAAGATGCCCATAGATGAGGCATAGGGAATACGTCTCATATCCTCAACTTCTTGAAGTTTCTTAGGACACTATTCCGTAGACATGTAAACTTCGGGCCTGAAAGGTAATAAAACCTTCTTAGTGTACTGCATCGAATATCAAACCAACATTTTATCAATATAGGTTGCCTAAGACACTGCTAGCGTGTTAGTCTTACGATCCCTTTTGATTTGGATCCCAAGAAGATATTGTGCCTCTCCCAAATCTTTTATTTGGAACTCGGCTGCTAGCCAATTTTTAATGTCAGTTAGGTATCCTACATCATTTCCAATGTGGAGTATAACGTGCGCATAAAATACTAAGAAAGCTACTTTACCTTTGTTGATTTTCTTGTATACACAAGTCCAAGATTGCAGTATCGAACTTTTTGCTCCTAATCTTGGGTTATGAATGAAGGGATAAAAACCCTTGACAGCAATATTTTACAGAACCATTCTTCAATTTAATTTAGGAATCCCAAAATACCAATACTTTGGAAAATAATACAGAAACTAATTTTGTTATTATAACTTAAAGGCTAAGCATGCTTTCTAACTATAGATAAGAGAGGGAAAAACTTACGTAGTTTGACACCTCTGAATCTACAAAAACTCCAAATTGGGACACCACTCATCGGAGAATTTCCTATCCTTTGGGATGAGATTGGTTTGTGGGAACCAATTGGGATGGGAAAAAGTTTAGAAAGAAACTATTTTTTCAGAGAGCAAAAGCATAGGCTTGATTGATTGAGAAAAACTGTTTGCCTTCTGTATAGACTCTTTAAGCCTTATCACTATACTATAAACCCTTTAAGATGGTCTCGAACATGGATCTCTGTATGTGTCTATATACTATTCAAGACTTATCAAACAGCTGAGGATGTTAGTTTATCAAATTCGGGTTATTAAGACAAAACTAATAATATAATCAATAACATTTATTATAATAATACCACTTTATAAATAATGATCAATGGATTATATTTACAATCTACAAGTTTTAGGACATAAATCTCAACAGCTCTAAACTTAATTCAAGAAAGGTGTTGTTGATCACCCTTCGGTGACTGTTGCTCTAAACTTTTGAAGTATCGTTGCAAAAACTAAATCATTTGTTTGATTGGAGTTCTTTGATTGCTTGTTTTTGCTGAATCGATTGAATTATTTTGTGTAATGGGTTAAGACAAACATAACTAATATGGTCAATTATTTGTATTTTTAGTATGTTTTTCTCGATAATTACACTGCTTAAAAACGAAAAAATAACCTGTGAAAATTATGCAAAGTGAAAGTCAAACCTGAATATGATTCTGGTTATTGATGATCCACGTTTCGTCTTAATGGAGGAATGTCCATATTTCCGTGCTCGAAATGTATCCTAGATTGTCATAGATGCATATGACCATTGCACAAAGGCCAATGACAAGGTCTGCATCTATATCTTAGCCAGTATATCTGACATACTAAGCAAGAAACATGAGACCATCGTCACTGCACGTTGGATCATGGACTCCCTCCAAGAGATGTTTAAGGGACGAAAAAAAGGAGAGGCAAACGCTGCCCATTCCAGAAGGTTGCAAAAGGGTTCATCCTCTGTAACCATGTCTACACCTTCATCCTCTGGGTCTAAGAAAATCCAGAAAAAGAAAGGAGGGAAGGCTAAAGGTCCTGCTGCTGCTGCTAAAGATCGTGATGATTCAAATTTAGCTTGCAGTGTTGTGTATGTCTATATCTAATTCAATGCAGTGAGACATGGTCATTGCATGCGAAATGCTCTCTATGTCTCTAGTCCTCAAGTAATTACTAAGTCTTTGTTGAGTACACGTTTTTCTATTGCTTGGCCAAGTGTTAAACAATAGATTTTTGTGGATAATCCAGGGTCGAACACAGGGAATTATTATCAAATCTTAGTTTCAAGAGTTACTCTTCATATAGGTGGTATACAATAACTATCTACACAGTATAAAATAAACTGTTTCTAAGCTAGAACTACAATTTACACTAGAGAACCTGTAAAATGGGGATAAGAATGGTGGCAAGATGGAAATGTGAAATAACTTGTGTTGAGGAAGAGTGAAGGAAGGTCTCCACGCTATTAGACCATTAAGCCATGTAGTAGCCTTGACGCGATAGAGCTCAGTTAACTAGCTTATGATTAAGGCGAGCACATCTCAGTACCTTAAATGCCTCACTTGCTTGCCTCTCTGGATACAAATGATAAAGCTTGGCCAAGCGAGATCCATTTAAAAGTGTTTACTTACAAGACTTATAGCAGTTCTCTTTTAAGGGTGACAACTTCTTGGGGCCAAATACCCACACTTGTTCTCTTTTCAAGATACAAGTGATGGAAGTTATCTCGCCAAGGTGATGAAGTTTGTCTCCAAACTCCTCTTGCGCGACTTTGCCATATCCTTCGTACTTGCTCTATCAAGTAGTTGGTGATATACATTGGTCAAGTGATGATTATAGCTCAACTAACGCGATAGGCTTTATAAACTAAGCTTATTATCAAGAACGTATCACAAACTTAAACTACAAATAACACATTGACATATGAATAGTGAAGGAATGTTGGATTGAAAGGGTATAAACATGCAATGTATTAAAGAGCTTTGTTAATAAATTACAAAGAAGTATAAAAATGGAAAATAAAGAGAATGAACGTTACAAGTTAGGGGCATGGAAAAAGGTGGAATCTTCTCTACTTTGTCCCTAGGCTCCACTCACAGAATGATCGAAGAAGAAGAAGAAATACTTTTACAGATGGCGAAAAGGTTACTCCTTTCCGCCACTCTCTAGAGTTTGGCCTATTCAGGCCTCCATGGCCGATTCATTCAGATATTTGATTTTCTCGAGTACCTGCTTGCTTATCCCGAGATGTGGTGTGAAGTCAACTAACGTCATTTTCCTTCTTTAGACAACACTAGTTGACCATGACTCCTAAAGCTTTAGTAATATTAAATGAATTCAATAAATTAAATCTTACGTAGCAGAATAACAAGAGAAATATACATCAACACACTTTATTACATAACCTCAAAAGAAGTCAAGGCTAGATGCCATTGATTACGGACTACACTTACAAACCAAAAAGGAACTAAACATTTAAACTTAACCCTTTAACAAAACCTATGTACATAACATGAGTAAGCCTAAGTACTGACCAACAACAACAAAACTATCTACAACTTTGCACAGCAGACTTGGATACAATGATCGGGCTTGCGGATCACAACGTCTACCTGGAAAGTGGGAAAACAATTGAAAAGGGTAAGCTGAATAGCCCAGTGAGTGACGATTTTGTAAAACATAATTTTAAAATAAATAATCTTTAAACTTTGTCTTTGCATAAATTAATTAGGAAACATAACATCACATAAAACCTTGACAACTTAGAGGTAATCAGTCTGCCTTTTTCTTGGGAGGAGTATTATTGATAACATTCTGCTTTGTCAAGAGCTGGTTGGGGGTTATCATATTAACTATGGTAAGCCTCAGTGTACTATGAAGGTTGATCTTCAAAAAGCTTGACTCTATTAACTAGGACTTTCTTTTTGGCTTGTTGATTGCTATTGGCACTGCCTTGAGGTTTGTGAGTTGGCTTAGGGCCTGCGTTGCCTCCCTAATGTTCTCCATTATGATTAATGGCTCTTTGGAGGGTTTTTTCATGGTAGAAAAGATTTTGCGATAGGGTGATCCTTTATCTTCTTTCCTTTTTGTTATGCTGATGGAGGTTCTTTCTCGTATGCTAAATCGACCTCCCCAGAGTTTTCAGTTTCATCAACATTGTGAGAAGGTTAGTTTAGCCCATCTAACCTTTGTTGGCGACCTTATGATTTTTTGTGTTGCTGATGATTCTTCTACGAGTTTTGTCAGTGAAACTCCTCGGAAGTTTGGTGAGCTTTCGGGTGTAAACCTCGATTCCAAAGTCTTAAGGAATTTTTAAGTAGCTCAAGGATTTATCTTGGTTAAAATGAGTAGGAAATAGAATTTATACCGAGATCTTAAGTATTTTTAGCTGAATTAAAGAGCCCGTAAAGACAAGTATAGTAATTTGGGCTAAAAAGGAATTTTATTTCAAGACTTGGTTAAAAAGGGTATTTGAGCGATATTTGCCAAATATCATAGAACGTACATAGTTGTAGGAATTCCTTGGTTGAAGTGTCATGGAACCATAAGAGGGAAAAAGGAATTCAAGGAAAAGTCAAAGATGATAAGAAGAGATGGGCATGGTTGATAACATGTGGAAATGACAGTTATTATAGTCATTTTAGTTAGAATAATGGAGATAAAACACCTAAGGAATGCTCAGAACGCATAACTTATGTTGTAAAAGCATAAATACTTAGAAATTTGGCTTACAGAAATGTCATTCCTGTTTTACACGATTGTCATGTTTAAATGCAGGATGAGTGGGAAAAAGAGGAAATGAGCAATTCGCACACGACATCTCGTGCAAAGACAATGCGATGGATCATGCCTGGCGATTAACAACCCTAGGCGATGAACCTAAACATCACACGAGGAAAGTTCACAAAAAGACAAGAATGGTAATTGGAATGATGTGACTTCACAAGGGCAGGTGACAACGCTAACACACTCAAAAGAACAGATTTTTTTGGCCAAAAAAGCAGCCTATACAAGCACTTCACCCCCACCGAGAGTGGGGCTCGAATAGGCCCGAAGCCTAAATAGGCAAGAGAGAAAGAGAGACTCAAAATGGTCAGAGAAAATTATAGAAAGAGAATGAGAGCTTGAACAAGCTACCTAGAGATTAAACAACCGTGATAAAAGAAAAGATTATTTGTTGTTGATCTCCGAACTTGTAGTAACATTTTTCATTATTCTATCTGTCCACTTTTGATTTCATTGTAGTGTATGTATTGTTCATACTATACAGTGGTCGAAGGCCTATATTCTTTATACATAAACTGCATGCTTATACCTTTTCAACCCACCATTGCTTAACTTCTCATCTATCTTCGTTTTATTAAATGAAACGAGTTGTGATAAAACTTGATAAGGAGTTTAACTTATAAACCTTATCGCATTAGTTGAGCTATGTTCATCACTTGGCCAGTGTAAATCGCCAACTACCTCAAAAGGGTAAGTAGCAAGGATAAAACTAATGCGTGCAAGGAGGAGTTTGGTGACAAACTTCACCTAGGCGAGGTAGCTTCTAACATTTGTATCCCGGAAGGTGAACAAGTGTGGACAATAGGCACCGAGAGGTTGTCGTCCTTAAACAAGAAGTCCTATAAGTATTATGAGTCACGTTCTCTAGGTATAATTTTCCTAAGCAAGCATAGTCATTTGTATCTCAACAGGCGAACAAGTGTGGCGTTTAAACACTTCAAGAGAAGGTAGCCTTAATCATGTGCTAATATGCTATTATAGCGCGTTAAGATTATCGCAACGCCTAACCATCTAATAGTACGAAGAATTTCCTTCACTCGTCATCTACATACATGTTAGTTCAACTCATTCTCCCTTAGCTTAAATTGCTCTCCATGCATGAGTCTCAACCTATAAATATGTAGTGTTGTTAGCATACATTCTTCCAATTTAATCACTATAAAGCCTAAACGATAAGTAGAATCTAGAACTAACATCTATAACAATTTCCTGTGTTCGATCCTAGATCACCCAGGTAAACCTACTGTTCGCTTGCAGTTGAACGAGCCGTAAAAAAACTTGTACTCAACGAGGACTTACGTATTATGCCATTAAGAGGTACATAATGACCATTTTGCATGCTATGATCATGACCCATGACTCATCACCTAGAATCAAAGCATGCTATACAGAGAGTTACGGTGAGAGCATTATGCGCGATGACCTGACTCGATGATGTATTGCATTTGCGTTACACATACACAAAATTAGCAAGTCCAAACTGAACAACCAATGGTATGGAAGGGAAAAGTCAAAGAAACAGGCTTAGGCAAAGACAAAAAGGGATGGGCAAGAAATGGAATGAAATGATGCTTTGTTGTTATTAAGTAGGACATGCACAACATGCAAATAACCTAAGGAAAACCTAGGGTAGACTAGGGAAGGGTGTCAAGACCGGGCTATGCATGCATAAAGTAAGAGATAGATGTCAATTTAAAGTCATGCAACCTTTCTATAAATAGGGATGCATTGAAGGAGAAGAGCATCACTTTCACTCATTCCATTTCCTTGTTTCTACTTTTTAAACCTTACAAATTGAGTCTAGTTTGTAGTCTTGGCCTGTCGGACAAATTAGAGCAAAGAAGGTTTGAGTTGAGAAAAGGGAGAAATGTAAGTTTTGGAGCAATCTTAACAAAGTGCACTTCTTGAGGGCTACAGAACACATCGTTTGGCACTTTGAGCTGAAATTTTGAGGTGAGATACTTAAGATAATTATAAGCAACTTTGTAGAAGGACATTTATCATTTTGAGTTATTACAAAGTTGGAAGAAGGATTCAGGCCAAGAACTAATTTTTTGGGCATGACAGGGAGGCCAAGCAACAAGGGCCACAGGCGCACAGACATGCGCGCGTAGGCCCCCCTCCCCCCGCCACTACCCACCAGTGTGTGCGAGTCCTCTTGTCGACAACCCTTGCAAGCCAACCAGCCATTTTAGGTCAGTTTTTTTATATTTTTTTGGCATTTTTGCCAGTTTTGCTTGAAGTTTTAGTATTTTCTTATTATTGAGAATTAATTGGAGTATAAATACCTTATTCTCAAGAAAAGTAAAATTTGGTGAAATTTCCCGAGCTAAGGAAGGAATCGTCACATGAGTGGGTAAAATTCATTTTCAAATGTTATTTGATACCTTGATTTGAAGCATACATGTATTGGTTTGTGAATACTTTATTCTAAATGATTTCTAAGGAAATTTACAAGTTTGATTGCATTTAAAGGCTTTCTTAAATGTTTATGGTTTCCAAGCTTATGTACAAGTTTATTTAAATGTTTTCATGGATTTATGCCAGTTGTATACAATTACCTCTGAATGTGCACATCTGCTGGTTTCCAATATGATTACTGGTGTGAAAGCTTTATAGAGGGGTATAATGCGATTACATCAGTGAATGCGTTGTTGCCTATGGGAAAAGGGTTTAGTCATACCTAACCTATATTATGAATGTATAGTAGAAGACTGGTATAATCTTCTTAAATGTTATGGATGTTTGAAGAATCTTATGAAATGTTTCTAAAGGATTTACTGTACTATGTTTAAATGACTCCTATGTTTGCAATTAAAAAGCATTGAACATAACTATTTGGAAATTATGTTTATAAAATATCACTCATTGGGCATTTTAAGCTCATTCTTTCAAAGTGTTTTCTCACTTTCCAATGTAATGATCATGTTGCCCTAAGCTGAGCTTGTTACTACCATGTTAACTAGTCTCTAAGAAGAAACTATATATGATAAACCCTTTAAGCTCATCTCGAACATTGATCCCTAAATGTCTCTACATACTGTTCAAGACTCATCAAACAGCTTAGGATGTTAGTTTATTGAATTTAGGTTATTAAGACAAAACTAATAATATAATTAATAACACTTATTAAAATTGTAATAATAACACTTTATTAATAATGGTCAATGAATTACATTTACTATCTACGAGTTTTAGGACATAAAACTCAACAAACTCCCACTTAGACTAAAAACCCTAGTAATAAATTAATCCTTAAACATTGAAAATGGTAAAATGTACAAATATATTACATAAAATGTATATATACAAATACAATAAACTAGGGCATCATCATACCCATTACACATCTTCCACTTGCCCTAGATTACCTAATGTACATATCTCACAGACATACAATTTACAAAGTATCATAATGATTTCTAATTGCAATCTGTCCAAATGACTTATACATATTGTTCTTGCACACAAATCACGAAGAAAAAACCACACAATTCAGTAATAGCAGTGGACACATTTTTGGTAGATATGCTCGAACACCAATAGGGAAAAGACAATGTAGCAAAACGTGATAGTAATGTGTTTTAAGACCTAATATTTTTCCATTTTTTTATTCACACATAGTGAAAAATTAGAAATGACAGGGATCCATTAATTGTTCATAACAAGGCTGCATATAATTGAAAGAATTGGCCGGTAAAAGAATCATAAGTTCGCACATAAAAAGTTCATAACTCTTTCAATTCTTCAATCAACGATTGTAGGTAAACATCAATTTCCCTACTAAGAGATCTTGTACCAAGTATGAGCAATGACATGAAGAAGTTGGCCTCTTTCATGCATTTCCAAGGTTGCAAATTATAAGGGATTACCAGTATTGGCGACATACTGAATGAGGTACTCAATACTCCCAAACCAATTAAACCCATCTGAAGCTAATCCCAAACGAACATTCCGTGAATCTAAAGCGAAATAAGGAATCTCACAATCAAAATGCTTCCATCTCTCTGCATCGGTTGGATGTCTTAACACATCTTCTTTTTCAACTCGCTTATCTTTGTGTCATCTGATGTTAGAGGAGCCTTCCTTCAATGCAAACAATCGCTTTAATATCGGTATTAACAATTTTCCTTTGTTATCATTAACCTTGTACCGAGACTCACCACAAATTGCGCAATATTGTAAATAGTCAAATTCCTTCCCATACAATACGCAATCGTACTTACACACATGATAGACTCGTATCCTAGGCCTAAGTCACGAAGTTTTCGTTTAGCTTCATAGAATGAAGCAAGGATAGTATTACCCATTGGAAACATTGATTTTAACAGTTCAAGTAACATGTCAAAGGATTTTTTTTATGCCAATCGTGGGGAATCTTGATATGCATCAACTTAACTAAAAAGTTCAAGGAGGAAAATTCTGAACAACCAAGGTATAGCTCATTATGTGTTTCATTCATTAAATTCTTAAATATGTTTGTTGTCTCTTGTTCTACACCATTAAAGGGCATTTCACTCTCCAAACCTTTTTCTGTTGCTTCTTCATATTCAATCTAAACTTGTAAATCATTAAGCGTATCCAACATTTCATTTTCCTGAAAATGGTTATTGTTGGTTTGTTCATCAACTCTTTCTATACCTCTACTCAAGTCCACTGACTCTCCACGATTCACCCAGTCTGTATAGGAATGGGATATTCCAATTATTAATAGATGTCACTTCACACCCTCTAATGACTCCCAAATTGAGTTCATACATCTCTTGCATGGACACCTTGTTCGTTGGCAATCATCGACGTGAAACTTTGTAACCTCTAAAAATTGGGACACTCCATCTCTATAATCAACTGACAATTTATTTCTAAGTTTGATCCAACTCTTGTTCATCGCTAAAGATTTAAAACATAAATAAGTTTGATTATTGAAAGTTAGAAAAAATGAAGTTGAGAGAATCTAAAAAAATATCATCAAAGACATGTCATCAACTAAGTGGATAATATTATCTTGGATTCTAGTGAGTGACTCTTACGCATAAGTTGTTAACCTTTCAAGGAAAGGAAGCAATCTTAAGAGATAACAACACCTTGGCTTTTGATGAGTTGATAATGGATTCTTATTTTTGAATGAAAACAAGTTTGTTTTAAATGAAAACAAGTCTCAATCTCTATTACTTTTGGTAAGTAATTTTCATTATTGAGAATGGGATTAAATAAGATATTGCCAAGGGAATAATTACAAAAAGTCCTCAAAGCTCTACTTTTTCTCTCCCCCAAAGACTCCATAAAATTTCAACCACTAATTAACCAAAAGAAGATTAAGGCAAAAAAAGATCAACAATATTTAGCCACAAATCTCCACTTCTACAACAACATATTAACTTCATTGCCAACATGAGCTTAGCTCAACTAGCACTTGTATCTACATGTAGACAAGAGGTCTCGGCTTTAAATCTTTCTACCCATTCGTTTATTAAAATACTATAAAAAAAAATATTAACCTCATTCTTGTGGAGTATATTTTGTTATCCTAACATAACTACAAGATAGCCAGAACAAATTAACTCCTAATTATCTCACAAACAATTTTGGACCAAAAATTAAGTCAAGTACACAATAATAATATTCATCAACAATGCTCACATATATATTACAAATTAATATATACATAATTTAATGTAATACAATTTGTAAGAAAAATTTTACATAATTAAATTCATATAATTTAATACCTTTTTCCTCTAACTATTTTCCCTTTCTTCAATCATATGAATCAAATTAGCGAAAGTCATACAAACTTACAACCTTTACTAAACCCTATCAGCAATAAAGAACGAAAACAAATATTCCTTATTTCAAAACCCTAAATCTAAATAAAGAGAAAAAAACATTTTCCTAAATAAAAAAAATAAACCATACCTAAATAAAAAATACATCAAACACATACCCTCAATCAAACAAAATTAAGCTCCAAAGCTAATATACCCTAAATCTAACTTAAAAAAAACCACCAAAACCTTTACCAAAACGATGAGCGATGATGGCAGAGGATGACGAGCGGAAGGCACCGGCGAACAGTGAGGATGAACTACAGCAGATGACATGCGATGACAAGATGCTTCGTTCTTCTGTTCATCTCTCTCACACTCTCCCTTCTTCTTCTTCGTTCCATATCTGTAAATGATAGATCTGAAAGTGTTTTGTTATAGGAGAACTTCCAACACAACACAAAAACATTAGGAGTTCCCACCTATTTTCGATGCCATGAGTAACACGTCGGAATAGCCATACCACTCATAGGGGGTGTCTGGCCCATGGGGTTGGAATTAGGGGGGTTTGGCATTTGAAACCAAACCCATGTTTGTCCCCTTGGAATAAAATTCCTGGTATTGAGTTTGGAATATGTTTTTCTTAAAAAAAAAATTATTATTGAATTTCATATGTTTGAGAAAATGTTCACTTCAACATCTTATCGATGATTGTTGGCAACAATTGTTAGCCAACTTCACGATCAACCACGATGACCGATCATGATCAATCGACGGTCACTACAACTGATCATTTTAACTGTCAGCTTCGGATCGTCTTGACTGTTGATTATCAATTGTCTTGATGGTCGGACCAGTCATCTTGATTGCTTATGACCTACAACTTTGAACGCTGTTGTGGGGTCAACATTTTGATCGACAACAACTAATCGTTGTCATTAATTATTGATCTCATGCCATTAACAAGCAATCATAGTGATGGTCAATAATCAATAGCCATAACCCTTGACGGTTGATTGCCATAATGGTTGACGACCAACCAATCGTCTTAAAATTAACGACCGTTGATCGTCTTCACCATTCATCAACAACTGTCTTCATCAAGGCTTCCTACACTCTGTTCCATGGATTGAATAGTAAACACTATCCAAACCCATTGATTACATTTTTTTTCTAATTCAATTTAGAAAACTCATCAAACAACTCCAAATACCACCCTAGTGACCATTGTCGCTCGACCATTAGGTGTCATTTTAGACAAACTCGATCGACAAACTTTTGACCACCACTTTTGCAACTGCTGCTAACCTTGAAAAATTAATAAAAATGAATTTTTGAAAATTTTTTTATGAGTCATTGCATATATGTCTTTGATTTAATCACAATAATATTCTTTTAAATACACATTTTTTTATTATTCTATTTTCTTTTCTTTTGGAGTTTTTTTTATAACTATTATTCTTAGATTATTTTTTTAATGATCTCTTTTCTAATCTTTATTTAAAATTAATTTTTCCTTTATTTTAGGAGATTTTGTTTATTTTGTTATATTTTTCCAAGGTGAAAATTGATGACCTATCTATTGTGATCTCGAGTATAAATCAAATATTAATATATTGGTAATATAGTGAAAATTGTAACTATATATCACATATATACCATGGCTTATTTTTAGTTTAATAATAGTTTTTATTTTTTTTTCTTTAGTCAATTTAACTAGAAGACTTAAAACTTATTTGGATTGACTTAATAAACAAAGTTTTTTTTAAAAAAAAAAAAAAAACTCATTTTCATTTAGACATCTTTTGACAAAAGTGGTTTAAAATACATTGCATGCGTGTCATAGAAAGACAACCATAACTATGGCTAAATGTAACTCTACTTCACTTTCGCTTTTGGATGACCCTTTTGGTTATGCTTATTTTGAAACATATTAGACAATTTTTAACATTGCTTAACTAGAACTTTCATAAACTCCAACCGATTACGTAATTTGTTATATTTTGTGAATGGTTAATATTCCTACTTAAACCACTCAGCTTAATTCAACTGTAATCACAATTATTGTTATCTAACATTAAAATTCATCGTTTTTACATTATTGTCATTAAAATCAATAGAGTCAAGAAATTGAATTAGAGGTACAAAATATTTTTTTTAAAAAAAATCAATTAAAAACTTGATACAAAATAAATTTAGGACGTATAATTAACAAAAAAAACTAAACAAATTAACTAAACTCAAGAATTCAAAACCAGCACCCCAAACACAAGCATAAGAAAATCCAGGTTTCCAAATTATGCACTCCAAACACGGGCATTTGTAATATCCAGGCATCAAAACCCCATCAAATAAGCTCACAAGCATTTAATTCTCAGGCATTTGATTTCGAACCTGCGCGCCAAAGGCCCCTATAACGTGTACATGCATGGTGTCAAGTAAAACACAATATTTAATTAATTCTTTTCTTTTTGACGATGCCTTACATGTACACGTCGAGAATGGTATGGCTATTCCTAATGTCTACGTGCATTGCATCAGCAAAAAGACAACAATTAATTAAATGTTTCCTTAATGTCGATGCCACGTCGGGATTAGTGTGGGTATTCTTAGCATTTAACTAATGCCATCGCAAATTACCACACAATTCTTGACATCTTACAAGCAGTGTCAAGAAAGAGTAACTCTTTCAACACTCGTCTTACGACGTCTGTGGAAGGCCTCTCCCAACACGTCTTCTCCCAACGTGCTAAAGAAGCATTAGGAGACCCACTATTTCTTATAGTGATGGTGTAGATTTGAAGAGGAAAACAAATTAGGAAAAGATGCATGGCTGAGTAAAGAGAACTGAGAAAAGAGGAAGAAGACAGGAATGATTGGGCGGAGAATGGAACGAGATTAAGGGGGTTTCCAAAATGGATTAAGGTCGAATGGGGGGAGTGAGAGATGGGTTATGGGAGGATTTGGAGGGAGCTAGGGGGTTATGGAAACCCTAATCCTAGGGTTTCCATATTCTAGGCCCCAAACAAGGAGTGGGCTATTATAGCCCACTCCATTCCTACTTAATGTGGAGCCTAAACAACCCTTAAGTATTTACCTTTTTAGCATCTGCAAAATCGAATAGAGGGTTCCAATTAGATTTTGTGACAATAGAACGACATGGAGAAATGGCTACAAGTCGCAGGTTTTAGTGGAGTGAGATGGAAGTGATGCTTGGTTATGGATGAGGTGCCAATGAAAAATCGATGACAACAAATCTACACAGTGGGAGGCAAGTTGATAGCGTTTCTCTCTCATCAAAGGGGACGGAAGAAGTCCCATCATAGGACGCCCTTTCTGGATGTAGTCAACTGTTTAGTCGAATTTGAATAAGGATGTCAACTCTAGGAAGAAAAAAAACTTGAATAACGGGACAATTGGAAAAAGGGGGTGGTTTAAAAAAATTTGGGAAAAATGGGTGTTTTCAAAACTATTTAGGTATAAGGGGTGAATTTTTTGGCATTTTGTGAAGTGGGTCCCACTATCTATAATAACAACAACAACAACAACAATAATATAAATTGAATGGTGCCAAAAAAATCACCCTTTTTACCATAATAGTTTTGAAAATACCCATCTTTTCCAATTTTTTTTTAAAATCATCCACTTTTTCGAAATGACCTGATGCCTGCAATACCTTATTGTACATGTGGGGCAACAACCAGCAATATATAGCAAATTACACGTGTATTTATATCTACTAAAAAACATGTGTATTTGTAGGAGAAGAAACATATCTATGTTTTCTTTTTTTGGAGAGTAGATGGAGAAGAGTGTGAATGGATTTAAGATGTTGATTCGATTAATGGAATTGGATTATTGTGTGTGAAGTAATGTAATTAGGTGTAATTCAAAATGTTTCAATGTTTTTATAATCTTAGAGAGTTTTTCATGTTTTCGTGTTTCATGAGTGGCAACAAATCTATATTACACCATTTTCATATCTTAATAATCATAGCTAAATGATTTCATCATTATATTTAACATATTTGAGATACTCGAGGTACTTAATGAGTTACCATATGTCCTTGTAGTTTTTATATCTATTTTTTTTTTCATATACCATGTATTTGTTACATTTCACTTTCATACAGAAATAAAATACAGAAGCAATTTTTTATTTTTAAATTTCATATCCTTTGTATTTGTTATTACCATATATGATAGAGATTGTGTTTTATTTTTAAAATTGTAATTTCTTTGTATTTATTACTACCGTAAAGAATGTTTTGAAGGTTTGTGTTTTGTTTTTTAATTTAGGGTAAAATGGATTTATGAGGTTTGAGTTTGATGTTTATTTGGTCCCTAAAGTTTCTTTAAAGTTTGAGAAAGAAATACTTCTAAATGGTCCATGAAATTATTTAGACCCTTGGTATATTAGCTACAAAATGATGTGTTGGTTAAATATGATTAGTTAGTTAGATGATTTCACAAAAGGATATTATAATATTAGTTATTTATGATATGTCATTCCTCTCCTCTCCCCTTTCTACCCTATCCATCAACCTTCTAATTGTAAAACCAAAACTAAGTCCAAGAAGAAAAATCAATCTACAACCTGGTAAGGCAATCATAATCCTCAATTCAAAGAACCAAGCTATTAACATAGAAACAACCTTTGAAATAAGAAACTAACACCTTCTTATACTAATTTAGATCAACCAAGAGAAAGTTAGGATTGGTTTACCTCTTAAATCAAAGATCTAAAAGCAAGATTTGGAAATCTTGTTCTAAATTGAGTCACTCCACAAACTTGATCAAGGCTAGATTGAATGGCTAATAACTTGTAGAAATACGAGTTATTATGGCTTTTTAAGTAAAATAATGTGTTTCATTGCATAAAAGTAGAAGAATGCAGAAAGAAAAAGTAGGAAATTTAACTAATTCGTGAAAGGTTTACCGCAAAAGAACTTCATCCCTGTTTTTATAAGGTTTCAACATGTTTTACCACAAGATGTTAGGTGAAAAAAAGCTAGCGCATCACACGCGAAGTAATCTTCTCAACTTTTCGGCATGAGAAAGTAGATGTTGGGCGATCCAGTAACTAGTAGATAAAAGAAGTTGGCAGGAATATTAGAAGAGGATAAGTAGAATAGGCTGCGCAGAAGAGCGACAACTTTTCAGAGTATTAATGGCGCACGCCAGCATGTCAGCACCACTTTTTGTGTATAAACATACACACCCTCCCTCAGAGGAGTGTGCACAAATTTGCCAGACATGCAAGTTCCTTATAACCTCCACATTCTCTCCATCATTATACGTTAGGTGAGAGTCTGAAGCATAAGATGAAGGAGAACTCCACAAACTCCATTATTTCCCCCTCCTATCTAGGCAACATTCCAACCAAAGAGAATGATTTATCAAACTCTGAGGCGCAATCATTCACTATTGTTTCCATTTGTTGACTTTTTTATCGTGTTGTTTTGTAATCAGAATACTAGGGTCGAAAGGATCGACATGTTATATTTGAAGACAATGCATTTCTACTACCATTCTCTCATTCCTTTATCTCTTCCATGTGCATTCATGATTGAATAACTATTAAGTAATGAGTGTACTTGATACTTAGAAAATCATAGTGCATGTAATTCGAGTTATGTTCAGTTTGGAGTAATCATCTTGACTTTGATCATTCGAAAGAAGAGCAAGAATAGAGAACAGAATCATTGAAAAGGCACAACTTACTATGAACCAAGCAAGTAGCTAATAGAATACAATAATGCATTCTCATCGCTAAGGTCCTCCCTAACATACATCTCTAAGAGGATGTTTTGTGTGATAAAACACGTTGAGAGGCGTGGGCCTTAATCAAAGACTGGCTATTATTATTGCATGCCCAAAGAGTCGTGATTTAATGTTACTAAGCTTGTGTATTTACATTCCGAAAGTTGAGTGAGTATGGTAGTGCACTGAGAGGTGTCAAATTTTCAGTTGAAACAGCTAAATCGCATCGAAGTATCAAGGCATCAGCTAGTTTGTTTAGTAATTTAAATCTACTTCCTTCCTTATTTGGCCTGAGATGAGAGTATCCTTAATCACATCATAAATCCATAGTCACCTTGCACCGCCAAGCATCATAGTGTAAATAGTTAGGAAAAGTTCGCATACTGTTTATACAACTTACTGTTCAATCTTTACCGCATAATTTGTTGCATGTATTAGAATGAGTTAGAACAAAAAAAAAATTTCTTGTGTTCGACCCTGGATCACCCAAGTAAACCTACTGTTTCGCTTACACTTTGGCAAGCAGTAGAAAAACTTATAATCAACGAGGACTTAGGAATTACGCGTTGAAGAGGTACATTGTGAGCATTTCACATGTTATGATCATGCCCTCTAACTCATCATCTATAATGGAAACGTGTACCTAGTTAAGGTGAGCGCACTACACGCAATGACTTGACTCTGTGACGTATTGCAATTGTATTATACACGAATGAACTTATTAAGTCCTAACCAACCAACAATCAATAGCTCTCATGCATTCTATCGCAAGAATTGCAAATTAAGGGAAAAAAGTCTCAACATGAGGTTTCAAATTGCATCCATCAAATGTCTTGTTCTTACAAATGGAAGGATAAAGACACTATATAGCCTTGTAGAGATTCTATCTTAATTAATGAAAATACCAAATGTCAAAATAAAACATTAACTAAGCTTTCCATCTTCCAACCACCATCATTAATATAAAGCTATTAATGGTAGTTACCCTAACTTGTGAAATTAAAAAAAATGGAAATACAATAAAAATGTGATATTAACTAAATCATGAGGTCTTTAAAGTGTTGGGTTCATGGAAGCTTAATGTCTTTCCCATAGTCCACTTCAATCGAGAAAACATTAACCTTTAAAATTCTAAATGGTCGTTCGTCTCTTGTATTAGTATGTGCTGGATGAAATTAAGGGCGAATCGACCCTATCCATTCTTGTACATGAATAATGAATGATTGTTGAATCTTTGATGCCTTAGATCTTGTAATTGTCAACAAGATGCCAAGATCTATGGGATAGGTTCGAATCGATAAATTTTGATCGTCTGAGTTGGAAGCATATGAGATCATTCTCAAGAATAGTAATAGTTGGCATTTCAATTTTGCCTCAAATTTTCTCAATAAGGCGTTAAATAACAACATAGTATATTTTTGCATCAACAATCTGGCCCACTAGGGAATTCTCCCAAACCTTGACTCCTTGACACTACAACAAATAGGGCTTTTAATAGCCTATCCTCACAGCCCATTTTAAATTGGGCTATTGAAAAGATATATTTAAAAAAAAAGGAAAATAAAAAGAGGGAAAAAAAAAGAGAAATCCCGCCTAATATACTACTTTTCAGAATTTTTTTCTTCTCTTTTCCCCTCATACACGATTGAACTCTCTTTTGGCTGCCCTTACGACTAAACCTCTCTTTCAACTTCACTCACGACTAACCTCTCTCAGCTGCCCTCACAACTGCCGTTTGTCCCAAACCATCATGCGGTGGCAGCGGCCTAATCTCTTAAGCAAATCCATCCGCGACCAAACCCATCTTTGAAACCTATTCCAACGACGACGACGATATTGGAATTACAAGGACGATTTCTCATCTCAAACAACGAGGAGAGCGATTTGGTACTCAAGGACGACGACGTCTTTCTCGCCGTTGCTTTGTTCATCAGATTGACCCAAGGAATGTAGATAGGCAACCTCAAGCTTTAACTTTCAGATAGCGCGCTTCGTCAGATTGACCCGAGGAAGGTATAGGTAGTTTCTATTCTTGTTCTTTGCAGCCTCTCTACTCCTTGTCTCTGTCAACTCACCATTGTTCACATGAGTAAGGTTGAACTTATTTTTTATTTTTTTATCGTAATTTTGATATGGTTTATGCTTGAAAGATTATGCTAATACCTTTTGTTTGAGTGGGTAATATGGGAAGTTGTTGAATCTTGATGAGCCTTTCAGTATAATATGCAACTTGAGATGGATCAGAACTATAATGGAAGTACTAATTAGTTTTTGAAAAGTTTGAGTTTAGAAGTGTAAAATTAAAGTGGAACTAATTTTTAAAGTTGAAGAACCATCATCAGTATTGCTTCCCCATGAATTCCTCCCTCCACTATTATTTCTCTTTAAAAGAAAAAACCACCAAAAAAGAAAAAAAAATCTTTTTGAGGTTTTTAGTAAAATGGATGAGCAAACACAGAAGATCAACACATTTGAGAAAATTCTGGAATAGGTTTTTGTTTTTGCTAACAGAAAAAAATGGTAGGAGAAAGAAGAGAATAAATAAGAGAGAAAGAGAGGTAAGAAATTGGGGGAATGGGATGTTGAATATATATAAACTAATGAGACAATTTTTTGTCTCAGTTTAAGACGGAACATCATGATAAATCTGAAACAACGTTCAACATTCTTTTATTTTTATATGATCTTTTCTTTTTCTTTTACTGAAAGTTTAGACCCTTAAATTATTCATATAAGATTGAAAGATGGACTTTCATTGTTTGATAGATGCAAGTCTAATGGGTGCAATTTTGACGCTTTAAAAATTTTAGTGGATGTAATTGCAATTATTCTACTATACAGATCACACTGATGAAAAAAATTAATTTTGAGAAACAAAATTTAAAGTATAATGTAAGAATGATGTTGAATAAATCTTTTATAGGGAGAAATGATTATTAATATTAAGGAAGTCTTTAATTTCTTTTTATTGTAGTTTTGGAGGTGTAATGGTTCCATATGTGATATAGAAGTTTTTTGAATATGTTGTTTTCAACTATTGTTATATGGAAGTGTTTTATGGATATACAAGTATTGGTTTGTGTGTTTATTGAAATTTTATATATAACTACCTATAGAATGAATTGAAAGCGTTGTAATTGTTGTTTATGGATGAACACATTTTTACGTATATTGTCGAGTCTTTTATGTTTCTTATTAGGTTTTTGAAGGGGCGGGTTGTCCAACATGTGATGTAAAAGTGTTTCCAAGGATGTGTGTGTAGTCTTAGTAATTTTCTAATAGTAATGAGTTTTCCAAAGAAAATGAAGAAGACAGTAACATAAGTACCATAGATACAATCTCCAATGGAACCAATACTCATTAGAACATAATCATGAAAATCAACAAATGCAAATAACTTATGAAATGCTACTTTATTATTATTTTTTTGGTTTCTTATTCTTCTTCTTCATCTTTTACCCATCCTTTTCTTCATCATTCTTCCGCTTTTTCTTATTATGTTCTTTGTTTTCTTCTTCACGACGTTCATGATACGAAATTGAAGATCCATGGTTCCTTATTTCTTTCCCTTTTTGAAAATTGATAAATTAGAGAAAAATGGAGAGAGTGAATTGATAAAGAAGGGGAAGAGGTTTCTCTTTTTTACTTATTAGTATTAAATAAAAGCTAATTTTGTATTATAAGCGCTGGTTGGGAGGTGGATAGGGAGCGGGGAGTTAGATGAGTGTGTTAAATGCTCTTCTTTTATATAATTATATATTGTGTGTGAGGAAGAAGAAGAAGACATCAATATCTTGTGATGGGCAAGTTGTTGTAGTTGTTATATAAACGTTAAGTTGCTGTTGTGAGATGAGAAAACCCAACTGTGTGTGTCTTTTTAAAGTTTCAAGTCAAATCAATATCATTTCCATTGTAAACACCCTAATAATATTCAAAATTATTTTCTCATCTGGGTAAAGGATTTCTTTTATTACATACATATACGTACATGAAATATAACTTTGCCTTTC
This sequence comes from Cucumis hystrix, assembly GCA_025688845.1. NCBI lineage: Eukaryota > Viridiplantae > Streptophyta > Magnoliopsida > Cucurbitales > Cucurbitaceae > Cucumis > Cucumis hystrix. The sequence goes on along the minus strand of CM046885.1, from coordinate 11,170,095 downwards.
TTTTATTAGGTATGCAAAGTTGCACCTATTCGAAGAGAAACTAAAGTTTGGCAATATATAACAACTCTCAAAAAGAGGATTTTCTTGATTAGTGACAGTGAAACTGTATTGTGCTTAAGGGAGTGGAATGTTTTTTTTTTCTCATTTTCTTTGATTTGTATTGCCTTTTGGTGCTACAGTAACCATATAGATTTTTTCAATTACTTGGTATGACAATTACCCTTTTGAGATTAGGTGCTTGTGAGATCCATGTGGAAAGATGAAGCCACAATTATATATAAAGGTAGTTAGGAATGAGGCATTGAACTATAAACAAAACCCCTTAATTATTAGCATTCATTCTAAGGTCTAAGGATATCAACCAAGAATGATGTTTAGCAAGAAAAATTAGAAATAATAACAAACAAACCAATTCACAAAATCTTTTAAACCACTAGTATAAAACCATAAACCTTTTTCTATTGGTGGCATTGTGAACATGAGATTCTATAAACAAACAAATATATGTCCTATGGTTTGGATAAGCCTTGTTTGGTTTGGTCTGTGTTGCGTATGGTTGTGAATCTTACTATGGCTTCTCTTTGAGGTTTAATAATAATATAACATGGCCATATTGTGGTCCCTATTATTTCTTTTAAAAAAGTGGTCTTTTTGCTCTCTGTTCTCGTTTCTTACTTGACTTCCTTTGATATTCTCTTTTCTCAAGTAGTGCTTGTTGACCAAGTCATTGACGACTGAACTGATCATTCGATTAAGATAACCACATCTCAAAAATGTTCAACAAAGATTGAGTACATTTAAATCGGTATGAAAGTAACAAACCATTAAAATTGAGTTAACCATTAATACATATTTAACTAAATTAAATTTATTTAATAGTGCTACTAGTGAGTATATGGAAGGAGCATGGAATTTTATGCAAGAAGTGAAGAAAAAGAAGCCAAATGCCAATAAATTTTTGTGTCCATGTAAAGACTATAGAAACATGAGACATTGTGATTTTGAAATCATATATGAGCACTTGGTCATTAAGGGAATGGACCCTACATATAAATTTTGGTACCATCATGGAGAAGTATGTGAAGAAGATGAAGTCAAGAATGAAGTTGATGATAGTTTTATGTTTGAAGCAACGAACTTCTATGAGAGCACATATATAGGAGAAAAGGACACCATTCATGACCATTCTTCATCAAGGAAGGAAAACAATGTTTCTCAAAAGGTTGAAGAGGCAAATACGCCATTGTATGGTAGTTGTACAAAGTATACAAAGATGTCAGCAGTTGTGGCAATGTACAAACTGAAAACTTTTAATGGTTGGTCAGATACAAGCTTCACTAGCCTTTTGGGGCTTTTGCATGACATGCTCCCAATGGACAATGTTATTTCAAGGTCTATTTATGAAGTTAGAAAATTTTTTAAGGACTTTGATTTAGGTTACCAAAAAATTCATGCATGTGTTAAAGATTGTTGCCTATTTAGAAATGAGAATGAAAAGTTAGAAAGTTGTCCTCATTGTGCTAGTTCAAGATGGAAGATTGATGAACGAACAAACCAAATCAAACAAGGTGTGCCTGCAAAGGTATTGAGATACTTTCCTATCATTCCACGACTTAATAGGATGTTTAAAATAATTGCTATCACTGGAGCTCAAATCAAATGGATTCGTGTAATCTTTCAAGAGAGGATCTAACTCAACAGTGGCACAAGAAGCTAGGTCACATCAGCTTTGGTACGTTAGAAAAAGCTCTTAAACATGATGCAATTATGGGGCTTCCTACACTGGATATAAAACACCAATTTTCTGTGGAGAATGTCAACGGGGAAAACAAATTCGAACTACTCATAAGAAAGTTAATGAGTGTTATACTAATTGAGTTCTTGAACTTCTGCATATGGATCTCATGGGTCCAATGGAAACTGAAAGCTTAGGGAAGAAGACATATGTGTTTGTTTGTGTGGATGACTACTCCCGGTTTACATGGATCAGATTCTTGAAAAATAAGTCTGAAACAGCTAAGGTATGTATAAATTTGTGTCAAAATCTACAACGAGAACGAGGGCTAAACATAATAAGACTACGGAGTGATCATGGAAAAGAATTCGAAAATGAAGAACTTGATTTCTTCTGTGAAAGTGAAGGGATCACCCATGAATACTCAGCTCCTTTAACTCCTCAACAAAATGGGGTGGTTGAAAGAAAAAATTGTATACTACAAGAGATGGCCAGAGTAACGCCTCATGCCAAGGATGTGTCATTAAGTTTCTAGGCTGAAGCTATGCATACTGCCTGGCACATTCATAATCGAGTGACAATTCGTATAGGAGCCACTGTGACATTGTATGAATTATGGAAAGGTAAGAAACCTAATGTGAAATACTTTCACATCTTTGGCAGTGTTTGTTACATTCTTGCAGATAGAGAATATCATAGAAAATTGGATGCCAAGTCTGACAAAGGGATTTTTCTGGGTTATTCACCAAGTAGTAGAGCATACCGAGTATACAAACACCAGGACTCAATCAGTAATGGAGTCTATCAATATTGTTGTGAATGATGATGAGAAGGTCTCTCTCAGAGGTCAAGATGATGAAGTTGTTTTACTAATACAAAACACTAAACTACCTACTGATATGGTACCAGATGTAGATATTGTCCCACATGCTATACCTGATGTTCCCGACAAGTTGAACAACACTAACAACTCAGAATCTACTCATGAAACAACTGTGTCACAATCAGGTCCTCCAGCTCATGAGACTAAGAATCATCCTCCTAGTTCTATCATTAGTGATGTATAGAGTGGAGTCACAACCAGAAAGAGAGATCAAATTGATTATGCAAAGTTTATTGCTAATGTCTGTTATACTTCATCTATTGAACCAGGTTCAGTTTCAGAAGCTCTTCGTGATGAATTCTGGATTAGTGCAATGCAAGAAGAACTCCTTCAATTCCAACGCAATAATGTTTGGACGTTGGTACCCAAACCAGCTGATGTTAATATTATCGGGACAAAATGGATCTTTAAAAATAAAATGGACGAACATGGACTCATTACTCGTAATAAGGAATGCTTAGTTGCTCAAGGATATACTCAGATCGAAGGAGTTGACTTTGATGAAACCTTCGCTCCTGTTGCTAGACTTGAAGCTATACGCTTGCTACTTAGCATTGCTTGTATACAAAGATTAAGTTGTATCAGATGGATGTCAAAAGTGCATTCTTAAATGGGTGTTTGAATGAAGAAGTACACATATACATATAATTTCAATATTTACATAAAAATATACCTACATATACATACACATAACACATAACAAATATACCTACATATATACATACACATACATTTTCTACCTCAAGACGGCGGGCGGTAACGACGACGGCGACAATGGGCGGTAACGACTCTCTCACTTTCTCTCTCGATTTCTCCCTTTCTCTCTCAAATTTTCAAATTACCTTCTCTTTCGTGAGTTTTCGAATGAAATTTGGGTTAGAAATAGAGAGGACTTTCCGCGATGTCTTCGAAAACGTCGCAGAACATGGGTTACCGTGACGCGAAAGCTTCTTGCGTCGTAGATTATCTCAAGATTCTGTGACGTCTACCCCGCCATGTTACGGAAAGTGGAAAAATGAATTTATTACGTTTCACTTTCCGTGACTTGTGTCAGAAGCACGTCGCGGAAGCGTGGCCTTTCTGCGACGTCACGTGGGACAAGTCGCGGAAAGTTGAAACGTTTCGTTTCTCTGTTCCCTTTCCGCGACGTTCAAATGCTCCTGCGTCGTGGAACGTCGCAGAAATTTTACTATACAAATTTAAATTGTCAGCTTTCTGCGACGCAGGTCTTACGTGTTGGTGTACGCGTCGCGAAAAGTGTAGAAACAAATTTATTTAATGTATATGTATATGTAGGTATATGTTTATTGTTTATGTGTTAGTATAATTTTATGTGTGTGTATGTGTTATGTGTATATTTAATGTGTATGTATATTTAAATTTAGGTATATATTTATTTTGTATGTGTTATATGTATATGTTTATGGTGTATGTATATGTTTATGTAGGTACAATTTTATGTGTTATATGAATATTTAAGTGTAATGTGTAATGTATATGTATGTATAGTTTAGTGCATATGTACATGTATGTATATTTTTTTATTGCAATTAGAAAATTAATAATAATTTAAATAATTTATGAATTTAGATGAAATTTGAGTACAATATATTGTACAATAGTTTAGGGTTTAGTAAATATGAATTTCAATATTGAATTTGATATTCAATATGAATTTCATATTGAAATTGCATATGAATTTCAATTTCAAATGCAATTTGAATTTTTAAAATTGTTAATTAACGTAACTAAAATGGGCAGATGTATAAAACTAATATAACATATTTATTTCTTAGACCTTTTAACCAGATGGACAAGAGTTGGATGAAAATTAGGGATAGGTTTTCTGTTGAGTACAGAGAAGGAGTTTTTCAGTTTTTAGAGGTTGCAAAACATCACACAAATAATTATGGAAAAATAAGGTCTGGCGTCCATACTTTCATATTATTTATAGGTCTGGCGTCCATTGCACTAGAGTATTAGACTTTAAGTTTTTTTTTTAATGTAATGTTTTGAATTATGTAATTAATTTTTTGTATCGAACATATTAATTAATGTATCATTTGATTTTGTAATAAATAAATAATAAAAACAAAATTAAAAAAATAACATTTTGCGACGTCGGGGTCGCGGAAGGCTTTTGCGAAGTCGGCGTCGTAAAAGACTTATGCGACGTCGGGGTCGCGGAAGGCTTTTGCGACGTCTTGGAGTCGTGCTCGGGGAAACGTTTCCGTGATGTGGGAGCTAGCGGCATCGCGGTAAGTATCCCCGACGGACTTTCCACGATGTGGCTGCCGAAGTCGTGTACGACGTCGCGGTCGCCTTTTGCGACGTAGGTTGGGGTTTTCAGCGACGTTTCTGTGCGTTGAGGAAGATCGAGTTTATTGTAGTGTTAGCTTCTTTTCTTGGATCACTAGTGAGAGAGGTTGTACCATTGAATCTTGAGAATTGGCTAAAACTACCAACAAGATTGAAAGCAGTGTTATGGAAATCTATCCAGGTATTAAGTTACTTTATTTCCCTTACATAGCTTAGATAGAAAACCCATTTCTTTTTCTCTAATAAGTTCATTATGTTTGATTTCTAACTATTTTATATTTTAGTCAAGGTACAGTGTGGAAGATTGGCAAAAAAAAAATTATTCCAAAAGATCGGTAGATTATGGAGGGTTGGAAAGTCTCGTTTCGTAAAACAGATTCAAGATGCCCCAACAAAGGATGCAGTTTTGAAGCTGATGCCTGATAATTTACAATCTGTAGTTGATTGGATGGACTTTGAGAGTGAAAAGACTAGTGCAAACTTCAAGGTATGTAAATGTCTACTTCAAAACATATACACTTACATTTTAGTATTATTAATTTGTATGAATATTGAATGTCTTTTATTTGAGAAGATGAAAAGTGAAAACTACAAAGCCATGAAGAAAAAACAACTCCAACATACATGTAGTAGAAGAGGATATGCTCGTTTGGCTCAAGAGATGGTAAAGTTCATTACTATACTTCAATTTTGCTTCAATATCGTATATGTGGTTTCATTGGATAAGTCTCATTTTGTAGATAAAAGTAGTTCATATCCAAATTCGGTCACAAGGGTTGCATTATGGACTAAAGCACACAAAAGAAACGACGGACAACCGATGAATGCACAAGTTGCCAAGACACTCGTATGTTTTCTTAAAAAGGGTTTGAAAAATTTTATACTTAGACATCTTTTTGTTGAGGGTTGAGATTCTGTTTTTATGCATTGGCCTTAAAATTTACATTCTTGTGGGGGAGGGGGATTGAGATTAAGTCTATGCATTTGATGTTTCTTGTTGAATGTTTTTAACTACATATGTGTAGAGTATGTGAAAGAAGATGACCTTAGACTTTACAATCTTCTTCCTCTTTGAAAGTGTTTGATATGTTGTACTTTGTTAAAGCAACTACGTTGAAGGGTAGGGTACCAAGTTTGGCATAGGGGGAGGGGCGTTGTGACTTAGTATTTATGCATTTGATGTTTCTTGTTGGATGTTTCTTGTTGAATGTTTTTAACTATATATGTAGAGTATGTGAAAGTAAGATGACCTTGGACTTTACAATCTTCTTTCTCTTTGAAAGTGTTTGATATGTTGTATTTTGTTGAAGTAGTTACGTTGAAGAGTAGGGTACCAAGTTTGGTATGGAGGGGGGGTTGAGATTTAGTATTTATGCATTTGATGTTTCTTGTTGAATGTTTTTAACTATATTTGTGTAGAGTATGTGAAAGAAAGATGACCTTGGACTTTACAATCTTCTCTCTTTGAAAGTGTATGATATGTTGTACTTTGTTGAACAGGGGTGGGGGGGTTGAGATTTAGTATTTATGCATTTGATGTTTCTTGTTGAATGTTTTTAACTACATATGTGTAGAGTATGTGAAAGTAATATGTAACGACCCAACTTTTCTATCTAAGTCAAAGTCATTATTTTAAACAAAAATTCTTTGGTTGACAGAAAATATCATAAAATTTATTTGAAATCATAACGATCAAGGAAAACTTAAGTTCGGGCCCTATTTCAAAAAATAAAATTCTAAAATAAAAATAGTGTTTGCAAAATAACCATTCATAAACTCAGTTTCATCACCAACAAAATTAAAACCATCAGCGGAAGCAGTTTAAAAGACACTATTTCCTATGGCATTCACGGCTCCTTCTTGTCTCTCGTCAGTCTGCCCCTCGAGTTACCCTTGCCTGAAAAATTAAACATAAAAGGGTGAGTATTAACATACCCAGTAAGAGACCCATTACTGGTCCCGCTAGGGGAAAAATAAACTATTAACTTTCTATGGAGTACCCTGCACAGTCACAGTCATGTGATCCCCTAGGATACACATAATCAGTCTAACGTCCCGAAGGGCGCATAAATCAGTCTAGTGTTCTGCAGAAACACATATCAGTTTAAAGATCCCGTAGGACGCACAAAAAGGGTGGTGATCCCGTAGGACACCTGCAAGGTAACTACCCAATAGGAAACTAATAATTTTCCCCTCAGTCCATCCTAAACATCTCAACAGTCACTCACAGTTCAATTAAATTTTCTCATCACATAAACTCTTCATTTAACCCCTAACAGTCATTTTACTCTAATTTAGCCCAAGGTCAATCCGAACCATATCAATACATCAGTCAACAAACTAAATAATCATAACATCCCTCTCAGTCTACAAGGGCACAACTATGACGTCTCCTCCGTTCACAAGAACACAACCATATCAGTATGTCATACATTCAGTCTAAACAACAATCTACCAGTTCAATCCACAGTTTATATAAGCAACATCTACGAGATTCAGACATTTCCACATCCTTATGTTCGTAGATATACATATCCAGTCAGTCACAACATGCACTCAACCATAAGTCCACATCAACCCGTACATATACATATAAATTTTTCCCAGTCAAGCACAGTATACATTTAACATTAAGTCCACATCCAAACATATACATCATAACCGTCACCTCTACTCAGTTCAGATATAACAATATGGTCTATACAGTCAATACATCTTAATTTTGTTATTGAGTCCAGTAGAAAGTCCCTTACCTTAACCTTACTTAAGCTCCTTTTTCAAACTAAAATGCAACGAATGAAGCTAAAGACAATCGAACAGAAACCCATTACTTCCACAAAAAATTCGTACATTCAATACTCAAAATGTAAATTCCACAACTTACACAAATTAAACGGAGAATTGAACTCGAAGCAACTTTCATGAACCCAAAAATCAAACACTGTCCACAATTAACACCACCAAAACCCAATATTCTTCGTGGCAAGGCAGAAACGCTAGTGCACAAGTCGACCCAAGCAACGACATGCAAGGCAGATTTGAACGGCTGGCTTGGAGAATAGCGCCCGGCTTGGACCTGATGCCTTCCGCTCGGGTTCGACTCGGGTTCACGAGAGGAAACCAACGACAGCTGCCTCACAGTTAGTGGATGAAGGATATGACAACGCTGGTGGTCGGCGGTTGAAGGATGCGGCGCGAACGAAAACAGTACGCGGGGACTTTGCTATTGACGATTTACTTCAACTTAGGCTTGGGTGTCGATGACTTGACGTGCGTGGCGGTCTATGGAGGAGGAAGAACAGAGAAGAAGGGAGGAAGAGGGAAAGAGTGGGGCGGCGGCGGCTAAGGTATGGGAAAGAAGAGAAACGAGAAGAAGACAGGAGGGGTTCACGCGTGAGGGAAGAAGAAAGAAAAAAACGTTTTTTTTATAATAATAATAATCATAATAATAATAATCACTATTATTATTATTACTTTATCTATTAAATTTCTATTTTTTATCATTTCCCTCAATTTCATAATATAATAACACCCAACAAATTTAAAAGCTTTTTTTAAAAAAAAATAAAATAAGGAAATTTGATTAATTTAAATTACTTTTTTTTTTTTTTAAATATATGGGGTGTTACATAATATGACCTTAGACTTACAATCTTATTTCTCTTTGAAAGTGGTTGATATATTGTACTTTATTGAAGTAGTTATGTTAGTTACGTTGAAAGGTAAGTTACTAAGTTTGAGATGGGGGAGGGGGGGCAGGGGGATGGGTGAGATTAAGTCTATATGCATTTGATGTTTCTTGTTGGATGTTTCTTGTTTCTCTTGTTGAATGTTTTTAATTATACATATATGTATAGTATGTGATAAGATGGTCTTAGATTTTACAATCTTCTCTTTGAAAGTGGTTGGGATATTGTTGCTTTGGAATATTGGGTTTATATATTGTTTGTTGCTCGGAGCGCATTGAACAAACTGAAGCTGCCACGACAATTTCAACCACTAACATTGTTAATGATGCATTGAGTAAAGTTCTTGATCCTGATCGTGGTCATGTCAGAGGATTTGGTTTTGGTGTGACCCGTTCAAAACTAACTCTTTTGTCTCAACAAGATCACAAGTACAAGGTTTTGGAAAAAGAATATTTGATGATGAAGGAAGAAATGATAGAAATGAAAGCAATGAAAGAGGAAATGATAGAAATGAAAGCACTTATGTCATCTTATTTAAAGAAACATGTATTTTTTTTTCTTTTACATAGATTTTTTTTTTCCTGTTAGTAGTTAACTATATTTTTTGTTTCATATGAGATTATCATAGGTAGAACCAAGTGAGGAACTTTCAAATGCTACTGCAAGTGTGCTTAAACGAATAAATATTCCTCCAACTTGTCCAATGTCTTCTCCATCGGTAAATTTATTTGTAATAGGATGAAAATTGTTTTTGATGTCATTATTTTCTTATTCTAGTATCTCATATTTATCTTTTGACAGAGTATCAATAGCAACACTCAAATTAAGTGCAAGTTATTAGATTGGTATGGCTCAGGAGAGATTGTTGCAGAAGGAAGATGGTCTTCAAATGATCCAGTTGTCTTGGTTCATCATGTTCCTATTGGTCCGCATGTAGTTAGAGTATGGGTTGATGTAGCAAAGAAACTGAATGCATATTTATGGAGGCCAACATCAGAAATGACATGTATTGAAGAAGCTTCGGGAAGTACTGTTGTATGGCCATCTGATAAAGTGACTATTGGTATGTTATCTATTTCTAATATTTCTTGTTTACATTTGTTAAAGATTTTCTATACTTGTTTAATTAATATTCACTATTATTAGTGTCTACATAATCATACATTGATATATGTTTTTATAAATTTATGTAGGTGAAAGAAATGGTGTCTTAACCAGAGGACTAAAGAACCAACGATAGCAATTAGCTCATACCTATAATATAATTGTGAACACTTATATTGAATTTTGTTTGTATTTTGAGGGTTAATTTGTGTTGTTGGTACATTTACAAAATACTTTATTTACCTTCGCGTATCATTTTAGGCTACAACTTTAATTAAGTAAATTATTCAATACTTTATTTTGTAAATTTAATACATTATGAATGTAAGTTATTAGTATTCATTGTACTATGAAGTATTATGTGTGTAGATTTAACTAAATTTGAGTTATTGAACTAAAATTTATCAAAAGCTAATTAATTGAAAATTTATTTTTGAAAAAAAAATTACCTCTTTCGTAGCCATAAGTTAAATACAAATACTATATTATAGCTTAATATTACAGATGCAAATATTATATTATAGCTGTAAATACTATATTATAGCTTAATATTACAACTATAAATAAACTATTTTATAGCGTCGAAAAAAGGCTATTATACGTCAAAGATAGCACACTATTTAAGCTATATAAACTTATTATAGCTCTAAGGAAACACGTTATCAAATGTTTGTATAGCAACATATAAGCTATATCTTCATACTCTACGATAGCACTCACTACAAGAAAAATGGTATACGATGATAGTTATTTTCTATTGTGAAAAAATCTGTGACAATTATTTACAATCATAGTATCGCATGTCGTGGAAAGTTCTTCTATGTCAGTTCCAAAAAACTATCACAATATATGTTTTCATGACAAAAAAATAAATGTCATTAATTAGTATTTTATAACAAATAACTGTCATATTTCTTTTTATGACAACAAATAACTGTCACCATCTACACATTTACGACAGTTACAAAAATGTCACGAATTCTTATATTATGACATTTTTTTCTGTTAAGAATATGCCAATCATGACAGTTTTTTGTAAAATTTAATTGTCATTGATTCGATATTGACGACAGTTATGAAAATGTCACAAATTAATATATTACGACATTTTTTTCCTGTCATGGATAGACCAATCGTGACAGTTTTTATAAAATTTAATTATCATTGTTTCGGTATTGACGACAGAAAAAAAATGTTACGAATTTGTATATTATGATACTTCTTCCCTGTTGTGTATTCCTCAATTCCTGTTTTTCTTGTTGCTGAACCATTACACTAACAACTTCAATAACAATAACAATAATACATCACACTTATATGAAAACAATAAGTCAACACTTTAATATACATATACATAATGATACACTTTGTAGTATTCGTACATCCATTCACTAATAACCATTTGTTTAGTTCAAATGTAGTTTCCATAGAAAAAAATATATACATTGACATTGGAAGCAAGAAGCCTAAAATCAATACATTGGAAGCAAGAGTTTGTAACCAACCATACAAAAGATGTTATATCAATCAATTGCTCCAAATTGGCTTCAATGCTCCAAATGGATTCTTCCAAACCTAGTAAGAAAACAAAATCTCATTTAGAGTATGATTAAAGAACATTACCTATGAGGAGGTTCTACTTAAAGCTATTTAAAGGTAATTAAGGAACATTATTGATGTAAGATTGAAAAAAAAACAATATTGAGATTATAGAAGAATAACTAGAGTGCCCAAACTTCTTTGATAACATTTTCAGCCCCCCCCCCAACCCTTCATTTCAGCCCCCTCCCAACACAATCAAAAAGCAATGAAAATGGCACACACAGAACATATGTCTTCAGTCAATACCATAACACAATGTACCAAATATATAAACACAATCCAAATACATTATACCAAGATGAACAAAACAGAGAAAGAAAGAAAAAAATGTACCAAATACACAAACACAATCCATAATTGTTAGGAGAGTTAAATAAAAGAGAAAAGACAGAACAAAAGAAGAATAAACAAAGAAAATTAATTAAAAATGTACTCTAACAAGGCAACAATGAAACAAAGAATCTACTGACTAAGAAATGAAATAAACAGTGGTGCCATAAAAAAATGAAGAGAAGAAAGTTTGAAATAGTACCATAAAAAACCTGGCAATAGTTTTCAGCCACCCACCCCTCCCCCAACCCTTCATTCCAGCCCCCTCCCAACACAAACAAAAAACAGTGACAATGGGGCACACAATAGTTACCTAAAACTTGCTATAAAAGAGGCAGATTTGGTCGAAACAGTACCATAAAAAACCAGTCATTAGTCTTCAGCCCCCCTCCCCTCGCCCAACACTTCATTCCAGCCCCCTTCCAACACAAACAAAAAGCAGTGACTATGGGGCACACAATAATTACCTAAAGCTTGCTAAAGCAATTATATCAATGTTCATTATAAGAAGTTTATCCATTAACTTGTTGTATATCTTTGAAATAATCATCTAATGTATCCATCTGTTTCACTCAGAGATCTAACTAAATTCCTATAACCAGAACCTAACTAGAAACAGTAAAAAACAGAATTCCCTCCCCCCTCCCAACCCTTCATTCCAGACCCCCCTCCAAACCCTTTATTAGTAAATCATGTTTGTCATCCCATAAAACAGAAACACTATACTTAATTCGAAACATAACTTGTAAATCATAAATATTCAATTTAAACCATAAGAAGATTCAATTTGAAAGGTATAATCCCAAGAAATGAAGCATTGCGAGATTGACAAGCTCGTATGTCATTGAAACGTGGGTCGATTTGCGCCTGGCAATTGCTGCGAGTTGTACGCCCCAAACAAAAGGGTTCCTTCAACATGGACTTACACTTCAAAAATAATGGAGTCTTCCTAAGAGAAAATACAAATGCACACACGTTCATATCCATTTAATTCTCAATTAGAAACATGTTTATAAATGTGAGAAGAGAATTATGAACTTACCTTTGTGCTCCTTTAGTCTGTTACAAAATAAGGTCTTCAACATTCAGATGTGTCTGTGTTCCACAAAATTATATCCACAAAATAGGAACCACCAAAATACTTCAAAAAAGTTTTTAAGAAAAATATGATGCTAAGCACGATATACGTGTTTAGATACGAACTCCACCCATTCAGATCTAACTTCATCGATATCACTTTGAGCGTACGTATTTGGTAAACTTTTCATCTATATATAATAAAGTGGTTGTAAATTAGTTTGATTCAAAATAAATTTCATGATGATAGTTTTAAAACTTTTATACTTATGATGTCTATAACAAAAGTACTCCTTGATAAAATTATGTCACGCATGAACCGCACGACGTAATACCCGCATTCTACGACCCCTGATTGCTTGGGACACTGTGTATGCACATAAACAATAAAAACATGTATGTTAAAGGTAATAATTAATTTAGAACTATCCTTATGGACAAATTCAAATACATTTACAACCCTCCAGTTTGGTTTCTTTTTATTTGACATATTGAAAGACCTACAAAATATTTGAAGATTGTTACGTACACAAAGGGTGTTGCATACAGAAAAAATAAATGAACGATATAAGTAAGTACGACATACATTTCAAGTACTTCGGACATGTCTTTCTCAATTCAATTCTTCAACGGGTCTATCCAGAACGCAAGACCCTTCATGTGATTTACAGCGACCAAACTCCAGTGATTACTAAGTATACGTTTGAAATAGTATGACTAAATATTATAATAGTGCATTCAAAAAATGAACGACAATGAAGCGATCATGCACATACCCGGAATTGTAAGGGAATAGTGCTAGTTGGTCATACGCTGCACCAAGCAATCTTGCAGTCAACAACTGTGCGCGCGATTCTTTATACCTCGAGAAACTGACAGATCCAACATCTAAAAACTTGTATAAACTCAAAGTTTTCATAAATCCATAATTGTGTATAGGTACCTACAAGTGCAATGACAATGAAGCAAAATCAAATAAAAATTTATATGTTTCTTTAATGAACACTAAGCGTAGTAAGAACATTTCTTACATCATGTACACATCGAGGCATGTTGTACATGTTGGCTGCATTGAGGAGAACTCTCTCAGTGACTCAATCATTACGCAACATTTCCTTCTCACACCGAAGACGTCAACAGGTGCGGTAATTTGAATCGATGACCCCATGTGCTCTACTAGTCATACCACACATCGAAGTGTCACGGGACAATGTTGATCTACTGCGCTAGATACAATGGTAGGATCCTTACTCGAACCCGCAGTATTGTTCTACAACAAAGATTACAATTAGGGTTAGCATAAATTGATTTCAATGGAATAGCAATGCAAGAACACACATTACCTTCTCATTCTTAGTAAGGACAAGATGGCGTGGCCATAGCAAGTGTGAACCCACTTCCTGTGACATTTTCTTCAGTCCTTTCTTGGTCGGGATGGGAATCGCACATTCACTATCCAATACAACATCTAGAGACACCTTCATGTTGTCTCCGTCAACTTTTGATTCAAATATTGTCTCGTGGGCAACGATATTATCTTGCGTTTCAAATGCCAACATACACGGGGTTCCAACCTACGTAGAAGTATTTGTTAAATATGTGTACGTACACGTAGACATATTAAATAAGCGTACAACAATTTGGATTCATGAACTGTGATGAAAACTAACTTTCATTTGATTTGAAGTCAAATCCGGTACAATCTCTTCTTCCTTGCATACATTCATCAGTAGGAAAAAAAGCACAGTCAGGACAGTATACAAACCAAGCATGTTACTGCAGGGATTGATGGTTGAAAAAATAAACCTCCATTTCTTCCTTTACTTCTGCCTCGTCAGCTGCGTCTTTCTCCAGTTTTGAATCATTGGGTACATCTTCAACCTCATTATCTGAAGCCTCTTTCGTGGATGGTGTTCCTATTGAACCCATACTCCGTGCTTCTTCTTCCCCTCCTACTGAACCCTTACCTTTTTACTTGTAATAGCTATGCTTCTAACTCCTTTATTCTTTTTGCCATTTCATCTTGTTCTTCAAAAACTATCTTATCATCGTCATTATGGTTCGATCTAGATTCACTCGGGATATGGTAAAATCTTTTCTTCGTGACATACTTTCCCACTCCTCGAACTATTCCTGGCCGATCTTTACCACCCAATGCTTGGGTTAGTATATCGTCAGCACCTGATAAATACACTCCTTTTGGGTGCCAGCTAGTAGTTCGTCCTAACAAAGTAAGAAAAATGGAAATTATTAGTAGAACCATGGTGTAGGAAAACAAAAAATTCAAGGTATTTACTTACTATTAGATTGACAACGTCCTTGGTCTCTTCATCACGAATTTCTCCCTTACGATCCAAACGTGCGTGCTTCCACTCTACTGATCGATCAATTTCTTTGGACGAAGAAGACGCGCGCTATGTAAAGAATAAATGTTATATAATAAAATAACAGTATTAAAAGAATACATGTGTAATACGTGGATAATCAATTATGACAAAGATCGTGACTTTCCAACTCCTCAACCAAATTTGCGTACCCCTTTCTCGATGTTCGATGGTTGTATTTATTTTGCTTCCTTTTCTGTTTTCCTTCCTCACTCTTTTTCTTTACAAGAAAACCATATCAAAACAACTTTGATGAATACTTTCTTATATAGATGTTGAAATAAAGATAAAGAAAAAAAGAGGAACAGATTCAATTTTTCCAAACTTTAATCTAGAAAGTTATGTCCTAGAGAAATTTATATTCATACTTACTTCGAAATCATCCCTCAATCGTGAAGCCACAAATTCAGCCCAATGGTCTTGATTGATGAATGAGTACTCATCTGGGGGATACTTTAACTTTCCTGCATTATCCTTAAACGGCATTACGTAAGTCGTCAATCTGGACTTAAACCCACGAAAGCATACTCCGGCATTCTGAACGACATTTTTCTTCTACTTCGGATCAATAACGAAGCCAGCCTACAATGCCAAAAAACACATCCTAAATATTTAGCTTGATAAACGGGAAATTTTATTATACTTGAAATGACTTAGAAGGATTGTTACCTTAATTAATTCAAATATCTTGTCCTTCGTCTCTTTGGGCACCGCATGCCAACTTGGGTATGTTATTGAAACGTGAAACCTTACCGTAGTTCCTATAAAACTTTTCAGCTTCATTGCATTCTAACCAATTGGTTGACCCAATTCGTTGTAGTCAATGACTAATTTTCGGCCCTCGCTACTAACACGTGTTATCTCTTTCATTCTGATAGGGCCACGTTTTCTCTTAGCGCTACTACTCTCCCCTACAACATGTGGTGTAGCAGGATGATCGCATACCTTATCGTCGTCCCCTAAATTAACCATATCTGCAAATCTAGTTTCAATAATAATAGAAGAAACCACATGTCAGTAAAAATGCATATGTAATTGTAAGAAACATATAGAAAAATAATTTGATAATTGTGAATCAACTGTCATTTCTCAAATAAATCAATAAACTGTTCTTACTCACTTAAGTACGCAAAACTCATAATGACTATGGTAGAACACACATAACACTATTAATATAGCATATCTAGTACACAATAGTTTTAAAATTCAAAAAAAAAAAAAACAATTGAACATGAAATGAAAGCTTGATAACGGTAGATTCTGAAGTAGTCGTATCTCAAAATGACATTGTCCTACAATGAAAAAAAACCACGGTCATTAACTACATGTAATGAACATTGAACACAAGCAAATAACCTACACTCAAGTACCACATTCATTAATAGTCTTACTTTACATACTTTTGAAACTCAAGAGGTAACCCATGTGCCTTTACAATCAGGTCTAGCGTATGATTCGTCCATTTCATCAATATCACCTGTTGTTGTCCATTTCGAAATTGGTGGATAGTGCGGCAACATGTCTCCTAGGTCATCATCAGCACATTTGTAAGAAAATTCTTTTTGTGGTGGCATAACAACAATCGACCATCGTGCATCAACAGGATCTGTCACATAGAATACTTGTCTCTCGTGCGTGGCAATAATGAACGAATCTAAAGTGTGTCCAATTCGGCTAAGGTCAACCAGCGTGTAATTAAGATCGTCCATTCGAACACCAATCTTATTTTCAATCCAATTGCATTTGAAAAGTACAACTTAAACGTATTGTAGCTGACTTCCCAAATCTCTTGAATTGTCCCATAGAAAGACATGTCACCAACGATTGGATTTTTGTCCTTGGCACTAGACACTTACATTACGTTGCGACTAACATAATCCCACTGTTTTGAACAGTTCGATGGTCATCACGGGACTTTGTGTGGTAACAAGTTCCATTAATCATGTACCCTTCATATGTCAATAAACTAGGGGGGGCCCATGTGCAAGCCAACGTATTGTGTTTGATATAACCTTTCCTTCCTATAATTCACTCATAACCTATTGAAGAGGATAGTCAGTCGTTCTAACTGTTCATGAATAAGAAGAAAACATAAATGCAATTAGATATTTCAGTGACCTGATCTCGTATCCATGCACCAAAGGATCGATTATGTTTAAGTTGTAGCCACTATTCATTTTTTGCTCTTCTTTGGTTTTCCATTTTCAACTGGTTCAAATGTCGTCTACAAAATATGTCATACATTAACTTCATGCCTTGTGAGGAGTAAATTAAGGGCGGTGTCTAATCATAGGAACGCTTACTCTATGTATAGGTGAACTTCTTCAGGGTTCTGTAAAACATGAAGATGTGCTTGCTTCAATTGTTGCACATCGCTATGTTTGTCTTCCATTGAATTGAGTGACCCAAGTCCAATAGGATCTAATCCAGAAAGAAACTCCGAACAGAATTCAACAGCTTCCTCACATATTTGTGCTTCTGCAATGCATCCTTCCGATCGAGTTCTATTACGAACATAACTTTTCAAGACTTTCATGCATCGTTCAAATGAGTACATCCACCTCAAATATACAGGTCCACAAAGCTTTACTTCTCTCACGAGATGAACGACAAGATGAACCATAATTGTAAAAAATGAGGGTGGAAAATACTTCTCAAGATTGCATAAAGTCAGAACTATATCTTCTTGCAATGCATCAAGCTCTGAGACAGAAAAACTTTTAGCGCAAATCGCATTGAAGGAGAAGCACAATCTACTGATAGTGTACCTCACATTCTTCGGTAGGATTGAGCGTATTGCAATTGGGAGCAGTTGTTGCATTAAAACATGACAGTCATGTGATTTAAGGCCGATCAATTTTAAGTCATCCAAAGAGACAGGACTTCTAATATTTGATGAATACCCTTCTGGAACTTTAACTTCTGACAAAGTCTTACAAAACTGATACTTCTCTTGTCTTGACAATGTATAGCATGCTGCGGGAATGTAAGTTCTACTACCTGTAAACGTTGGTGCCAATTCTAGTCTCTAATTTTCATTTCAACTAAATCAAGTCTAGTATTCATCCCATCTTTACTTGTTCATGTAAATATTGGTCCCTACTATGTTCATGCATACATTCTTTTCAATATGCATTACGTCTAGACAGTGACGTACATGCAAGTGTTTCCAATATGGTAGTTCAAAAAATTCTGATCTTCTTTTCCAATAGTCATTGCTACCTTCATTATGCAATTTCTTAACACACTTCTTCCCACATGAAAATACCATGCCTTTCAGTTTGAAGTACATGGCCTCTCCCGACAGGGGTTGTAGAGGACTTTCATGCTCCTACTTACCATCAAAAATTTTTTTTTTTATTCTATATGGATGATATATTGGCAAATACTTCCTGTGTCCCATGCATGAGTTTTTTTTCCCATGTTGTAGTCTTATTGAAGTAGTCTCCTCTACATATATTGGACAAGCCTTATATCCTTTCACACTACAACCGCACAAATTACCGTATGCTGGAAAATCATTGATCGTCCACAATAAAACAGCCCGCAATGTGAAATATTCTTCTTTATATGCATCAAAACACTGAACTCCAACTTCCCACAACATTTTGAGGTCATCAAGGATATCGTATCCCGGTTGCTTTGGACCTGATATTATCATTGTTAACATCAAATACTTCCTTCTCATACACAACCATGGTGGAAGGTTGTATATTGTAGTAATAACAAGCCAACAATTGTAGGTCGTCGATAGATCTCCAAATGGGTTAATTCCATCAGTAGACAAACCCAAACGGAGATTTCTTGGTTCTGACCGGAAGGTTGGCCACATGTGATCAATCAACCTCCATGATGGAGTGTCAGCCGGGTGTCTCAAAATACCATCAACTTTTCTATTGATCGCATGCCAACGCAAGTTCTTAGCACTCTCAAATCTCTTGAACATTCTTACAAATCTTGAAACTATTGGGAAGTACCACATCTGCTTGGCAGCCACTCCACTTTTTTCATTGTTTGAGTTTTTAGCAATCTTCCACCTTGACAAACCACACTTAGGGCATTTTGTCATGTTTTCATACCCTTTTCTGTACAAGCAACAGTCATTAGGACATGCATCGATCTTTTGGTAACCAGTCCTAAAACACCTAGTGTTTTCTTCCCTTCGTATAAGGAACTTGGAATTTCGTTGTTTTCAGGTAAGAGATTGCTTATTATGGACAATAATTCAGAGAAGCTAGTATTACTTCAACCATACCTAACCTTTAAGTTGTACAATCTCACGAGGGCTGATAACTTGGTGAATTTTTACATCCTGGGTATAAGGGTTTCTTTGCATCATCGAACATAGTATCAAAGTATAGGATGCATTAGAAGATTGTTCGTGAACGGAATGAACCATATTAACTGTATTAAATAAATCATCGTTTTCATCATTTTCATCCACTGTATTTTCCATTATACTGGTAACGTTCTCTGAGTTCAAATCTTCACCATGCCAGAACCATACCTTGTAACTTTTATCAATGCCATGGGCATACAAATGATACCGAACTGTTGAGACATCCTTAAGTAAACGATTCCAGCAATTCAACACATGGACATCTAATTGAATTAGAGCCTTTGGCATGACTCAAACCAAATTGAATGAACCTTTCAACTCCTAAATCATATTCTCTAGACATCCTGTTTTCCGTCATCCATGACTTGTCCATTGTGTAGATGTATAAAAATTCAATCTTCTAAATTGGCCCCTAAATAAACCTGATTACAAAAGAGATATTGGGCAACAACTTAAAGAAATCAATGAATAATTACATCCTACAGTACACAGATTTCATACACAAACTTGGGAATTTTCTAACCCTTTACTTCATTACACTTTCGTTTTTATACCTTTGTCGTAAATTACTATGTGTCTATTTAGCATGGAACAAGTTATAGGTGAATATAGCTTTTGAATATAGGTGAAAAAAGACTACTTTGACAATTCAAACACTTCCTTTGCAACAACTTATAAAGTTGTATTTGAAAATTATGAAACCAATTCAAATGAGAATTACACTTTTGTGATGAAAACTATTTGTAAGGTGCTTTAGTCTAATAAATTTGATTAAATATTTCAAACATGTATATTTTGAAGGCTGCTGATGGAATATCAAAATCAAATCAAACACATACTATGAAGACAACAGACTCAACCTTAAAGAAAATCAATTTAATTGTTCCTAAGAGTAAAGTTTAGAAAGCATCATTAGACATATACATTCCAAAAACAAATCAAACATACCATTAACAATAACAGTAAGTAAATCAAACATACCATTAACAATAACAGTAACAAATTTTTAAATAAAACAATTATTTGATTAAACTACTCCTTTCTTCACATACAAATTCAGCGGCTGTGGCTTCTTTTATGAACAAACAAACATAGACAGCAAGAAACAAAAATAATATCAACATTCTAACAATATGCTTCAATCACAGCAAAAACATTAATATCAGAATCACTAATTTTGAGGAAACGTCTCTGATCATTCCTCCTCTCACAGTGAAAACCAAAGTTATTGCTGAGTGAAGTGTTTGAGGCCCTCTTTTAGACTATCACCAATACAAAATTTCAGCTCAACCCATATTTCAAATTAAGGTAATGACCCAATGTACACTATCTAAAACTCCTCAACACAGCTAGAAATTTCAAGAGAAATTCATCGTTTCCTTTAGAAAAATGCATGAAAGTGGATTTTCCAATACAATTTTCTTTAGGGATTTTACTTACCCAGCAATACCAGATAACAGAAAATCAGAAAAGAGAAAAGAGAAAATGGGAAGAACTCAAACTCAAAAAACTAAATCAAAAAATAGAAACACACCTAGTTTGGCCCATGGAGTTGCAGGAAAGAATTAGAGAGAACAACGTCAAAGAGAGAGAGAGAAAGAGAGAAGGAACAGAAGCTTACCGGTGAAGGAGGTTACGACCACGGTTTGAACTTTGAAGAGATTGCGGCGGTTTAGAGATAACGGGCACAAATTTAAAAGGTTGAGGCAGAGGATGTTTCTTCGTTCGGTAGAGGAGGTTGTGGTAGCGCTGGATTGAACAGACTGGCACGAGGGGCGGTGGTGGTGATGGGGCCGGAAGATGGTCGAATTGGAGATGGACTTCTTCGTGGGAGGATTTGGGAAAATGAAGGGTTTTAGATTTGGGGAAAAGATTTTATAAATTTGTAATTTTAATTTATTCTTTTTTATTTTAATAAAAAAATAATAAATTATTTTATGTTTTTTCTATGACATCAAATAACTGTCGCGGAAAGTGTTATCCGAAAAATTCCGTCTTTTTCTGCCAAAAATACGAATTTTTCCAATTTGTGACAGTTTTTTCTTCTCCCTCCCATTTTTGATATACACAACTGTCATAGTAGACAGCTTTAGTTGTAGTGACTCGTTATAGCTTCGACAAAACGCTATAAAAAGTCCCAGACTTTTAATAACGTGGACTGTCAGGACTTTCGAAAAAGGCTATAAAAGTCTATTATAACCTTTTTTGTTAGCTATTGTATGTGTTATTTCTTATAGTGTGAGCAACAACCTCCTCAAATTGAGTAACCACACCAACTTTTGAACCAACATTAGTAGGGGGAGTATATTGAAGAGAATAACTATGGACCGAGTCATAGGTTTTGTATAACCACAACTTTTATATATGTTTTGCCAAATTAGCTAGATGAATAATCATATTTAACTGCCACATCATTTTTTCGTCAGTCAATTAATGGTCTAAGTAACTTTAGTTACCATTTAGAACTATTCCTCAAATCTTTAGGACCACAGTTTTCATTTGGAAATTTGAAGGATCAAATAGACATTAACCTTAAACCTCATAACCAAAAATGAATTTTCCCCTTTAATTTTTGTATACTGTGTATTTGTTAACGTGAAACAGAAGATAAATCAGGTTTGGCTTATATTTGTGTGCATATGTTGTTCTTTTATTTTATATAATTTACTTACTTCTATGGTATTTGTTTGGTATAGTTTACTAACTCACGTTGATTGAAATAATTTATTGCTTGCATTGGTTTATTTCGAATCTTTTCCTAAAGCTATCTGATGAGATTCTATATTTATCTTTATTTACGAAAGTTTTTTTTATTAGATTCTTCATATAAATATTGTATAATTGTATTGATTGTTAGAAATGTTAAATCTGTTTGCAGCTTCAAATAATTGCTAATATATATTTTAATTTTTAATTGAACATTTTTCGTTTAACATTTTATCCATAGAAATCAGTTTTAAACATTTTTTTAAAATTCCCTTTTAGTATAAGACATTTTTCCAACTGCCACTTTGTATGAGCCTGTTTTTATAGAGCTAACAAGAGGAAATGCAAATTATAAAGTTGCATTTTGAAAATATAGAAAATTGATTTAATATTATTTTTTTAAATAGCAAAATGATTAAATTAATAACTAATTAATAATTTGCAATTTTCATTAATACCCTAACTCCAACAGATTACATTCACATTTAATATTATTTTTTAAAATAGAAAATTGATTTAACATTATTTTTTAAAATAGCAAGATGATTAAAATCTTGCCATTGAAGTAGCTAGTCCACAACTATACTTGCACCAAAAGAAATTGAGAAAATTATGAGAGAAATGATAGGAAGAGAAACCCACCTACCCTCCTAGGATAAATGGCCGTGGAGTGTCCAACACATTTTGATAAAAATTCTCTGTCAAGTGTCAAATATCTATAGTGGTGCGTTATCAATATCACACATGAATCCTCATTTGGATTCTAGAGCTTTCAATTTAGCTTGGATAAAAATAGCAACTTTGAGAGTAAAGCAATTGGGATGTTGCATTCAATTAGTTAAAAAACATGTCTCTTTTGTTCTTGGGTAAAAATAGCAACTTCAGTAAAGTAGAAGTTGGCTTCTTTTGTTCTTGAAAGAATGAAGCTAGCCTAATTGCGAACTTTGATGAAGTACAAAAGAATGTTGGGGAAGGTTGTAGTATATTTTTTTCTTTTCTTCAACTCATGATAAGTAGGAGAAGGTATAAAATAAGAAAGTTAAATATTATACATAGATTAGATAATTGGAGAAAAGAAACAAGAGATTGCATCCTTTACTTTAATTTCAAAACAATATGAGGAGATAACCAGGAGAGAATTAGAATCTATACTTAACAAAAATTGGCACACAAAAGTTGAGGGGTGTTTGGGTATTATAGAAGATTGCAGTGGAAGGTTTGCTATATTTCTTGAAAGATGTATGGTAAAAAAAAAAAAAAAAAAAAACCTAAAATAGTAACATATATAGCACAAAGATAAAATAATTACATATATAACGCAAAAAATAGTAAAATACTAAAATACTCAGGTCCAACCACCATTTTGGATGTTTCTTATCGAATATGTCAAATTAAAAAATTATTGATAGAATCTGTCAATAGTAACAATCATCACTAATAATTGCTATTAGTGATATATGTTATAGGAGTTTTTGTAAATTCTAATTTATTGTTTTTTTTTTCTCGTCATTTTGAAATAAAAAAAAATTAATTAACAACTTTAAAATTGATATTCTAAGTTGTCCTTTTTTATATCATTACTAAAAGGTGGCTGAAGGGGAGAATCATTTTTGAACGATTTTATCCCTTGCTCTACCTCTAAAATTACCAATATACCCTATACATGGAATAATTGTTTGTAATATAACTCCAAAAATGATTGATGGTTTTTGTTATAATTGTTTGTAATTAACATTGGAAGTTTGGTTTCCATATTTCATAGATTCAAAAATGATTAATGGTTTTTGTTATAATTGTTTCTAATTAACATTGGATGTTTGGTTTCCATATTCCATAACTTCAAAAATGATTAATGGTTTTTGTTATAATCGTTTGTAATTAACATTAGATGTTTGGTTTCCATATTCCATAACTTCAAAAAACATAACTTCAAAAATGATTAGTGGTTTTTGTTAACTATAATTGTTTGTAATTAACATTGGATGTTTGGTTTTAAAAAATATAACTTCAAAAATGATTCATGATTTTAGTATAAATATAAAAGCATCAAATGTGATTTGTTATCCAAAGTTTTTGTTGTTTTCAACTTTGATCTACTTATTCTTTGTGCCAACTCAAAGAGAAAATTAATCTATAATGTAATGCTAATATGTACATTTTTTTGCATTACATTGTTTTGTAATTTTATTAATATTTTTCACTTTAAACTGCAGCCTTCATGGAGCATGTGGAAATAAAAAATTTGAAACCTTTCCAAAACAATTGGAGCCTTAAAGGAAGTGTCATTTGTAAAACCACAAATGAAAAATATAAAACTAAAAAGGGAGAAGTTTTAGAGGTATTGAAACTTATTCCCATGGATGAAGAAGTAATCATAAGCTATTTGTTAAATTAAATTGTTTATCACTTTCTTCGTAATTCTAATATAATTGTTAATAATATAAAATGTAATATTTTTCCTTTTCAGACAACAAAAATTCAAATTTGTCTATACGATCACTTAATCAAAAAGTTCAATGATGTTATAGAGAAAGAAAAAAATTAAATCATCCGTAATGGAAAAACCAATATTGTGAATCGTAGATATCTAAATATTCATGATGAGATTGAAATTGCATTCACAAGTAGTAGTGAAATTGAAGAGACCGATGACATACATTTTTTTAACAAAGAGGTTAATCATATTGATTTTTCATCCATCAATAGCAATTTTGAAAATCAAATTTTTGGTAAGTTTTTCTCTATATTATAAATATAAATAATTTAGTTTCATTATAATATTTCATTTGTCTAACCTCTTATTATTTAAATAGATATTTTTTGAGTTGCAATATGTGTAAAACCCATCGCTTTTATCAAATTTTGAAATTCGAATGAACGGTTTATTAAAAAACGTGATATACTTATTCTTGATAAGGTAAAATTATTCCTTTAATTTTATTTTAAGTTTATTTTTATTATATCCCATCTAATCTTTTGCACTATATGAATAGTTCAAACACCATGAAGCTGACAATGTGGGCAGATTTAGCTATGAAGGAGGAAGTTTAGAAAAAAACAACAAACAATGTCAAATAGTTGTTATCCCTAATGTTAAGATCACCTATTATGAAGGTATTAATAATTTTATTAAAGCTTTGTTGCTTTTATTTTTTAAATAATATATGAATGTAATTACGAACAGTTTAAGTTTAGTTTCATATTTAATATTAATTTATATAATTAAATTTCCAAACATGATAACAAAAAATACTAACAATATAGAATCTGTCTTCTATAATATATAATATTTAAAATTATTTTATTGATGGATCTATGTTTAATTTAAATTTTATTTTAAACATGATAAAAAATGTGTTAACATAAAAACTATCTTCAATAATGATATTTGAAATTGTTTACAGGTGATGTTAGTTTAATAACTACTAATATTAGGGGTGTAATTGGGCTAGGTCGGGTCGGTTTTCCTTCAAACCCTACCCGACCCGAAATATACGGGTCTCTTTCAGTTATGACGCGACCCGAATTCAGGTCGGGGCGGGTTTTTTTTCTTCTTTCTTTCTTTTTCTTTTTCTTTTTCAAATGGTGATTGCAAAATAACCAAATTTAGAATGATTGCAAATTAAATTTAATGGTGATTGCAAAATAACCAAATTTAATAATGTTGACTCTCATACACATTCATCACAATCACCATAATAGTGCAACTGATGGAGTATGTTATAATTTACAAGCTTGATGGATCAAACTTGAGAGTAGAACAAAGAACAAAAGAACCATGTGGGTATCCAACATTCAACTTTCCACCTATTAGTCTATTACCACAAATCTAGCAACATTCCACCTTCTTCCCTGTTGCATAGAGAAGGAATTTACTAATTTAGTGAACTATCTAGAAAAAGAATAATTAAAGAATAATTTATAAGTTAAGCAAATAACTTACTGCGATGGGACTAGAGAAGTATAAAGTTTATACATCATTGTACTACAAGATTCTAAACAAACAAGATTCAAAGATGTTAACAATTTAAAACAAAAAAAAATGTAAATAGATTTGAGAGTAGAGACTTATACCATAGAGTTATGATTCAGATTCTCAAATGCAGCTTCCATCTCCTTTCATATGTTTATGAATTCTAGATCAAAATGACAAACTGTTAGCTTAATGAGACAATTTTAAATCTTAAATGCTTACTTCAAAAAGAATATTACCTTCATCAATTTCTTCAACCCCATCAATTTCTTCAGTCATGTCATCCAAAGGTTTAGATTGAATTCAATTATGAGCACAAATGAGTGCTTCTGCAGTTTGAGGAGTTAATGAACTTCAAAAAGAATCTAACACTTGTCCTCCAGTGCTAAAGGCTAACTCCAAAGGCACAGTTAATATAGGAATACTGTAGATGTCCCTGGCTACTTGGCTAATGATCTTAAATCGAGAAGAATTCACCTTCCACCAATTTAGCAAGTCTAAATATTCATCTTCTATACGAGCCTCATCTAGATAACGAGCCACCTCTGTTTTAACATCATTGAGACATGTTTTGTTGCTTTGTTTAAATCTATCATGAATAGCAGCACGTGCCTTATAAGATCCACTAGATGAGATAAAAGGCATTTCACTTTGACTTTGAAACATAAATCCTTCGATAGGAGTACATGATTGTGTTTGTGAATATTTTTCTTTTGACATTGACATTCTCATACAATAATCATCACACAATCGACGAAATGCTTCTGCAACCTTATTCGTCCATTTTTTTGCACTATCTTCCTCCAAAAAATTCATTAAAACAATAATTCACATAAGCCAGTTTGTACCTAGGGTCAAGAACTACATAAACATATAATAATAAATTGGTCTTCTCACTTGTAGTTATACCCCAATACTTGTTGAATTTTGTCTGCACGCTTAATATCATCTGACTCAATAATGCATTCTCATACAACGAGTAT
Organism: Cucumis hystrix; assembly: GCA_025688845.1. NCBI lineage: Eukaryota > Viridiplantae > Streptophyta > Magnoliopsida > Cucurbitales > Cucurbitaceae > Cucumis > Cucumis hystrix. The sequence continues at coordinate 11,142,971 of CM046885.1, read as the reverse complement.
TCACGAATTATTTCTTGGATCAAACAAAGTTCGTGAAAAAATATATTTGAAGTCACAGACATTGATGCAGAAAACTTCATTGTTACCTCTGAAAAAGTTTTTAGGAACTTTACAAACACTTTTGCATTATTCCAATCTTCAACAATAGGAATATCATCTTTTGGCAAATAACTAGAGACGTGCTCCTCTAATCTTTTAAACGTCTTTTGACACTTAATTGCTCCATCCAACATAGTAAAACTAGAATTCCATCGTGTTGAAACATCCATCGTAAGACAATTTTTTGTTGACATTTTATCTTCTTTAGAAAAATCTTTAAATATTCGCAGTCTAGCAGGAGATGACCTAACATACTTCACAGCATTTCTGATTCGAATGATAAACACAAGCAAATCTTTTAAGGCATCACTAACAATCAAATTAAGAATATGGGCACAACATTTAACGTGAATAAATTCACCATCCAACACCAACCCATTTCTGCCTCTAAATTTTTTAACCAAGTATGCAATGACTACATCATTTGAACTTGCATTATCAACTGTTATAGTAAAGAGCCTATCAATACCCCATCCTTCTAAGCACTTTTCAATGGCTCTCCTTATTGTATCTCCTTTATGATTAGCTATTTGACAAAAGTTCAAAATTCTTTTGTGAAGGTTCCAATCATCATCAATGAAATGATCCGTTATAACCATATAATTAATATTTTGTACAGAAGTCCATGTATCTGTGGTTAAACAAACTCTTTGACCATTTCGAGTTAATACACTTTTTAACTTTTTTTTCTCCTTCATATACATCTGAAAACAATCATTTGCAACAGTTACTCCTGATGGAATCACAAACTTTGGATTTAATGCCCGACAAAATTGATGAAATCCTTCACTTTCTAAAAATTTAAATGACAATTCATCCAAGATAACCATCCTAGCAAGCATTGTTCTACAATTATCTTGAGTAAAGGATGTAGCCATTAAACTACTTTCAGAATCTCCCTCTCCTTCAACATTATCTTTCAATGGATCTACATACTTCTTACATTTCTCTAAATGTCTTTTTAAATTAGTTGAACCATTTCTTTTGGAATCATAAGCATATGAAGCCCCACAATGTTTACAAGCAGCCCTAGAAAATTTAGGATCACATCCTTCTACTTTTATAAAATGTTCTCATACTGATGAGGGTGGTTTAACCGGTTTTCTTTTTCTTAACACTGGACTAGAACAACTTTGTTTTGAAGTTTCGTCAATTGAGAATGAAGTCATCCTAATAATCATCAAACAAAACAAACAAAAAAGCACAATTTCTAACTAATAATCATCAAAGAAAACAATAAGTAAACCATATATCTCTAATGGACAATACTTTTCTACACAACAAAATTTGTAGCCATGATATGTGTAGCCCCACACAACAAAGCATATATCTCATATATCTTTAATGAGAAAACAATAAAGTATATATTTTCATTTTCTAGAAATAATAATATACTACATTATTGCAAGAAAGTCCCCTTCTAAAGTAAAGAAGGAAGTTGAAACAAATTGTTGTCCTATGTTCTGCTTTCCTATGTTTTCATCCTTTACTTCATTGAATTTTCATCAATTTTTCAAGTTTGTTATGACTGTAGGAGATTACTTCTCTTTAAGCTATGTGAATTAATGAATTTTTTGTTTGGAGTTGATGGGGACATGTCTTTTCCAAGGATTGCCTCTCTGCCTTTCTAAAACTGATTTGAAAGTTGTAAATGCATGATTTAAATTGTAAATGCATTTCTTTAAGTTGTAAATGCATGATTTAAAACTCTCTTTCAGCTTGTGTACTCTAAAAAATGTCTGCAAGTTTTGAACATAATGAAAATTGAAATATGGTTCTCGTTTCATGTTTAGAGAATTTGTTATATTATTCATATAGGGGCAAATATTATAGGATTTTGTTGAACCACCAATTGACCCAAAAATTTAGATGAAAATACAGAGGAAACACCTTTTAGTTTCTTTTCATTTCAAAAATGGAAGAAACATAAGGTAAGAAATATGTCTATGCAAATAAGAACATATATTAAAGTTGTCGAACATGCAAACAAAAAACAGAGACACGCGAAGAACATACATAATTTTGAAAAAGAGAGAAAATTTTGTGAAAAATAAAAGCACCTGTATCCTTAAAGGACTTCGAACTTCAAAAGCAGCAGATGCACTAAAAGAAAATGTAGTAAATGGGCAAGACAAAGTGGTGGAGTTCACAATGGTAAACGTCTTTGAGTCAATTTCTTGAATAATTTTCTCCACTTTTACAAGCGGCAATGCTCCTAATGCTAGAAGTGGCAGCAACTCTGAGAATGCAGTATACCTAATCCATCACGAATCAAGCATGGGGTTCATAAGCAACATTCAACAAGTCGTTCAAATTTCAATGAACTCCATTGATCAGAAAACTAGCACTCTCTGTTTGAAAATCGTGTAAAAAAAGAGGAGGAAATTTACCTGCGGTTTGGCGACGAACGGAGAATGGAGAATGGAGAACAAACCCACGAACGAAGAAGACGAACCCACGTGAACTCGGGTAGGACGAAGACGACTGAAGGACTGGCGAAGGACGAAGACGAAGGACTGGCGAAGGACTGGCGCCGAAGACGAAGGAATACAAAGTGCGAACTGCAGGAGGGAATACGTTCAAGACAAACTTTTTTAACCTAACTCATTTACATTTGAACCAAACTGAACCGATTCGGTTCGATTTGGATTTTTTCACCCCAACTAATATCAGTGACATTGCAATTAATCCTCCCATAAAAGAGATTGAGAGTTTGCAGAAAAAGTTAGTTATAATTATATTAATAGTTATTATAGTACTTTTTACAAATACATATTTTAATTTTTATATATACTTGAATTTTTTTAATACATTTACTTATATATATTTGAAGGTTTGAGCAACTTTTTGTTGAGAAGACGGTTAGCCAATTACTAATCAACAAACCAAAGAAGAAGATGGATTCCATGCTTAGGAATGAAGAAAAACAAAAACAAAAAATCAACAAACCAATGATGCAAGAAAGAAGAAGCAAAATGGAGAAAGTAGTAGAAGTAATAAATGGTCAAAATTGAAATGGCTTCAAATGGCACTAACAATCGTAGATCAAGAAAAATGTATTTCATTTACCATGACTCTTAAGTAAAATGAAAATGATTACTTCGTTATACACAATGGAATATACTTACAGATTATATTTATATATATAAACAAAATTCTTACATACTTTGTAGGTTTAGATTTGAGTTTACAGTTTCAATCTCCGATTTATCAACTTAAAAAGTTAAGTTCATGCGAGTTTTGTGTTGCATTGAGATTTGAACATGAAACTCCAACATTTTGTTGCTATAATGGCCAGGTACAACAAACTAAATATTATATATATATTACAAACTTTTTTCCTATTATTTGGCATGTAGAATATTAACTAAATTAGACACAACAGGTACACCTAGCAATCACTAAAGTGTCTGATGATCTACATTTTCTATATACATCTCAAACCGAGGAATGAATTTTGCTTAGAAGAAAAATTACAACCTAGAACAGTATATTTTCATTCACTTCATTGGGAGTAAAATTAGATGAAAATTTTGCTTCCTTAAAAAAAGGAGTTTGTACATTTAGAGCTCAATGTCAAATTTATCACGATCTCTCTACACTATTACTTGAAAAAAGACCAATGTTCTTTCAGTTTTATTTTTATGATACTTCAAATGAAGTAAATAATAGACTTGAAATATTGAAGAATGTTCCATTGAGTGAAACACTTATTGCAAGATTGATAGAAATTTTGAGAAATAACCCATATGCACAATTTTTTCTAAACATGGGAGATATATCCAAAATCAAATATTTGCATATCCATATTGCTGGAGATGTAAGTATAGATCAAAGAGTTTATAATGCACCTACTACAGATCAAGTAGCAGCAATTTGGATTGAAGGGAACAACAATATCATACCATTTCAAAGAGATATAGTGGTTCATGCTCATTTCGGCAATCAGCATAGAGTACAACACTATTATAGTTGTTATGATCTACTCCAATATCCCTTATTATTTTCACTTGGAGAAGTTGGTTGGCATCAAAATATTAAGTGAAAGAATGTAAACAATAATTCTCATGAATCGAACCAAAATATCAGTCACGTGCAAGAATCAGGGAAATGGCATTCTGCAGAAGAAATCATCCAAAGTGAATATCAAGGTAAATTTAGTTCATGTACACATATTTAACGTATTTTTAATAATTATGTTGTACATTTATATACCATATATAACAAGACTAATTACTATTTGATTCTTAAAGTTACATTTTATAGTTAGAAATTAAATTCAATGTATGTCTTCATTGAACAGGAGTTTTGAAGGATAGTTCTGCAAAAGTCTCATGTCTTCCAAGCTTCAAATAAGAGATCCTGACAAATCAATTCTTTTATAATCTGGCCGCCTTTTACAATTGTACATAGTTGATATGTACATCAAACTTGAGACAACCATACTTGATTTTTATAGAACACAACAATCGAATATTTGATCTGAATGATATCAAGGAATTGTAGATACAGTAAAAGCTGGGAAAACAAGAGGAAGTAAGGTTGGGAAAAGAATAGTATTGCCAGCATCATTTGTTAGAGGACCTAGAGATAAGCGACGTCGCTATTTAGATGCCATGTCATAATAGTACAACACTTTGGAAAACCAGATCTTTTCATCACAATGACATGTAATGCTGAGTGGAAAGAGATAAAAGATGAGCTAATGGAAGGTCAAAATTCTTCAGATAGACCAGATCTTAGTTCATGAGTTTTTAGAGGAAAGTTGATGGATTTAAAAGGACCAAATAGTCAAAAAGGAAATCTTTGGAAAGGTTGTTGCTTTTGTATATGTCATTGAATTCCAAAAGAGAGGCCTACCACATGCACATATTTTGATAATATTCAACAATGGATACAAAAATACAAATGCAGATAAATATGATCAGTACGTACAACTAGAAATACCAAATAAAAAACAAAATCCTACTCTTTATGAGGCTGTTGTAAAACACATGCTCCATGGTCCTTGCGGAGAATATAACAAAAAAAGTCCTTGCATGGTGAATGGGACGTGTAGATTCCACTATCCAAGACCAATTTTTTCAAAAAAAATACAAGGAAAGATGCATATCCAATATATAAACGGAGAAACAACGGAATTAAGGTAAATATTACATTATTAGTTTTTTTTCCTATTATTTGTAGAATATTGATTATTGCTTCAAATTAAATTTCAAAGTAACATACATTATAAAAAAAAAAAACACATACATATATATAATAGTTATATAGATTTAGACCTAATAATTTTCTTTTTATGCAATTAAAGGTAAAGGTGAGGAAGACAAGTTACGACAATAGATGGGTGGTTCCTTATAATCTGTATTTGCTTTTAAGATATAACTGTCATATCAATGTAGAAATATGCTCGGGCCTGAAGGCTGTTAAATACTTATAAAAATATATCTACAAAGGTCATGATCGAGCTGTTGTTTACATATCTGATGATGATGATGGAAAAACTATCAATAAAATAAAGGAATTTCAAGATGCAAGATGGGTATTTGCACAAGAGGCATTATGGAGAATTTATGACTTTATGTTACATGAAATCTCTCCAACAGTCATAAATTTGCAACTTCACCTTCCCAATAATCAAATGGTAACATACCGGGAAAATCGAGATTTGGAGAAAGTTATCAAATGGGATCATATTTCAAGAACAATGTTGACTGAATATTTTGAATTGTGTAAGAATTGTGAAGAAGCACGAACATATTTGTATAAAGAATTACCATAACATTATGTATGGAACAAATAGGCTCGAATATGGATAAAAAGAAAAAGAAGGCAAGTTATAGCAAGAATTGTCGGTGCAAATCCAGTTGAGGGAGAAAGATATTATTTACGATTGCTATTAAATCATGTGAAAGGATCAACGTCTTTTCAATGTTTGTTGACTGTACACGGAAAAGAATATTCATCATTTAAGAAAGCAGCGCAAGAGAGAGGGCTTCTTGAGACAGATCAAAGTATAATTGAGTGTTTAGATGAAGCATCCACATTTCAGATGCCTCGCACATTTCGAAGACTTTTTGCAACATTGCTAGCACATTGTGAACCTACAAATGTTAAAAATTTGTGGGAAAGTTACATTGATATACTGCTTGAAGACTATCATCAAGAAAATAACAAGTCATTGGAAGTTTAAATTCATAGCACATTGAATGACATAAGAACATTTCTTGAAGCAATGGGAAAGGACATCAATATGTATGACTTGCCAAAGATAAGCAATTTTTTATTTGATCCAAATTTGGTTGGACACAAAGATATAATAGATGAAAAGTCAATTCAAGAATTGGATGAAGATGTTCGAGCATCATCTAATTTGAACTAAGAACAAAAGCACGAATATGATGTCATTATGAAAAGAATATATGACAACAAATCAGGACTATTCTTCGTTGATGGACCAGGAGGAACTAGAAAAACTTTTTCTTTATCATGCATTACTTGCTACTATAAGATCAAATGGAATGATAGCACTTGCTACAGCAACTTCAGGAGTGGCAACATCAATATTACCAGGAGGTCGTACTGCACACTCAAGATTTAATATTCCACTCCAAACAAATTATTCAACCATATGTACAATATTACAAAGTAGTAAAGTTGAATTAATTTGACTGACAAAAATTATTATTTGGGACAAAGCACCAAGGGCAACAAGATATACTATTGAAGTTGTTGATAGAACTTTTAGAGATATTATGGATATAAACCAACCATTTGGTGGAAAAGTGTTCGTTTTTTGTGGCGACTTTCGACAAGTCTTACCAGTTGTCCCACGAGCAACAAGGAAACAAACTGTAGCTCAGAGTTTGGCCAGATCGTACTTATGGGAGAAAATGGAGAAACTTAAATTGTCAAAAAATATGAGAGCTCTTGATGACAATGGATTTGCATAATATCTACTTAGAATTGGAAATGGGACTGAAACAATAGTTGGAGGATATTTGATTTCTATTCCAAAGGACATTGTAATAAGAAGCAAAGATGACACGTTATCCGAACTTCATTTGATTAATTTTGTTTTTCTAGACTTACTTGAAAAGGCAAGCTCAGCATATGTCACCTAGAGAGCAATTCTCTCAACTACGAATGAAAATGTCGATCATATAAATGCAAAAATAATAGAAATCTTTCCTGGAGATGACAATGTATTCCTTAGTTTTGATGAAGCCATTGATGATTTAAAAAATTACTACCAACAGGAATTTCTAAATTCCTTATTGCCAAATGACTTCCACCACATAAACTTATTTTAAAGAAAGATTGTCCCCATAATGCTTCTAAGAAATTTTGACCCATCAAATGGTCTTTGTAATGGGACAAGAATGGTGTGTCAAAACTTTGGAAAATATGTGATTTTTGCTTAAATAGCAATGGGCCAACATATTGGCAAGCATGTCTTCATACCGCGTATACCTTTGAGTCCTGCAAATGATGAAGGGTATCCGTTCATGGAAATAGTTTCCAATACGTTTTAATTTTGCAATGACCATTAACAAGGCACAAGGACAAACAATACCACATGTTGGAATTTATCTTCCACAAAATGTCTTCTCATAGGGACAATTATATGTTGCACTTTTCAAAGGCATCTCGATGAAAACGATGAAAATTCTATTGAATGCAAATGTTGGAAATGTAATAAAAGAACATTGTATATAAAGAAATACTCATTTAAGTATGTCTTTATTATGATTGTTTTCTAAATCTACCATGGCATACTATTTATTTATTTTACCAAAAATATATATTAACAAAGTTTTCACGTGCAAATTACATTTTAATGCATAGAATTGCGTGATAGGGGTAGGTTGATGTTTCAGACAAGGCTTTGGACTCAGTAAACGGGACCCAACAACATATTTGTTGGGCCTAAGGAAATTACAAGGCCTTGTCCATAGGCCCAGTAAAACCAATCTTGAGATGTAAAGTTAAGAAAGAAATATAATAATTTTGAATAGAAGTATGGGAGAATATTTATTGAGTGGAGAGTGCAGAGCAGAGCAGAACAGAGCAGAACTCAGCTGATAGGAACAGAAAAAAGATGCTGCGGAACGCTAATTTGTCTCTATTCTCATTTTGCTTTTCACCCTAAATTTCAAAATTTTTGAACTTTGTTATAAATTAAAACAAATGGTTTCTTTATATAAATATATATATAGAAAAAAAAAGGGAGTTTAGTTTAGTGGACCAATTCCCCATGCCCACACCCAGATACAGTACGGCTTAGTTAACGTGACGATATTGATTTATAATTATTGCCCTTCCCATTTCCCAACTCCTCTAAACACCTACTATGCCTCCTCCCACTTACCTTTTCTTTTCTTATCTTGTTTTATTTTCTATTTTAACGTTGACTAAATTGAAAAAAGAAAAAACATATCGAAGTTCATGAGCTGCTTTCAGTTATACTTGTATCTACAAATGTTTTAAGAGTTTAGAAATTCTTGAATGATTGAAAGGCTGAGATGTGCGTAGAATGACTGAGGTGTTGGAGCAAGTACTTGGTAAAGCAGGTACTAGAAACAACAATTGGAACTTGGTCGCCTAATATGGACGCCTAGGCCGATGAACGCAGTGGACGCCTAGACTAGATGCCTGGTTGCTGAATACTTGACCTCAACACCTAATTACAAAAAAGAAATTTGTTAGATGAAAGACTGAATCGCTCTCTTTAAAATGTTTTGTGATCCTGCTTGAAGTACAAACAATTTAGTATTGTCACGTTATCCTCAAAAGAAAAGAGCAAAGAAACTCAATTAGAGCTACACCAAAACCGATTAGAAAACCAACATGTACTCTTATTGACTTTGCTCGAAAAACATAGACATCTAAAAAAGTTTTGTGAAAATTTTGTAAGGTAATTATTTTTATACGATTGAAATGAAAGGAGTAGAAACTATACATAGAGGTGAGCTTTGTAATGCCTCAATGGTCATAATAGCATTAACGCTTAAGATCTGTAATGCCTCAACAGTCAAGTTAGAGCGTAAATGTTAAAGCACAACGTCGTAAATTAATTTAATTTAATTTAATTTAATTTAATTTAAATTAAACTAATTTTAAACTAATTAATTAAATAATGTTTAATTAATATTTTTTATAAATTATATTTAAATGAATATTTCTCAATAACCTATAATTTTAATTTAATTAATTTAATATAATCAAATTTCATTAAATAGAATTAAATAAAAATATCAATTATTCTTTAATTAATTAATTACTAAATTAAATATCGTATATTTAATTTAATCCAAATTTGAATCATATTCATATATAAATTTCTCTCATAACCTATAGTTTTAATTTATATCATATACGCATTAAATTTTAACCAATAATTTTAACCAAAATCTAATTTATATTAAATTAATATTTGAACTCATTCAAATATTTTATTCTCTCATAAACTAATTTTGAATCATATCTAAATTATAATGTATCTTCGTACATTCTATTAATTTCCAAAATAAATTTGAACATTTCAAATTACAATCAATATACATTAACATTATTGCCATTTACGAGTTAAAAATGAGACCTAATGGACCTAAAGATCATAAGTTAAAACGATATGAGATTAATTGGCTAAAGTTATTAACCACATTAATCTATATTCGTTAACTTTGTGTACACTCCACTAAAGACTCACAGTTAAACTATTCTCACTGTATATATATATTTATGTGTTCACAGATATAGGTCAATAAAAGTAAGTCCTTCACAAGTGTTCGTAACACCAGCTAGGTCGAATTAACATTTTACTCCTGAGTTACTTCTAATCCTTAAATACCAATACTCCTCTAATGAACAACCTGATTATGGTCCAACTAATAAACAAAGAACTCTTTCGTGTTATAGAAAAGTTAGGGCCATTTGTTCAAGTCTTGGAGACACCATTCAAGGGAACACTCATCCATTTATCCTAAAGTAAGGAAGGAATGAATTCCATCTTGGGTGATTATGTTCTCAGCTTCTCACTCGGTCTTATCCCAAAATGATAAACATATTGAATCGACAATTTGGCCACTCTCATCCATACAAATCAAAAAATAATTTCTTGCGAACAGGTGTTCATAATATACTCAAGATTAATTCTAAGTTATTTACCTAGGTCATCCTAATGAAATAGAAACCTAACTAGATAACGAAGTTATGACATCTAGTGGTTACTATTTCATGGTCCGATCTTATGCAAACTCATTACATAGGATACTCGCATTCACATGTCATCTACACAAACGGTTAGATCATTGTGTTTGTGTCAAATATAAAGTGAGTCGTATCCATAATGTTACCAGGATAAGGTCCAAGCCTTATCCTTACTATAGACTATTTAAGATGTATCTCGAACATTAATCCATGTATGTCTCTACATAGGGTTCAAGACTCATCGAACAACTTAGAATGTTAATTTATTGGATTTAGGTTATTAAGAAAAAACTAATAACCAATAACATTTTATTGAAAAATAATACTTTATTAATAACAATCAGCAAATTACATTTACTATTTAAGAGTTTTAGGACATAAAATCCAACAACATCTACAAAGGATAGAGCTTTTGTTACACTTTTAAGATCTTCTTCTACATTGTACGTTTCAAAGTCTCCAAAATATTTAATGGTTCGAATTCTTTTGCTTCTTCTAGGCCTAAAATCTGCTTCTTCATTTGAAGTTTTACTTCTAACTAAAAATCAAATACTAGAACTTGAGCCCCCACTAGTCAGACTATTAGAGCTCAAGCCCCCACTATTTCTTGATTTAAAAGAAAATTTATCATCAAAGGAATCAACATCATTTAATTCTATAATCACTACTTGATTCACTAGATAATAGAACCTATAGACTTTACTATTGATTGCATATCCTATAAAGACACACTCATAGACTCCACTAGCAAGTTTTCTTCTCTTTGGATCTGAAATTCTAACAAAGCTAAATCCACAAGTTCTGAAATATGACAAGTTTGATTTCTTACTCTTAAAGAATTCGTAAGGTGAAGTTGTATTCTTAGAATTTGAAATTTTGTTAAGAACATAACACACTCTATAGGTTCATTAGGTTCACTCAGCTAGCTCATATGGAATAAACTTATAACAGTATGTTGGATTAGTTCGAATAGTTCAAATTAGTTAAGATGAGAAAAATCGACAAGTATATTTGATATAACTATCGATTATCATTTAAGAGATAGAGCTTTACATTTAAATATGATTTAAATATCAAGAATATGAATGTAGATTCATATTTGAAAGCTTGAGAATTATGGAAATTGTCAAAGTTTAAAAAAGTCAAAGGCCTCACTTTTGACTTTGAAAAGTCAAATTTTGATCTGTTTTATATTCAAATTTGATTTGGATTTGGAAAAAATGAACGTGGATTTATGCTTGGGAGGTCGAAATTCGTCAAGGAGGACAAAATGGTAAAAATTTCAAATGTTGACTTTTGGTTGAATAGTCAAAGTTTGACTTTGACTAAAATGGTTAAAACCATTTTGCTCTTTGACTAACTCTAGTGGACTATATGATTGCGTGAGATGTTGACACCAAGCCTACTAATGCCACTAATAGTTAGTGAAATGAGAGGTGTTGAGCTTTGGTAAACCAATTACATGCTTCTTTTGCATGTAATTGGATTATTTAAGAGATGTTTTCCAAATTGTTAAAGACTGTTGGAACTTTTATGATTTTCTTTGATCTAAAAAAAGTTGTTCACCAAAGGAAAATTTCTCTCCCAACTCCATCCTCCAATTTTTATCTCTCTCTCTTTCTCTCATAAATCCTTTACTTATCGGGTCCCACAACCCGGTTCTAAGTTAGTGGGTTAACTCTAGTGGTGGTTCGATTCGTGTTCATGAGAAGATTACGAACAATTCAGAAACTACGAAGGTATGTTCGACTAAACCCTAGTTTTTATTTAATTAGGTTGATGCATGCATGTTAACAACTTCTAATTAGATTAGATGCAATTAGAGTAAACTTTGATCTGCGCATGCTTACCATTTCCATCAATATCCGACATGTCGATGTAAATTTGAACTATAATTTTAACTTAAAATTTTGGTTTTCATTTTGGACTAAGAAATTTGGTGTAAAAGTTGGATTAATGAGACTAATTTTTAATTATTTTTTTTAAGTTTAAGAGTATTTATGAAACTTTTTAATCGTTCAGGGACACTTTTGAAACAAAACTTTAATAATTTTCATCCACAACTAAAGGTAAGAGTATTTTAAAACCATTTTCAAAAGTTTAAATATATTTTTAAAAGTTTTGAAAGTTATGAGTATCTTTGACACAAATCATGAAGTTGAAGAGCATTTTTTTTATATATAATTTAGGCTAAAAATTAATTTTAAATTTTTCTGTGTCTGGTAAAATAAATAGAAATTTTCAAAAAAGTAAATTTTACAAAATATTTACAACCTATAGCAAATTCTATCCTTGATAGTCTTCTATCACTATAGCAAATTTCATCACTGATAATCATTGATATGCTATAGTGATAGAAGACTATCATTGATAGAATCCAAAATTTTGCCATAACTTATAAATATTTTAATTTATTTTGTTATTTTTAAAAATGTCCCTAAAATATATTAGGATTAAATCGATTAAAATTATGTATAATTTTTAATTTTATTTTTTAAAATTAAGATTTGTTTTCTTTCTACTGTTTTTCCACCTAACCAATTCTATTTTTTTATTTTCATAAACGGAATGCATCTACTTTTTTTTTTTTAACAATTATACCATGATTAAACTATTTTCTTAATATTTAAAAATTAATATAGAACCAATTGAATATATCATTCTAAGTATTGGATTTATTATTAATAGTAAAATATTGAAACTATTTATAAAATATAGCAAAAAAAAATTAAATATATTATATTAATAAATTTTGCTACATTTTATTAATAGTTTCAAAATATTTTGCTATTTCAAAAATGCTTCTTCTAAGTAATTATTTAAAATTTTAAAATTAAAAGTTTGTCAAGTACTTTATTGGAGCAATTTTTAAAAATAGCAAAATAAATTAAAAATTTTACAAGCTATAACAAAACTTTTGATTCTATGAGTGATAGTCTTCTATCACTATAGCATATCAATGACTCAGTGATAGAATTTGCTATAAATTATAAATATTTTGTAAAATTTGGTATTTTTTTAAAATTCCCTACTTTATTTCATTTTAGTTATTATAACTACAACAAGTTAATTAATATTTATTTACCAAACATTAATACCTATTTTTCATATTTCAAACTTCAATTTGCTTCAATCAAACTATAATATAAAGTAAATGTCCACATTGATTATTACCTTACTACTACAAAACAGACTCTCTTTACGTTTTTCAACAGTAAAAAATTATTACTTTTGATGAATTTAAAACTATCATTGAAGCCAATGTTAAGAAAGTCGAAGTTTATGACATTTAATAAACGTCAAGAATAATAAACCTTGACATTTTATAAACGTCAAGTATACAAATGTTCGCGACATGTAAGAACCATAGAGTATGTTGATGTTAACGACATTTAAAAAACGTCAAGAATGTACTTATCTATGACATTTGAAAAACGGTTTCAGATTTTTTTAAATTTGTAATTCAGTTAAATTTTTGTTCCTACATTTTTCCTGTAAATCTCTGTGTGGTCCAACAATCTCATAAATATGCATGAAGACAATTCCAAAACTTTAACATATATTAACATTTCACCATATATATATGAACATTTCGAAAACTTTACATATTTGTTTGATATTGTCATTTACAAAACATTACTTCTATCAACCCCAACCTAATATGATAATATCAAAATTACAAAACCAATCCAACTATGCTATTCCAAAAGTCACAAAACTATAATTCTAGTTCAAGAAACATCAACTTAATTCAAGAAGCTTGAAACTCAATGAACTTGGCTTCAAATACAAACTTGTATTCCATAACCTAAACCAAAATACAACAATGTCAAGTTAAAATGAGTTTACATAGCAACATTTTATCAAATAGTTGCAGTCCTTATGCCATTAAAGAATAAAAAAAAAAAACGAAGAATGTCAAAAATTCAAAGACTTATCAAATAGTTCCAACAAGAAAAAAACAACTAAGAATGTCAAAAACTAGTCTAATTTCATAGTAGACTAGCTCTAAAGTTATAAATAGGGATTGACAAGCATACCTGCATAAGAACTTCTATACAATGCCGACTGGGAAGCTGTAAGGAAAGGATTCTCCCAAAGGTGAAGCTTGAGGTTGAGTTTGCTTTGCTAAAAAAAAATTGATAATCATCTTTTGTGAAAAGCCTGTAAACAATACCAAAAAGAATTCACAAAGACATTGACATTCCAAAGATTACACACCAAAACAATTTCACAGAAATTGGTGGAAAAAATAACAAAATCAACAACATAAAAAATCAACAAATTCAAGACTAGAGCAAAGCCAAGATCCAATCAGGACTCAACAACGATCAAACTTACAAGATGGAAGGTTCACAAATGATGAAGATTAGGAACTAAAATTAACCCTTCTCGTATGACTTTGGCTTCGGGACTGGAGTTTTTAGATGAAAGACATCACACACAATTAAACAATAAAAATTATGCTACTTCAACCCTATCCAATACCATGAATACATTTTAAATCTAGAGCTCCCATTTTCAGCCTTGCAATCAATTCAACAACTGTAAATGAATAAATATAAGTATATAACATCAAAATTAATTGGAAATCTTGAAAAGAAAAAGAAGAAAAATAATCTACATAGTGCTGCAAAGAATACAATCCAGAACTCCAACCAAACATGTCGGGCTCAGGGATAGATTCAATTGGTGTATGTTCGTGACTCGCGAAGTATCTCCTCCATAGTCTCGACGAAGAAATTGAAGTTGCAAAGTGGTGGAAATCTAGCCCATCACTTCAAGGTTTTAGATTTATGGGTGAATCTCTCAAACATCTGTAATGAAATTTTCCCTCCAATTAATATAGATTTTCATTCATTGGATTTAATTCCGCCACATTTTCAAACCTAGAAATGGGAACCAACTAAAAATGTCATTTTATAACATCATAACATGAATGATTTTAACCATTCAAAATCACTCCCACATATGCTAAATTAATAATAACCCATTTCATAATTTTTATATTTGAAGATGATTTCCAAAATATTGATTCCCTTCTTCCAGTTCCTCATTCATATATTCGTCACGATAATCATGAGAATGGGACAAAAAAAAACCCAGTAAAGAATGTAGCAACAGACAAAATAAAACAAATAAAACGGAGGAGCTACAAACTAAGTTGAAACTTGTAAAAGGAAATCAAGAAGTTGAAAACAAATAAGACCTGAAAATTGGTGGAACATACTTACCAATATTGCGTTAAACCGTTGGAGGGAAGATGGATTGAGACTAACAATAAAACACGAGCAAGTAGAAACAGAGAAAGGGAATTAGGAAATGGAAATTAGAGAGGGAATGATAAGAAGAATTGTAGCATGGTTAACCAAAGTCAACTTCTTTAAATCTCCACATAAACAAAATCAACATTTTCAGATCTTCACATAACAAATATATATACTTGCAAATCTCCAAAAAAAAAAAACAAAATCAACTTTTTTAAATCTCCACATAACAAATATATATACTTGCAAATCTCCACATAAAAAATCAACTTCTTAAAATTAAATAACAAATATATAGACCTGCAAATCTCCACATAACAAATATTAAACTTTTCAACAAATTCTCAAAACAAAGAGAGATTCTCCACATAAATGAAATCAAACCTAAAAACTAAATAGGGCTTGACAAGAAACCACATAAATGAAATCAAACCTAAAAAGAAATTCTTAAAACAAAGGATTTTAGGGAACAAATTAGTATTTTAGGGAAAATTTTAAATCTACTTAATAAATGGTCATACCAGAAGAGTTAAAAAGGCGGCGGCGGCATCGCCATGTATTATTTTAGAGTTATCTTTGAAATCACTCATTTCTTGAAGTTTTTTTCGGGACAGTCAAGTATTTAAAATCACAAACGACAATGTCACAATTCTCTTTTTCTAATAGTGAATATATAAATTTATCGAGTAACTTTATGTTAGAATTCTTCATTCCAAACACAAACTTACTAATTCTAACCTACTAACTCCACTTAGTAAGCCAAAGGATCCCTTTATTTATAAAAGTATAAGATTAAAAATTCAAGTCTTTGTTAAAAATTCTATTTTAATCTAATTCTAAAAGTTAATATTGATAAGATTTTTAAAAACATTAAGAATTATTATAAATTGGTGTATCTTATCAAACACCCAAAACGGCTAAGATTTTATGGAATCACGCTCAACACTATCAAAGCCATTCCCAATGCAAGTATTTAACTAAAATATATATTAGCAATTTAGTTGACTTCTGATTGGATTGTGTATATAAGCATTTAGAATCATGTCATCGTGGATATGACATTAAGGATCTAAGTATGTGACTTAAGCTAGGCGACTAAGTTAAGGTCATACAACAAAAAAAGAATACATTAACTTATGTGACATTGCTTTTAACTCTAATGATTTATCAATAAAGTAAAAGTTTTTCTCTCTCTTGCCCAAGTATAATTGAAAAAAGAGGTTTCCTAGGTAAATCAAGATCGAACACAGAGAACTTATGTAACTTTTGACTAAGACGCATAGGTTGATTTCATGTAGTATCTATACAATATTCACAGTATTGACCACTATTTCAATTATTATCTACACTAAGTGTGAGGTGAACGAGAGGGTATGGATGTGGTTAGTGTGCATGCGATTGAACTCAATATAATTAGACGAGAGTAGTGAAGGAATGTTCTATGTAATATGACATGGTACAAAGGTTGAGTAGTTCATTGATGCGATATAGAGCTTCTACTAATTTCAAGTTAAGGCGAACATCCTCTTGATACCTTATTGTCATATTTGTTCGCCTTTCAAGATCCAAATACTTGAATCTGCCATAAGCCATAAGCTCGCCTCTCGGTACCTTGCAAACATACACACTTGAATTTCTAACATGTATGTTAAGGAGAGAATTTAGTAAAGTGATTGCATTACTATAACTCAGGTCTCAGTTAATATACTCTTGAATAATAATGCCCAATGTTTCATTCTTTCTCTCTAATATAATGATGCATTGAATGCAACACTGACTAAACAATATAAATAATACAAACATCCATATTCCATATGAATTAACTCCACTTTGCTTTCATCACATCACCAGGAACATATGTAATTGAAAATTAAAGGAATGGGAGAGTGAAAGTGATAGTGTTTTGTATTTATAAATAAAACTTTAGACCTTTCGACCACGAGGTTCGAAGTACAATTACAAAACAAATAAAAGTTACAAATGGTAGAAAATTGGAAGGTGCCAAGCCTCATAACACAATCTCTTTTGTCCTTCGACTCCATTTTTGCTTATTACACTAAGAGGAAATGAAATTTGGATTCTTTACATCTCTCACTCTAAGCTCTCACCTAAAGAAGATAAGACAGGTAAGGATGAAGCTGAGCTTGTTTCCAATTTTCACACACATGCAAATGAAAGAGATAAACTTGTATTTATAGGCTTGAATTGATGGGACACGGTATGGGGTGCCATATCTTTTAACTTCTTATCATTGATATGTGACGTCGTGACGTCTTTTCATTCTTTATTTTATAATCTCACCAAATACTTTTGTCTTCTAGTGATTCATATATCGCCTAGAGTCAGTCTCTTCGACACCTGGTTGGTTGATGTGCTAGCATAGGTCATCTGATGTACATTTCGCAAATCCACTTCTTTTTGTTAAAAACCTGCGTTAAGACAATAAAAACTGTAAAAAAAACAGGCATTTTATCTTTTGCTACTTGCATATCGCATTTTTTTCATTTCAACCTATTTTGTCATGTGTTATCTTTCTTTATATTGCATAAATACCACATTATTCTACATGAAATGTCATAATTACTTGTATTCCTACAAGTTATCAACTTCTATGGAGTTTTTTTTTTCAAAATATTGAAATTTAAAAAATTATCAAATAAATATTGTATTTTTGTGAGGGAAAATTTTATTCAAATTTAAGTTTTGAAACAAGTAGAATGTTTCACATCTTGCAAGGAAAATGAAAACATGCATTCTTTGTTATCTATAGATATGTGTGTTTTAATTTGTAAAACATAAGGTAAAATTCATTATTATGACATTTAAGGTAAGGAATAAAATAGTGAGACAATGAGGAGATACATAAATGTGGGTTTGTTGATATCACTACACGTGCGTGCCACTGCTGCCCATTCAATCGAACGGACGAGCCGTGGTGTGTAATAATATTATTTTTATTGAAATTTTATTTTATTAATTTTAATTAAAAATTTTAAATGAGGCTTTGAAGTGAGGCGAAAGACTCATCGTTAACACATTAAGTATTTGAGGCACTAAGCAACGCGTTAAGACTTTGAGGTGTGACGCTTTTACCATTAAAGTGTTACGTTTTGATTTGATCGTTGAGGCATTATAGATCTCAAACGTCAATGCTATTATGATCATTGAGGCATTACACTGTTTCTATTTTCCACTCCTCTTATTTCAATAATATGAGAATACTTATCTTACAAATTTTTCTCAAAACATTCCTCTCTGTTTTTGTTTTTTGAGCAAAGTCAATTAAAGTGTGTGCTGGTTTTTTGATCTATTTCGGTTCAACATCAATTGAGTTTTTTTGCTGTTTTATCCTTAGGAAACATGACAATACCGAACTGTTTGCACTTCGAGTATGAACCATGAAATGTCTTGAAGAGAGTGTAATCCGCAACACAGCTTTTCGTCTAATAAGTTTTCGTTTTGTATTTAGGTGTTCAGAATCTAAGCGTCCAACCTAGGTGTCCACCAACCAAGCGTTCACCAGTTTCGGAGTTCACACCAAGTGACTAAGTTCCAAGCTTCATTTAATTTAGGCTTCCATGCCCACTTGTTGCTTTTAATACTCGCTTTACCGCATCCTACAATACTTGCTCCAATTATTTTAAGACGTTCCTTTCTACTACGTAATGGCCAGTTCAGCTCAAGGCTGTTTTCTCTCTTCTGATGTCAACTGTCCTTTTTAGTTCGAAGGAGCACACTTCAAGAGGTAGAAACAAAAGATGTTGTTTTTCATAACTATTAAGAAAGTTGTCACCACTTGCACTACTGAAAAACCAAAAGTCCCAAAGACCAATCCAACTGAGGAGTAAATCAAGATTTTTGATGAATAGAAGAAAATGATTTTGTTGGTAAGAATCTTATTTTAAACTACATATTGTAATCTTAAATGTAGAAGCACAATCCCATGAGCTGTAGAAAATTGCTCATAAAATAATGAGCAAAGGTATGACTTAGATGAACAATTCCACATTGTTGTTATTGATAAATTATCTCATATATGCAAGGAATTTAAAATACCCTAAGGCATAAGACGAAAGAGTTCTCCCTTATTACCCGCCTGAGGATTGAGAAGTGAAGCCTGAAAACATGAGCAGAAGGAGGAGGTGAATGGCATTCCTGGAAAGACTTCTACTGCTGTTTTAAAACCTGAATTGAAGCCAAGGGAGAATAAAATGAAGGTTTAGAACCGAGGTCCCAACAACTAGAAACACCAAAAGAATCAGAAACCCCAATCTAAAAGTTCGGTATAAATTCTCTGCTATAATTGTAATAAGTCTGACCACTTAGCTACAAATTGTAAGAATTTGCGTCGTGATCACAGAAATTAATGTGATCGAGGGTTTTGAAGGTTAATGGCAAGACATTGGCGGCACGCGCCATGTCTATCATGACATTAATCTCTTTAAAAACTATAAAGAAACTATGGATAGAAAAATACTTGTGGGGGGTCACCAGACAACTAAGGTTGCTAGAATCAGCGAAATGGAGCTGAAGTTCACCTCTAGCAAGATGGTCATATTGAAGAAAGTGTTGCACACTCCAGAAAAAAGGAAATATCTAGCCTCGAGCTATCTCCTCAACCAAGCAAGCTTCACTCAAACTATAAGTAGATTTATTTACTCTTACAAAGAATAATGTCTTTATGGAAAAGGGTTATGCAATTGATGAATGTATAAACTTAATCTCGAAATGAATAGAGTTCATACATGTTGTCTTATTTTAATACTTGGCATGCTAGACTCTATCATGTTAACAAACAAATAATTAGCAACATGTGTAGGCTAAATATGATTCCTAAATTATCAATGAATGTTTTTTAAAAATGTACATATTATAGTTCAGCTAAAATAAGTAAGAGTTTCCATAAATTTGTAATTAGAAATTCTGAGCCTCTAGATTTAATACATTTAGACTTATGTGAATTTGAGGGTGTCTTGACTATAAACTTTTATTTATCTGTTGAAGAATAAACGATGCCTTTGACATATTTGTTGTTTGTAACTAAAATAGAAAGTTAATTTAATCAAAAAATATTTAAAAGGCTTCGTAGTGATAGAGGGACTGAATATGATTTAGTTACTTTTAGTAACTTCTACAACACACATGGAATAATCCATGAAACTACAACATTTTATTCTTCTAAAATGAACGGTAAAGTCGAAGGAAAGAATATAACTCTATCTAAATTAGTAACTACCATTCTTCTTGATTCAAGAGTTGCACTAGGGTGAAATTTTCAAACTATGAATGGGCTCCAACGATCTGAGATTAACTCGATAAATTTTTTTAGACCGAGCTAATCAACATTCTTTAACTTAAGGGTCATTCCACAAAAGTTTCTTAGTTGCATCCCATCACTATATATATATTTGTGTCTATCTGATATAACCATTATTTGTAAGTTAATTCTTCAGAAGTTTTGTCATCTCGTCTAGGTCAAAATAAAGTTTTACCTCCGAGATTACATCTTGTTCCTTAAATCCTAATGATCCACTATTGAACAATCGATTTAACGTCCAATCTATAAATTGAATCCCTCTCGGATCAATGAGAAGGTAGGTCTCTTTATTCAAGATCTGGATTCAATCCTTGAGGGAGCAACCTATCTACTAACCCTATAATGGATAGGAGTGAATTTCGTCTTGCACCTTATGTCTCCAGCTATCCACCCGGTCTCACCCTAAAATGAGAGGCTTATTTGGCCAGCGCTGATGAGTTGTCCTTACCTACACAGATCTAATTATAATCTCTTGTGAACAAGAGTTCATAGTTAACTCAAGATTAAGATTAAGTTACTTAGGTCATCAATAATCGAAATAGTCAGTTTTATATAGTAAACGATGTTATAATGTAAAAGTGAGTGTTTCATGATTTCAACTTCCATGTCTCTACATGAAAAATTCAGGATCACATCGTTTGTACTAACTATAAAGCGGGCAACATCCATAGTGTCCCCCAAAATAAAGTGTTCAATCTTATTCATATCACTACAAGAAATAAGGGGTCTCTCGATGCTTATATACCCAAACACGGTGGTATATATACCCAAACATGTTAGGAAAGGATCTTCAGACGCATAAGGCGCCGTCGAGAAGTAGGTCGGGAGCACTGCATCGTGGGAGGAATTCATGATGCACGAATGAAAAAGTTTTAGGCATTCCTTACTTTTGAAGTTGAAATTTTCAACGTATTGAAGCACATAGGAAAAAGGTAGCTCCCGACGTGCTCATTCCAGAGTCGGGAGTAAAGAATGCCCGATGCGGCGTCAGGAATACATTTTCTGACACTGTGTGTAGAACGTCGAGGAATGTTACTAATTCTCAACATTGTTATGCTTCGGGAGAAATTCTTAAACTTTTTTTTTACAATTATTATGTTTTTTTTATCTTGTGGTACTGTTTTGAGTTCTGATTAGATTGAAATTTGATGAAATTTTGAAACATAACAAACACAAAATTAATAGATGCATTGAAATATCAAATTGTCATTTATAAAATTAGAAAATAATTCCAACTATTTGAACAAAAGTACATATTATTTGAAACAGTTGCATAAAAAAGAAAAAAATATATCATCTCTCATCACCTTAGACTCCATCTTCAAACAAGTCTACACCTACAATGACATGAAAGTAAAGTACATTATTCAAAGTTCAATGAAACCAAAATGCATGGATATGCCAAAAATCAAAACTTAGAACAAACAATAATCAAAGTACAACCCGTAATCAAACTTCCACTTTTTTAACTTAGGAACAAATGACAATCAAACTACAACCCTAAGTACCCAATTTCTCAAATTCCACTCAACTTACATATACACTCACTTCGGCGTGCCACCCAATGTAACAAGTATATTGAAACCTGTCAAAGTAACGTTTAACCCCCCCCCCCCCCCCAAACTCCATCCATGATGTAACTATCCAAAACAACCCGATCTCTCAACTTCGGCGTGACACCCAACATATCAATTACATTGAACATAAACGTTTAATTCCCCCCCCCCCCCCCCTCCATCAAACTCACTCCATGAGGCATGAGCACTATCCAATCTCACAACTTTCACTAAAGTTAAGTTTAAACTAAAGGCTAGCATAACTGCAAGATAGCCATAACCAATTATCATAATTTAAAAGCTAAGTTTAATCTAAAGGCTACCATAATTGCAAGATAGGCTTAACCAATAATCAGAATTAATAAGCTAAGTTAAAGTACTAAAGGTTACCGTAACTGCAGGATAGCCAATACCAATCATTTCAAATAAATTTATCTATCATCAATAAATAAAAATAAATAAAAATTTTAAATATACATACCATAAGTTCAAGGCTCTCTGTGTGTCCAAGTCATTTCCTTAATCATCTTCTTCATTTCTTTCATTTGTCGAGCATGCATCTCTGACGTTCTTCTTTGTTCTTCAAATTCATTTCTTTGTTCTTTAATCTTGGATTGTGAGCACTCAGGCTAGTTCTTAGTTCTATAACCTCTCTAGAGTGCATTTCTTGAGAAAATGAAAGAACGACTGATGATTTATATCTGAAGGTATAAAAAAGATATTGCCAAAGGAATAATTACAAAATGAACTAAAAACTCTATTTTTTCTCTCCCCCAAAGACTCCACAGAATTTCAACCACTAATTAATCAAAAAAGGGTTAATGCAATTATCAACAATATTTAGCCACAAACGCCCACTTCTACAACAAAATATTAGTCTTATATTTTTCCTCTCCCCCCTTGAACGTACTCCATAAACAAACTACACCTCATAAGTACCCAATCTCTCAACTTTCACTAAAGATAAGTTTAAACTAAAGGCTACTATGACTGCAAGATAGTCAGAACAAATCAACCACAAATTGCTTCAATCTTTACAAGCTAGCTAACACTTTCAACAAACAAATCTCCACGATTTTCATCATCAATCCTCTGAAATCATCATGAGTAAAACTGACAATTCATCGAACAAATCAAGTTCTTAACAAAAGGGATTTTAGGGAAACTTCTAAAATCATCAATTAATCAAACAAATCTAAAAAAAATTGCAATTCATCAAACAAGTTTCAAAACAAAGTAATTTTAGTTCTTAATCTTTCTTAATTTTACTTTGAAATTCTCCATTATTTTCTCTAGTTCATTATAGGCCCACCCCACCCACATTCATTGTACCCCTATCCAATTTCTCAAATTCATTAAGTGCTCTCATTTTCTAAGCTCCAATTTCATATGGTAAGCAACAATTTAACATTTCTTTCTGAACCCTAAATCCTAAACCTAAATAAATAAATAAAAACATTTTCGCAAATCAACAAAATCAAGCATTCAAAATACATCAAACACATAGCCTCAAGCAAACAAAATCAATTTCAAAAAACTAAATCTATAATTTTTTCTTTAAATTAAACCCAAAAAAAACAACCAAAATGACGAGTGACTGTGGCAGAGGACGACGAGCGGTGGAGAAAGGTTAGCGGAAGGTACCAACGAGCATGGAGACGGTGAGCGGCGGAGGATGACCGATGGATATATGCGATGGTGAGAACGTTCTATGTCCGTTCATCTCTTTAGTTTCCCTCCCTCTTTCAAATATGGGAATGACAAATCTGGAAGAGGGTTTTTATAGGGGAACTCCCGATGTCCCCAAAATGTCGAAAGTTTCCACCTACTCCCAACGGAATTAGTAAGGTGTCGGGATTGGTGGAGGCATTCCCGAAATTTAACTAATGTCATCGAGAATACCTTTTCCATTTCCGACGTGTCATCGACAAAAAGGAAACATTTAATTAATTGTTTTCTTTTTGCCGACGTCATGCACGTAGACGTCGAGAATAGTCGTACCACTCTCGACGTGTGTATGCATAGCATCGAGAATACCCCCACCCATCCTGACGTCTTACAATCAACGTTGCAAAGGTGTACCTCTTTGGACGCTTGTCTTACGGCATCGGCAAAAGGCCTATTGCCCGACGCATCTTCTACCGATGTGCTAAGGAAGCGTCGGAAGACCCACTATTTCTTGTAGTGTATACTATAGACCGTTTAGGCTATGTAGCCGAACTTGATCCATGTTTATGTCTCTACATAGATTTCAAGTCTACACAAGATAAGCCTCGAGACATCAGTTCATTGGAGTTAAAATTATAGTATATATTTTCACCAATAAGATTTCAATAACCACTTTATTGGATAGAATATGATTTTAAATTACAAACTACGAGTTTTTTAGAACATAAATTCCATCATATATTTCTTTCTATATTTTCACATTTTTATAGGTTTGATATTGGTAGAAGAGTAAATTGATATTTTTATTACAACGTAGAAAAATCCAGGAATCATAAGAAATAATCAAAACAACACTAATTTAAATATGATATAAATAATAAATATGTTTACTCGTTTGAAAATAAATATATATTTATTTGCTAATTTAAATTTATTATTATTTTTTTTTGTTTTTATAATTTTTCCAAAAATATCCATCGAAATCAAAATTTATGTAAAATTAAGATTTTTGTATATCCATCAACATCAATATTTTAAACCTCGGTTAAAACATAAAATTCCACAAATTTCCAAAATAAAATTTCTTCTTAAAACATACTAAAAAATATAATAATTAATCGAATAAAAAAATCTTGCACCTATAGATCTATCATGCTATTACAATGTGTTAATAATAGACAAATACATTTTTATTGGACAATTAACTGTATGTTAATTACAACAATAACTATACATACAATAAATATTGAGATTTGTTTTGTTCTTGATCTATCATTTTGTGTTAATAATCAAATAAATTTAAAATTTTAGTTAGTGAGAAAATTGGTGTAAATTTTGGATAAACGAGAATATTTTTAACTTTTTTTAAGCTAAAGTGTATTTATGAAATTTTGCAATAGGTCAGGAATATTTTTAAAACAAAACTTTAAGAGTTTCCATCCAAAACTAACAATAATGATATTTTTTTAACCTTTTTTTAAAGTTTAAAGATATTTTTTTTTAACTTTGAAAGTTTAAGAGTATTTTCTATACCAACCGCAAAGTTTAGAGGCATTTTGGTAATCTAACCTTGTTTTTTAAGACTTTACGACAATACACCCATTAACAACTTAATAAATAAATAAAATAAAATAAGTAGAATTATTAAAATAGAGAGAAATTGTTATAGATAGAAAAAAAATAAAAAAAAAATATTTTAGGTTCTATTAATAATAATAGATATAGATAATACTTCTACATCATTAATGATAGATTTGAGATTTTAGCACGTTTTGCAAATATTTCGTTTCACATAATGTTATATTTGAAAGAATATTATAAAATAGAATAAATAAGTAATATATAAATAAATAAAAAATAAATAAATAAAAAAAGAAGAAGAAGAAGAAGAGTTGATGACGTGGAATGGAGAGAGCGGGTAACCCGGGGTGCAATTATTAGAAGAGGAAGTACCACTTTGCCTCTGATTTCTGTTCCACCAATCTCCCAAATCACCGTGATGGCCCACTTTTTTCCATCTCCCCCTCCCCAACCTTTTCTTTCTTAATAATTAATAATCAATTTAATCCACACCACTTTCCATTCCATTCTTTTTCCTATAAATAACAATAAATTCCTACCTTCTTCTTATCATTCACAATATATATGCCTTTACTTTATTCTTATTTTATTACCTTTTTTTTTCTTTTAATACTATTACCATAAACATAAAAGGATAGATTTCAATATAGTATCCCTAAAAACACCTTGGTTTTGTATATTTAAATATCAAAACTTTTATCCAATCATTTCTAATCTACTTATCATCCTATCCATAAACTTTATTTTAGTTTACCCCTTTCAACTTTTCTTTCTTTTGAAAAGGGTAATATATTTTCTTTCTACTTCTTATATTTAATTGCGGTAAATTTTTTTATAGGTCGTAAATAAATGGACTAATAAATTCATTCTATTATATTTAAACTATACATTTTTGTAATACAACAATTAACTAAGACTGGATCCAATCTCACACTTCTTACCGTTAAACCAAGTAACTATATCTATGTATTAATCCATAACAAATAATTCACATACTATATATTAAATTTTCATACGTGTGAGTGGAGTTTTAAATTGTTTGATGAAATCTATACATTTCAAAATTAGACTAGGAGATAAAAAAATTGGTTTAACTCCTATTTTGATCCCTAAATTATTTTTAAAAGCACATGTATTTAATCTCTTAACAGAGCATGTTCTGGTCTTTGTTGGTAGGATTTCTTTAACAACTGAATGATGAAGTCACTTATATATGTGGATGACTAAATTGAAAAATAAGATAATAATTTTTTAGAAGTTATGGTTTTAATTTTTAATTAGAGGTCAAGTAGTATGTTGATGTTTTGTAAGAGAATTCAAAAAAATCACTTTACCTTCAAGATTTTGATAATCATTTTCTCAACCTAGATGCAATTTAATCCCCATACAAATTTTTTAGTGTCCCAAGTTTGAGATCTTATGTGTTTCATTGAAGTTTTTTTTTTTCTCTTCCACCCAATCATCTTTTCTTTTTCTTTTTTTCTTTTGGACTGTTATTCTTTGTAAGAATATTTATCTCTAATTTTGTAGAGTTTCTTTTATACATGAGTTGTACTTATTTTATTTTTTTAGTTTAAATACCAATATGCCAATTATGTATATATTTTTTATGCCAATTATGTATATATTTTTTATTCTACTCAATTTTCTTATGATTTTTCAAGATTTCAATTTGAAAAAAAAAAACAGGAAAGGGTGGAGGAGTGCGAGAGGTAGGGTTGGCAAAGAGATCGGGATGGGGCATCCCCCATCCCCGTTATTGTGGTGAATTGCCATCTCCATCCCCCACTAATTTTTTTGTTTTTGGGAATCAAGGTCGGGATTGGGGAATCTCCATTCAGGAATTCGAGATCTGCAAAAAAAAAATTCTATATTTTATTATTTTTGTTTTTTAAGTTGTTTAAAACTTTGTATTTATAACAAAAATTTGTAAGTATTTTAGGAGAGGAGTTAGTTTTATAACAATAATATTTATTTAAATGGATAATTAAAAAATAAGTTACTACTTTTTATTATAAATTTAATAAAAAATTAGGAAACGTTTGGGACGATGAGTGATTTATAATAGTTTAGGAATTATAATAGTCTACGTTCGATGTGCAATTTATTATAGTCTGTGTTATGAAAGCAGACTATTATAGTCTGTTTTTATAGTCTCCGTTTAAGGTGCAGTCTATTATAGTTTTTATTATTATAAGTTATGTTTGGGGTGTAGATTATGATAATCTGTCTTATTATAAGTTGTGTTTGGGAGATGAAGACTATTATAATTTGTACAAGAAATACACATTTTTCTTAAATGATTTTATTTAATCTTTTTAATAATGATATTCATTTAATAAATTTAGCCTCAATCTTTAGTTTTCACTACTTTTTTTTTCTACATATATACTGTACACGAAATTAGGAGCGTAAGTCTACCGAATAACCCGACAACCTAGACTATCCAATCAATATTATAAGGATTGAGTTGAATTAGTTTAAAATGTGGGTTGATTGGGTTGAAAATTTTAGTTCTTTTTTGGGTTGGAGGTTAAGTAATTTGATTCAACTCAACCCAACTTGAATTAATAATATATATATTTATGTGGGTTGGGATGGAAAAAACTCGATCTTACTCGGCTGGGAGGAAAGACAGAATGTTTTTTGTGTAAGGATCTCGAATAGCCGTGTGGAATCCCTAGCAAGATTGAAGACAGAAGTGTAATCTTGGGGCTATTTCGGTGCTTGTTCAGCCGAGATAAAGGAAAAAAGCTTAAGAAGTTGGAAAGTCAGGCAATCTCAAGGTTTTCTACAATCGAGATGAAAGAAAGCGGAAGTTAAAGAGCACTTGGGCCATTTTGAGGCTGTACTTGGGCAAGACTCGGAGTCGTGTCCAAACGAGATTGTTATAGCTTTTTTTCCTCTTTTTTTCACTTTTGGTTTATGCACTAAATGACTAAATAATGTTTTTCATTGTTTGTTGGTTGAATAATGTTCTAACTATGTTGGCTTTATAAACATTAAGAATGGAAAAAAAAAAAAAACAATACAACTCGACAACATGACCTATATTTTAAGGGTTGGGTTGAGAATACTATTCGGGTTATTCAAGTTACCAACCCAAACCGAAAAATATGGGTTAGGTTAAAAATGTCCTCCAACCTAATCCAACCCAACCCGCTTACACCCCTACATGAAATACACATTTTTCTTAAATTAATTTTATCAAATCTTTTAATTATGATATTCATTTAATAAATTTAGCCTCAATCTTGAGTTTCCACTCATTTTTTTTCATGCATATATATAGTACATCAAATAAGTTTTTTTCTTCAAATGATTTTATTTAATCTTGTTAATTATGATGTTCATTTCATAAATTTAACTTCAATCTTGCTTTTTCACTATTTTTTTTTGCATGCATATTATATGGTACATCAAATATTTTTTTAAAATACTTTTATTTAATCTTGTTAATTACGATGCTCATTTAATAAATTTAGCTTCAATCTTACTTTTTCACTACTCTTTCTTTGCATGCATGGTATATAAAAAAAAAAAAAAAATCTTCAACTGGTTTTATTTAATCTTTTTAATTATGACATTCATTTTGTAAATTTAGCTTGAATCTTGCTTTTTCTGTACTCTCATTTGCTCTAAACATGTAATGAAAAACACAAAAATTCAAATTGATATTATTAAATCTTCTTAATTAGGATCCTTATTGAATTAATTTTGGGTTAATCTCCACAAAATCATTTCCTCATTGCTTAAGATTATTGTGTTCGATATTAGTTTAAGCAGACATCATTTCTATAAATTTATTTATGTTGTATATATGATTTCATATGTTGGTGAAATTGTAGATATCATATATTATTCAATTCACTCTCATATCTAAGAATTTTCTACTTTCCAGAATTAATTGAAATATTAGATATAAGAATGAACTTATAAATGTTGTAGTTTATAGTAAAGTACCCCATAATGAAAAACAGAAGGAAAATGTTTTAAAACTCAAGGCAAAGTCGTTGCCCTGAGATCGGGCAACTTTGTCCCGAGTTTTAAAGCCTTTTCCTTCTATTTTTCATGTCGGGGCAGAGTTTGTCTCTCGACATCAACGAAACCAACGATGGACAACGATTAGGGTTTCGGAGGCAAGGTATGAAAACCTAGCCTCTTCAATGAAACCATTCCCGGAGAAGGAGAAGGGAGTCAAAGGTTAAGGGTTGAAAACAGACCATTCAACGAAAACAACGATGGAGATTTGAGATTCAGAAAAGGATGGGAACAAAGAGATGGGAAGAACACGAGAATGGGGGAGAAGTGAGAAGGATTACGCGGAGAAGGAGAAGGACTATACGAATAAGGGGAAAGGATTAGATCAGTTTGAGAAGGGGAGTGAGAAAGAATTAAGAGGGAGTTGGGGGGAGCGAGAAGGATTATGGAAACCCCTGGGCCTCAAACAAGGAGTGGGCTCCACTCCTTGCAAATCTGGAGCCCAAACGCACCCTAAGATTAACATATTATGGAATGAAATTTTAAAGAAAAAATAAAATACACAATAGTAACTAGTAAGCGAGTGTTTAATAATGGACAAATTTTAAAAAAAATGTTTTCTTAAAAGAATTGTAAAAAATAGGATTCATTTGAAACATATTGAAAGGAAGTCGTGTATGGTACACGATTTCCTTCACAACATTTATTCTTCTTATTCTTATTATTACTAGAAAGAACACATGCAAAATTTTAAATTTTAAATAGTGTTTAATTATATGTAACAATGTAAAAATTTTAATTTCTAGTTTAAAATAGTATGTAATTTTAATTTTTGTTTTTAAAATATTCAAATATTATAAGTTGATAAAGTAAAATATTTGTATAATTATATAATATAAATTTATACAAAATAAAAGAAAATTTTAATTACAAAGAAAAATATCTATTTAAAAATTTGAAATTATACATAGCTTAGAAATTAAAATTTTTTATGATATTTTTAATTTTTTATATGGATCAGTTGATTGACTGAAATATCTCCTTATTCTTTTGTTTGGAAAATTTGTGATATTTTGATTGTAACCATCGAAGATTATTGTCTGATAAAATTATAAGACAAAATTTAAAATATTCTCGAACTGAAAAATTTATAAACTATGTATAAATTGTAGGAGGAACTGAAAATTTTATAAACTATGTTTGTTATTGAGTTTGTTATTGAATCAATACAAAAATAATAAATTTATAGTGTATAACAACCTAAAAACTAATTATAAAAGATATCTTTAGCTTATATATATATATGCAGAACAGATTATTAAATTCAAATCTACCAATGATAATAAGGTGACCACATTAAACAATTAGATCTTAGCTAGAGAATATAAAGACCTTAACAACTTAAGTTTATAAATACACAACTATATAACAACAAAATTATATAAACAAAGAATAAATTAGTGGACAACCATAATATAACAAAACATACTTTTTTTCATTAAAAATAAATTAAAGAAAGAAAGAAAAAAAAGAAAAAAAAAAGAATAAAGAATGAAATGATATAAATAAAATCAAATGATGGATAAAGAAGTCTCTCCAATCCAAAATATAATGCTCAAAGAAACAACCAAAATTTAAATTATTCAAATATGGATACATAGATGAAATAATGTTGTAGCGCATGGTAAGTATTGTGAGAACATTTCTTATTCGACATGTAGTTGATAGCGTCGTCGGAGGCCTCCTTGCATCTCTATACATTGGTTGGAAAACACAAAAGTATCTATTGTTTTATACCAAATTCTTCTTTGTATAGATTTATTATATTGCTCAAAATTTCAATAGATTTTATCTTACATAAAAATTCTGAGACAAATAATGATTGGAAGTGTGAACATAAGTCACAAGGGAGATGAGAGAGAATGAGTGAGTGATAGAAGGGAAGAGAAATTTATATAGCTTTAAAATCGAGTTAATGAATGGTCACACGTTTTTTCTTAATTTAATTTTGTGCGAAGAGAGATTTAAGGCGTTAAAAAATTAATAAATTTAATTAATTGAGAGATAACAAGGCATGTAACTCTTATTTGAGAAATGGTAGATGTATTCATTGACAATCTATAATAATTAGAAAAGTGCAATTACAATAAAATCAAGTAAATTAAAAACCAAACTATGAAAATGACAAAATGCAAAGAAGAAGTTTCTCCATATTGCCACTTTTATATAGACCATAAATTTTTAAAAACTAAAAGTAGATGCACTAATTTAACCATTATTAAAAAAAGTCAAAACTCTGTTGTTTGTTTTAAAAATGTATAACTTATTTCAAAAGTTACAATTTTAATGTTGAATTTTTATAAATAGTTCAAAGTGCACCAATTAAATAGAAATTCTATAAAATTTTTTTAATGAAATTCAAGTTTTGGTGACCTAAAACTATGCTAGATTTCATAAAAATATATTATCTAAAGAGAAAAAAAATGAAGTTTATAAATTAGAAATCAAATAAAAATAAAAATCGTAAGTTTGTAACTCGATCCTTTATCCTACAATTTAATTTGCAATTTAAATTTTAAATTAGATGGAAATAGTTTCTTTTGAGAATGCAAATTTAAATTAGCTTAGTGTATATTTAAAAATATCTAAAAAAATAATAAAAAAAGATTGAAATAATTGATTTTGCTTCTTATTTGGCATGAATAGTATCCAAAATTTAAGTTTGGCGAAAGAAAAAGTTACCAAGAATAATTTGTTACGAGTAAATTAGTAAAAATCCACATTTTGCATTATTATTTATTGAACGAATATAATTATATACCGCAAATTATTTTAGGTAATGAGAAAGTAAATATGGTAATTATATATATAATTACCCAAAATTTAAGTTTGGAAAAAATTTCAAAAAAAAAATTATTACCACTAAATTAGCAAAAACCCACATTTTACATTATTATTTATGGAACAAATATAATTATATATGGTAAATTGTTTTATATAATGGGAAAGTGGCAACGTTGACCTGATAACCCATTGGAGACGTAGACCGAGTCCACGACTTCAATGTCTTGTCGTGTACCTAATCCACGACAACCCGTTGAAGTCGTGGACTGAGTACACGACATAACCTAATCGTGGATGGGGCCTACGACTTCACTATCCTATTTTTGTTAATTATTTTCATCTTATCCTATTTTTGACATTATGTTTTAAAATAACATTATTTAAAAAAATTCTTTAATAATTTCTTAAAATAAAAAATGAGTTTTTTTTAAAATATAATAAAACGTGAAAATATTTACATCGTATAGAATAATTTTGGAAAAGAAAAAAGTCCACAAGCCCACAACGTGAATTAACAAAAAGACCACAACGTGAATTAACAAAAATATCCCCGCGATTAATTGATCACACAGAGTGCAAAATCCATTTTGTACCCAGTCTAAACGATCTTGTACCCTTGTTACCCAGCCTAAGCGATCTAATACCTTTGTACCTAGGAGCTAGTGTAAGAATATGGGTTGAACACGACCGGACTATCCAACCCATATTATAAGGGTTGGGTTGGGTTAAAAAATTGAACCTTTTCGGGTTGGGTCTCGGGTTGGAGGGTTGAAAATTTTGGTTCAACCCAACCCAACCCAACCCAATATAATATAATATATGTATATATATATATACATATATATTATTTATTTAATAAAATAAAATCTAAAAATTAGGTCTTCCTCCCTCTTCAATCTTCATCCCTTCGCGCCCCGCTCACCCTTCTTCATTGTGTTCGATTCTTCTCTTCCATCTCACCTCAGTCTTCGGTCTTCTCCATCACAATCTCGCCGTCCACTTTCGTTTCCAATGGCCAGTCTTCTCCCTCTTCGGCCTCCTTTCTCCCTCTTCGGTTTTCTCCCTCTTCGGTCTCTCCCTCTTCGATCTTCTCCCTCATAATCACGCTGTCCACCTCCATTTTCGTTAGAAAGTAGAAACGAACAAAAAAAAAAAAAAAAACACAACCCGACAACTCAACTCAATCCAACCCATATTTTATGGGGTTCGGTTGGAAACTAAATTCAGGTTATTTGGGTTGCGAACCCATATAACCCAAAAATATGGGTTGGGTTGAGAATGTCTCCCAACTCAACCCGATTACACCCCTATTTGTACCCAGTCTAAAGGATCTTGGGTCTAGTCTATAGGATTTTGTACCAAATCTAAACGATCTATTAGTGATAATGGTGTATTTATGTTTATACCTATCTCTATCTATTTTGGATAGACAACTGATCGTTGAAATATTGGTACACGATTGTTTAGATCCTGTAAAAATATCGTTTAGATCTTGTACCAAGAAGAAAAAAAGATGATAATGAAGAAGGAATAAATTATGGAAGAGAAAATGAAGAAATCATGAACAAGAAGAAGTGATAATATGAAAAAGGAGAAGTAATAAATGAAAGAAATTAATAATATGAATAGGAGAAGAATAAATTACAAAAAAAAAAAAAGAAGTGAAGTGAAAAGGTCCCACAATATTCAAAACCAACAAAGAACAAATTTGGAATTTATGAAAAACAATGGTGGTTTCATGTGCTTTAATTTTTTGTTATACGAATCGTAAATATTTTGGATCTTGTTACATCAACTTAAATTAAAAAGAAAAATTGTCAATTTAAAATGTTTTTTTGAGATTTTTCTATATGTATATATATATTAAAAAAGATAGGGAGAGAGTGGATGGAGAATCGGCTATGTTTGCCTATCCAAAAGCAAAGTTGTAGTTTTGATCGTTTTTGTTATGTTTGATGAATTTGATTGCGTAGTAAATTGTAATTTGAATAGTGTAATAAAATATGGAGTCCCTCCTGCTGTCCTTCATTCAATACCCTCTGTGTCATGTTCCCCAATTCAACCAGATAATAATTATTACTATTTATTCTATTTTCCCACTAAAATTACCATTTTTATTTAAATTTCCCCACATCAACCTTATTACCATTCCACCCTTCAAAATCATTATTGGGGCCCACAATACCACGTGGACCACTCTTTTTTTTTTATTTCTATTTTTGCATATAATAAATAATAGCGGTAACAGAAAGAAAAAATCTTAAAACAAATTAGATTATTATTTACATTAAGATAATAAGAATCATCAGATTCTATCCGCAAAATAAGCAAAAATAATCAGTTACAATGTTCAAGGATTCCAATCAAACTTATAATCTCTCTCATTATTAATAATACAAATTGTTCTTTTTTAAGGGAGAGGAAAATTGATGTTTCGGGCATCAAAAGGAGAAAAAAAAAAGGAAATCTTTGATATTGACAATGTTTGCTATTAATTGTTGGGAGGTTGCATCTCCTTTTCTTTTTGTTATACCGTAATGAATTGTTTGATGTGACTATTTTTTCACTTTTCTTTTATGTAATGATGGTCTCTCTTATTAAATAATTGAAATACTACCATTTCTAACTTAAGAAAAGCTAAAGAATTAACAAAAATTTACTAAGTTAATTTTTATGATCTAATATTTAAAGTATAATTATAACTACTACCGTATCTTAGATGATTTTTGCAATTATCACATATTTTACAATGTAATCATAACTACTAAAATTTCTTTTTTTGTCCTTGATCGTATATACCAAGATCAAACCGTGCTACGATTATCTCTCAAACTCGAAACTTATATGAGTAAAAACAAACAAACCTTTGAAGTAATAAAGGGTACAATCTAGTTATGAATGGAGTAGTCTTCAAAGCAAAATAGTATAATATAAACGTATTATGTTTCCAAAATTTAAAATTATAAAACCCTACAAAGAAGCTAAGCTGGAGAGGAGAGGAGAGGTGAGCATATGATAAACCCAATTAATACAAGTATTGTCAGAAAAATAATATTGATATTGATCTGACCGTACTTTACCCACTTTAGGTTGGCCACATTGTTGAGAAAAGATCCAAAAGAAAAATCCCACAAGAGAGAGAGAGATAGATAGAGGGAATCCTTTACCTTTCATCATCATACTGAAACAGCAGTGATTGTGTTTCACTTCCATGTGTGTGCTCTTCAATAAACCCACGCCCTTTCCTCTCCCATCTCTTCCCGTGACACTTTAACCTCTGTTTTATTATATATATATATAAACACTTCCAATCCAAATTATGGCATTCAACCAAAAGCCCAAGTCCCATCCTATCCCATCCATCAGTCCCCCTCCTAATTACACTCATTAAACACATCTAACCCACTTTAATTTCTTTGTCTCCTTCTGTTGCAGACGAGTTGTTCGATAAAATGCCAAGTACGGAAACGTTTCTGAGGCAGATAAGTAGTAGAAGAGGGGAGGGATCTTCTAGATCAACTTCCAGGAGGTGGGGTGGGGAGTTCAGGAGAAGTGAAGGTGAAGAGCGTGTCAGTGAAGGGAGTTTTTGGAATCAGAAGATGGAGGGCGGTGGTTTCAACAGTATGCATGGGATTGATAATGGTGGGATGTCAAGAAGGAAGAGGGTGATGGTTGTGGTGGATCATACTTCACAATCTAACCATGCAACCATGTGGGCTCTCACTCATCTGGCTAACAAGGGGGATGTTCTTACTCTTCTTCATGTCATTACAAACTCCTCTACCGACTCTTCTTCTGCTGCAGATTCTTCTTCCTCTTTTTGTGCTAGCTCTCTTGGTTCTGTCTGTAAGGCTTCTAGACCTGAGGTTAGTACAGAATTATTCAATTCAATTCTTCCCTATCTTGCTGCTCAGAACATGTCGAAGTATCGATATAATGGAGTTTACCATTATTCATTAGCTTAAGATTTTTGGGTTTCATTGATGTCTCATCTTTTTCTACTAGTTGGAGCTTAGCCATCAGCTTGAGGTTTCGTATGATGGGTGATTTAACAGATCTCATTCAACGAGACAGATCCCAGTTCCAATTGAACTAAGTGATTAGCTGCATAATGTGTTTTAAGGTTCTATATGACATTTTTCAGGTAGAGGTGGAAGTGCTGGTAATTGAGGGGCCGAAGCTAGCCACAGTGATGAACCAAGTCAAGAAACTAGAGGTGTCGGTGCTGGTTGTGGGACAGAGAAGGCCATCCTTATTCAGCTGGTGGGTCTTAATCTAATCCAATCTAATAATATAACAGACAAATTCCCACTTTAGTTATGAAATATCCAACTCATTTTTTAACTTAAAATGTGGTGTTCTGCAGCCTTTGTGGGAGTGGTGGGGCGGGCGATT
Organism: Cucumis hystrix; assembly: GCA_025688845.1. NCBI lineage: Eukaryota > Viridiplantae > Streptophyta > Magnoliopsida > Cucurbitales > Cucurbitaceae > Cucumis > Cucumis hystrix. The sequence goes on along the minus strand of CM046885.1, from coordinate 11,106,051 downwards.
TGGTGGAACAGTGCATAAACAATGCAGAGTGTTTGACCATTGGTGTAAGGAAGCAGAGTAGAGACATGGGTGGGTATGTAATCAACACTAGATGGCAGAAAAATTTCTGGCTCCTTGCTTAAGTTTTTAGAGAGTTAGAGGCTGACCCTCTTTGGAAGTAAGTTATAATGTAATCTAATTAATATAACCTAAGACTACTGCAATCTGTAAAACCATCTACTAACAAGTTTATCATCATCCCATGTCGTAACCATATGAATTGAACTTTCTAGTCTAACAATCTATAAGAATGCAGAATAAGAGTTTTTCAATTGTGTGAACTGTCTCTCATTGCCCCTTTCGTGTGTGCATGTTTTGATTGGATCCTAATTAAATGGTACTGGAAGGTAATTTGATTTGTTTTTTCCAGTTCCGGAAACACTAGTACTTGGGCAGGGTAAAATGGAGTAGAAAATGAGAGTTGTTTACGTTTCTTAAATTGATTGATGGTTAATATATTATATGCTATTCAAATCTTCAATTAATGATAGGTGTCTTGCAACTTCGTTTACTTCAACAATACTTGTCTCGCACAACTTAAGTTTTGATTATAAAATTTTTATTCCTATGAAACTTATAATTTATTTGAAAAAAGTTTTAATCACTAACTCAAAACACAAGGGGTAAATAATCTAACCTTATACAAACTAAAGAAATTGTGTTTGTGATGTAAAATGATGGATTTCTTACTGATGTAAGAGGATAAACCACAATGCTCTACTGCTAATGTCGAATTGACATGAAAAGATGTTTTGGAGGAAAGATTTTGGATCTAGTTTGTAATATTAAACTCATTTCTTTAAACAATTTTTAACTCAAACTTTCTTTTCAGCCATTTTTTTTTTGTTTGTTTCAAAATCTTGTTGCAAGCCTTTAAGTAGTCCAACCAATCTTTGCACTGACCCAACTTGCCAGGAAAGAAATAAAATCTGTCCAACTTGCCAGAAAAAGAAAAAAAAAACTCTTGAATTTCATAAGCATCTACAATGATTATTGCGTTTAGATACGACTGGAGAAGGAATTCAAACTAACTTATAAGAGTAGTTAGACAATTGGATAAGTAGATACTTAAAAGAGGGCTCGAGTATTAGGTAAGTCTGTTTAGAAGTTTTCAATTGGTTATAGTAAATGTAATTTTAAAACTCCTAAATGGCTACAATTCTGTCCCAAACACCCCTTACGTATAAACATTTTGAAACCATACCGTCAACGATCATTTATTGGTCTCAATCCTGAAAAGAGGTGAATTTGATCCAATTCAGACCTGGGCCTCACTATCATACGTCCATTCCAGTTGAGCAGAACTTGGACCCTCATGGGCACCGCCATGACCCATATTTGATCCACATGTACGCTTGGTTTCCATACGTCTACGTTTTCTTTTAAAAAATTTAGAGCTATAACCTAATATACATTTGATATTGGGACTTTAATGGCCTAAATTAGTATACTATTGTTCACACGATTTCGAAAAAATGTATTTCGTGGAATTAAACTTTGTTAAATTGATGAATATAGCGGATACAATCTCTAGTATTTATTCATTTGATGCTTTCTCTCGAATACAAGTTAAAACTTAGAACTTCTTGATCTTTGGTCTTTAGGATGTTGTAGTTGCAAGTCGATTTGAACTTCGATCTTCTGGAATCCAAGGAAAGTTTAATCTTCCATGTAAGAAGAAGTTGTTGATCTCTAGATCAACAACTTTTGAGCTTGTAGAAGTTTATTTGAATCTTTAATTTTTCAGAGCTTCAATACTTCGGAGTTTCAATACTTCCTTCAACCAAAGACCCCAAAAATAAATGACAATGGTTTCTATTTATAGAGAAATTTTATGGACTTTAGGTGGGTTTGGGCTCATTTGCTTAGTGGGCTTGGACTTGAGCCCATTTCCAAGTTGGGCTTGGACTTGGGCTCATCTGCTTCTTGGACTTGGACTTGAGCCCATTTGTTTATTGGATCTAAATTGGGTTGGGTTGAGTAAACTTAATTATCCAAACTCAAACAAAAGTATAATCATCACCATATTTACTGTGATGATGTGACATAATTTAATTGGTCAAAATTTATTGCTCAACAAATGTCCTATTTCCGAGATTAGTGCACGTGTATGGGTGGGCGAGTCTCGAAAACGATAAGCTGAAACAAAAAATACAAGTGATTTGTTATTGACTTTGTCTTCAGTTAATATGTCAAATTAATCACACCATGCATTTGGACATAAGTGTTGTTAAAATGTTATATGAAGTTTGGAATACAACCCAATGTCAATTTTAAAGTAAATTTTAATTTTAATAAAAATCTTTTGGAATATGACCAAGAGAATTTTTTTTTAACCCATGAATTTAATGGGATAATTGAAACTTAAAAATGATAAAATTAGAATATTGTCAACTTATCAAAATGTGAATTTAAGTTAAAGTTTTGATTTTTTTTTATCCCTTAATTTGATTTATTATTCTTTGCAAAAGAAGAAAACAAAATGATTTGAATTTTTTTTCTATTTTTTCAATCCTAGATTTATTTAGGAAAACAAAAATTTAAAGAATTAACTTATTTGTTTGTTTTTTTAATAAAGAAAAAGATTAGGAACTAATCCCAACTACTAACTCAACCTTAACACATTTGTTGAGTAGTTGGAGATTTGACATCTTTCTTCCTCTATAAATAGAGAAGAAAGTTAAAACAAAAATCATTCCTTTAATTGCTTATTACCCTTCCTTATGTATTTGTCTTCTCCAAAGTTTTTTTTTTTTAATTTATCGCGAATGGCGAACAGAGGATTAAAGTTGTTGTGTTTGAACATGGAGATGATTAGATATGCTGTGTTTGAACATGGAAATGAACTTTTTTTTTTTGGAATGGTGGCGGGAGAGAGAAAAGCAGATTTTTTTTTTAAATTCAAGTTCTTTTCCTTTTTATTTTCTTTCTCGTTTTCTTTTTTATTTTTGTTTTTTCTTTTCTATTTCAAATATTTGTTTTTTACCTTTTCTTCTCTCTGTTTATCTTTCTTTTTTTTCCTTTTTCCATTTCTATTTTTTTTCTATTCTATGTTTTTGTTTTTGTTTTATTCTTTTGTTTTTCAAATATATTTTTTTAAACTTTTTTTTCTTTTCTATTTTTCTCCTTTTTTTTCTTGCTTTTTCGTTTTCTTTTTTTTTTTCATTTCTTTTCTTCTTTTCTTTCGGTTTTTCTTTCTTTCTTTTTTATTTTTTTTCTTTTCTATTTTTGTTTTTGTTTTATTCTTTTTTTTTCAAATATTTTGTAACTTTTTTTTCTGTTTTTCTTTTCTCTTTCTTTTTTCTTTTTTCTTCTTCCTTTTCCTTTTCCTTTTTTGTTTTGTTTTTATTTCTTTTTTTTCTTTCGGTTTTTTTTGTTATTCTTTTCTATTTTTTCTATTTGTTATTCTTTTCTAGTATTTATCAATATATATTTTTTACAGCTATTCCTTGAAGACCTCATGCAAGCATCTTGGTTTGGTCTCTTCAACGTCCTGCTGGCTGCATGGGTTTGTACATGATAGACGATGCAACTCTATCATGGTGCCCACTGCTTCTTTGACTTCAACTTCATGGGTTTGTACATGATAGACGATGCAACTCTATCATGGCGCCGACTATTTCTTCGACTTCAACTTCTTGGATTTGTACATGATAGACAATGCAACTCTATCATAGAGCCCATTGCTTCTTCGACTTCAGCTTCTTGGGTTTGTACATGATAGACGATGCAACTCTATCATGGCGCCCACTGCTTCTTCGGCTTCAGCTTCTTGGGTTTGTACATGATAGACGATGCAACTCTATTATGGCGCCTACTATTTCTTCGACTTCAGCTTCTTGGATTTGTACATGATAGATGATGCAATTCTATCATGGCGCCCATTGCTTCTTCGACTTCAGCTTCTTGGGTTTGTACATGATAGACGATGCAACTTTATCATGGCGCCCAATGCTTCTTCGGCTTCAGCTTTTTAGGTTTGTACATGATAGACGATGCAATTCTATCATGGTGCCCACTGCTTCTTCGACTACAACTTCTTGGGTTTGTACATGATAGACGATGCAACTCTATCATGACGCCCACTGCTTGTTCTGCAACACATTGAAGATGAATATGCTGATGATTATTATCTTGGTTGCGGCGCATCGAAGATGGAGATGAAGATCCTATCGGTTGCGACACTTCAAAGATGCAGATGATGACGACTGTTGCAACACGTCGAAGATTCAGATGATGACGGCTGCTGCAACACGTCGAAGATTCAGATGATGACGACTGCTCCAACACGTCGAAGATGCAGATGATGACGACTGCTGCAACACGTCGAAGATGCAGATGATGACGGCTGCTGCAACACGTCGAAGAAGATGGATATGAATCCTCTCAGCTGCAACACATCGAAGAAGATGAAGATGAATCCTCTCTGCTGCAACATATGTGAGAATGAAGAGAATCCTCTCAGCTGCAACACTTATTAGAAGATAAAGATGATGACAGCTGCTGCAAGACATCAAAGATGCAGATGATGACGACTGCTGCAACACGCCGTAGATGAAGATGACGACGACTGCTCTAACACGTCGAAGATGCAGATGATGACGACTGTTGTAACACGTCAAAGATACAGATAGATGCAGATGATGACGACTGCTGCAATACGTCGAAGATGCAGATGATGACTACTGTTGTAGCACGTTGAAGATGCAAATGATGACGGCTGCTGCAACACGTTGAAGAAGATGGAGATGATTCCTCTCAGCTGCAACACGCCAAAGAAGATGAAGATGAATCCTCTCTACTGCAACATATGTGAGAATGAAGATGAATCCTCTCGGCTGCAACACCTATGAGAAGATGAAGATGATGATAGCTGCTGCAACATGTCGAAGAAGATGAAGATGAATCCTCTCGATTACAACATATGTGAGAATGAAGATGAATCCTCTCGGCTGCAACACCTGTGAGAAGATGAAGATGATGAGAGCTGCTACAGCATGTCGAAGTTGATGAGAGCTGCTGCAACATGTCGAAGATGCAGATGATGACAACTGCTACAACACGTCGAAGAAGATGGAGATGAATCCTCTCAGCTGCAACATGTCGAAGAAGATGAAGATGAATCCTCTCGGCTGCAACATATGTGAGAATGAGGATGAATCCTCTCGGCAACACGTCTCGACTGTAACATGTAAAAGAAGATGAAGAATGAATCCTCTCAGTTGTGACACGTGGAAGAAGATGGAGATGAATTCTCTCGGCTGTAACACATGAGAGAAGAAGATCCTATCAGCCACAACACTTGGAAGAAAAGATATAGCTCGCTACTTTGACTTAGGCCCTTTTTTTTTCTGTTGTAACTGCTCATGAATTTCATTTTATTTGAGATTACATCATCACGATAAAGCATAATGTCTTTTTTTTTTTTTCGTGCGACTAAACTAAGTAAACTTTAAGCTACCTACGTACTCTTTTTATAACATAGGAATCAAGTCATAACGTAGTTCAACTGAGGGTTTTTTTTTTTTTTTGTCATTCACCTTTTTAGCTCTTGTGAACTAGAAGCATCATGCTGTTTAGGCTCTTGCGATAAGGAGCTTTACACATTTAACAACTTATATTTTTATAAAAAATTTGTTCACCTTCTTCATTTGTAGAATTGTTGAATATAATAAGTCTTGGTTTCACGTTCAAGAGACCTTCAGTGTTAATGTCAATAGACAACTTCCTCTTCATGCGTGATGGGAAACGACTGTGAATCTTCTCGTCATTGTTTTCTTCATGAAGTGATTTTACCTTCAAAGTTTTCATCTCTTTTTCATGAAAAAGGAAAGTGAACAATGATTAATATTTGCATTTATTAGATATCCTATGCAAATATGGTAAGAGATTAATTCTATTATGGTAATATTATAATAAAAATTATCCCTTAATTATTTTTCTTTTGGTGATTTTGTTTAAAAATTATTTCCCAACTTTCCAATCTCTCTCTCGATCAATTTTTTCTCTTATTTTGCATTATTTTTCATATATTCCACCTAATTATAGTATATATTGAATAATACGATGTATATTTTATTAATGAAAGGTTCTTATATTAATTTGTTTATATATCTTATTTAAATATTCATATTTTACGTAGTAAGTAATATGTTTTTTTTGAAACAATAGTAATTATGTATGAAAGTTGTTTATATTTACAAGAACATTAATGAGAAAAAATTATGATGATTATATGTAATATATGCCATTAAAACATTAGTTGTTTTCTAGTATATGTAACGTTGAGAAAAATTGAATATGTTTGTGATATAAAAACTTTGATTAAAGAATTGAAGATTCAAGAAATTGTATGAAAAATTGGTTGAATGTTAAATTGATTTATTAATAGTATATATGAAATAATACACAGTATATTTTATGAACGAAAGGTTATGCTATTAATTTGTTAAACTAGTTTATGTATTTTATTTCAAATATTCATATTATATTTAATAAATAATAAGTTATGTTTGAAACAATAATGATTATGTATGAATGGTGGTATATTAAGTATAATAAATTGAAAAACTTTGATTAGTACGGTAGGTGAAAATTTATGAAAAATATGGAAATAAAATAATCAAATTAAAAATTGGAATATGAATATTTCAAATAAAAGTTTGAATCAACATACTAAAAGTCTAATAATATGAAGAAAAAACTTGTTCAATAAGGAAAACTTGCATCTTTTTCGGTTATGGCCAACATGTCTACAACGACCACATTTAAAACTCCTTTTTAAAAGAAATCCTAATATTCTTTGGTCAATCAACTGAACAAATCATAGAACATAAATATATTATGCAATAGTATATATGTAAGAAATCAAATAAAATACTATTCGAATAGAGAAAAAAAATAAAGAAAATGATACGAAACATGAAAGAAAAAAAATTAAACTATATGTGTCACTAAATACGTATTATTGTATATATATGAGATGTATATATATGAGATGTATATATTGATAACATCATCTGTGTATGCTGTGATATATAATGAAATTTAACTATAAATTATGTATTATTGAATATATGTAATAGTATAATAGTATATATGTAACAAATCATGAAACATAAAAATGAATAAGATGTATATATATGATAAATCACATAATAGAAATATATTAAACAATGGTATATAAATGTATATATTGTTGACGGAAACTTTACTAAACAAAAATATGAATAAGATGACCGAAACATGCCGTAATTAAACAAAATATTAAGAACATGACCGGAAGATATGATAAACAACCAAAAATTAAAAACATGACTGAAAGACATAAATCAAAGAACATACTAGTCGAAAAAGAACAAACAATATGTTTTTTTTTGCTATCATGCCAAAAAATATTAGGACTATATGTTAATAAATATTGATGTTGTAAATAAGAAGAGGTATATATATAATAAATCACATAACAAACATATTATATTTTACGGGTATATTATAGTATATATTGTTCATTTAAAAAATATATGACAAATATAAGATATATAATTATATGAAGTGAGAATATTATATATGTATGATATTCTCACTACATATTATAGATACATTGAGAATGTGTATTCTACTGTTTTCGTAGTATTTACTATATAAATATATATTTTAAATACTAATTATTAAGGAATATGTAGTTTACTACATGTAATTTACAACATATTCAAAATATAAATGTTTATATGACTAACAACATAATATTACTGTATGATAAAAAAAATAAATAAATAACATGACTGAAGTGAAAATATTTTCTGTTACAATATGTCACTATATATGTCTTATTGTATAAATGAAATGGTATATATCTGTAAGCAATATTACATAATGAGATAGTATATACGTAACAAATAACATAATATATTATGTATTATGGAGTAATATATATGTAATGATTTAAAAAAATATTAACCGTTACATAATAAGATATAATTTATTTCTAAATAATTAAATGAAGGTTAAAATTGTTCAAAAATACCATAATTTTGTAGTTTAGATAATAATTGAAAAATTAGTATATTTGTGAAATATCATGCATAATTTAGGTCTTTCCTTTAAATCTTTCTCTCATACTTTTCTATTATTTTAATTTCAACAACTTTTTCATTAATAAGATTTTTGCTCATTTTTCTCAACGAATTTGATCTTTAGGATTAATTATTTAAAAAATTATTATTATATATTTTATTATGTTTAATTATAGTTAAAGGGTAAGTTGCATTAAAAAAAAACTGACATTTTTTAAATATTAATTATTTAATATTTTATTTATTTGATTTAATTTAATATATATCCTAACTAAATATGAAAGATATCACTAATTGTTATTCGTTTTAATGAAAACATATATTGTCCTTTTTTTTTCGTTGTTTATCCATTTCCTTTCACCCATTCTTTTTTTTTTTTCGGATTCTTCTATCGTGAGCTTACAGTATTTTCTTAGATTTAATATTTATTTTGCCGATGAGCTTATAGTATTTCATTTTATTTATTCTGCTGTTTTTCAGATTCGAGGGCTACATGAGTATGTTATTTTACGATCAGTGTTCTTTTTTGCTAATTTATCTATTAATTTTAGGTTATATGTCAATATTATTCTTAAATTAAAAGTTATGCTTTTTACTAAATCAAACTTCTATATTTTTCATAATATTCGTTGATGTCCAATTGTAACTACACATTCAATATACATTAATATACGAAAAACTGCATATGTACAATATGTAGAACGAATATATTACATTCATGAGACAATATTATTCTTATAATTAAAATTTTGTTTCTAAATTGACAAAGAATATTTTCTATATTATTCATTGAAGTCAATCTGAAACTACATATTCAATGTACGTTGACATACGAAAAACTCGATATATACAATATGCGAAACGATATATTACAGTCATTGACAACTGATTTTATTACCTAGTATATTATTTGATTAGATTAATTGGATTTTCAGGATATACCATGTTTTATTTAGAACATTATTACATTTGTTTATTATAAAATATATATGAGGTATATATACATAAAATAATTAAATAACCCGCATTATATATCTTGATATGATGTGCATATTATATAACTTACTGAAAATCTATAATTGTTATAGTTATATTTGATATAAACATAACATATATTTGAAATTAATAACTAATTCAAATAAGTGCATGAATATAACAATTATACAATATATCATCTTATATATAAAACACTATATGATATGTATATTTTCATTTTCAATATGTTTATTAACACACAAAATAAACCATGATATATTTTCGAAAAAAACTATAGAATTTGTAGAAGAAAAAAAATGGTAAAAACATACATACATGTACAAACTCGAGCAACACAAAAACATATGAATGAAAAAAAATTGTGTAAAAAACCATATAACAATGAAAATAAAAAATGAAAACAAATGAAATTTACATGAAAAAGAAAAAAATAAACTAAATATTTACGATAAAAAAAAAATTTACTATCTCACATTAAATAAATCAAATCTCATACAATTAAAAAATATATATGTATTATCTCATATTAAGTGCTCTAAACTAAAACGAATAATAAATATCTAAAGTCAAATTTAAAATTAACACATTAATAAAACTATTTTCATTTCTTTCCATATTTGTGTGATTCATAAAAAAAACAACTAGAAATTAATGAGGGTATTATGATGATTTGGGATTGACTTTTGGGTAAAATGGAAGCACATCGTCTCTTTTAGGTAAAAATGGCATATTAAAGCTTAATGTAATTTGACGTATATATTTAGGCTACATGGATAGAAATCAATTTTCTTTTTTCTGACAAAGGTATACATTTCAGTGAAGGGATAAGAATGAAGAAGAAGAGAAAGAGAAGATATTATATAAATTTGGAGTAAAGTGATATTTCATTCTAACTAACATTAATCGTTTGCATCATATCATTACTATTGATATCAAGATCAAGTCAGTATAAGTAAGTCGAATCTCAAAGTTTGAGTGAGGCTTGTTATTCGAGTAGTTCTGTAAAAGAGAGTCTAACATTGTTATGGTGCTTTATCCAACCTACTCTAATTCCTTAAGTTGGTATATATTGCAGTAGTGTTGAGCTAAAATCATACTAGGTTTCAATCCTTGAATTTCAATTTCAAGATTTTACAATAAGTAAGTGATATGAAACCTATGGACATTGGATCTAAGAACTATGTTAAACAACAAAATTCAAAAGAACACAACCCAACAGCTCCAAAAACAATTTGATTTCTACCTCTAAGATAAGCTAGATTTAAGTTACTTAGTGATCTAAGAAACCAAAGATCGGACAAAGTTAGAAACTCCCATCAACCCTCGATCTTCAAAGCACTCCACAAGTAAGACAGATCAATTCTCACTTGAATGCTCCAAATATTCGTGCATTCTATTACAAGATCACACAATAACAAAATTCTACATTTTAGAATTTTTAGATTTCATTTATCCAAAATCTTCTTTTCAAATGTAGAAATTACAACCCTATTTATATTAATTAAAATATGAAATGAAAGGTTACAACATTTAATTTTATGCCCTCTTAACTACAGTAGTAAATGAAAACACATAAATACATAATTTCTTAAACATTTAATTTTATGACTTTTGAGTTGCTCCAATAACTCCAACTTTCAAGCATTGCATCTTTTCAACTTCTTTATTTGGTTTGATTTTGATTTCTTGATTCGTATCTGTAAGTGTTATTAATGGTGAAGATTGAAGATTTCAATAGCCTCAACTCTACTTGTAGCCTTGCTTGGGGTTGAATTTCTTTTTAAGTTAGTCCGTTGAGTTAAGGAGCTTGAACTTGAGCTCCAAAAGGGGCACCGCCCAATCTCCTTTATCAACTTGGAGCCAATAGGCATATGAACTTAGTGATCAATATGATAGTCAAAGTTAGTCTAAAGGTATAGGTTGTTAAAAAAATTGGTGAGGTAAGGTTTAGGTAGTTGACAAGCTTAGAGATTTCAAATTTGATTCATTTTATATAAGTCGAATCAAAACCAATGGAGGAACAAACTCAGCTTTCAAAGTGTAGGTCGGGATAATTGAGGATGCATGTGACTATTATTTGGGGAGTTCAACAAACATATTTTGGACTCTTTTAAGTTTATAAGACTTGTTAAACTTTTTTCCATAAACATCTCTTTTTTAGGTACAAAAAATGTATAATAATTTATTCACACAATAGTAGAAAAGAAGAGATGAGAAAAAGCAGTGTCCGAAGGAGTAATAGTAGGAAATGAACTGGAGCTTGGAAGAAAAGAAAGAAATCAAACCATACAATAACTATTAGAGAGAGATACATACACATTACGATTCTGGTTGATGATGACGACAAGTACCCACCCAACCCAACCTTACTTAGAAACACACCCTTTCTTTTTCTCTCTCTCTCTCTCTTCCCATGTGGATGTGGCCATTACTTTCTCTCTTTCCTTTCACTTTTTTAAGCCTTTTATTTGGCAAATTTCTCTAACCTTCTTTATTTATATATATATATTATTTATTTAAATAAAAATAGCCAGCCCACATTTGCATTCTCCTCCTTCACATTCAATTGTTTGCATTATTATTCTTTATCTTATTACGCTCTTTTTTTCTCGTTTCATCCCACGAATGCTTCCAAGTTGAGTGGATCAGCACAGCCCTTGTGACTTGTGAGCCACTACAATTTTTTTTCCTTCACCTTTTTTATAATCGGGATTCCAGTGCCCATATTGCTTTAATCAGCTACTTTGAAGTTTGGTGTAGGTGCTTCAACCATGGTTTTTGATAAGGATTAGAAGCTGCTTGTTTTATATTACAACAAAAGTAACCAATTATGCATACCCCAAGTTGATTTAGTTTATGTTTGGTTCATAGGTATGCAAGAAGTTAGTGCATATGTTGGCATAGTTGCTTTTCGGGAGTACGAAAAGAAATTTATATAGCTTAGGACAATGATTAGAGACAACCTATGCAGTTCATTTTTTATACATAGTAGAAAAAAAAAATCACATTTTTTAAATAATTATTTGATAACTTTTATTAGGTGTTACTTAGACTGCATGATAGATGGATGTCCCAAGCTACATCCAAGTTTTTCTTCTTCTATAACCTGAGAATGTGGCCAAAGACCTAAATGGACTATGTTATTATCTTCTTTTTTTTTATGAAAACAAAACGAAATTTAGATAACTAGTACTAAAGTAGACAATATTGCACTATTGTAACAATCTAGAGCATCTATTGCCTTAAGACATGGTTAAGAATCATGCCGAACTCTAGCTAGCTAGGGCAGCCAAAGCAAATAAGTAGGTTGCATCAATAGCATAATGAGGTAGTGATTTGTAATTAAACTTTATCAAGTGAACAAGTGTGTGGAGTACAAGATTTATAACAGTAGATAAATAGATAGCTATATTAGAAAAATGAAATTCACATCATTGAAAAAAAATAAATTTACATGTCAAAATCAAATGCAAGTTTGACTGCAAACAAAAACTCAAAGCATGTACCTTAAAGGAGACATTTGATTCATGAGCTTAGACTTGCGTACTTCAAGTTAAAGAAATAAGGTCTATTTTATTACAGAATTTATTTATCTCAAATTACGAATATATAATCTAACATACTACATAAATTCAAACTTATAGGACCTAGTTCTTGTACCAAATCAAATCCATAAATAAAAAATATATTATTGAAAGCTAATTCTCAATAATAATTGACACTTTTGTACCATAAAAATAGATAAAAGAATCCGATCTTAATCTATATTTATTAAAACTACAAGTCAAAGTGCCTCCCAATAATTTTGGCACACGACAAGTAATTTGGCTTTATACCAGCTTTTGGTAAAGCTTCTGAGCTTGATTTGGACTATTTGAATACCCTAAACTAACAAGACATATTATTACTTGGAGGAGCTTAAGAGAAAAGCCAGAAACAAAGAAGTTTCCAGTGGAAGAAAAATCTAATCCTTTCTATTGACATGAAAGTAGAGGAGTTGGAAGTTAAATGTTCGCAACATGGCCTATCTAAAAGAAATCAACCTTTGTGGGCCAAAATGTCTTTTCTTCTCTCTTTTTTCTTCCTCTTTTTTTTTTTTTTCCAATCTTTATCAAGCCCTTGGTGGGGTTGGGTCAAAATTTACTAGCTAAGGGGCCAAGTCCAAGACCTACTTTCCTACAAATCTTTCTTTTACTATACTATAAATGACCAACACCAAACGCACCAAGCCCTCATTTTCTCTCCCCTTAGCCTTATATTTTACTCTCAACTATCTTGCCTTCCAATCAAGCATGAATGTGTACAGAGATCCAAACTCCTGTTACTTCCATCCCAAAGAAAAAGTGGTGGGCGTCTGCGCTTTGTGCTTAAACGAGAAGCTTCTTACTTTGGCGTCCAGACGAGGCCGCTACCACCACTCTTCACCCCGAACCTGCCGGAAAACTCCCATCAACCTCTCCAAGATCTTTGCTTTTAGTTCTTTCATCAGTCGTCTCGAATTCCGGCATTGGAAGCCGGAAAACTCCGACGATGAAGCCTCCACCAGTCAAGAAGGTACTTCCTATCCAGCTTCAATATGCATTACAATCCTTTTTCAGCTGTGATATATAAATAGGTAGCATGAAAAAAACTACATTCTTTTTCCTAGTTTCAAATCTCATAATCATGAAGAAAATCAGTGTTCATAGGCATTTTCAGCTGTGTGATATAAAAAACTGCCAAAAAAGAAGAAATTATTAATGGGTTTGTGAGTGAGTGTGTATCTGTTTCTCTATCCATGACTATGGGATATGAGCTATTCAGAGGAGGAGAGTTCAATTGGAAATGAGTGAAATGCAACCAAAACAAGAGAGAAGAAAAAGCGGTGGAATGGTAAATGAGTGGTTTGGCAGAAGGGGGCAGTGTCAGAAACACAGAAAGTACAAGAATAAAAAAGAAACAGAGTAAGTAAATGGTGGAGGAGACTGTTTAAGAACAGTTGGTAAAAGTTCAAGTTTGAATTGTTCGAAATTATTACAGAGAATCAGAGTAGACAGGTTGTGTAATCACAAAGATTAGGCAGAAACTAGACAGAATTTTGGGATAAAAACTTTGAAACAAAGTGGTGGGGAAGGGCAAGGAAAACAAAACAGAAGTTCACATCTGGACAACACTGACGACTATCTTTCATTTTTCTTTTCTCTCTTTCTTTTACTATTAGTTAATTGCATATTTATTAGAGAGATCAGGCTTTGGATTTATTTTTAAAAATTTAATTTTTTTTATGGGGCCCACTCAAAAAACTATGTAGATTCGTTCATCTCAATCAACTTTGGGAAAAATGGAGTTGGGTCATGGGAAGAGAACAAGGTCTCAGAGGTTTCCCTGGAAAATTGCATCTTGTCATGGAATCACCACTTGACCAAAGACCCCAAGGAGACCAAGACTGTGATAGAACACAGCAAGACCCGTGCCTCGCTTAGGTGGCGGAAGCGGATTGGACACCTCTTCCAGCTCATCAGAAGGAAAAGGTCCAACAAAGGAACAGTCTGCCACGTGGAAGGAGTTAAGACAAGGAAAGGCTGGATAAGAGCTCTGACAAGGTCAAGAAACACTGAATAGACAAAAGAGAGAATATCTATGTGATTTGTATAAAGATTTGAGTCAAATCAACTACTCATATATATTTTTTTTTCTCATTTGAGCTCTTGCAGGTTAAAGAATTTATGAGTGTAAATGAACTGTAATGTGCTTGAAATATATATCTCTTCTTTTTTCTCTTATGTAGAATGCTCGAGTATCGAACACTCCAATTAAATAAAACAATTGAAGAAGAAATTTTCCCATTCGTGTGCACATAGTGGGAAACAATGGAGCAAGAGGGGCCCGTAGCTACGCTGCTCTAATTTGGCCTATAGTTGTCTTAGTGCTTCAAAATCTGAACCATAAAACAGTCGTTACATGCATATATAAATCTTTCAAACCATGATAATTGTATTAAAAAGAATTATATATTTGGAATTATATGTAGAACTAATCGAATGACTGGTTTATTGTATTGAATATGAATTAAGAGAGCAATTATACTTATGCCAAAAAATAGACTACCTATAAAGACAAACTAAATGAAGACATGTTTCGGTTCTTTTTTTTTCCTTCAAAAAACTGAAAATGATATATTGAAAACAACTCACCAGCCTAGATATTCTCTTCCCATGAGCTAAAGTCTGAGTGCATGTGAGAAGATTAGAATAAGGCAGAGCCTACATCTTTTAGCAGTGTCCTTGACAAAGGCAATTTGTCACAACTGCCCTCTCAAGCAAGAGGACCATTGATTTAAAAAGGACCACAAATTGAGGTCCAGGAAAGAAAAGCTCATGGTGGAGCGGACGAAAATGACAAGACATGAATCTTCACCCAATTTCATCAACCAAAAACTAATACCAACGCCACTGATTAAACATTTTCAGCAATGTATGCTCCAAATTATGCATGCATTTTTCTTATTATTGTTGCAAAACCAGCTATCTAAAACAGCTCAAGCTCAAAATATATATAGTTTAAGGCTAGTTTGATTATATTTTTTGGTGGAAAAAAAAGAAAAAGAATAAGATGAGAAAACAAAGTTACATAAAAAAAATGTATATTATCAAACTCAACCTTAGTTTTGAAAAAGAAAAAACTGTTCAAGTAAAGACATTAAATGGTGTTGAATATGATTATTTATTGATAAAGTGGGGTGTTCTTTAAAGTTAAGATGTGAGTGTCATGTTAAAGAAGGCATACGTATCATCCCTGAAGATATTAATCTTAGAAAATTGACCAAATTAGGCCACCAATATGGGAAAAAGAAGTGATTTTTAGATTTTAATTTTTTTTTTTGTGTTCAACAAGTGGGATCTGAAAATTCTATCTTTTAACCTTCTTGATTCCCAAATATGTATATATCAGTTGTGCCATGTTCCAAGTTGGTGAGAATAAAAGTAGTTATGGAACTGTATGAACAATAAGGCAATGTTATCCTGGGAAAATGCATATTGAGGCTGAGGGTTGGTTACATATTACATCTTCCACCCACACAACTCAATTTTTTTTTATGGATACCTGTATCTAACCATATCTGTCTCTTTCTTGGGAGGTAGATTGGGAAAAGAAAAAAACTAAAAAGTAATATATGACCTGAAACATAGTGTATGGAGGAAGGGAAAATGAGGACCCCTCTGCACCTTTGTTCCACCAAAATACTATATACCAAGTGAAGTGAAATTGGTGCCAAGATACAAAGTGAAGAAGCTTTGATTACAAGAGAAAGAGCTTGCTTTCACATGCCACTTCTTCCAAGTCAAACTAACTTTAGATAAGCATCTTATTTTGGGTCACACAATCTACAAACAGTGAAATTCTTCGAAGCCAAAAGAGGATTTTCTATGAATAATAGCCTTTATACACTTAACTTTGGTTGGTCTTTGTCTGTACTTTTCCCTCATTTCTCACCTTCTTTTTCTCCTCTCCTCTCTCATATACACCCTGTACCCTTCCAACAACTGAGCTCACATGTATCTTGACTTTCTCTCCCCTCTCTTGTAGTTATCTCTTTCTCTCTAAAGCTCCATTTCCTATATTTTCTTCCAAGTTTCAATAATGGTTGCTTCACTTGTTGATATTTAGGTTCTAGCTCATTGTTCATTTTACCTTTCACAATAATTTCCCAAAATTGAATTTCGTGGAAAGTTAAGTTGTTGAAAATCTACCCTCCTCCCCCACGAATCCATAAACGTTAATACAAAAGCACCTTTGATCCACGTTTTCACATAATAAGTTCTATCCCTTTCCATTTGGAACAAATAATAAAGGGCTGATGCATTCAACAGAGGAGGAGACATAAAATAAAGAGGAAAGAAGAAAAACAGACAGAAGAAAGAAGAAACAGATAGCGAGAGGGAGAAAGAGAGAAGATACAATTTATACAATAAAATGATGGTAAATGAACAAAAATCTAATTAAATGAGATCCGGTTAAACATGTAATGTATCCAAAACTGAAATTACGATCCACTGTTAGTACGTGGTTAAATAGGGAAACGTAGAGAAAGATTCATCAAAATAACTACAATTATTTGAGGGTTTTTTTTTAGTGAAATCAAAATTAAAACTACGAGAACTATCATACCATTGTGAAAATACATGTTGGAGGGTTCATTGTCTTTAAAAGTGATATTTTAGTATGTCTCTACCCTTAACGTGTAGACATACCTTGATGACATAGTCATTGTAATTCATGGTTGTGATCGGATTGGCAATGGATTAATCGGGTTGACAATAGACATTGATGTGGAAGAGTTGACATGGTTAAAAGTGATTAACAAATAAATATACATGAATAACTATTTGTGGGAAGATTTTGGTAGTTCTTTATTCGAGGGAAGAATTGTTGAAATGTAACCAAAGTCCCACCCGAGTTCAATAAGAAAGATATACAGTATATAAGAAATAACAACTATCAGTAAGACATTTTGGATGAAATCAAAATCTAAGATCGAAAAAACTTAGGCTAGACAATATCACGTCATTCTAGGAGATGAGGAGAGTTTGTTTTCATAACCAATATAATAGTATAAGACATTTCATTGATGCGGTCGCTTCTCGTTTTTTTAACATGTTTTCATACTTAAAAAAGATCTTAGAAAGAGAGGAGAGGAGAGGAAAGAAAAACAAATCAAAGTTTAAAGTCCTTATTTGTTAATAATCTTTTAAAAAGCGTAAAGTGAAATATTCTAAAATCGTACTCGATAATTTTAAATAGTGGGTTACTGTTATTTTTTCCAATGCCCTTTACATGTCGCTCATGACTCATCCCATTTTAGTTAAAATTGGAAACACAGATTAATTGTAAAGGTGAGAACTTGAAATAAGAATAACTTTCTCATCTCAATATCATTTCATATCTCAACTGTCGTTGTTTGTAAAATTTCATCTCTATTTCAAATATCTTAAAAATATTTCATATGTCTACAAAAATCGAGAAAAAGAAGAAAAAATATAAGAGGATAAGGCAAATTTACATGGAAATGAATACAATATAGTAATTAGAGAAACCCCTTTATTTGTATAAAACGACCACAGGGGATGATCTTAGGTTCTTCTAAAATTTCCCCTTCTGTTTAGATGTGATGACTGATGAGACGAGTTTTACCTCACCGACCCAGCAAAAAAGAAAAATAGGAAAAGAAAATCCTCAGAAATTCTGGTGGGCTGAGAGAACAAAATAAAAGACATGGAGCCTCTTTCATGTGGGTATGTAAAAGGCATAACTTAGGACACGTATCAAACTGGACAGAGAAATATGGTGGAAAGAAATAATGAGTGATTAAACATTTCAAAGTGTCTGCCCACATGCGTCTTTGAGAAACCGACACTCATTCTTTCTCCCATCCGTTTCTGCAACTCTCTTCCTTGCTTTTATTTCACAAGTTTTCTATTAAAAATAACAAGTTCTGTTCTGTTCAATAATTGTATCAACTCCTTCACTATGAATAGTTTCCAGAACAGAAATGATGGAGAATTATGGAATCTGTCTTGTACAGATTCTAATGATTCATTATGTTTACTCTCAGCTGTATTAGTGAGGTAAGGATTTTGCCTGATTGGTGAAGATGAAGGTGTTATTTCTGAAACTTGTTCCCTTCTTCAAAACTTGGCGGTTGAACATCACATAATATGTTAAGACTTACGAAGCTTGGGAATATCCACTGGGAGGTATGCTGTATCTTGAGTTTGGTATGCTTCTCTAGACTCGATAAATTTTCCCCCTACGATTAAGTACAAGAGATTTCAACAAACTGTAGAAGTGTTTTTGGTTTCAACTTTCAAGTGGAGAAGTAGAGCAATACTTGAATTTATGATGAAATAGATTAGCCTAATAATAGAACTACATAAGCTTAAGTTCAATTGTTCAGAGTCGACAATGTCAGATAGATAGTGGGAGACTGTTATCCTAATATAACACCAAATTGCAGTAGGATCATAACTCAGAAATATTCAAACTTGTTATTATATGAACTCATGAAAACAAGAGTTTAGGGATCATCTTGGGTAACTTTCTTATCTACACAAACTATTAAAATACTATCGTCTGAAGTTTTCTAGTAATTTACCATAAAACCCAAATGTATCCACTACTAACCGTACTAAGGGGCAAAGATAGAGAAAATATGTCATACTAAAATGTTATGTGAAAATATTATTGTCTAAGAATCAAAATAAAAAAAAAATGGAAGAATAAAGATTGCAATATGAAGTTTTTGCTAATTATGTTCCTAGCAGGAGTTGTACGTTGCTGTTGCATCTTTTGATTCCACTTTTTGTGACTAAATTTATCACAGCGTAGGGTTGTTTGGGGTGCTAGTTAGTAATCAGAATTACTGGAAATTTGTAGTTCTAACTTCTAAGGGATATTAAGATGCGTGAGGAGTCGAGGAAGAATTGAGAACAAAATGCTCCACCATCCAAACATGTATTTCATGTTAGATTACATTACCTTACAAACCGCAACCCATTGCGGTCCCAAGCAGCCCCTACCTTATATTTTGGCTTTGAGAGGAAAAGAATCACAAGGCAAAAGCAATCCGACATTCCAATTCTTCCTCCGGAGTCCAGACAAACACTCCCTAAACCCACAAGATTTCCTGGCGAGAACGGACACAACTTCTTAAGCAAAGCCCATGGATATTGCCTTCGTACAATAATCTTCTAACATGATGAATATACCATTCATATAGTAATCTTTTAACACCACAGATTTTAAAAAGTAAGATTTCTGAAAAGGCCGTTAATTGGCATATAACAGATAACACATCAAGGACCAATTTTATTTATTTATTAAAACTAGAAACAGGGTCAAATGCCTGCATTTTATTGGAATCAAATAGTACCACGTATTTGATGGCGCCTGAACATTGAACAAACGATGTCCTGATTCGATGATCCAACAACAATGTCGTGATTCAGATATATATATAAAGAAGAAGAAAAAAAGGTAACAATTTAGGCCTACTAGTTTTAAAGAGTAGGACATGAAAGCAGATAGTCCAAGCTTGAGCTGGGAACATGGGCCTAAGTTACCAACACAGAACTACTCATTGACCTCGATTGGGATGCGTGAAAGCAACCCGTGAACAGATAAAATACTCGAAGCATTTCGTATTATGGTAAAATAAACTTCAGGAAGACATGCTTTGTGTTGTGTTGTGTTAGTCATTTGTAATTGTTCATAGTTTGAATGGCCACCAAACAACTCCTCCATCTCGATCTTATAATTGAAATTCTGAAACTAAAATATTTGGTAAGCGAGGCGAGCCACTTATTCAAACATGAATTGGATATTGACATCCATAGAGAATATATTAACCATAAGAGAATAACATAATTCCAAATTCCTAACCCTAACCCCAACCCTCTAAATGAAACAGGAAATGGTATTATCAGAAACCAAATTATTTGAAAAGATTAGGGCCGTTTGGTAACGTTCTCGTTTCCTGTTTTCTAGTTTCATTTTTTAAGAAACAGAGGTGTTTGGTAACATTATCTATTACTCGTTATAAAAAAAAGTAAAATGTTTCTCATTTTATAAGGAATTATTGAAAACAAAAAAAAGTAGTTTCTCTCGTTTCCGTTTCTCAATTATTTCTATTTGTTTCTTTTTTCTTTTTCTCAATTGTTTCTATTGGTTTCATTTTATTTTTTCTCAATCTTTTTATTGGTTTCCTTTTCTTTCTTTTCAATTACTTTTCTATTTCATTTTTCTTTTCAATTTTTCTCTTGTGATTTCCTTTTTCTTTCTCTTATTTCCATATTCTTCTCCACATAACCACTCTCTATGTGGTTTTCTTTTTCTTCCTCTTATCTCCATTGTCTTTCCCAAATAACCATCATCATCCTCTTCCTCTCATCGTCTTCCTCTTCGTTGGATCTAGGTTTCCTCTCTCTTTGTGTGAATTGTGTTTTCGCTGTGGGTTTTCGTCGAATTTGTGGGTTTTTGTCAGATCTGTGTTTTAGCCGTGAGTTTTTGTCTTTCTCTTTGTCGTGGGTTTCAGTCCTCCTCTTCGTCGTGGGTTTTCGTCTTCTTCTTGTCGGCTCTGTTCTTCAGATCTCAATCTTCATCTCATTCTTCATAAGATTACAAGAAGACCTTCCTATCTAGATTTGATAATTTTATTTTTTTATGTTTAATGGAGGACATATGTTTTTGTTTGATGTTTAATTGAATTAAATGTGAATAAAATAAAAAATAAATTTTAAAGAAAATCAGGAAACAAGAAACAGTTATCAAATATTTTTTATGTTTTTGTTTTTTTTTTCTTCAAAAAACAAGAAACAAAAACAGTTATCAAGCACATTCCTGTTTCTTGTTCCAAGAAAGAAGAAACAAGAAACCGGAAACAAGGAACAAGGAACAAGAAACAGGGAACGAGAACGTTACCAAACGGGTCCTTAAAAACCAATCAATCTTTAGAGAGAGTGAGAGAGTGATAGAGAGAATATAACAAAATTAATAACGTGAAAAAATTATTATACTGTTGAGGGCACATTTAACACTGACACATATATTTTGATATATCATGTATGGACAAAATTGTAGTATATTTTGATTGTATTTTAAACGATTCCTTTAAATGCATATTAGTTTCATTATTATTATGTAAAACTCCATAATCTAAATTTGTTTATTGATTTATTAGATATATACACATACATATTTACAATAATATATAAGTTGTGACACATGTAATTCTATTATTTCTTGTCAGGTAGGGCCAAAATTGCTGTATATTTTGATGGTTATCTCCTTAAACTAATTGTTTCATGTTATTAATTTTTTTCTTAAATTATGTAATATAATATACAGTATATAATGAACTTCTTGTCCTTTTCTTATTTAATACTATTGTGCAGTTAATGAACTTCTTTTTTAAGCTTCTCAACTTCTTTTCCCTTTTTAAGATCGATGTGGCGCACTCTGCAAACGTACAACATAAAAGATATCATATAGTTTACAATATATATCACACATCATTAAACATTAAGCATTAAGCATCACACACATAATATATAATTAAGCAGCAGACACATAATATTTCATATATGTTACAGTATATATTAAATAAAATTAAGCATTTTAAGCATCACACACAAAATATATCATTAAGCAACAGACACATAATCTATCAAATAATATACAATATATGTAAAATATCATTAGCAGTACCTTTTTCGAATTGTATTGATATAAATTTGTACTTTCACATAATATAAAATTTGTTACAGAATTAAAATACAATGTAAAATATGCACACATACATTGTTATATAATATTATAGTAAATATACAGGGGTATATAATGATCTATTTAAATCGAAAACAATTTCAGTCACAGTAAGATTTTACAAATTAACTTCCAATATATGAAAATCAATGCAAATTTGATGAAATATAATAAGAATATATTAGAAATGATTAAATTACATGAAATATATGAAAAACGAAAGAAAATGGCGTGGTATATATACTTGACTAACTGTAAATAGGGGTATATACTGTAAATTATGTTGCATATATACTCTATTCACTGTAAATTTTCTTTATCATAAAAATTGACCGGAAATTTCACTGGCATACTATATTTCACAATTTCATACACATAATTAATAATATGAAACGAATATGCACTCACCAAAAAAAATTGAAGGAGATAAACAAAATAAGAAAGAATGGACAAAGAGAGAGATCGAACGGAGGAAAGAATTTTTGAACAAAATCACAAAAAAAATAATAATTAAGAAGTAATTTTGATTATAATATTACCATAATAGAATTAATCACATATCATATCTACATATAATATCTAATAAATGCAAATCTTAATCACATGCTATGGTCCACTTTCCTTATTTCATTTTTTTATTTTTAATATATTATTAATAATAAAGATGGGTAGTTTGGTATTTTGGGCTCTACATTTGTGTAAAATTGAAGTCAACATTAGGTTCAAATTGTAATGAGGCACCTCTATTTAGGCTATAGTAGTTAAAACCCCTTGTTATTGATTAGTGAAGTTACAAATTTTCATTTCAAGAGTTTGTTGTGCTTCTTGCATATCAATGTCACTAGCCTTCTCCACATCCTTGATTTCTTTCCTTATTCTTCGACGCGACCACAACTTTTTCGATGGTGAAACTTTCCTTTTTCCTATTTAATTCTTTATCTTCTCTAGCATCAACTTTGGCTCAACTCTATTTTCTTTTATTCTGAGAGAGGAAAGCGAGAGATATGTGAGTGAGCAAAGGAAGCGAGAGCCAGAGAGGAGAGTAATCTATGAATGAAGAAAGGAACACTATAAGAAAGGGAGGCTCTCCCGACGCACAAAATCGTCGGGAGATATATGAAAAACATCGAAAAAGGCTTTCTCGACGCATAAATATTCGTCGGAATACAAGTCGAAAAAATATGTCAGGAGAGAAACTCCGGACGCACAACATTCAACGTCGAAGAGTTCCTAGACATCTTCCGACGTTGTATGAACGTCGAAGATGCTGTCAATCTAGCGTTTTAACACAAAATTATTTACAAGGCATTAAGCAATGAATTTCAACCAAAGACTTGAATTAGCAAGTTTAACAATTAAACTAAATCAAGTTTTATGTATAGTAATCAAAGAAGAATTGTAAGTAAAATTTCTAGTCCTCGAAAAGAAAATTACAAACAATTATTAATCCTCATATCTCAATCTTGTATATTGCATAAGAAATTGAAATTGAATTTCAACAATTAAATCGGCCAAGAATAATTTAGAAAATGAAATTCAATATTCAAGAATAGAGGATTGCTACACAAAAAAACTTAAAGATTCGATAAAGCAATCATGCTTTCAAGAATGAAATTAACCAAATACCATTTACTTGAATTAACTTAGCCTTCCATGTGTGGAAAAATCTTAAATAAACTGAAGAGAAAAGTGACAGAAATGGGAGAAGAATTTTGAGATTTGTATTAATTGTAGACAACAAATGAATACAATTGAGAGTTGAAGTGAAAAAAATGAATTGATGTTGTGAAAATTGGGGAAAAATAAGGTATTTATGAATAATCGTCAGATGTGCTCGAACTTACAACCTAAATCTCACATGGACATGAAAAAATGACGAAAAGGGCAGAAGTTTTCGGATAGTTGCGAAAGTATTACAAAATTGCCATAAAAGATAATACAGAAAAATAAAACGTGATTGTTGGGATTCGAAGCCATTAAGTTGAAGGTGCGCGCACGGGCAGAAGTTGTTGACCTGTGTCAACGAAGAATTTGTAGTATTTACAAAAATGACATTCGGAAAAATGGTGAAGAATTCGTTTTGCAGGTGTTGAGACTTGAACGCTCGACATTGAGGTCGAAAATGCGGGGGAAATTTGCATGCAGCTCAGGTTCAAACGCGTGACATTGAAGAGGATTGTGTGCGAGAAAATTTGAAAACTTT
The DNA here is from genome assembly GCA_025688845.1 of Cucumis hystrix. Lineage (NCBI taxonomy): Eukaryota > Viridiplantae > Streptophyta > Magnoliopsida > Cucurbitales > Cucurbitaceae > Cucumis > Cucumis hystrix. The sequence goes on along the minus strand of CM046885.1, from coordinate 11,081,439 downwards.
TAGATTATTTACAATTTTGCCCTTGATCTTTAAATTACTTGTTTTCCTCGATTTGAGCTACGTTTTAGCTGGTTTTCATTGCATTGTTCTTGCATCGGAGCCTAATTTCATAATCTACATAAAAATATGAAGAAAAGGAATATATGCATGCTATGGTAGAGAAATTATACATGAAATAATTGGGCTATTATAGACCCAAAAGCAGAGAACTATAAGAATCTCCTATCATAATGAAATGACACACAACGTAATGGAAATGCTACAACAACCTATTTAGAGTTGAAACTCTTTGATGTCTAGAGAATTGATTTTATGGGATCATTTCCATAATCTGACGGCCATATCTACATCTTGTTGGTCGTTGACTATGTGTCTAAGTGTTGGTTGTTTATTCTGCTCTATAATAATTTTATGGATAATTGGATTATTCTTTACATATTTAATAAAAGTTATTATTCTCATTATTAGTCAATTGCATGTTATTGTATAAAATATCCACGTATATGTTATTATATTCTAAATGTCCGTAATTGATTATCATTATGTGAACAACAATAAATTAAGATTAGTATAAGTTATAATTGGTAATCATAGGATGATTATATATGTAGAGACATAAATTATAATCATATTTTCTTATTAGAGAATAAGAATTAGACTAACCCTTTTTGAGATTATTACATGAACATGTGTCATCAATAATCTCAAATAATTGATTGTTTTGATCTTTAGACCTGAAATTATCATATAGTGTCAAACATAAAGAATTAATCTATTATGATGCAATCAAACACTATCTTTAACAGAATAATTATATAGGCTTTACTTGAATACATTATGATATGTAGTGGACAATGCTTAATCAAAATGGAATTTATCCCTCTCGTTACCTCTTGTTGTAGAGAGATATCTTTGGGCCCCTCGATTAAGCGTGACTGTGGAAATGCATGGCCGCGCTATAAATGAATTAATAAGGTTATTAATGTCATTTACTATTTCAGTATGCTTATTGATTGAGAAAGCAGTTGAATTAGATAAGGTGACTTTGTCCATGCCTTACATTTAATTATAAAAATCGCGAGATAAAATGATTAAAACAATAATTATATTAGGTTATGTTGGATCACCGACTTAATTTAATATGGGAAGCCATAATGTCTTACTAAAGACCAATGATGACTGATGGGCCATAGAACGAGTTATGAGTCCATGAACATATTAAATTAACCTAACGGGTCACATACAAAAGAACTAGGTCAAATTTGTCTTTGGGCTAAGTAATTAATAAGCCCAATTGAAGAATTGGAAGCTTATTAGGAAATTCTAAGCTTATTAGAAGACCTTAGGAAACCTATAAATAAGACCTTAGACGTCTTATTTAATATATACTCAAAAGGCATAAAATTCGTTCTACATAGAGAGAATAGAGAGAGTCAAAACTTTCACTTTATGAGGTTCTAGCATACCCAAATTCAGAGTCAAAATTTCCACTCTGTGAGGTTCTAGTAGACCCAAATTCGAGAAGTTGAATTCCCAGTTCGTGTGTGGATACTGTCAGAGAACGCTTGTGATCTCCCAACATTTTGATGATAAAAATTTGGAGGACCGTTTTTGTTAGAACAAATGCAATTTGAATTTGGAACATTGACACAAAGATATGTTATTCGTGATTTAATTGTTTATGCATAGTCTATTTACATTCTAGAGTTATAATTTTTTTATGTTAATTTCGCTGTGTCTAGCCCTAGTTTGTTTTCCAACACTATGTGGGTTGACGCCATCTCCTACACAAAAACTGATGCGATGACAGTGAGTAAATTTTTGAAAAGGAACATATTCATGTGATTTGTGACTCCGCGAGCTCTCATAACTGACGAAGGTTCCCACTTCATCAATTGCATCATTGCCAAACTGCTGACAAAGTATATAATATTAACCACAAATTCGTCACCGCCTACCATCTTCAAACTAATGGTCAGGCAGAAGTCTCCAACAGGAATATTAAGAATATATTAAAAAAAGTGGTAAATACTTCTCGAAAGGACTGAGGCGATCACCTAGTTTCAATGTTATGGGCATATAGAACCACGTATGAGACACTTATAGGTATGTCATCTTAAGCATTAGTTTTTGGGAATGTCTCACTTACCACTAGAGTTAGAGCTTAAGTCTTTATGGACGTGCAAAAAGTTGAACTTTGGCTCTAACCACGCAGAAGAGGCAAGACAAATACAATTACACGAGCTCAATGAATGACAATCTTAAGCTTATGAGAATTTCAAGATTTACAAAGAAAAGACAAAGGCATGACATGATCACCATATTCATAAGTTCGAGTTGCATCTTGGACAGAATGTATTATGATTCAACTAACGTTTAGTTAAAATCACATAGTCTAGTTCGTTCATGATTAAGGAGGTCTTTATCCTATCTTTTGCATACACTATGACATAGAAAAATAGCCGAAGGGTCGAGATTGGTGCTCTTTATTGGTGTACTATGGTAGCACCAACAATGTTCGAAAAATGGCCAATGCTATAGCCTACAAAGAAACAAGCTAATTTAGAACAATGTTAAAAAGTTTCAAAAATTCACATCTAACTACTAGGTGGTCTCATTTTGAGTAAAATTAAAGTTTTTTTCCCACGAAAACTGATTAGTGATGCTACAAACTCATTTTTTTATTTTTTTTCCAAAACATGTCTTCGAAGGGTTTATATTTTTTTGTTTTCATCTTGCACCTCTTTAGCTCAACGATTGTGAGCTGATAAGTATGGCATCCTATCTTTTGCATACAGTATGACATAGAAAAATAGCCTAAGGATCGGGACTAGTGCTCTTTAGTTTTATGGTAGCACCCAAAACGTTCGAAAAATGGCCAATGCTAGCCTACAAAGAAACGACCTAATTTAGAACGATGTTAAAAAGTCTCGAAAATTCACATCTAACTACTATGTGATCTCATTTTGAGTAATATTAATGTTTTTTTCTCACAAAAACTAATTAGTGATACCTAGACCCATTTTTTATTTTTGTCCCAAAACTTGTCTTCGAAGGGTTTAAACTTTTTGTTTTCATCTTGCACCTCTTTAGCTCAATGATTGTGGGCTGATAAGTGTGACATCCTATCTTTTTCATACTCTATGACATAGAAAAATAGTCGAATGGTCGATATTGGTGCTCGTTAGTGATGTAGTATGGTAGCACCCAAATCGTTCGAAAAATTGCCAATGTTGTAGACTATAAAGAAACGACCCAATTTAGAACAATGTTAAAAAAATTTCAAAATTTCACATCTAACTACTAGGTGGTCTCATTTTGAATAATATTAAAGATTTTTACCCACAAAAACATATCAGTGATGCCCTAGAATCATTTTTTATTTTTTTCCTCAAACTTGTCTTCGAAGGGTTTAAGTTTTTTTGTTTTCATCTTTCACCTCTTTAGCTCAATGATTGTGGGCTGATAAGGGTGATATATTACCTTTTGCATACTCTATGACATAGAAAAATAGCCTATGGGTCAGGATTGGTGCTCGTTAGTGGTGTACTAGGGTAGCACCCAAAACGTTCAAAACATGGCCAATGTTATAGCCTACAAATAAAGGACCCAATTTAGAATAATGATAAAAGTTTCGAAAATTCACATCTAATGACTAGGTGGACTCATTTTGAGTAATATTAAAGTTCTTTTACCACAAAATTGATTAGTGATGCCTGAGACTTAGTTTTTATTTTGTCCCAAAACATGTCTTTGAAGGTTTTAATTTTTTTTGTTTGGTTCTTGCGCCTCTTTAGTTCAATGATTGTGGACTGATAAGTGTGACATATCCTATCTTTTATATACACTATGACATAGAAAAATACTCTAAGGGTCGGGATTGGTGCTCTGTATTGGTGTACTATGGTAACACCTACAACGATCGAAAAATGGCCAATCATATAGCCTACAAAGAAACGAGTCAATTTAGAACAATGTTAAAAAGTTTCGAAAATTCACATCTAACTAATAGGTGGTCTCATTTTGAGTAATATTAAAGTTTTTTCCCACAAAATTGATTAGTGATGCCACATATTTAGTTTTTAGTTTTGTCCCAAAACTTGTCTTTGAAAGGTTTAGTTTTTTTTTGTTTTCATCTTACACCATTTTAGCTCAATGATGGTTTGCTGATAAGCATGACATCCTATCTTTTGCATACACTATGACATAGAAAAATAGCCTAAGGGTCGCGATTGGTGCTCGTTAGTGGTGTACTATGGTAGCACCCAAAACGTTCGAAAAATGGCAAATGTTATAGCCTACAAAGAAATGACCCAATTGAGAACAATGTTAAAGAGTTTAGAAAACTCACATCTAACGACTAGGTGGACTCATTTTGAGTAATACTAAAGTTTTTTTTTCCCACAAAAACTGATTAGTGATGCCCCAAACAAATTTTTTTATTTTTGTCCCAAAACTTGTCTTCGAAGGGTTTAATTTTTTTGCTTTCATCTTGCACCTCTTTAGCTCAATGATCGTGGGCTGATAAGTGTGGCATCCTATGTTTTGCATACACTATGACAAACAAAAATAGCCTAAGGGTTAGGATTGATGCTCATTAGTAGTATACAGTAGTATACTAAGGTAGCACTCAAACCTACGAAAAATGGCCAATATAGCTTACAATGAAACGACCCAATTTAGAACAATGTTAAAAGTTTTCAAAAATTCACATCTAACTACTATGTGGTCTCATTTTGAGTAATATTAAAGTTTTTTCCCCACAAAAAGTTATTAGTGATGCCCCATACTCATTTTTTATTTTTGACCAAAAACTTGTCTTTAAAAGGTTTAATTTCTTTTTCATCTTGCACCTCTTTAGCTCAATGATTGTGGGCCAATAAGTGTGGCATACTTTATTTTGCATACTCTATAACAAAGAAAAATAGCCTAAGGGTCAGAATTGATGCTCGTTAGTAGTCTTCTAAGGTAGCACCTAATCCTACGAAAAATGACCAAATGTTATAGCCTACAAAGAAACGACGAAATTTAGAAAAATGTTAAAAAGTTTCAAAAATTCACATCTAACTACTATGTGGTCTCATTTTGAGTAATATTAAAGTTTTTTTCCCATAAAAACTGATTACTGATGCCCGAGACTCAGGTTTTATTCTTGTCCCAAAACATGTCTTCAAAGGGTTTAATTTTTTTTGTTTCCATCTTGCACGTCTTTAGATCAATGATTGTGGGTTGATAAGTGTGTAATCTTACCTTTTGCATAGTCTATGACATAGAAAAATAGCCTAAGGTTTGCGATTGGTGCCTGTTAGTGATGTACTCGGGTAGCACACAGAACGTTCGAAAAATGGCCAATGCTGTAACCTACACAAAGAGTGGATCCAATTTAGAACAATGATATAAAGTTTCGAAAATTCACATCTAACGAATAGGTGGACTCATTTTGATTAATATGAAAGTTTTTAGCATAAAAATTGATTAGTGATGCCCGAGACTCAATTTTTATTTTTGTCCCAAAATATGTCTTCGAAGGGTTTAATTTTTTTTGTTTTCATCTTACTCCTCTTTGGTTCAATGATTGTGGGCTAATAACTATGGCATCACTTCTAGAAAACTGGCAATACTTGACGCTTGCAATTTTGATATTCTTAATAGTTTTAATAAAATCTTTCAAGTAGAAAATAAAAACGTCAATAATAATCAAAATTGAAAAAATGCATAATTTTTTATTTTTTATTTTAAATATTTGCACTACAAGAAATTGGGACTTTCCCGATGTAGGAAAAATCGTCGGGAAAAAGGATGTTAGTAAAAGCCAGGTTTCCCGATGTATCTCGGCACACGTCGGGGGAAGGTATTTTCCCCGACGCATCCACATTAACGTCGGAACTGCCTGTAATAATTAAATACACCGTTAGGGTTCCTTCTACGTCCCAAAAAAAGTGTTTGGAATAACCCCGTTCTACCAACGTCGAAAGTGTCGCGTAGGAGGAGGGGCAGACAATTAGTTATACCGTTTGGTCTTCCTCCGACATGGTGTCAGGCACGTCGGGAAAAGGCCACCTCTTCCTGACATGGAAAGTGTCGCGTCAGAAGAGAGGCAAACAATTAATTGTACCGTTTGGCTTTCCTCTAACGTGGTGCCAGACACGTCGGGAAAAGGGCAGCTATTCCCGACGTTTACAGTGTTGCGTCGGAGGAAGGGCAGATCATTAATTGTACGTTACGCCTTCCTCCAAAGTGGTGTCAAAAACATCGAGAATAGGATGTAGGGATTTTCGACGTGTCATTAACCTCGTTGAAAATAGGGTGCTATTCCCGACGTTTTCGTGGTGCGTCAGGAGTTCTCCATCTTTTTAACTTGATTCTTTACGAAATCGAACAGAAAAGAGAAAGAAAACCGAGAGTGGGATACCGAAAAGAACGAGAGAGGGAGATTGAGAAGAAGAATAGAGGATTTGTCACCGTTGTCGTCGCCGTTGTTGTCGCCGTTGCTGTTGTCATGGCCGTGGCCGTGGCCGTCGCATATCAGTATATATTAGATTGATGTGGTTTTTGTTTTATTTACATTACAAATTAGGATTTTGAATTAGAAATTACTATTTTGAATTAGTTTTTGTTTTAGGAATTGGATTTTGAATTATGTTTTGGTTTGGAATTTATGAATTGGGTGTTTGATTAAGGAATCGATCTTGCATATTTCTGTTTTAGAAATCCAAATGTATGAATTGGGTGTTTGACTAATGTAAATAAAATAAATGTATGAATAATTTGTTAATCTAATTGTTGTTCTAGATTGAGTGTTTGGTTAATGTTAAATAAAACAAATGTATGAATAATTTGTTAATTTAATTGTAAGTTTGTTCTGGATTGAGTGTTTGATTAATTTAAATAAAACAAATGTATGAATTAATGAATTGGGTGTTTTATGAAATCCAAATGTATGAATTATGTTTTGGTTCTGCTAGTAGATATAGTAGAGTGTTTGGTTAGTTTGTTCTGGCTATCCTGCAGTTATGGTAGCCTTTTGTAGTTTGTTTTGGCATAACTTATTTATGGAGTAATTAAGTTTAGGGTTTGATAGGGATCAGTAATAAAGGACTAATGATCAAACAGTTTTATGTTATAGGTCTTTAACGATGGATAAGAGTTGGATGAATGTTAGGAATAAGTTATCGGTTGAGTATAGAGAGAGTGTGTCCCAATTTTTAGAGATTGTCAAGTTCCACGTCGATGCTTACGGACGAATAAGGTGTCTATGTAAGAGATGTATGAACTGAAATTGGTACTCATTAAAGGGTGTGGAGCGACATCTATTGACCATCAAAATATCCCCCTCCTATACAGAATGGTTATATCATGGAGATCTAGTGAACTTACATAGAGGTATTGAAAGGTTTGATGAAGGAACCAGAAGTAACCCTTTTGATGAAGGAACTAATAGTAGCCCTTTTGATGAAGAAGATGAAATGTTTAATATGCTTAACTATTTACAAGCTCCGATTGAACACGAATGAGAAATATAAGCTCCGATTGGGATAGATATAGAAGAAGAAACATCAAACATATTTCATGACTTATTGAATGAAGCTCGTAGTGAGTTATACCCTGATTGTTCTGAATACTCTTCCCTGATGTTTTTTGGTTAAGATGATGCACATAAAGGTTTTAAATGGTTGGAGTAACAAGTCATCTGACATGATGTTAGACTTAATAAAGAGTGTGTTTTCAATGTGTGGTACCAACATTCCTAGTTCATTCTACGAAGCTAATCGAAAATTACGTGACATGGGGCTGGGATATGAAACTATTCATGTTTGTAAGTACGACCGTGTCCTGTATTGGAAGGAGTTTGAGGATTTGCAGTTTTGTCCAATTTGCGGTGAGTCTCGGTACAAGGTTAGTCCTAATAACAAAGGAAACAAAATTCCGCATAAGGTATTGCGTCACTTTCCTTTGATACCGAGATTGCAACGCTTATTTGTTTCGCAAGAAGGATCCTCTAACATGAGATGGCACCATGACAAACGTGTTCAAACAGATGATGTGTTGAGACATCCAGTCGATGCGGATGAACGAAAACATTTTGATTCTGAATTTCTTGATTTCGCTGCAGATGCATGAAACATTCGTTTGGGGTTAGCTTCAGATGGTTTTAATCCGTTCGGTCATATGAGTACCTCGTATAGTATGTGGCCTGTGATGTTAATTCCTTACAATTTGCCACCTTGGAAATGCATGAAAGAATCAACTTTTTTCATTGCATTGCTCATTTCTGGTCCAAAATCTTCTGATAGGGAAATTGATGTTTACCTTAGACCCTTGATTGAGGAACTTAAACAGTTATAGATTTTTGGGGTACGTATGTATGATTTTCTTACTAGTAATTTCTTTCAGTTGTACACAGCCTTGTTGTGGACGATAAATGACTTTTCAACTTATGGTGATTTATCGGGATGGAGTACAAAAGGGTATCAGGCATGTCTCATATGCATGAGAGATAAATCGTCCCATATGTAGAGACATAAACATCATTATGTAAACGAAACTAACGTGTGGATTTTTTTCGTTTCTAGCGCTTTTTCGTGCTTGATTTCAACGATCAAGCACTTACTCGATTTGTTGAGCATAAAATGGTCACATCTTTTAAAGACTTCAGGGGCGACTATCACAGACATTTCAAACGGTACAGTGATCCAGAACAGGCACGTGCCAACCCACCTAACATATTGGTGGGAAGTATGGAAGATTGGCACTTCTCGTGCGATCACTACATGAGCCGTGCATTTCAGGTGAGATTTACGAATTCCAATGATATGTGTTATTTCACTTAATTTTCTTAGCGCGCGTGTGTACTTTTAACAAACATTTTCATGCAGGAGCAATCACGTACGAACAAGGCTGCTAAGCAGAAGCAGCCTTACAGTCATAGTAGTGGGTCGAAGTCCTTTCTACAACGACAGCATGACCTTGCTGAAGAATGAGGTCTACCAGTCGACCGACTGGAATTATTCAAAGAAACCCACGCTCGAACTGGAGAATTTATTTCGCAGGCGGCTGCAGATGCGCATGTTAGTTTGAACTTGATTTTGTGTAAATTATGTACTTATACCTTCTCTAATTCATAACTTACATAAAATTTTATTTGTTGTAGAGTTAAATCCTGGAACTTTATTCCCAGCCTACCCCAGAGAGTTCTCAGCCACTCTCTGATGATGATATTTGCGAGATCGTTTTGGGTGAGCGTCCAGGCTACTCAAAAGGTCTTGGTTGGGGACCCATACCCAAGTCCCGCAAAAGTCCTGATAGCAGTTCTTCTACCACTTCTTCACATGCTACAGCGGTCGAAGAAGCTAATGCAATCCTCATTGAACAACAAAGACTTGAGATTCAAGAAACTAGACACATGGTTGAAGAGTAGAGAAGATTCTTCGAGATGCAGTCTAAACAAATGGAAGAAATGATGAAGAAGATTGAAGAATTCAGTCAGACACATGAAGGATCGTGAGACATCCGCGACTTTCTTATTTTAATTTCCTTTTCCATGTCACTTTTTTTACGAATTTGAAACTACGTTCTTGTGACGTTTATCTAATTATAATACAATTTCAATTTTGATATATTATTTACTATTTTGGTTGTTCAGTTTTTATTTAAATTAAATCAAAATCGAATAGAAACTACAATGGAAAAAAAAAAAAGACTAAGAATATATAATTAATAATAATAATAATAATAATAATGTAAAATAAAAAAACTTAAATAATATTCCCGACTCAAGTACTATGTTGGGAAAAAGGTTTTCCCTCGATGCATGTACACGACGTCGGAGAACCGTTACACGATGCACCATCTCTCGACATGTAGAGAACGTCGGTAGATTCCTAGGGGTAAGTCAATGCATAAAGAACGTTGTTAAAAGTACCGTTGGAAGATATGAAATGCCGAAGCAGTTTTGTGGTGCGTCGAGGATGTGTCTCCCGACACAGTTGTACCGATGTACATTCCGACATTGAGTAATACGTCGGGAGATCTTGTCCCGACAATTTTCTCAATCTTCCTCGACGCTGTAATTCGTCGGGAATACACCAATCTCTTGTAGTGTTGACAGATTAAAAATGTCAAAATTAATTTTACTTACTTGACATTTTCTACTGAATAAAGAGAAAGCCTAGACTGATTGATGTTGTTGGGGTTCAAAGAATATTTCATGTTCAGATTGGCTTTTCGGTTTGGAAGCTCGACTCACCTTTGGGTTACTTATAGGTTGCCCGAAGCGACTTCTTGCCTAGGAAGGGAACTAGGAAGCCGACTAGCGGCTTACCTTCGCGACACAGACTTCTAGCTTATGCAGAGCTCACATCTGGACCTTTGTTTTTGGAAGAGGGGAATGAGATTCCCTTTCCCCCGAATCCCCTATCCCTATTAATAAGGAGTTCCTTTGGAACCACTAAGACTTTCCCCCCTTCCTCTCGGGGGAGAGTTAGGGCCTAAGGCTTAAAGAAGGCCGACAGATGGTAGGTCCTACGGAAAACTATCTAGAAAGAAGCCGAACAGCGCAAGCAGCAGGTTTGACTGCCGGACAAGAAAGAAGGATTACGGCCGGACAGGAAGCAGGAATGTCAAGTACTATATTTTTTTTCCATTTTCTAAAAACAAAACTTTTTCTTCTTTTTTTTTTTATCAAATTTTCCATTTTACTCCAATTTCTAAAATAAAACGTTTTCCTCTTTTTTTCCCCAAATTTAAAAAATGCCCTAATTTTCCCTCCAAATCCTTTCTACCATCCATGATTTCTTTCGTCTTCTTCTCAAACTTCACCAAACGAAAGCTTTGCGATCTCTTCTCCTTCTTCGCATGAATCTTCCACCACGCCCAAGCTTCGACAGACGTTCATTCTCCCACCACTGCGCGAATCCCCCACCACGAACTTTCCGTTTTTTCCTCCTTTAAAGTTTTAACGACTTGTCTTTTGCACTTTTACCATTAGTTTGCCCATGTATTTCTCATCCATGAACTTTCCCTTTTTTCTTCTCCATACTGATATGAAGGAACGCAAATGGATCAATCCCGCTACTTGTTTGCAATATGATGCTTTCAGATGGATCTTCTTCCCGATGTGGAGGCTGCATTACGTCCACCCAACAAACATGGTGCTGAGGTATTGAAGAATTAATATTCACTATAAATTCTTTTGCTTACCTTTTTTCTCATCTTAGAGAGTAAAATTTACTGCTGTTGTTATGGTCTTTTGTAACATGAATTGTGTGAGATCAGGATCCCACTTGTAATTTTTATTGTACTTTATTATTTTTGTCCTGAAAATAATGTATGTATTTATCATGTGGAACCTAGTTTATCTTGTGCGTACTCTGGGAGATAATATGTCTATTGTATAATTTTTTTTTGTAGATTCAAAAAGGTGCAGCAGGTTATTACCTTTTTAGGAGATAATATTTGTATAGTTGTCTCTCATTATACTTTAGTTGTGTGTATAATTTTTTTAGGAGGTACATTGTATGTTATTAAGCTATTTCTTTTCTTTTTACTACTGACGACAGTTTGTTTGTTCATTAATATTTATTTTCCTCGAGGATAAGCCGATTCTTTTCCTGTAAATTTTCTTAGGTGCTGCTGAAGATGCATCTTCAGTTTTTGGTGAAGTGGCTGTTCTTTGTATTAAGATTGACAGTCAATGTCTTTGTTCATGGTTTGTTAAGTTTAGTTTGTTTGTGTAAATTTGTTTTTGTGTTTTGTTGAGGTGGAGTGTTGGATAATTTGAAGAGGAACTGGAAGAAAGTGGCGATCATTAATATTGTTATACTTGTGTTTCTCATCATTGTTTACTCCATTGGATGCTGCGCTTTCAGAAACAGCAAGGAGGAGAATCATTATCCTAGATGGAAATGAAGTTATTGAATTTTGATTTTTGTTTTTAAGTTCTTTCATTGATGCTCTGTTTTTTGTTTTTTGTGTTGTGTTCTAGTTTCTTCAGCTATATAGGGATCTATTGACTATTATTTGCTGTGATATATGAATAAAACTTAGGGACTTTTGTGCTCCTTTGTAATTATTCTACCTCTAAAGTTTAACGTATTAAATCATTGCACCCCACAATCAAATGTCAAACTATGATTCCCAAAATCTTACCTTTTTCTTTCTTTCTTTTTTTTTTCTTTTCTCTTCAACAAATAAAAATTGAGTCAATCTGAAGGAATTGATTTACATTTTTAAATATGACAAAAGAAAAAAAAATCAATTCTTTGCTTTCTTTAAAGTAATAAAAGGAGACATGTTGCTTCTCTTCTCTCTCTATCTCATGTAATCTCTCTCTCTCTCTCTATTTTCCTTATGGGTGGTATTTGTTTTCATTTTTAACACAAACAGTTTGTAAAAGCTGAAAATATGAGCACTAGACTGCCTAAAAAGCAAGAAAAGAAAAATCCAGAAGACACAGAGAAGAACATAAAAGAACGTTGAAGACAGGCACTGAGTTAACCAGTAAACATGGTGGAATTGGAGCTAAAGCAAAAGCAACAGTAAATATTTCAGAAAAAAAAAAAATCCCTCCTTTTTTTTTTTTAAAGAAGAAAAAGAATCTCTTTGGTAAGTTCTTTGATTCTTTCATGTTTTTTCTGTAGTACCGTTATAATGTATACTCTCTCGAATTTTCATTCCTTGTTTCTTGTTTTGTGTGAAAATTTTGGTGTTAATCAATCAGGTTTGCACAAACCACTGAGTTGAAGAAGATTAATGAACATAACTCTCATCATGTTCAGTAGGTAGTGCTTATCATTCCCTTTTTTCTTTCATCTTCAAGATTTCTCCTAAATTGGGTATGGAAAAATCTAACTTCTGGGGTTTCATTTCTTAGGGACTTGGGGACTTTTGTGCTCCTTTGTAATTTAATTTTTGGTAAAACAATTGAATTAGTTATGGTCTATGACACATTTAGTCATATACTCAGATTAATATTTGTGATATTTCTGATGCTTAAATAAGCATGCAAACCCTTGCCACTTATATTTTACTTTATACTATGGTTCTATGCTTGAAGCTTGCATAGTCGAGAATTGCCTCATGGAGAGTGATAATTATAATGTGGTTTTTATAGACCAGGGGTTGCTAATGGAGCTTCTGCTGTTGGAAAATCTGATGGTGTTGCCCAACAAAATGGCTTGGGTATTCGTTCATCCATGTCGAGGAGTGATTTGGACGGCAATTCCCTTGTCAATGACAGGAGAGATAATTCTATTAGTTCAGACAAAGAAAGAGTGAACCTTCGGGGTGTTAATAAGTATATCTCTTCCTTGCTGCAAATACTCAAATATTTTCATTTTGTATGTGGTCAAAGCCATCGATTGCATGCTACATTTTTCCCTTTTCACATGCACTTTCCTTCAGTTTGATTCTTGGATCTTAGTTGGTTTAATCTCTTTTCCAAGCATTATTACGAATTTGAGATTTGAAATGTCCTTCACCTCCGTTCCCTTTATTTTGATCATGTACTTGCGAATTTTCCAAGGAGGACCAATCTGGGTTTGATTGTTTCAAGCAATAATGATAACCCTTTGGATAGCACATCTGATGTTGTGGGCAATGATATTGGATTGGGATTTGGTAGACGCATGTCTGGTAGTTCTCCACAGCAGGTGAAAATAAAAGGCGAACCATTATCCTCAGCTGCTCAATCCGAAAGCGAGGAGTCTGGGGCTGCTGGATCAAATCGAGAGAGAAGACATGAAAATCGGAAGATTTAGATGATAAATCTGAACAAGGTGTTCAAAAGGTACCTACTTTAAGAATATAATTTTCTATTTTTTCACTTGCTCATCTTATCATGCTTACATTGAAGTCTAGTTATGAGAAACTAGAGCATGACCAATGTCAGAGTAATAGTTTCATAAACATATGGTTTGAACAGATGTTGGAAAAGATGACCTTTTGGTGGTTGATTTTGTGATCAGAAATCATTTAGTTTCTAAAACTTCATTTTATTATGATTGTTTTAAGTTCATTCGTTGTAACAAATTGACCACTTCAATGAGTGTAATGGTTCAATCTTTAACTTTAATGATATCAATTTAATCCACGCAAGTTGAATTTGTAACAGTTTAGTTCTTATTGTAAAAAATGTTGTTTAAAATCAATAAATTTCTATCATATGGAAAAACAATAAACTGTGTGTTGAAATGTATTGGTTGATCCAACTGCATGCTGCTTTAGATTTATCTACTATTGTGGCCTCAAATGGTTGGTAACTTTGTTTTTTTACCCTGAAACTATTATGCTAGCTCTTAAAGTCAATCCTTTTCTAATACCATTTCCTTTTGATTATAGTCCATTTGTCTTATTTTGTGTTATTGTTGGTATAATCACATGATACTGGTTTAATGAAACTGCTATTATGTCTATGGTGGATATTTTCACTTCTAGGATTTTTAAAGAGTGGTGTCTATGGGCAACTAAAGTACAACACAATTAGTTAAGGTATTGTTAGAGGTTTGAAAATTTTCACTCACTTATGTTATTGAACTTACAGAGTAGTGTCTTTGAGGTTATTTTTTATTCATTGGAGGGGGGAGGTTATATGCACTTGCACATGGTCAATTGCTATAGATCGAGTGCATTGAATTTCTGCAACTGTATCTTTAGAAAAGTTAAGTTTCTTGCATATTTTTTCATCTTACAAATGTTTTTTAGCATTCTTTTACTAATATTTTACAAAAGATGGATATGAGCTTAGTAGGGAGTAATCATACCTTTAATCCGATTAAAATGAAAGTACATAGAGATCCTACATTTTGTTTCTATTTCATGGACATAATTCTATTATCAAAGTTCTTAGAATTAGAAGTTAAAGTTCTTAGTTTTAATGCTATTCTTATTTTGTTTGTAGATTTCAAGGAGTTGAGGATAACAATCGGTGAGATTTTGATCAGTTTGGAGTTATCTAAGAGTGTTGTAGTGCTTGGAGGAGGGTGATGTCTCTGTTTCTTATTATTACATATACTTTGTGTTTTATGATTAAGAACGATGTTCATAACTCGCTTTCTAATATGAATAAGAACGATATGTTTCTATGTTGTAAGTATGTAATGACCAACTATATGTATATGTTCAATGATATATATGCAATTTGTTAGTTATTTGATTGAAAGTTTGGGTTGATTCAAAAAACATAAATAATTCAATTGATCATGTTGTATACCATTGTTGGATTTCAAAATAGGTGCAATATAGTTATATGAAAATTTCAAATTGTACAATTTTTCATTTGAAAGAAGAAAAAAAGTCTTGAAATGCAAAGCGTGTCAAGAATAAACAAATTCTTGACGTTTATAAACTGTCAAGTATAATTTTACTTGACGCCTAAAAACTGTCAAACAAAACTCCTATTATTCTTGATACTGGATTACTTGACGTGTCAAAAGCGTCAAGGAATCTCATATACTTGACGCTTTTTACTTGTCAAGTAAACTGGCTTCACTTGATGCTTAAAAACAGTTAAGTAAACTTCCTTATTTTTGGCACTGGATTACTTGACGCATTTAAAAACGTCGAGTAAACAGATACTTGACAGTTTTTAAGCGTCAAACAAAGCTAGTTTTGTAATAGTGCATTCTATCTTTTGAATACACTATGACATAGAAAAAATAGCCTAAGGTTCGGGATTGGTGCTCTTTAGTGGTGTACTAGGGTAGCACCCAAAACGTTCGAAAAATGGTCAATGCGCCTACAAAGAAATGATCCAATTTAAAACAATGTTAAAAAGTTTAAAAAATTTACATCTAACTACAAGGTGGTCTCATTTTGAGTAATATCAATGTTTTTTATCCATAAAATTTGATCAGTGATGCCCCAGATTCATTTTATATTTTTGTCCCAAAACTTGTCTACGAAGGGTTTAATTTTTTTTGTTTTCATCTTGCACATATTTAGCTCAATGATCTTGGGCTGATAAGTGTGGCATCCAATCTTTTGCATACACTATGACATAGAAAAATAGCCCATGGTGGGAGTGGTGCTCGTTAGTTGTGTACTATGGTAGCTCACTAAAGGTACGAAAAATGTCCAATGTTATAGCCTACAATAAAAGGACCCAAATTAGAACAATGTTAAAAATTTCGAAAAATGTCCTGTTTCCTCTTCCTCTCTTCTTCTCCATTCATCCTTCTTAGCCGCCGCCCACCCTCTTTCCTTTCTCTTTTTCGTTCTGACGAAGCCAGCTGCAGACCGTTTCCGACAGTTGCACGACGTAGGCCGTCTCTTCGCCGCGAGTTGTCTGTTCGCAAAGCTGCCGACTGTACGTGAAGCGGCGCACCGTGAAGCCACATATGCAGAGTGATTCTTTGTCTTCCAGCCGCGAATCACAAGTTGAATTACATTCTGATCGGTTTGCACAATTTTTTTTGTCTTGGTTCGATTGCCGCTGCAATTATTTTGCTGAGAATTTGTCGAAGTTTTGTTGGTAATGAGAAATTATGGGTTTTGTATCGTTGTTTCTTAATTTCCATATGCATTAAGGTTGGACTAATTGATTTGGATGTTTGGTTTTAAGGTGATTTTTGGAAGAGGTTGTGTGTAAATTCTTGAGTTTCACAACAAGTTTCATTGGAAGTTTATGCTTCATTTGACTTGGGTAAGTTGTGAATTTCACAATGGTCGGGTGGATTTTTGTAGTGAACGTTATTATTGGGAAAAATGTTGAGTTCTTGTCTTGGTGTGTAGGTTTGCTTCGTTGAATTCAGTTCGGTCAAGAAGTCTAGGTAACCTCAAAGTAAGAAATTTTCTACTACTGAACTCACTTATAAAGTAGAATATGTTGACTGCATATTGTCCCTAAACTGAGAATGGACATCAGTTATGATAAATATATTTGAAGTAGACTTGAGATTGTATGTATGTTGTGTTTGACTGAAACTATATATATATACATATGGATGTTGAAATAACTGCAAATTGTAGATTTTGCCTATATAATATGTGGATGTGAACTTGTTTGGCTATCGTATGGACTGGGTGTAAGCTATACCAAGTATGGCTGTGTGCTAGTGAACTGAGGGGATGTTATTATTTCTTAGTTTGTTTAATTGACGTGTTGATATGTTACTGACTGACCTTGGGCTAAAATGCAACAAGTTGACTGTTAGGGTGTTAAGTGAGGAGATTATGTGTTGAGATAATTTGACTGTATTATGATTGACTGATAAGATGTTTAGAATGGACTGAGGGGAAGATTGTTAGTTTCTACTGGGATGTGTGTCTTGCAGGTGTCATACGAGATCACCACTTATTGTGTATCCTTCGGGAGCATTAGGTGTTTCTGCAAAACACTAGACTGATGTGTGCGTCCTTCGGGGCGTTAGACTGATAATGTGTCCTTCAGGATCACAAGACTGTGACTGTGCAAGGTACCCCATTAGGAAGTTAACATTAATTTTTCCCCAACGGGACCAGTAGTGGGTCACTTACTGGGTATGTTTATACTCACCCTTTTATGTTTAACTTTTTCAGGCAAAGGTAACTCGAGGGGCAGACCGATGAGGGACAAGAAGGAGCCGTGATTGCCATAGGGGACTGTCTTTTAAATTTTTTTTTTTTTGTGATTGAACTGAGTATACAAATAGTTATTTTGGTAAATAGTACTTTAGAATTTTATTTGTTTGAAACAGGGCCCGAATAAAGTTTTCTTCGATTTTCTTATTGTTTTAACTAAAGTGTGCTATGTCTTGTGTCAAACAAATTGTTTTGTGAAAATAATGATTTTGACTCAGATTTGAAAAGTTGGGTCTTTACAATACGCTCCTTTCAACGCATAAGCCCGCTGCTTAACACCATGTGGTCCATACACCCCATGGTGGCCTTGACTCTTTATGTGCATATAAAAGTTAGCATTATAAAAATCAACTAATGGTTTGAAAACCATTTCATAGCATGAGAATCGTAATCATCAAATCAAGCTCTAATACTCCCATTTCAAACACTTTCACATCTTCTTTTTGAAACACTTTCTCATTTGAAATCATCTTTCAAAATAGTAAAGTGGAACCACAAAACATTTAAGAAGAACACCACTCATCACACTTTAACAAAAATTCTCTTCTTCATTCTCTTCTCGTGGAGAGGGAAAAATCATTTTGTTAATCTTACATGTTAACTCCTGTCGAATCAGATTTGACATTTTCTTAGCCAGACCTTACTTCTCGCCTAACCCCATACCGCAAATAACTTTAACCACAACACTTTTCACGAATAACCTTATCGTGTAATTATATTTTACAAGCAACCTTCCTCGCGAACTAACCAACATTTACTCGCTTAGAACACTTATCGCGAATTTGAACTTCAAGGCTTCCTCGTAGACTTCTTCGTCGCGAAACACTTGGTTCTTATCGTAAAGATTACTCAAACCCCTAGTCATTATAAATCTTACAGACTTTCTTCTGAGAGCGTTTAATCGCAAAACTTTTTCTAACCATAAAAGATTTTATCACTTAATCCTTTGCGCGCATATATTCAAGGCCAATTTCTATAGTAGTTTTAGCCAAAATTTTACTTCCTATACCAGAATTAAAAACACGTCTCACAATAGGGATGCCTCAAACTCATTTTTTGTTTTTGTCTCAAAACTTGTTTTTGAAAGGTTTAATTTTTTTTATTCATCTTGCACCTCTTTAGCTCAATGATTGTGCGATGACAAGTGTGACATCCTATCTTTTGCATACTCTATGACACAGAAATATAGCCTAAGGTTCAAGATTTGTGCTCATTAGTGGTGTACTATGGTAGCACCTAAAACATTTGAAAAAGGGCCAATACTATAGCCTACAAAAAAACGACCCAATTTAGAACAATGTAAAAAAGTTGGAAAAATTCAAATCTAACTACTAGGTGGTCTCATTTTAAGTATTATTGCAGTATTTTTTTCCATAAAAACTGATTAGTGATGCCCCAGACTCATTTTTTATTTTTGTCCCAAAACTCGTCTAGGAAGGGTATAGTTTTTTTTTATTTTCATCTTGCACACTTTAGCTCAATGATCGTTTGCTGATAAGTGTCACATCCTATCTTTTGCATACTTAATGACACAGAAAAATAGCCTAAGGGTCGGGATTGGTCCTCGTTACTGGTACACTATGGTAGAAGCCCAAAACGTTAGAAAAATGGCCAATGCAATAGCCTACAAAGAAACGAACGAATTTAGAACGATGTCAAAAACTTTCGAACATCGAACTACTAGGTGGTTTAATTTTTTTTTTTTCATCTTGCACCTCTTGAACTCAATGATTTTATGCTGATAATTATGACATGCTATCTTTTGCATACTTTATGACACAAAAAATAGCCTAAGTTTAGGGATTGGTGCTCGTTAGTGGTGTATTATGGTAGAACCCAATATGTTTCAAAATTGGCCAATGCTAAAGCTTACGAAAAAACGACCCAATTTAAAACAATGACAACAAGTTTCAAAAATTCCCATCTAACTACTAGGTGGTCTCATTTTAAGTAATATTAAAGTTTTTTTCGATCAAAAATTGATTATTGATGCCCGAGACTCATTTTTTTTGTCCCAAAATAGTCTTCGAAGGGTTTAGTTTTTTTTGTTTTCATTTTGCACCACTTTGGCTCAATGATCATTTGTTGATAAATGTGGCATCCTATCTTTTGCATACTCTATGACATAGATAAATACCCTACGGGTCGGGATTGGTGTTCGTTAGTAGTGTACTGTGGTAGCACCCAAAACGTTTGAAAAATGGCAAATGCTAGCCTACAAAATTTATTACCAACAAAAACTAATTAGTGATGCTCAGACACAATTTTTATTTTTGACCCAAAACTTGTCTTCGAAGGGCTGAATTGTTTTTGTTTTCATCTTGCACCTCTTTAGCTCAATGATTGTGGGCTGATAAGTGTGACATCATATCTATTGCTTACTCTATGAGACGAAAAAATTGCCTAAGGGTCGAGATTGGTGTTCGTTAGTTGTGTACTATCGTAGCACATGAAAATGTTTGAAAAATGACCAATGTTATAGCCTACAAAGAAACGACCCAATTTAGAACAATGTTAAAATGTTTGAAAAATTCACATCTAACTTCTAGATGGTTTCATTTTGACTAGTATTAATGTTTTTTTATCAACAAAAACTGATTAGTGATGCCCCAGACTCATTTTTTGTTTTTGTCCAAAAACTTCTCTTCGAAGGGTTTAATTTATTTCTATTTTCATCTGCACCTCTTTAGGTCAATTATTGTGGGCTGATAAGTGTGACATTCTATCTTTTGCATACTCTATGACACAGAAAAATAGCCTAAGGGTCAAGATTCATGCTCGTTAGTGGTGTTCAAGATTCGTGCTCGTTAGAGGTGTGATATGGTAGCACCCAAAACGTTCGAAAAATGGCCAATGGTACAACTTACAAAGAAACGACCCAATTTAGAACAACATTAAAAAGTTTTGAAAATTTACGTCTAACTACTAGGTGGTCTCATTTTTAGAAATATTAAAGCTTTTTCCCACAAACTTATTAGTGATGCTCCTGACTCATTTTTTATTTTTGTTCAAAAATTAGTGTCACACCTCAAACCGTACTGCGACGAAAATGACGAAGTAGTAGGAATAGGATGTGAGTTTGTCACAACTTTCAAAATTTCTTATTGCAAAATATTATTTTCAACTTCTTTTATACTATCAACAAAACTCAAAATGCAACGGTGGTCAACCTAAACGCCAAGTATAATAAATACGTACTAAAGTGTTATTAATAACATGTGTTTGATACATAATTACAACACTTTTGCCAAATAACTAATGCTTAACTATTTTTAAAACGTCTGGAGTCATCTCGCTGCAAATCCTTCAACCTTCTTCTCTACTTGGCCTAAACGCCTAATCCTAGAAAATGAATTTTTAAAAGAATTTTTGAATGACTGAGGTTTTATGAAATCCTTTTCGTAATACCTTTTCATAAACATCATTTCACATAAATAACATCAAATAATTTCATCTCGCATAAACCTTTCTCTATGCTTAACATATTCATAACATAAAAGTTTCACATAAACACACATTAGTTAACATTCATTCCTTTCGCCAAGGATCCCGAATCATTCTCTACGCTTGGTCTCATTACCTCGCGTTTTGAGTACTGTAACAATAGCTCCAAGAACATACAGATTCGTCCATGTTGCTCGGACCGCTAAGCTTTATACGCTCCTTTCAACACATAAGCCAACTTCTTATCACCATGTGGTTCGTACACCTCATGGTGGCCATGACTCTTTATGTGCACATAAAAGTTAACATCATCTCAAGAAATCAACTAATGGTTTGAAAACCATTTCATAGCATGGAAATCGTAATCATCAAATCAAGCTTTAACACCCTCATTTGAAACACATTCACTGCTTCTTTTTGAAACACTTTCTCATTTGAAATCATCTTTCAAAATAGTAAAGCGGAACCACAAAGCATTTAAAAAGAAAACCAGTTACCACACTTTAACAAAAATTCTCCTCTTCCTTCTGTTCTCTTGGAGAAGGAAGAGACATTTTCTTAGCCAGACCTTACTTCTCGCCTATCCCCATATCGCAAATAACTTTAACCACAACATTTTTCGCGAATAACTTCTCGTGTAGTTATATTTTTACAAGAAACCTTCCTCGCGAATTGAAATTTCAAGGCTTCCTTGTAGACTTATTCATCGCGTAACTCTTGATTCTTATTACAAAGACTACCCAAACCCCTAGTCATTTTAAAACTTACGAACTTTCTTCTGAGAGCGTTTAGACTTATAGATTCTACTGCAAATCCTTCTTTTCTCAAAATTACCTCGCGAATTAACTTCTTAATCGCAAAACTTAGTGGAACAATAAAAGATTTTACAGCGTAATCCTTTTCGTGCATATATTCAAAGGCCAATTTCTATAGTAGTTTTAGTCGAAATTTTACTTCCTATACTAGAATTAAAAATGGGTCTCACATTATTGATGCCCCATACTCATTTTTTTATTTTTGTGCCAAAACTTGCTTTCGAAGGGTTTAATTTTTTTTGTTTTCATCTTGCACTTCTTTAGCTCAATGACTGTGGGCATACACTCTACCACGGTAAGTGTGGCAGCCTATCTTTTGTATACACTCTGTCACATAAAAATAGCATGCTTTTTAGTGGTATACTATGGTAGCACTCAAAACGTTCGAAAAATGGCCAATGCTATAGCCTATAAAGAAACGACCCAATTTAGAACAATGTAAAAAAGCTTCAAAAATTTACATCTAACTAATAGGTAGTTGAATTTTGAGTAATATTAAAGTTTTTTCCCAAAAAAACTGATTAAGAATGCCCCATACTTATTTTTTATTTTTGTCCCAAAAGTTGTCTTTCAAGGGTCTTTTTTGTTTTCATCTTGCACCTCTTTAGCTATATGATTGTGGGTTAATAAGTGTGGCATCCTTCCTTTTGCATACTAAAAAACATAGAAAAATAGCCTAAGGGTTAGGATTGGTGCTCGTTACTAGTGTACTATGGTAGCACCCAAAACGTTCGAAAAATGGCCAATGTTATAGCATATAAAGAAACGACCGACTTTAGAACAAAGTTAAAATATTTCAAAAATTCACATCTAACGACTAGGTGGTCTCATTTTGAGAAATATTAAAGGGTTTAACCTTGTTTGTCTTCATCTTGCACCTCTTTAGTTCAATGATTGTGGGTTGATAAGAGTGGCATCCTATCTTTTGCATACTCTTTGACGTAGAAAACTACCCTAGGGGTCGAGATTGATGCTCCTTAGTGGTGTACAATGGTAGGAGCCACAACGTTCGAAAAATTGCCAATGCAATAGATTACAAAGAAACAATCCAATTTAGAATAATGATAAAAAGTTTAAAAAATTCACATCTAACTACTAGGTGGTCTCATTTTGAGTAATATTAATGTGTTTTTCTCACAAAAACTAATTAGTGATGCCCAAGACTCATTTTTTATTTTTGTCCCAAAACTTGTCTTCGAAGGGTATAGTTTTTTTTGTTTTCATCTTGCACCTCTTTAGGTCAATGATTGTTGACTGATAAGGGTGGCATCCTATTTTTTGCATACTCTATAACATAGAAAAATAGCCTAAGGGTCGAGATTGGTGCTCGTTAGTGGTGTACTATGTTAGCACTGAAAACGTTCGAAAATGGCCAATGCTATAACGTACAAAGAAACGACTGAATTTAGAACAATGTTAAAAAGTTTAAAAAAGTCACATCTAACTACTACGTGGTTTCAATTTGAGTAATATTAAAGTTTGTTACCCATAAAAACGTATTAGTGATGCCCCAAACTCATTTTTTATTTTTGTCCTTAAACTTGTCTTCAAAGGGTTTAATTTTTTTGGTTTTCATCTTACACCTCTTTTGCTCAATGATCGTTAGCTGATAAGTGTGACATTAATTCTTTTGAATACTCTATGACATAGAAAAATAGCCTAATGGTAGGGATTGGTGCTTCTTATTGGTGTACTATGGTAGCATCTAAAACATTCGAAAAAGAATTAATGATCCAATTTAGAAAAATGTTAAAATGTTTTGAAAATTCATATCTAACTGTTGGATGGTCTCTTTTTGAGTAATATTAAAGATTTTTACCCACCAAAACTGATTAGTGATGCCACAGACTCATTTTTTTGTCCTAAAAAACTTGTATTCGAAGGGTTTAATTTTTTTTTCCATCTTGCACCCCTTTAGCTCAATGATTGTGGGCTGATAAGTGAGGCATCCTACGTTTTTCATACTTAATGACATAGAAAAATAGCCAAAGGGTTAGAATTGGTGCTAGTTATTGGTGGACTATGATAGCACATAAAACGTTCGAAAAATGGCCAATGCTATAGCCTACAAAGAAAGGACCCAATTTAGAACAACATCAAAAAGTCTTGAAATTTCGCATCTAACTTCTAGGATGTCACATTTTGAGTAATATTAAAGTTGTTTCCCAAAACATGTCTTTGAAGAGTTTAACTTTTTTTGTTTTCATCTTACACTTCTTTAGCTCAATGATTGTGGGCTGATAAGTGTAGCATACTATTTTTTGCATACTCTATGATACAAAAAAAATAGCTGAAGGGTTGGGATTAGTGCTCGTTAGTGGTGTAGTATGGTAGCACCCAAAACGTTAAAAAAAATGCCAATGTTGTATCCTAGAAAGAAACGACCCAATTTAGAAAAATGGTAAAAAACTTCGACAATTGACATCTCACTACTAGGTGGTCTCATTTTAAGTAATATTAAACTTTTTTTTTCACAATAACTCATTAGTGATGTCCATGACTTATTGTTTATTTGTGTCCTAAAACATGTCTCAGAAGGGTTTAACTTTTTCTGTTTTCATCTTGCACCTCCTTAGCTCAATGATTGGGGCGGATAAGTGTGGCATCCTATCTTTTGCATACTCTATGACATTGAAAAATATCCTAAGGTCGAGACTGGTGCTCGTTAATGGTGTCCTTTAGTAGTACCCAAAGCGTTCAAAAAATGGCCAAGTTATAGACTACAAAGAAACGGCCCAATTTAGAACATGGTTAAAAAGTTTCCAAAATTCACATCTAACTATTAGGTTGTCTCATTTTGAGTAATATTAAAGCTTTTTACCACAAAAACTTATTAGTGATGCTCCAAACTAAATTTTCATTTTTTGTCCCAAAACATGTCTTCGAAGGGTTGAATTTTTTTTTTCATCATACACCTCCTTCGGTCAATGATTGTGGGTTGATAAGTGTGGCATCCTGTCTTTTGCATAATCTATGACATAGAAAAATAGCCCAAGGGTCGGGATTGGTCCTCGTTAATGGTGTAGTATGGTAGCACCCAAAACGTTCGAAAAATGACCAATGCTATAGCCTACAAAGAAACGACACAATTTAGAACAGTGTTAAAAAGTTTGAAAAATTCACATCTAACTACTAGGTGATCTTATTTTGAGTTATATTAAAGGTTTTTTCCCCAAAACAACTCATTAGTGATGCCCATACTCATTTTTTATTTTTGTCTCAAAACTTGTCTTCGAACGGTTGAATTTTTTTTTTTCATCTTGCACCTTTTTGGCACAATGATTTTGGGCTGATAAGTGTTGCATCTTATCTTTTGCATACTCGATGACATATAAAAATAGCCTATAGGTCGAGATTGGTGCTCAATAGTCATTTACTTTGTTAGCACCCAAAACATTCGAAAAAATGGCCAATGCAGCCTACAAAGAAAGAACCCAATTTAGTACAAGGTTAAAAAGTTTCAAAAGTTCGTATCTAACCACTAGGTGGTTTGATTTTTAGTAATATTAAAGTTTTTTTACAGCAAAAACTTATTAGTGATGCCCTAAACTCATTTTTTTTTATCCCAAAACTTGTCTTCGAAGAGGTTTTTTTTTTTTCATTTTGCACCTCTTTAGCAAAATGATTGTGCCCTCATAAGTATGGAATCCTATCTTTCGCATACTCTATGACATAGAAAAATAGCATAAGGGTAGAGATTGGTGCTCCTTAGTGGTGTACTATAGTAGCACCCAAAACGTTTGAAAAATGGCCAATGCTATAACATACAAAGAAACGACCCAATTTTAGAACAATGTTAAAAAGTTTCGAAAATTCACATCTAACTACTTGGTGGTCTCATTTTGAGAAATACTAAATCTTTTTTTCCCATAAAAACTGATTAGTGACGTCTCAGACTCATTTTTTATTTTTGTCGTAAAACTTGTCTTCGATGGGTTTAATTTTTTTTTTTGTTTCATCTTGCATCTCTTTAGCTCAATGATTGTGAACAATGTTAAAAAGTTTTGAAAATTCACATGTAACAACTAGGTGGTCTCATTTTTAATAATATTAAAGTTTCTTTCCCATAAAAATTGACTAATGAGGCCCAGACTCATTTTTTTGCCAAAACATGTCTTCGAAAGGTTTAATTTTTTTTTTAATCTTGCACCTCTTTAGCTCAATGATTGTGGCCTTATAAGTGTGACATCTTTTTTTTTGCATGCACTATGACATAGAAAAATAGTCTAAGGCTCCGTATTGGTGCTTGTTAATGGAGTACTATGGTAGCACCCAAAACGTTCGAATAATGACCAATGCTAAAGCCTACATAGAAATGACCCAATTTAGAACAATGTTAAAAAGTTTCAAAATATCACATCTAACTACTAGATGGTCTCATTTTGAGTAATATTAAAGTTTTTTTCCTCCAAAAATTGATTAATGATTCCACAGATTCATTTTTTTATTTTTTTCTCAAAACATGTCTTCAAAGGGTATGATTTTTTTTGTTTTCATCTTCCACCTCTTTAGCTTAGTGATTGTGGGCAGATAAGTGTGGCATCCTATCTTTTGCATACTCTATTAAACATAAAAATAGCATAAGGATCAAGATTGGTGCCCGTTAGTTGTGTACTATGGTTGCACCCAAAAAGTTCAAAAATTGGCCAATGCTATAACCTAAAAAGAAACGACCCAATTTAGAACAATGTTAAAAAGTTTTAAAAATTCACATCTAACTATTAGGTGGTCTCATTTTGAGTAATATTACAGTTTTTATCCACAGACTCGTTTTTTATTTTTTTCTCAAAACTTGTCTTCGAAGGGTTTAGGTTTTTTGTTTTTTTTGGCTGATAAGTGTGGCATCCTCTCTTTTGCATATTCTATGACATAGAAAAATAGACTAAGGGTCCACATTGGTGCTTTTTAGTGGTGTACTACGGTAGCATCCAAAACATTAAAAAAAATGGCCAATGCTATAGCCTACAAAGAGACGACCCAATTGAGAACAATGTTAAAAAGCTTCAAAAATTCATATCTAACTACTAGGTGGTCTCATTTTGAACAATATTAATGTTTTTTATCCACAAAAACTGATTAGTGATGCCCTAGGGTCATTGTTTTCATCTTGCACCTCTTTAGCTCATTGATTTTGGGCTGATAAGTGTGGCATTCGATCTTTTGCATACTCTATGACACAGAAAAATAGTCTATGGGTTAGGATTGTGCTCGTTAGTGGTGTTCTATGGTAGCACCCAAAACGTTCAAAAAATGGCCAATGTTATAGCCGTCACATATTACACAAATGTGGCTTTTAATAACATCCAAACATAGCATATTTAATATGACATTGTTTTTAGGTTTTGTGCGTTATACTTCCGTGCTCGAAATCCCATATTTCATTTTTTTCACTTTCCTCAATTTCCCTCCTCTCACATAACACTCCCTCGATTTCCCTCCTCTCACAGCCACTCCCCGGATAACCCTCTTCTCGCAGACCCCTCCCTCAAGGGCGCTACCATCTGAACGTCGTTACCAACTCATCGCAATTCTTGTCAAACGACTCCCTCCTCTCAAAGACCCCTCCTCCGATTTTTCTCCATAGAGTCGTCTTACTTAGAATTTTTCATTTTTGGAATTCACCAAAACTGAATTAAACTTCAATCTCCCTCTTTTTTTCTTTTCTTTTTCTACTTTTTTTACTTTATTTATTATTATTGTTCATTGTTATTTTTTAATTCTCTCTGATTTCTCTTCTCCCCCATCTGATTTTTCCCTTTTCTCCATTTGGACGTTACTCCAATTCCTTATGGTAAGGTATTTTTCTTCAATTTTCATCCCTTTTGTTTTCCCTATCTAAGGTTGTTGTCGTATGTATGTAATATATCTGGTGTTTGATTTCTAGGGTATTCCCGCAATTCACCTTTTTAAGGATTCATTTCCTTTTTTTCGGGTTTTGAGTTGATTGATTTTCTTTTCTCGAATTTAGTTTTGGTTTTGCGATTGTTGAGGAAACTGATTATGTTGTTATTGAAGTTAAAAGTTGATTCATGTCTGTTGTGGATGACAATTCCTATTGCTTCTTTGGATTTCTTTCAGGGAGGATATGATGTGGGTTTTCTTTTCTTCTTTTTTCTTTTTCTTTTTAGATGGGGGGTGTTTTGTAAGTTTACTAGATAATTATGTGTCAGATGATCACCGATTTGAAACTGGATAAAGTATTTTGAAATTGATGGTATGTCTAGCAATATGTTAAATTGATGAACAAGTTCAAATCATTCACAAGATCATCAATTATATTTTGGTTCTCTAAAAGTATTTTCAAATTCTTGTAGTTTTCTTGCTTTTAAGTTCATTTCCTTCATTACTATATGGGTACAGACAATTTAGTATATGTTTAATGCTCAATTTTTTGTTTAATATATGTTATATACTCGATTTTTTCGTCTGGAGTATAAACCAATTAGCAAGATGAGTGTTGTGTCAATGTTTATCCAATTTTCTTCCGAAAGGACCAATCAACTTTATATTTCTTAGAAAAGATCATCAAAAGTAGATGGGATGTTGGATTGTATGGTACTAATGTTTTGAAGAGGGTGCCATTAGAATGACATCAAAATGAATTAGAATGTGATTAAGCAAGTGTAGGGCCATGTTATGAACATCAATAACACTCGGGATGTTAAAACTCAAATTAGAGAAAACATTGATGAATCTTTTTTGTACAAAAAACAACAAAGATTGATAAATGAGTTCTTTCATGTAATTTAATGTAAATTTAGGTGCCAAATTTATCTTTTTCATGGTATGCATATAAGATACTTATGTTGTTGCTGGTGACGGGTGAACTCATTTCTTTGTAAACTCTTGAGCCTTGAGAATATTATGCTTCTTTGTTCACTTTTGAAAGTTTATGACAGAGTTAATTTTCAGAGTGATAGAGAGAAAATGTACAACACGATGAAGGACAATCAATCAAAGTGCGTTGTCAAAAGTTAAAATGAGGTTTTGTTTGTGCTGGGTCAACAAATTCTTTTGCAATTCTCCCTAGTATAAATGATAATGTAAAGGAAAAGAAACTATATGGTAACATGAAATTGGTTGTTGGTGAAAAGGATAGAGATCTGTTATATTTGAATTAAAAAAAAAACCCTTCCAAAATGAATCTTTGATTGGTTTCTTGATAACTCATGGGATTGCTATGAAATGTGTATAAAAAAACCCTCCTTGATTCCTCCCACACAAACCCCTTGATTTTTCTCTTCTCACACACCCCTCCAATGATTTTCCTCTTCTTGCAGACCCTTCCCCCGATGTCGCTATCATCCGAACATCGTCGTTGACTTGTCACACTCCTCGTTCGCTCGCTACACCGGATGGGTAACCTTCTTTAAGCTTTTCTTCTTCTTACTTTACCTTTCTTTTCTTTCTTTTCTCTCCCTTTCACATTTTAGTAGGTTTAGTCTACTATTTTTGTTCTTTTTGAACTGCACCTTCAGCTTCATCAGTCTTTTTGGTTCTTTAATCTACTATTTTCAGTCTGAATAGCTAGCTCATGTGTGAAACACAATTTTCTCCTTCAATCCGCTGATGCTGACATTTCTGTCGTCGACAACAAATAAGTTCTATCTCATTCTGCCAGTTACTATGTACTTGCTGCTGATGGTGGTGGAGAAGGTTAGAGTGTAACAGGAATCTCATCTAGAATCTCATCATCTGAGGGTTTCCACAATAGCAAACGCTCTTGAAGATATGGAACTCGCATCTAACGTAAAATATTATGCAACCATCAATTAGAAGTAAATTTGAATACAGGTCAATGGTAAGAACTCTACTTTTATGTCTTTTTAATTACTTCAGTGATTTGTACTTTCTAATTGTTTTTTCTGTAGTAGTTGGTTACATAATTCTGTTGAATTGCAGCAAGGGAAATTCTGTTGGTCCTGCTGATGTTGTCCGAGAAAAGACTATTAAACCTTCACAAACAGTTGAGAGTAGTAGCCAAAGTGTATTTCGAAGTGTCACAAAGCTCTCATCTGGTGGTGACAAATTGACTGGCTTGACAAGCATTGATATGGTAGTTCTTGAACAATGTTTGATTTTTTTTATTCCATATCAAATATTTTTTGAAGTTTTATTTGTTTTTCTAGGCCAAAGCATTAAAAGGACTTTTTGCTCGTAAAAGCACTTCAGTTCCTAGTTTACCATCAGACTCTTCCAAGAGATTCAACAATGCTTCATCAACTTATCCAAGTGATTTATGTGGTGAAATCTGCATACTAAGTCAAAAGGCTCCACTTAGTTTTAGTTTAAAAATTAGCATACAAGTGGTGTCCTCCTCCTCACTTAGTTGGTGAATGTTTTAGTGTATCAGAATGTTCTGTTTCTTGGCTAGAAAGTTTTCTCAAGTGAATGTGTTAGAAAGTATCACTGTCAGCTAATCAAGTAATCGTTTTCTACTATTAAGAGAAAACTTCTTAGCTGGGTAATTCAATCAATTCTTTTGAGAAGATGCAAATGTTTCTTTCAAGCATTTTGAACAACCCATAATATTTTCTTTTGATCTAACCTTGAGTTATGATTAATCTTCTCTACAATTGTTTGACAAATATTGCTATTTTTTAATGAGTATTTATTTAGTTGCAACCTATCCTCATTTGAACTAGTAGTAGGAGTAGGTTTATATTGGTGACGCCCGCTATGCTGGGAGTTTATTTATTTTTTATATAAATATTTTATTATAAAAGCTATGTTTAGGCGTAGGTATCATAATTTTGACATGAAATTGACCATCTTCTCAAATTTGTGAATGTGCTAAGTACAAGTATTTTTACTGCCAATAAAAAATTAAAAACTAATCGTATTTATTGACTTTCTCATCTTTTCCAAAATGTAGGATCCACAAGATAATTGTGTCTGCTTCTATGCCTCAGTTTTCAATACAAGATGGTTCACAGGATCAAATTAGGAACTATAGTGGAGATCTGCCACTAGCTTCTCAAGCCTCTGACTCTTTAGTTCTCCATTCATGGGTTTATCCTCAATCTACCTTGCCGTCTTCTCTTGTTTCAGTTTTGAACACTTTCGAAACAGGTCGGGATTATTGAAAATATAAGATTTCGATGTCTGTGTGTACATATTCGCTAGTTCTCCTTTGATGCAGTAGAAGCTGAGTTCCTTAGCAGACGTCAACAAGCATGGGAGGACTCATTTCAGAGCCTCTATTATATGTTCATAACAGTATTTGTAGAGTTTTTTTATGGTAAATACCTTCAGTAATGTTTGTTATGTTTTCTAGATTATGCTTGTAGTTCATTTAGGTCTTCCTTTTTAAATTTCTGTCGGATCAAATAATATTTCAAGTTGCTAGCTAAAATCATTGTACTTAAAGTTGGTTTTAAGATACTGTTTTGACTCAATAAACTTCATACTTGATACTGGTCAGTCATACCTGACTTGATTGATTGGTTTTGATATTTTTAGTTTGTACATCACAATTTGTGGTCATGTTTACAAGTGGAGATGCTTCTGGGGGTAACAAACACATGTGCAATGCAATATATTTTCCAGTCAACAAGAGGTTTGAGGTCTATTTTGAGCGAGAGTATAAAATTAACCCATTCATTACTATTTTCCCTTTTCCAACTTAGACTGCGGCTAAGATGAAAGTTGGTTGTATTTTATTTATATTTTAAACAATGGATTTTATTTTTTTTTGTAGAAATTTTCACCTTCATTATTCTATTTTGTAGGTGAATGAAGGTTCATTTATTAATTTTTTTAAAATTTTGTTTTAAATTGCCACCTCAGATAAGTTATTTATGTACTATTTCCAAAGAATAGTCTCTTGTAGGTGCCTTTTTCCCACAAAATAAAATTATACTAATGGATAAATGTTGAACTAACAAAAGCTATACTATTTGTTTACTCTATTTTTATTGTCATGACTTCAACTTTTTGTAACGTCACATTTTCCGTTGTTCTAAAATTTGGATCAGGGTGTTTGTTTCTCTATGCCTCTTTGCCGTTTTAAAATTGAGCAAGTTAACATTGAAGTTCTGGTTGAACTTTCAGAGATAGAGAAGTATAATTTGGGATAGGGTAGTTATGTTTTCATCATTTGTCCCTTGTCTATCTATTCATATCAAACCATTTATTCAACTTTTGCCAATTATGTGAACTGAATTTTTATAGCCTTGGCTACTTGGTTGAGCAAACTACTGAAAGTATGTGTATCTTTTCAGACACGATGAGATCGTTCATTTTTTTATGTAGATAAGAGCTGTCAATCTTTATTATTTTTCACCGAAAAAAAAGATGTGAAAGGGTTTGTATGATATTCTGTTAAACTACACATAAATGAATGTGTTTTTAGTAACTTTCCTTTGCAGCTAACTTTTGGTTATTTTAGCAGGTCTAAACACCTTAGCTCTCATCTCTAAGATCAAGCCATCTGATAAAAAATTTAGTCATATAACAGGTTTTTTGTTTACCTTGAATGTGGCTAAAATATTTGGTTGTTCTTCAAATCTTTTTTGACTTCATTAGCTGTCATGGATGTTCCTGTATTGTTATCACCTGTTCTCTTTCAGAATGCTACTAGATTATTGTTGAGGCTAGATTAAGTTCATATTTCTTGTTGATTTTGTGTGGGAAGTCACTAGATAAATTAGTAGTTGTGTCCTTATGTGTATATTATGTCCTTGCCTTCTCCCATAAGCTTTGGCATCAATTAGAAGCAAAATGACAGAACTGCGACGGATAAACAAGAAGAAAATTAAGAAGCAATACAAAAAAAAGTTGCATCTAGTCTCAACAATCAATTTTCATCAAGAAAGCAACAAGCGATTGCATATGCACCTTCACAGCGTGTTCCAAGATCATCTACTAAGAAGGATGGTCGTGAGGGGACAATATACAAAAGTAATCATCAGTTAGTGATTTCAGTTTATCTTTTCTACTTGACAAGATATTGGTTCTGTCCATATAGAGGTCAATATTAATACGTTCATTGAGGCAACATTCCTTTGTTTGAATTTATCTTCTACTTGTATAACGATTTCAAATTCTTTTCCTTTCATATGGGTTAATTTCATGCATTCTATGAATCCAAAGGCTCTTAGGATGATTGTCTATGTGTTATTGAAGATTTTGATCACATAAGACCACAATCTCTATTACAAACCAAACTAACTCTAAAGGTCTTCAACAAAAGTTGGAAATCAAGGTAGCAAACTGTCATCTCTAAAGGATGCAGCCCTGCTATGAATGCATGGGTGTAGCCCAAACACAAAGGAAGATTGTCCCTATATATAATCTTTTTTTTATAGGAAGCATCTCTGATATAATCTATATATTAACTCCCTAATGCAAGTCTTTGCCTTCTAATTATGCCAGTCTAGAAACTTGACATTCTTGGAAGTTTCTTCCTTTACGGTGAGGTGGAGTTGAAAGTAATGATATTGATGGTGTTGATTGTGCAGAAACCAACCTAAACTTTATCAAACGATTCCACCTCAAGGTCTTGAATCATGAGTGTTAGAATTGAATCACTTAGTTACTTTGCAAATTAGGTATTTATTTAGTTCTTTAGCTAATTTATTGTTAGAGTTAGATAATGATATTTCTTTTTATTTTTTGTTAGGTGATTGATGTGTGGAGAAAACATGGAGCAACACATATATGTGAGATAATTTTGGTATTGCTACAATTTAAACATCTTTTTTTATCCTATCAAAATTTTGGGATTATATATATGAAGTCATTTTATTTGAATTAAGAATTTACTTGTTCTAGTAGTTAAGGACTTTGTTGGAACTTAGTGTTGATGATTATTTCAAAACTTTGAATGTATATAATGCTTTTTTTTAAGTTATAAATTTGAATATTTTGGTTGTAATTATGATCGTAGATTTGGATGAATGTGAACTATACCTTCTTAGTATGGCAAATTACGACTTGATCTATAAATATCTATATGATTATAATTTGATTTTACAATAATAATATTGGATAGGTGCTATTAGATCAGTTATAGTTATGTTTGTATTATTACAAAAAAAGCTATAGAGGATCAATCAACAATAAAGTTTGTGGGTAAAAATGGGGTATTTATAACTTTTATATTGCCTTTTTATTGTTATAACATTTTTTATGATACTTTTAAAATATCATAAAACGTTTCCAAAACAGTGAATTAAATCTATAATATATCAATTTTTTATATTGTTATTAATAGCTCTACAAGAACCGTTATTAAAAGTCAAAGACTTTTTGCTACAACATTCATAAAACGCTAAAAAAATGGTTTATAGCATTTTTTTTCAATGTTATTAGAATAGCTATTGAATGGTTTTGATAACACTTTTTCAAACGCAATAAAAAACGCTACAAAATGTCTTTTATAGCATTTTTCCAATGTTTTTGAAAACATTATTGACTCATTTTGATAACGAATTTTCCAATGCAATAAAAAATGCTATCCAATTTTTAATAGCATTTTTTCACACTTGTGCTATCAATAGAGACATATTATAGCGGTTTGCACAGAGTCGTAAAAACGCTATGGAAAGTCATGAACTTTCAATAACATCGGCAACGACAACATTTCGAAAACGCTATTGAAAATCAATAATAGCGTTTTTTTTTATGTTATCGTAACTGATATTTCTTGTAGTGACAGAAAAGACTTAATTTAGAACAATGTTTAAAGGTTTTGAAAATTCACATCTAACGCCGTGGTATCATTTTCGAGTACTATTAAAGTTTTTTTTCCACCAAAACTTATTAGTGATGTCCCATACTCATTTTTTATTTTTTTCTTAAAACTTGTCTTCGAAGGGTTTAATTTTTTTTGTTTTCATCTTGCACCTCTTTAGCTCAATGATTGTGGGCTGATAAGTGTGACATCCTATCTTTTGCGTACTCTATGACACATAAAATTAGCCTAAGGGTTAGAATTGGTGCTCATTAGTGGTGTAGTATGGTAGCACCAAAAACATTCAAAAAATGGCCAATGTTATAGCCTACAAAGAACGACCCAATTTAGAACAATGTTAAAAAGTTTCGAAAATTCAGATCTAACTATTAAGATGTCTCATATTGAGTAATATTAATGTTTTTTTCCCACAAAAACATATTAGTCATGCCCCACAATCATTTGTTATTTTTGTCCCAAAACTTGTCTTCAAAGTGTTTAATTTTTTTTGTTTTCATTTGTACCAGTTTAGCTCAATGATTGTGAGTTAATAAGTATGGCATCTTATCTTTTCCATACTCTATGATACAAAAAAATAAACTAAAGGGTCGAGATTGTTGCTTGTTAGTGATGTATTATGGTAGCACCTAAAACGTACAAAAAATGGCCAATGTTATAACCTACAAAGAAACGATCCAATTTAGAACAATGTTAAAAAGTTTTGAAAAGTTATATCTAACTACTAGGTGGACTCATTTTGAGTAATATTCAAGTTTTTTTTCCACAAAAATTGATTAGTGATGCCACAGACTCATTTTTTATTTTTATCCTAAAACTTGTCTCCAAAAGGTCTAAGTTTTTTTTTGTTTTCATCTTGCACCTCTTTTGCTGAATGACAGTGGGCTGATAAGTGTGGCAACCTATCTTTTGCATACACTATGTCATAAAAAAATAGCCTAATGGTCAAGATTGGTGCTCGTTAGTTATGTACTATGGTAGCACCCAAAACGTTCGAAATATGGCCAATGTTATGGCCTACAAAGAAACGACCCAATATATAACAATATTAAAAAGTTTCAAAAATTCACATCTAACTACTAGGTGGTCTCATTGCGAGTTATATTAAAGTTCATTTCCCTTTAAAACTTATTAGTGATTCCCATACTCATTTTTTATTTTTGTCCCAAAACCTGTCTTTGAAGCATTTAATTTTTCTTATTTTTATCTTGCACCTCGTTAGCACAATGATTGTGGCCTTATAAGTGTGGCATCCTATCTTTTGCATACACTATGACATAGAAAAATACCCTAAGGGTCGGGCTTGGTGCTCGTTTGTGGTGTACTATGTAGCACCCAAAACATTCGAAAAATGGCTAATGTTATAGCCTACAAAGAAACGACCCAATATAGAAGAATGTTAAAAAGTTTCAATGTAACACCCCAAAATTTTAAGTTATTTTTGTTATCATTTTAATTTTTGGGTGTTATTTTATGAAATGGTTTTGATTTGTGGAGATTAAGTATTTTGGAAAGATGTGGGGTTAATGGTTGAAAATTTAGAAATTATATTATTATTATTAGTATAATTATTAAGGAGAAATATAAAAGAAGTGAGATAAGGGTTATTAATGAAGAGAGAGGAAATTAATTGGGAATAGGAAGAGATGAAGGAAAAGAGGAGTTATTTGGGGGAAATTAAATAATAATAATAATAATGGTATTAATGTTATTATTATTATTAGTATTTTATATATTTAAATACACCCTCGGGATGAGTGCCATACTATTCATCTTCTTCCTCACAAAAAAAAAACCATAGCCGCCGCGAACCCCACGACTGACGCAGCCGCTGCACGACGACGGTCGCCGGACGAAGCCTTCAGCCGCTCGCGTCTCAGTCATCCAGCCGCACGGGTCCACGCGTTCGTCTTCGCCGAGCCGAACGAGTTGGTGGTCGCGTTCCTTCTCCGCTTCGCGTCTCCATCTATCAGCTGCAAGAGGTACGCGTCCGTTGACGTCCGAGTCGCGTCCATCCAGCCGAGCTGTTCGTGTCAGTTGAGACGCGAAGCCAACGTCTCTGGCACCGAGCCGCACACGTTCAGCCGCAGCCGCAGGCGTTCGTCTTCTCCGAGTTGCAAGCCGCAGCCGCACGCGTCCGTCTTTAGCCGCACACGCCAGCCGTACGCGTCCAGCCGCACGCATTCTTCTCCTCTACAAGCCGCGCGCCAGAGCCAACTGTCCTGCTGAGCCGTTCCTTGTTTGGAGCCTTTTTGGGGTGAGTTTGTATGGGTTTGGTACACCCAATTAAACATTTTTATCTTAAGTGAGATGGTATTTGGAATAAGTTGATCTATGGTTGCTTGAAGGTCAAGGGAAATTGGTGGAATTGGACTGTGAATTTTCCAGCTAAGGCGGTGTTGGATTCAATCCTAATCTTAAGGTAAGCTTGGATAAGCTTGGTTACTAATTAAAACAGTAGGGTGATAATTAACAGAATGATTGATTTTAAATTTTACTGGTGGTTAGGTTTGAGTATTGGAAGAAC
Organism: Cucumis hystrix; assembly: GCA_025688845.1. Taxonomy (NCBI): domain Eukaryota; kingdom Viridiplantae; phylum Streptophyta; class Magnoliopsida; order Cucurbitales; family Cucurbitaceae; genus Cucumis; species Cucumis hystrix. Next base: position 11,044,403 of record CM046885.1, on the reverse strand, counting down.
CTGATTATCGACCAGTGAATTATTTTAGCAAATCTCCAGGTAAGAGATTTTTCCCCTTTTTGTTTGAGATGCAGTACTATTGGTGCATGATGAGATTATATGTGTGTTTCTGAGATTATGTATGTTGAGCTGAGATGTCGATTTTATGATGAGCATGTATAGCCTATAGTGTTCTGTTGGTCTGCTGGTTAGAGTCGTACCACGAGGGGTCCATCAAGATCCTCCCTTTTATATGTTGAGTATTATTGAGACGTGATTCGACGGGATCACTTACAGCCCGGCTCTCCTTTAGGGTGATTCCTTCGGATTCACCGAGAGCCCAGTTCAGTCCCGGTGGGACTACTGGATAGTGTGCATTCGGGAGCACCATTGAGCGTGATACTTTATTTTAGGACTCTAACAAAGGGACTAACAACACATAGGGAGACTAAGTATGGGTCTCTTACTGAGTATAATTTTATACTCATTCTTTTAAATGTTTAATTTTCAGGTAAGGGTTAAGGCAAGTGCAAGCTGACGAATGATTAGAAGTGACCGTGGTTCGCCATAGGGAATAGTTCAGCTTTTCCGCATTTATGTTACAGTAAATATGTTTTTTTTTGGATTTCAGAACTTTGATACAATTATTTAAATGTATTTCTTTTGTTTTATGGGCCCAAACTAGTATTTTGTTTTACTACTTTAATTACTTATTTATTTTTCTTATTATTTAAATTTTCTCATTTTCTAAATTAATTTATCTTTAAAAAAAAAAAAAAAAAAAAAAACTATACTTATTTGAATAGTAACGACCTCAACCTTCGAGTAAAGTTGGGTTCTTACAATTGGTATCAGAGCCCAGTTTTAGATTATGTAGACTGACTTACGATGTAAGTCGATGATTTTATCCCTATGGTCATTACGGTCCTTCGTCACTCGCCAGGTATGTATTAAGAAATAATTTAAGATTGTGCATATGGCCTTGCCTGAATTAAACTAGATAAGTAAGTGTGTATGTTATGAATGAATTCGTAGTGAAAGACTTTTAATGGTGGAATTTAGGAAAAATGCCGATACGTAGAAGCGTTCGTAGAGGTGGTAGAGGAGGCAGAGGAGCTGGGCGTAACCAGCCTGAGGGACAACCTGAAGGACAACCTGGAGGACAAAGCGGGGGACAGCCAACTGCACAAGCTGTCGACCCTACTGCACCTGTCACTCAAGCAGACCTTGCTGCTATGGAGCAAAGGTACAGAGACCTATTGTTGGAAGTGATGGCACAGCGACAGCCGGCCCCACCAACCCAGACAGCTCCTATTCAGGCACCGACTGCAGGTATTCAGGTACCGGCCACAGGAGTTCAGGCCCCAGTTGTAGCCCAACACTTACCAGACATGCTTTTAGCCAAAGCCAAGCATCTGAGGGACTTCAGGAAGTATAACCCTCAAACTTTCGATGGATCTTTAGCAGACCCCACCAAGGCGCAAATGTGGTTGAGTTCGGTGGAGACCATCTTTCGGTATATGAAGTGCCCCAATGACCAGAAGGTTCAGTGCGCTGTGTACTTACTGATTGACAGAGGCAGAGGCTGGTGGGAGTCCACAGAAAGGATGTTAGGTGGAGATGTAAGTAAGATCACCTGGGAGCAGTTCAAGGAGAACTTTTATGCCAAATTCTTCTTCGCCAAGGTGAGAGAGGCCAAGTGCCAAGAGTTCCTAAAACTAGAGCAAGGCAACATGACCGTGGAAGAGTATGATCAAGAGTTTGATGCGTTATCCCGGTTTGCACCTGATTTAGTTAGAACCGAGGCTGAGAGAGCTGACAAGTTCGTCAGAGGTCTCAAGTCAGAGATCCAGGGTTTCGTTCGCGTCCTTAGACCAACCACCTAGGCCGATGCGCTGCGCATGGCGGTAGACCTGAGTTTGCATGAGAGGACGGTGTTGGCCAAGGCTGCAGAAAAGGGACCAACGTCAGGACAGAAACAGAAGTCTGAGCAGCAACCTATAGCAGCACCACACAAGAATTCGAGATCAGATGGGTTGTTCCACCGGCACCGACAGCAAGCGACTCAGGCAGGCCAAACCTTGAGAGTATTACCCATGTGTCCAAATTATGGAAGACACCACTCGGGTCGTTGCCTAGCGGGGAGTGGAGTATGTTACAGGTGCAGACAACCTAGGCATCTAGCTGATAAGTGCCCTCAGAAATCATACGGTGTTGGAAACCAAACTTCCCCAACCCTTCAGGGGAGAGTTTTTGCCACTAATAGGCAAGAGGCCGAGAAAGTTGGCACAGTGGTGACAGGTACACTCCCAATCTTGGGACACCTTGCTATAGTATTATTTGACTCGGGGTCCTCTCATTCTTTTATATCCTCAGTATTTGTACAGCATATGAATCTAGAAGTAGAACCCTTGAGTTATCTGTTGTCCGTTTCTACTCCATCTGGAGAAATTTTGTTGTCGAGTGAAAAGATAAAAGCATGTCAGATAGAAGTAGCAAAGCACGTTCTAGATGTAACTTTATTAGTATTGGACATGCGAGATTTTGATGTAATATTAGGCATGGATTGGCTATCTGCTAACCATGCAAGCATAGATTGTTTTCGCAAGGAGGTAGTTTTTAACCCTCCCGAGGCAACTAGTTTTAAGTATAAAAGGGCTGGGACTGTGGTCCTACCCAAAGTTATCTCAGCCATGAAGGCTAGGAAGCTGCTCGATCAGGGTACTTGGAGTATTTTGGCTAGTGTTGTGGACACCAGAGAGCCTAAAGTATCTTTGTCATCCGAGCCAGTGGTAAGGGAATATCCCGATGTTTTTCCAGAGGAGCTTCCAGGACTTCCGCCCCGTCGAAAGGTTGATTTCGCCATAGAGCTCGAACCAGGTACCGGTCCCATATCGAGAGCCCCATACAGAATGGCACCAGCGGAACTGAAGGAACTGAAGGTCCAGTTGCAGGAGCTACTGAACAAGGGTTTTATTCGACCTAGTGTGTCACCTTGGGGAGCACCAGTGTTGTTTGTGAAGAAGAAAGATGGGTCAATGCGTCTTTGCATTGACTATAGAGAGCTGAATAAGGTGACAGTCAAGAACAAATATCCATTGCCCAGAATTGAGGACCTATTTGATCAACTGCAGGGGGCCACTGTGTTCTCTAAGATCGATTTACGTTCGAGATATCACCAGTTGAGTATTAGGGACAATGATATATCTAAGACGGCCTTTCGTTCTCGATATGGACATTATGAGTTTATTGTAATGTCCTTTGGCTTAACAAATGCTCCTGCTGCTTTTATGGAATTAATGAACAGGGTGTTTAAGGATTTCTTAGACATTTTTGTGATAGTTTTTATTGATGACATCTTAGTTTACTCCAAGACAGAGGCTGAGCATGAGGAGCATTTGCATCAGGTGTTGGAGACCCTTCGAGCAAATAAACTGTATGCCAAGTTTTCTAAGTGCGAGTTCTGGCTGAAGCAGGTGTCTTTCCTTGGTCATGTAGTATCCAGTGAGGGAGTCTCTGTGGACCCAGTGAAGATCGAAGCCGTTACCAATTGCCCTCGACCTTCTACAGTTAGTGAAGTTCGAAGTTTCCTGGGTTTAGCAGGATATTACAGGAGGTTTGTGGAAGGATTCTCTCGTATAGCTAGTCCTTTGACCCAACTAACCAGGAAGGGGACTCCTTTTGTTTGGAGTCCAGCGTGTGAGAGCAGTTTCCAAGATCTCAAGCAGAAACTCGTTAGTGCACCGGTCCTTACAGTACCAGATGGATCTGGAAATTATGTAATATACAGTGATGCCTCTAAGAAAGGATTGGGTTGTGTTTTGATGCAGCAAGGTAGGGTGGTTGCTTATGCTTCCCGTCAGTTGAAGAATCATGAGCAAAACTGCCCTACACATGATTTAGAGTTGGCAGCAGTAGTTTTTGCACTGAAGATTTGGAGGCACTATTTATACGGTGAGAAGATTCAGATCTTCACTGACCATAAGAGCTTGAAGTACTTCTTCACTCAGAAGGAGTTGAATATGAGGCAGCGAAGGTGGCTCGAGTTGGTTAAAGACTATGACTGTGAGATTTTATACCACCCAGGTAAGGCGAATGTGGTAGCCGATGCTCTTAGCAGAAAGGTATTACATTCTGAAGCACTCATTACTAGGCAGGTTCATTTGCATAGGGACCTTGAGAGAGCTGAGATTGCAGTTTCAGTAGGGGAAGTTACCTCGCAGTTAGCTCAGTTGTCAGTACAGCCAACTTTGAGGCAGAGAATTATTATCGGCCAGCTTACTGACCCTTATTTGGTGGATAAGCGCCGCTTAGTAGAAGCAGGACAAGTCGAGGAGTTCGCTATATCTACAGATGAGGGACTCATGTTTGACAAACGGTTATGTGTGCCAGCAGACAGCGTAGTTAAGACCGAGTTGTTGACCGAGGCCCATAGTTCTCCATTTTCTATGCATCCAGGCAATACAAAGATGTACCAGGATTTGAAGCGAGTTTACTGGTGGAGAAATATGAAGAGAGAGGTGGCAGATTTTGTTAGTAAATGTCTGGTATGCCAGCAGGTGAAGGCACCAAGACAGAAGCCAGCAGGTTTGTTACAACCCTTGGGTGTGCCAGAGTGGAAGTGGGAGAATATATCTATAGACTTCATTTCTGGACTGCCTAGAACCCTGAAGGGTTATACAGTGATATGGGTTGTTGAAGACAGGCTCACGAAATCAGCACATTTCGTTCCAGGAATGTCCACTTATACGGCCAGTAAGTGGGCACAATTGTATATGACGGAAGTAGTAAGGTTGCATGGGGTACCAGTATCCATAGTTTCCGACAGAGATGCTCGTTTTACCTCCAAGTTCTGGAAGGGACTTCAGGCTGCCATGGGCACGAAATTGGACTTCAGTACAGCTTTTCATCCTCAAACTGATGGTCAGACAGAGCGTTTGAATCAAATTCTGGAGGATATGCTGCGAGCTTGTGTGTTGGAGTTCTCAGGGAGTTGGGACTCCCATTTGCACTTGATGGAGTTCGCCTACAACAATAGCTACAAGGCTACTATTGGCATGGCGCCGTTTGAAGCCTTGTATGGTAAGAGTTGTAGATCCCCCACATGTTGGAGTGAAGTTGGTGAGCAGCGAATGTTAGGTCCTGAAATGATTCAGACCACCAACGAAGCCATACAGAAGATTAGAGCTCGCATGTTGACAGCACAAAGCAGACAGAAGAATTATGCTGATAAACGACGTGGGGATCTGGAGTTTGACGTGGGGGACATGGTTTTTCTGAAGGTAGCACCTATGAAGGGTGTACTGAGATTTGAGAAGAAGGGAAAGTTGAGTCCACGTTTTGTAGGGCCGTTTGAGATTCTTGAAAGGATTGGCCCCGCAGCTTATCGTTTGGCTTTGCCTCCGTTGTTATCTGCGGTTCACGATGTGTTCCATGTCTCCATGCTGAGGAAGTATGTAGCAGATCCCTCACATATAGTTGATTATGAGCCATTGCAAATTAATGAGAACTTGAGCTATGAGGAGCAGCCAGTTGAGATATTGGCGAGGGAGATTAAACTGCTTCGTAACAGAGGAATTCCTTTGGTTAAGGTTCTATGGCGAAACCACGAGATCGAGGAAGCCACTTGGGAGAGAGAGGACGACGTGAGAGCTCATTATCCTGTGTTATTTGAGGATTAAAAAAAAAAAAAAACTTTCGAGGACGAAAGATCCTCAAAGGAGGGAATATTGTAACACCCCAAAATTTTTAAGTTATTTTTGTTATCATTTTAATTTTTGGGTGTTATTTTATGAAATGGTTTTGATTTGTGGAGATTAAGTATTTTGGAAAGATGTGGGGTTAATGGTTGAAAATTTAGAAATTATATTATTATTATTAGTATAATTATTAAGGAGAAATATAAAAGAGGTGAGATAAGGGTTATTAATGAAGAGAGAGGAAAATTAATTGGGAATAGGAAGAGATGAAGGAAAAGATGAGTTATTTGGGGGAAATTAAATAATAATAATAATAATAATGGTATTAATGTTATTATTATTATTAGTATTTTATATATTTAAATACACCCTCGAGATGCGTGCCATACTATTCATCTTCTTCCTCACAAAAAAAAAACCATAGCCACCGCGAACCCCACGACTGACGCAGCCGCTGCACGACGACGGTGGCCGGACGAAGCCTTCAGCCGCTCTCGTCTCAGTCATCCAGCCGCACGGGTCCACGCGTCAGTCTTCACCGAGCCTAATGAGTTGGTGGTCGCGTTCCTTCTCCGCTTCGCATCTCCATCTATCAGCTGCAAGCCGTACGCGTCCCTTGACGTCTGAGTCGCGTCCATCCGGCCAAGCTGTTCGTGTCAGTTGAGACGCGAAGCCGACGTCTCTGGCACCGAGCCGCACACGTTCAGCCGCAGCCGCACGCCTCCGTCTTCTCCGAGTCGCAAGCCGCAGCCGCACGCGTCCGTCTTCAGCCGCACACGCCAGCCGTACGCGTCCAGCCGCACGCATTCTTCTCCTCTACAAGCCGCGCGCCCGAGCCAACTGTCCTGCTTAGCCGTTCCTTGTTTGGAGCCTTTTTGGGGTGAGTTTGTATGGGTTTGGTACACCCAATTAAACATTTTTATCTTAAGTGAGATGGTATTTGGAATAAGTTGATCTATGGTTGCTTGAAGGTCAAGTGAAATTGGTGGAATTGGACTGTGAATTTTCCAGCTAAGGCGGTGTTGGATTCAATCCTAATCTTGAGGTAAGCTTGGATAAGCTTGGTTACTAATTAAAACAGTAGGGTGATAATTAACAGAATGATTGATTTTAAATTTTACTGGTGGTTAGGTTTGAGTATTGGGAGAACCTGTTTATCGACCAGTGAATTATTTTAGCAAATCTCCAGGTAAGAGATTTTTCCCCTTTTTGTTTGAGATGCAGTACTATTGGTGCATGATGAGATTATATGTGTGTTTCTGAGATTATGTATGTTGAGTTGAGATGTCGCTTTTATGATGAGCATGTATAGCCTATAGTGTTCTGTTGGTCTGCTGGTTAGAGTCGTACCACGAGGGGTCCATCAAGGTCCTCCCTTTTATATGTTGAGTATTATTGAGACGTGATTCGACGAGATCACTTACAGCCCGACTCTTCTTTAGGGTGATTCCTTCGAATTCACCGAGAGCCCAGTTTAGTCCCGGTGGGACTACTGGATAGTGTGCATTCGGGAGCACCATAGAGCGTGGTACTTTATTTCAGAACTCTAACACAGGAACTAACAACACATAGGGAGACTAAGTATGGGTCTCTTACTGAGTATAATTTTATATTCATTCTTTTAAATGTTTAATTTTCAGGTAAGGGTAAAGGCAAGGGCAAGCTGGCGAATGATAAGAAGTGACCGTGGTTCGCCATAAGGAATAGTTCAGCTTTTCCGCATTTATGTTACAGTAAATATGTTTTTTTTTGGATTTCAGAACTTTGGTACAATTATTTAAATGTATTTCTTTTGTTTTATGGGCCCAAAATAGTATTTTGTTTTACTACTTTAATTACTTATTTATTTTTCTTATTATTTAAATTTTCTCATTTTATAAATTAATTTATCTTTAAAAAAAAAAAAAAAAAAAAAAAAAAAACTATACTTATTTGAATAGTAACGACCTCAACCTTCTAGTAAAGTTGGGTTCTTACATTCAAAAAGTCACATATAACTACTAGTTAATCTCATTAGAAGTTATATTGAAGTTGATTTCCCACAAATACTGATTAGTGATCCCATGCTCATTTTTTTTATTTTTGTCTCAAAACCTATCTACGAAGCCTTTAATTTTTATTGTTTTCATCTTGCACCTCACCTCTTTAGCTCAATGATTGTGCGTAGATAAATTAGGCATCCTATCTTTTTCTTATTCAATGACACATAAAAATAACCTAACAGTCAGGATTAGTGCTCGTTAGTGGTGTACTATGGTAGCATCCCAAACGTTCGAAAAATGGCCAAATTATCAATAGCCTACAAAGAAACGATCAAATTTAGAAAAATGTTAAAATGTTTCAAAAGTTCACATCTAATTACTTGGTGGTCTTATTTTGAGTAATATTGAAGTTTTTTCCCCCAAAAACTGTTTAGCTATGCCACAGACTCATTTTTTATTTCTGTCCCAAAACTTGTCTTCGAAGGGTTTAATTTTTCTTGTTTTTTATCTTGCACCTTTTTAGCTCAATGATTGTAGGCTGATAAGTGTGGCATCCTATTTTTTGCATACACAATGACATAGAAAAATAGCCTAAGGGTCGGGATTTGTGCTAGTTAGTGTGTACTATGGTAGAACCCAAAACGTTCAAAAAATGGTCAATGCTATAGCCTACAAAGAAACGATCCAACATAGAACAATGTTAAAAAGTTTCAAAAATTCACAGCTCACTACTAGGTGGTCTTATTATGAGTTATACTAAAGTTGATTTCCCACTAAAACTTATTAGTGATCCTGATACTCATTTTTTATTTTTGTCCCAACACCTATCTTTGAAGCGTTTAATTTCAATTGTTTTCATCTTGCACCTCTTTAGCTCAATGATAAGTGTTGCATCTTATCTTTTACATACTCTATGTCACAGAAAAATAGCGTAAGGGTCAGGATTGGTGCTCGTTAGTTGTCACACCCCAAACCGTACTATCAACAAAAATGTCGTACTAGTAGGAATAGGATGTGAGTTTGTTACAACAGTGAAATTTTCTTATCGCAAAATATTAGTCTCTGCACTTTTTATACTAACAACAAAACTTAAAAACGCAACGATGGTCAACCTAAGCGCCAAATTTAATAAATACCTACCAAAACATTTATTAATAACATGCGTTTGATACATAATTACAACACTTTGACCAAACAACCAATGCTTTATTTCCAAAACGTCTGGAGTCATCTCGCCGCTAATCCTCCAACCTTCTTCTCTACTTGGCCTAAACGTATGATCTTGGAAGATGAATTTTTGAAAGAATGTACAAAAGACTGAGATTTTATGAAATCCTTTTCGCAATACCTTTTCATAAACATCATTTCGCATAAATAACATCAAATAATTTCATCCCGCATAAAATTTTCTTTATGTCTAACATATTCATAATATAACAATTTTACATAAACACACATTAGTTAACATTTATTCCTTTCGCCAAGGATCCCAAATCGTTCTCTACGCTTGGTCTCATTACCTTGCGTTTGACTATTGTATCAACAGCATCCAAGAACATACAAATTCGTGCTTGTTGCTTAGGCCACTAAGCTGTACACTCCTTTCAACACATAAGCCAGTTTCTTATCACCATGTGGTACGTACACCTCATGGTGGCCTTGACTCTTTATGTGCACATAAAAGTTAGCATCATCTCAAGGAATCAACTAATGGTTTGAAAACCATTTCATAGCTTGGAAATCGTAATAATCAAATCAAGCTTTAACACTCTCATTTGAAACACTTTCACAGCTTCTTTTTGAAACACTTTCTCATTTGAAATCATCTTTCAAAATAGTAAAGCGGAACCACAAAACGTTTAAAAAGAAAACCACTCACCATACTTTAACAAAAATTCTCCTATTCCTTTTCTTCTCGTGGAGAGGGAAGAGACATTTTCTTAATCTTACACGTTAATCCCTATCGAATCAAATTGACATTTTCTTAACCAGACCTTACTTCTCGCCAAACTCCATACCGCAAATAACTTTAACCACAACGCTTTTCGAAAATAACCTTATCGCGTAGTTATATTTTTACAAGAAACCTTCCTCGCGAACTAACCAACTTTTACTCGCTTAGAACACTTATCGTGAATTTAAACCTCAAGGCTTCCTCGCAAACTTCTTCATCCCAAAACTCTTGGTTCTTATCGCAAAGACTACGCAAACCCCTAGTCGTTTTGAAATTTACATACTTTCTTCTAAGAGCGTTTAGACTTATAGATTCTACTGCAAACTCTTCTTTTCTCAAAATTACCTCCCAAATTAACTTCTTAATCGTAAAACTTCTTCTAACGATAAAAGATTTTATCGCTTAATCCTTTTCGCGTATATATTTGAAGGCCAATTTCTATAGTAGTTTTAGCCAAAATTTTACTTCCTATACTATAATTAAAAATGTGAGAACGGGTAGCAGTAGCCTCTATTCACATTCTTGAGAAAATGTTTTATAAAATGTGAGAGAGAAATAAATTCATTGAAAACATCGTTAAAGAAAGCATGGAAGACTGTCAATTGCAAAGAAAAGCTTTAATTGCAAAGAGTGCGATAATGTTTGGTCGGGGATTCACTATTATGTCTCCCCTAAAGTACATTTTGAACATTTTCAGTCTTGGTAGGCTTGCATATGAAAAAGCCAAAATGCCACACCCTAGGTTTCTGACATAAAAAGGAAAGCAACAAGCTAAACTAAATATAAGACATAAAGCAAGATAAATTGGGGGTATTTGGGCATGTGGACATAGGCAAACAACGCCCTGGATAAGCATGCTTATTACACCCAGCATGCCCTACCCTAACATAGTAAAGTCAAACTAGTTGATTCTAAGTCATGAGTTGTTTTGCTAGAAATACTTGCCTAAAAAGTACTTTATAAGATTTTATTATATGTGTTGCATACTTGTTTCAGTAAACATGTTTTATTTTAAAAGTTGTCACTCACGAGGCATTATAGCTCATCCTTTCAATGTTTAGTTCCTTTACAGGTAGTCATGGTTCTGACACCAGTTAAAGCCCCTCCTACTCTACCAGAAGTTTGACTAAATTTTTGTACAGCTCATTCCATGCATGCATGATCATTTGTAACTAAATTAATAGAAGACTTACTATAACGACCCAACTTTTTATACTAAGCTGAGGTCATTACTACTAAAATAAATAACAATTTGACTCAATTTAAATGAAAAAGAGGAAACCAAGTTCTTAAATAAAGAATTTCAAATACTCATTTATAACACATAACTTGGAAATATAGAAATAAATACTAGAAAATAACCCTAAGGTGACACTCGGTCTAATGAAACCTTTGTCCAGCAGTTCCTGCAACTGGACCTTTAACTCTTTTAACTCTGCTGAGGTCATTCTGCATGGAGCTCTTGATTTGGAAACAATGTATGGCTCTAACTTAATAGCAAAATCAATATCTGTGAAGCAAAGGTCCTGGAAGGTCTTTAGGAAAAACATTAAAATGTTCTTGCACTACTGGTTCGGACAACAAAGGTACCTTAGCCTCCTTGGTGTCTGCCACACTAGCCAAGATACTCCAGGTATTCTGGTTAAGAAACTTATTGGCCTTCATAGCTAAGATAACTTTTAGAAGGACAACAATTCTAGCCCCTTTGTACTTGAAACTAGCCTATGCTGAAGGATTAAAAATTACCTCCTTGCTTAGCAGTCTATGCTTGCATGGTTAAAACTACATTGCATTTTTCAAACTTCAAACTAGTAACTTTCCCTTCATGGTAAACTCAAAATAGTTTCTTAAAGTCCCATCAAAACAACTATGCATTAAAGTTTTCTTTGTTCCTTCCCTAATATCTCAACTCTAAGCAAATTCAATATGCTTGGTATACTTGAACCTACTCATGTATTTAGTTCTCTTTAAAACCACCCACATAACTTATTACTTAGATTTTTAGTCACAATACAGTCCATCATGCTAATTACTTCCTACTATTTTTCCTCCTTCACCAGCCCTTCGAGCACCTCAAATTGCGACATTTTCCTACTTTCCCCGCCAAATCCTTCACCATTAAATCATAACATTCATGTAATTCTAGTTTAATACAGGCAAGGTCATGTGCATATTCATAATCATGTATCATAAAACACATACCTGGCAAGTGACGAAGGACCGTATTAGCCATAGGGATAAAAATCAAACACTTACATTGTAAGTCAGTCTACAGAATCTAAAAACTAAGGCTCTGATACTAACTGTAACAAACCAATTCTGTATACTAAGCTAAGGCCATTACTACTAAAACAAATAATAATTTGAGTCCATTTAAATGAAAAAGAGTAAACTAAGTTCTTAATAAATAATTTCAAATACTCGTTTATAACTCATAATTTGAAGAGGTAGAAATAAATACTAGAAAATTTAGTCCAGTTCAGGTCCTATCTAACTTTTAAAGAAAATAACATAAAAATAATTCATGAGTTCAATAAATTCAAGTAAAAATACTAAAATTCAAAATACTATAAACATAAAGGCGAAAGCAACATAAACTTTCTTCTATGGCAAGTCATAATCACTTCTTGCCATTTGCCAGCTTTCCTCTACCTCTACCTCTACCTGAAAAAAATTAAACATAGAAATAGTGAGTATAAACATATACTCAGTAAAGGACCCACTACTAGTCCCTCTAGGTTTCTGTTAACTTCTCATTAGAGTTCCATAAGAAAGTACACCTAAACTTTTGCGCTCTTAAACACACACTATCTAGTGATCTTGTAGAAACACATTCTGGTCTTCGGTGAACCCGAAGGAACACCTAAGAGAAACTTATCTTTGACGAATTTGAAGGAATGCCGAAGAGAATCGGGCTATAAGTGACCCTATCGGATAGACTGGTGGTCCTAAGAGAATCGGACCACTCATAAACATATCATGATAGATTAGTGGTCCCGTCGAACCACATAGTCATAAAAAAAAGGTGGTGATCCTGAGGAACACCTATATGGATACGACCCTAATAGACAAAGTTAACAGAACACCACAGTTCATAGCATGTAGCATATCATAATTAACATGGCATGAATATCAATCATAACGTCCTTATCATGTGATAAATATATCATGCATCATAACATATCAATCATATCAGTCATAATATATCAATTATCTATATCAGTCATAACATATAAGTTATCCATATCAGTCATCCATAACAATCATATTATGCATCTTAGCTACGTCAATGCATAATGGAGAATACATGCAAGCTCTTAATTCTATTTTCGAAGGTCTAGTAGTATAATCTCTCACATCTTGAGATTAGCTAAATGATAAGGCAATCCTCATCCTCAATCCAAAGATCCAAGCTATCAACGTAGCAAGAACCTTTGAAAACAAGAAACTAACACCTCCTTATACTAATTTGGATCAACCAAGAGAAATTTAGGATTAGGTTACCTCTTAGATTGAAGATCTAGAAGCAAGATTTGGAAATCTTGTTCTAAATTGAGTCACTCCACAATCAAACTTGATCAAGGTTAGATTTAATGGCTCGCATGCATTCTATCACAAGAATTGCAAATTAAGGGAAAACTCTCAAAATGAGATTTCAAATTGCATTCATCAAAAGTCTTGTGCTTACAAATGAAATGATAAAGGCATTATATAACCTTGTAGAGGTTCTATCCTAATTAATGAAAATACCAAAAGTTTTTAAGACATTAACTAATCTTTTTATCTTACAACAACTAATTTCCAACCACCGTCTTTAATACTAAGTTATTAATGCTATTTGCCCTAACTTGTTAAATTAAAACTAAATGCAAATACAATAAAAATGTGATATTAAGTAAGTCATGAGGTCTTCAAATTGTTAGCTTCAAGGAAATTTAATGTCTACGCCATAGTCCACTTCAATCGAGAACACATTGACCTTCAAATATCCAAATGGTCCTTCATCTCTTGTATTAGTATGTGGCACATGAAATTCATGGTGAACCAACCCTATCCATTCTTGTACATGAAGAATGAATAATTGTTGAATCTTTGATGCTTTAGATCTTGTAATTGGTTCTTCCGGAACGAGTGGAATACCATGATTCACATCACTAAAACAATATTCCCTTTGTTGACAATCAATTCCCAATTAACCCAACCCTAAACATAGACAAAATTAAATCAATAGTTTTGTCAACAAAACCAACCAAAAGTTTATTTCAGGTTTACAAACTTACCAACAGAAGAGGTTGAAACCAATTCAACATTGATTGGAAAAATTCACAGCTCAGTCCTCGAATTAAAACTTGCCAAACCTTCAAGCAAAATTTTAAAATAAATCCTTCATTAACTTATTTCAAGCAAAAAATTACCACTTGATGGTTTATCCAAAGTTCAAACAAAAACTCACCAAGCTTTTATCCAACTGACTAAAATGGCTGCAAAAAGGGAAGCAAAACAGCTACAATTTGTCTTGTAGGGAAAATGACTCTACTTTAGAAGTGGACGGCTAGGATGCACAACTTGCAAAGGGGATGACTTGGACGCAAGACTCATGAAATAGAGAGACGGCCCGGACGGTGAAAGACTCAAATAAGATCTTCGAGCAATGGCTGTGTGCAGACGAAGTGTTCATCGACGGAAGTAGATTGGCGTCCTTGTGCGACGTGGAGTGCGACAGGGGCAAAAGCTCAAACAAAGAATGACAGATTGGAATGTACGATGTGTTGTGGTGCTTCGCTTTGCGACAGCGTTCTTTGTATGGCTGGGCATCGGATGAGACAGAGAGACTTCGTGATGGAGAGAATGACCTACACACGGCTGTCGACGGTGAGGAATGGTGAAGGAGGCGGTGTGTCACGTGGTTAGGATTCTCAACTAACCAACCGTGCGACACTTAGCTTGACTATGTCGTCCTCGTAGCCAAGTAAGCCTTTTGGGAAGCGGTAATGCGCCAAGCACTACGATAACGTGTTGCAGCGGAAGTCATTAAGTTGGTTGCAAGACACGAGAGAGGTTGGGAAAACAAGGGAGCTTGGATGGATACTTCTTAAGAATGATACCTTACATTCCAAGAATGAGTAAGTACACATTTGGGTACAAATATGTTGTCTCTTGCCATGGGGTGCCATGGGCAAGAAGACTAGGTGAGGCAAGGTGGCCTTGCTTGGCTAGGACATGCCAATTTGCAAGGCTTTTGCAAGGCTTTGCCAAACTTGCCAAGCTTTGCCAAGCTTAATACAAATGAGGCCCTCCCCAAGTATTTATAGACCATCCCCACCGACCTTGGGCCTTAGAAGGTCGATCAAGGGAGTTTCTAGAAGTTACAAGCTCATTTAGTACATTGCAAGGAAGCCTAGAACATTCTAGAGAGGACTAGACCTTTTATGACACTTCCTGACTGTCATAATAGCCTTCTAGAGTGTTCCAGCACATTCCAGCATCATCCAACACGTTTTGGGGCCTTCTTGGGAGCTTTCCGAACATTTCATCACGTTCCAGCACTGTCTCGGGTGTTTTAGAGGCTTCTGGGGCTGTCTAGGTCAAGCATGGACGGTGCAGCACGCACATGGGCGTGTCTAGGGCCTTCTAAAAGCTTCTCGGAGGTTCTCGAGCGTTTGAACGTTGGGCGGACACAGGCCCGCGCGCTGAGGGCCGCGCGCAGCGCTGGGCATGGGCGCACACGCGGGGGCCGCTCGCATGGTGAGGGCGCGGTATGCCTAGGCGAGCGTGGGCGGTTGTCTTGGCCGTGCGCGGATATGTGCGCGCGGGAGCTTGGCTTGTCGCCTGGCCATGCGCATGGGCCTGATGGTGGGCGTTGTGCCTGACACTTATGGCCGTGTCAATGGGCATCTGGGCGGCCATGGGGCTGTGTCGATAGACTGACACACAGGCTGTCGTGGGCACTTGTCGTGGCACGCGTGCGGAACCTGTGAGCTGTCCTCGAGAGGTGCATGCCAATGTCGTGGTCTGCCTTGGGTCATCTCGGAACCACGTTGAGGCTACTTCTTGCCTTGCTAAAGGAGTTGTGGCACGTATTGACGTGATTTTAGGGGCAATTTTTGGGGTCAAAACTTCTCACGGGACACCCTCCCCCACTCAATCTTCGCAACATCCTCGTTGCGACGCTGAAGAGTTAGTACGTTCTAGAGTGCTTCCCGTGGGTTTGCACGAGACGGCGTGCATTCCGAGTTTGCAACACCCTTGTTGCGACGTTGAGACGTTAGCACATTATGAAGTGCTTCCCGTCGGTTATTACACCATCATCATCGAGGAAATGTTTGTTGTTGGCACCATTTTTGTGTGGAGCTCGCTATCCACGATTGACCTTGCCTTGAGTTCCAGCTCTAATCATCTCTTCTCGTCTTGACAACATCACGTTGTCACTTAGGTGTACCTAGGTTTTCACACCATTGCTCCGATACACACTAAGGAGATTCAAGACTTAGGGCTCTTGCTACCCGATTCCAGACTTCGGGCTTTGGATGACCGCTTCCTTTCGGGAGTATCACACTCTTGCCGAAAGTATACGTCATCACTTAGGTGTACCTAGGTCCTCACACCATTGCACCGATACACACTAAGGAGATTCAAGACTTAGGGCTCTTGATACCCGCTTCCAGACTTCGGGCTCTGGTTGCCCTCTTCCTTTCGGGAGTATCCCGCTCTTGTCGAAAGTATACGTCGATGCCGCAAAGTTGAACTACTCTGATACCAATTGTCATGTGGTTATGATTCTCAACTAACCAACCGTGCGGCACTTGGCTTGACTATGTCGTCCTTGTAGCCAAGTAAGCCTTTTGGGAAGGGGTAGTACGCTAAGCACTACGATAACGTGTTGCAGCAGAAGTCATTAAGTTGGTTGCAAGACACGAGAGAGGTTGGGAGAACAAGGGAGTTTGGATGGATACTTCTTGGGAATGATACCTTACATTCCAAGAATGAGTAAGTACACATTTAGGTACAAATATGTTGTCTCTTGCCATGGGGTGCCATGGGCAAGAAGACTAGGTGAGGCAAGATGGCCTTGCTTGGCTAGGACATGCCAATTTGCAAGGCTTTTGCAAGGCTTTTGCAAGGTTTTGCCAAACTTGCCAAGCTTTGCCAAGCTTAGTACAAATGAGGCCCTCCCCAAGTATTTATAGACCATCCACACCGACCTTGGGCCTTAAAAGGTCGGCCAAGGGAGTTTTTAGAAGTTACAAGCTCATTTAGTACATTACAAGGAAGCCTAGAACATTCTAGAGAGGACTAGACCTTTTATGACACTTCCTGACTGTCATAATAGCCTTCTAGAGTGTTCCGGCACGTTCCGGGGGCCTTCTTGGGAGCTTCCCAAACATTCCAGCACGTTCTAGCACTGTCTCGGGCGTTCTAGAGGCTTCTGGGGCTGTCTAGGCCGAGCATGGGCGGTGCAGCACGCACATGGGTGTGTCTGGGGCCTTCTAGAAGCTTCTAGGAGGTTCTCGAGCGTCTGGACATTGGGCAGACACGGGCGCGCGCTGGGGACCGCGCGCCTGTTGCGGGCGTAGGCTGCTCACAACGCTGGGCATGGGGGCGCCCGCCATGCCTAGGCGAGCGTGGGCGGCTGTCTTGGCCGTGCGCGGGGATGTGCACGCGGGAGCTTGGCTTGCCGCCTGGCCATGCGCATGGGCTTGATGGTGGGCGCTGGTGCCTGACGCCTATGGCCGTGTCAATGGACATCTGGGCGTGCCATGGGGCTGTGTCGGTGGGCTGACACATGAGCTGTCATGGGCACTTGTCGTGGGACACGTGCGGGGCCTGTGAGCTATCCTCGAGAGGTGCCTGCCAACGTCATGGGCATGTGTCGTGGTTCGCCTTGGCTCTTCTCGGGACCACGTTGGGGCTACTCTTTGCCTTGCTAAAGGAGTTGTGGCATGTATTGGCGCAATTTTGGGAGCAATTTTTGGGGTCAAAACTTCACACGTGACAGGTGGCTAGCATTTTCGTGAAGGAGAAAAAATGAGTAAGATGAAGTGCACTCCTCACGAGGGGCTTTAATATAATATCAATTTTATACTTTTTCCTTAAATAATTTCCTTTTCCTTTTTTACCCTTTTCAAAACAACAAATCAACTTCTTCTCTCTCCTCATTAAATTCCTATCAAATCATCCTTTTTATCTTCTCAAAATCAATAATATATTTTCCTTAATAATTATATTACACTCAATAATATAATTATTTTTAACCTTTCATAACTTAATTAATTATATATACACATATAGAAATTACCCATAATTTTCTAAACTTCACCAATTTAATTAACCAATATCATTCAACTTAAATCAAATCCTTCACAAGACCAAAATCCCAATTTTCATAATTAATTAAATATTCATCCAAAAACATTTAATAATTCTAACTTCCACGACCAATAATTTTCAACAAATACCTTAAATTAACACCCCAATAATTCCAACATAATTAACTTAAACTAAGATGATTAATTTTAAAAATTACCTTAATTTTTGGGGTGTTTTAGTTGTTGTTGTCTGACGTCTGTAATAGACTGGTATGAGTGTTTGAGATTGTTGAGTTTTGTTTTGGTTTAGCTTTAGTTGGAATCTCTGAATTTGATTATGTCTATACAAGACTGTTGAGTAGGTTGTCCAAAGGTTGGTGATATTTTATAAATGATTTAAATTATTATTTTTAAGTTAGACTTTTCTTTTTGCATTTGATGTCTAAGTTCAAGTAAAAAGAGATAGATAAGAGTTCCATTGTTGAGCAAGATTGACAGACATTGTTAGAGGAAGAACGAAGAGGTGCTCTGGGATGGGGTGTGACAATCCAAGCAAACAAAGAAAGAAATATTATTTCAAGAAGAGGAAATTACAAATCGATGTTAGTTTATAGAGAGAAAAGAAGAAGAAAGATCAGAAGACTCAGGTAGGCTCAACCCACTAGCCCAACATGATGAGACCATGACTGATATGATCAGACATAGAACGTTAGGAAGCTCAACTATGTAGGTGTCAACTAACAAGATTAAGAGTTCGGCTCGACTCAACTGGGCTCAACTTTCAAGCCCAAGATGATGATCGGGGAGACTGATGTGACCGAGCAGGTGCAAAAGACAAGGCTGATCTATTGATATCAACTGACATGACAAGAAGATATTAAAAAAAAAAAAAAAAACTACCCAAAGCCAACTAAGAACAAAGCTCATCAATCAAGTGTATAGCAAAAAAAACTGAACAAAACAACAAGAAAGTTTAGGAAGCGCGGGGGACTACAAAGATACATTCTAGATTGAAGCAATGAACATCGAACAAGGTGCTGAAGTCTACCGAAAAATTAGGGAACTAACTAGACCACAATTAAGGGAACAAAGAAACAATTTGATGTGTTTGTTAGGTACGTTGTGACAACGTGATAAATCTAAGGCATTAGAATTGCATTAAAAATATAAAATGACATTGTGGTAATTAGCTATATCTCATTACTTGTGTGTGTGAAAATAAACCAACACCATGCATAAATTTCTAGTAACGTTGATCTAAGAACGTAAACTCATTTCAATTGGAGCAATTACTACTATGTATTGATAAATGTGACCTAACTTTTCAACTTTGAAGTTTTTAAGTTCAATAGGTCATTGTTCTTTATTTTTCTAATTTTAAGTAGTATCAAATGATATTGTAATTTATTGGACACAAACCATCTACTAGGAATGACTTGTTCTTTTGATGGTTATACATGAGATAACCGTTTGACCATTATAAACATAATATTTTAATTAAATCATCGGATGATTACAAGTCTATTATTTTAAAATCATTTTTCCGTACCTGATCTAAAGTTATTTTTAAATATGAAACTTTTGAATTTTGACATAGGTAGTAGAAAGAGATTTTGATTATAAACATACATTTCCCTTTTTTTCTATCAGATTCATCTTTTTCTTATTTTCTTGTTTTCTTGAACAAAACTGCTTTCATGATTCTAACTTTTTTCTTATGGATACTCGTCTGTTAAGAGTGTTGCGTTAGCTTGAAAGTACGAATTGGATTGACTTCGTAGAAATCCTAAAGTACAGATTTTTTCAACACACCATTTTCTAAGCCACCAGGTTATTGAACTATAGGTTTATAATATGTTTTGCTTTACGTATTTATTAATTAATTTTCTGCACTCAATCCAAAGGGGGGAAAATGAGAAAAGTAAAATGAAAGAAGCAAAAAGACTGATGTTTGCCTAAACTTGACTACCCAAAGGTTGTTACTTCGATTTCGTTGATTCCAGTGCTCAAGCAGAATAAAAATGTTCTAATAGCACAACCACCCTGAAGAAGAAGAAGAAGAAGAAGAAGAACATACGGATTTGCTAAGTTCATCATGTACAGACAAAAATTAAAGAACAATCCATCTCTTCATTCATCATCTTCTTCATCCGTCACGAATTTACCAGTTCCAGGATTCACCGCCGCAATGAAGAAGAACACAACATTCAATAAAACCAGAGGCTCAATCTCATTGATCGGCACTCCCGTCTCGATGTTCAATTGCGCCAAAGCTCCCTTTCCAGTAATAATTTCTCCGATCAACGAGAACGCAAACCCTAGCTGCGCCAATCTTCCGACGAACAGCTCATTGGCCTTGGTGAATCCGAACAACGGACCTTCAAAAGAACAAAGGCGTCATAAATTAGATTTAATTGAAGAGAATAATGAAGTAAGTTGATTTGATTTTTTGTGATGTAATTAAAATTACCTCCTTCTTTGAGACCTAAGGCCGATCTGAAGCTCTTTCCGGGAGGAATGACGGCGCGTTCCAATCCAGTGGCGGGTTCAGGATCGTCGATGAATTTTCCACGGTCTCCTAGGGCTCCGATGGCTCCGAGAAGAGTGAATAAGATGAAGAAGAGAAGAAGAGGCTCGGCCTCGTAAATGGGAATTCCAGTTTCTAAGTTGAGTTGTGCAAGAATTCCCTTTCCGGTGATCGCCTCTCCTAGAATTGATGCCTGCAAATTTTACACAAATATCAAAACCCACCAATTAAGCTTATTCAAACCCATGGGCATTGGTTTATTCTTTATTCAACCCTTGGTTTGGATTTCTTCTTTTTTCAAAACCAATCCATTTTGTTTGCTTCTTTGTTCACTCCAAAACTAACAAAATCCATTCCTCCAACACTCTAATTCTTTATAATAGTTTTGTCAAATTACAAGTTTTGTGAGTAGATTTTATATATTTTGATTCAATCTTGGATTTGGGTTAATTTAGTTTAACTACAAGTTTAGCTAGTGCTAAACTTTTAAGTTAGTACAAATGATTCTTTTTTAAAAAAAAATAGTATTGAATTCTTCTATTCAAACATAAATTTGTAATTTATCTTTAATGGACTAAGTATTTTTTTTAGAAAAGAAAAGGAATATGGTGATATCCAATAGATGAATTTAAAATATATTAAACACAAACTCATAATTAAACTAAATGATTTAGAATGATTTAGAATATTGAACTTGAAAACAAATGGTAAAAATGTCAGAACAATAGTGTATGATTTTAGCAGTAAAGATTTTGAAATGTAGTTTTATACATTATCAAAACAAATCTGTTAAAATAGCTATAAATTTTACCAAAAATAAATAAAATAAAATAATATTTAATAATAAACATATAGATCAATAGATCTTACAGCAAAGCCGATCATGGCAACACGGCCGACGAAGAGTTCATTCTGCTTAGTAAAACCAATGCCACCAGAAGTCCCAAAAATTCCATCTTCAACCTTCTGCTTCGGCTTCTCAACCTAATTAAAACAATATCAAAATCCATCAATTCGAATTCCATTTATTTATTTAAAATAGTAATAATAATTAATTAATGAGTTGATTACCTTCTTGGGCGGGGCTTTAGTTCTGGATTTAAACACAGCAAGAGTGGTGAAACCACGCGCCGGCAAAGAAACAGAGTGGGACGGCAGAGGATTGAAAAAGAGACGAGTGAATTGGGTGTTGTTAGGTCTAAGGCTCAATTCTCTTTTGAGACACACACCATGGCCGACGCACACACCAGAAGTGAGGAGCATGGTTTGAGCTGCCATGGAAATGGTGGAAGAAAGGTGTTTTTAGCAGAGCTGTTTGTTTATTGAAAAAGAAAAACTTAAGGTAATTAATTCATGGATATATGGGTTTTTATGAAGAAGAGAAGGTGGGATTTTGAAAGTGTATGGTGGAAGTGAAGAGAGGAGATTGTGCGTGTGGATTTGGTGGAAGAGATTGAGGATCGGCCGATAGAGTGACACGTCGTCCTTTAATTTATGTGATTCTCAATTGGTGGATTTGTTTTTTTCGGGTACACTTCTCTTTTTTGGGTTTTTGTCCTAAACCTTAACATCTGGTTCATTCATGGCCATTGCCAATGCATCCATTTTCTTTAAATAAATTAAAATTAAAATAGCAATTTTTTAATTCATTCACATGCCCATTTTTGTTTGTCAGTTTATTTTATTTAAGAACTCCATAAAACTCTAAAATAAAATAAAATTGATGCTAGCATATGCTTCTTTTTTTTCTTTTTCTTTTTGGTATATTGTTTGTTTTCCTCCTGAAAGGAATTGTGTTGCTCATACTTTTGGCTTGGACGACCTTTTATGTGGGTATGCTAATCAAGTTTGATCACAGTCATTTTGAGTACTAAATTGAGTTCTAAAATTTGAAGTTACGTATGTTTCTAAAGTTTATATGTGTGTGTATGGAGTATTGAATTAAATTTTGAAGTCAAGGTCTCTAGTGCTTGGACTATTTTTTTTAATATTTTTATTATGTAATTGTACAATTTCTTTTCCATTATCTATTATGGTTACATATTTTCTATTGACAATTTATCTTTGTCAATAAGTAACCTAAAAGTTAACCTTTTCTGTCAATTAAACTTTTTCCTTAGACATTAAAACTTCTTCCTCACAAAACATTAATAATATCACATTAACAGTGTCAATAATACTTTAATTGTGGTAGTATTCCAATATCACATAACTACATATCATGACATTTGTGAAATGTAAAAAAAAAAAAAAATGTTTTAACGATAGGTAACTATTTGTTCGTACTTGTTATTTCACCTATATATACAAACATAAATATAAACGCTCATGTATACCAACAGAGTTTGGAACATTAATACAAGGAAACTATATACAACAAAACTAGTAACCAAACTTTGGTTAAATTATTACGTAATATGCGCACACAAAAAATTGTCACAGGGATTTAGGGCTTTTTATATGGCAATGTTAAATTGTATGTTAGGGCTTATTATGCATGTATATTAGTATTGGAAATATGATCAAAACTACACATTAGCTAGATATAAGGTGGATATGATTTCATGAGTAGGTAAGAGAAACAACTATCATCAATCGAGTGAGAACTTTTAAGTGAAACAAAAAATAAAGTCACGAGGGTATAAAACTTTACTATATAAGACAACTATTAAACACCATAGACTAATAATCTTAAATTTGCATTTAAAAACACTTTCATGCATGACCAATATTTTTAGTAAATGATCGATTGAGTTATTAGAGATGATTGACAGAGTTGGTCACTACACAGGTGATCGTCGAAATTCAGACATGGCGATTACATGGAATTGGATGTCAAAAGGGTGGTCATTAGAGTTAATTGTCAAAGGTAGTTGCCAGGAGGTGGCTTTAGAGTTTGGTTGTGGAAGATAATTGTCGAAACATGATGTCAATAGTTTTCTTTTCGTTAAAGTTGAATGTCGAAGGTGGTCATTGGAAATATAATGATTGTTGGAGTTGGCTAATATCAGAAGTATTAGTCAGACCAATGTCACCAACAATGGTTATCACCGAAGTTGGTTGCCACTAGGTGAAGTCATTAGAAACGGTGGAAGGGGTAGATAAAGAAAGGAGGAAAGATGAATTTCTTGTTTTAATTTACAAATTAAAAACGATTAAATTTTGTGGAGTTGAATTATTTAACACCAATTTTTGCGACTCAATTCAACCCTTGTCAATACCCCGAACATTCCTTGATATTTTTTTATTCTCCTTATTGTAAAATGTTATGATAGCCTTGTTTATAAATAATATTAATAGTAATTACATATAGTGAATTTCAAATGTTGAATTAGTATTAAAGGAATATGTACTATTCTTGTGTCAACAAAATTTTAGCTAAATTGATATTTGTATGTGTCGAGGATCGCAAACCTTGTGGTTTAAATCTTCCATCCCAAAATTTGTATAAAAAAAATATACTACGGTAACATACAAAAAAAATTTGGAGTTATTTCAAAAATAGAAAAATTGACAAACTACTTACGCTTTATAGAACAAAGCCACTAAAAGACAAAATTCATTTATTCTTAATTTTTCTATAAAGTGTAAATATTTTGTCAAATGTTTTATTTTTTACAATTTGCCAAATTTTTTCTCATGCTTAAAATAGAACCATATATGTAATATAGTTTATGAGAAAATTTTGATTAACGCATTGATCAAATAAGTTATACATAAGTTGATTATTATAGTGGTTAATGACAAAATATTTAGTACTTACTGAAGTCAAGATATTAAATAAAAAGAATTAATATAATGTTATTTAGTAAATGATTCATTAATTAGTTTATGAATAGGTTAATTTCATAAATATAACAAAACACCAAAATATTTATGGTCCATGTAACAAAATAAAAAAGTCAATGAAGCTCATCATTTTTTTAAATATTTTAGGTTTGTCATTCCTTTCCAACTTCTTTCTTCTCTTCTCACTACAAGAAAACAAAGCTATCCCGATGCGTTTTTATACGTAGGGATAGATAACGTTGGAAAATAGAACATACACCGACGCAGTGACGTCTGTGTCAGCAGTTGTCATCTTTCCCGACATCTTGAATACATCATCATTGAGACTGCGTACACCTTCCCTGACGCCATGCACGTAAACGTCGAAGAAATGTAACATTTAAATAATAATTTTCCTTTTCTCCAATGTCATGCATACCTACATCGGGAATGAGGTGGCTATGCTCGACGTGGACGTATGTGGCATCAATAAAAAGGGAATTTATTATTTAAATATTTTGTTTTTCTAGATGTATGCATGCAAGACATCGAGAGTTTGGTCACTATTCCCGATGCCTGCATTGACTACGTCAGGGAAGAGGTAACATTTAAATAATAATTTCAATTTTCCCCAACGTTGTAAGTGAAACGTCAAGACTGATCCCCACTAATACCGATGTTTCACTTATGGCGTCGGGAGAAGTGGGGATCTCGCGACGTGTTCTAGGTGCGTCAGGAGATCCCCCTATAAATATGAGTTATGTGTGTTCACAGAACACATAAACATAGAGAACTGAAAACAAAAGAAAGAAAGAAAGAGTTAGAGACGAAGAGAGAGAGATCTGTATGCCTTTGTCATCGCCATTCGCCTTTGTCGTCCACCATCGCTACTGGTTGTTCTGTTGCTCACCGTCCTCCTCTCAATGTCCTATACCATCGTCGCCGCTCTACATTCTGATAAACTATTTGTTGTTTTTTTGTTTTTTTAAGTTAAATAAATGTATATTGACTTTGTTTGCATGGATAGAGTTAAAATTGTTAAAATGTATGTTTAAACATAT
Organism: Cucumis hystrix; assembly: GCA_025688845.1. Taxonomy (NCBI): domain Eukaryota; kingdom Viridiplantae; phylum Streptophyta; class Magnoliopsida; order Cucurbitales; family Cucurbitaceae; genus Cucumis; species Cucumis hystrix. The sequence continues at coordinate 11,019,127 of CM046885.1, read as the reverse complement.
TGAAATTGTTTGAAGTTTATGAATTAAATTGTATGTATAAAATGTATATTGAAATTTGTTATAGGTTTAGGGTTGAAATTGTTGAAATTTATTATTAAATTTATTGAAATTGTTTGAAGTTTAAGAATGAAAATGTATGTATAAAATGTATATTGAAATTGTTATAGGTTCATGGTTTAAATTGTTGAAATTTATGTTTAAATGTATTAAAATTGTGATTGGTTTGGGTTTGAGATTGTTAGAGTTTTAGGGTTGAAATTGTTAGATTTGTTTGTGAAATTGTTGAATTGTTGAATTGTTGAATTGTTGAATTGTTGAAATTGAAAATTTTTTAAATTATTGAAATATTTTAAATATTTGAAATTATTTAGAGGGGGAGCCCACTGAATAATTTTGATTGATTTGTTGTGGCTATCCTGTAGTTATGGTAGCCTTTAGTTTTTAATTTGTTAGTATGCTTTGTTTGTTGGAATTAAGTGTTAGTTAGAATTATGGTAGCCTTTAGTAGTTTATAATTTGTTGGAAGTGTTAGGTAGCTTGTAAAGCTTGTTAAATGGAAGTTTTAAGATAGGTTGGAAAGATTAAAGTAATATATGGTTAGGTTGTTTTGGTTATCCTGCAGTTATGGTAGCCTTTTTAGTTTAAACTTAGTTGTAGTGAAAGTTGGGATATTGGGTACTTGTGAGGTGTAGCTTATTCATGGAGTAAGTTTGAGCATTTGAGAGGAGGAATATAAGACTAATTAAACTTATTTATGTTCTAGGTCTTTAACGATGGACAAGAGTTAGATGAAACTCAGGAAAAAGTTCTCGATTCAATATAATGAGGGAGTGTCTCAAATTTTAGAGGTTACAAAGTATCACACCGATGAGTACGGACGAACAAGATCTCCATGCAAGAGATGTATGAACTCAAATTGGGCCTCATTAGAGGGCGTGGAACTATATTTATTAACGGTTGGAATATCTCCCTCCTATACAGATTGGGTGTATCATGGAAAGCCAGTGAACTTGCATAGAGGTATAGAAATATTTGATGAAAGAACTAGCAATGAAATTTTTCATGAAGAAACTAGCAATAACCTTTTTCTTGGAGAAAGTGAAATGTTCGGTATGCTTCATGATTTACAAGCTCCGATTGAGCACAAAGAAGAAACAAAGGAAGGTTTGGAGAATGACATATCGCTTAATAGTAGTGTAGAACAAGAGACAACGAACATATTTGAAGAGTAATTAAATGAAGCACGTAGTGAGCTATACTTCAGTTGTTCAGAATTTTCTTCTCTAAACATTTTGGTTAAGTTGCATGTCAAGGTTCTCAATGGTTGGTGTAACAAGCCCTTCGACATATTATTAAAACTATTAAAAGTAGCGTTTCCAATGTGTAGTACTACTATCCCAAGTTCATTCAACGAAGCCAAATGAAAACTTCGTGATTTGGGCCTGAGATACGAGACTATTCATGCATGTAAGTACGACTGTGTATTATACTGGGGAATTTGCGATTTGCAACATTGTCCAACGTGTGGTGAGTCTCGATACAAGGTTATTCCTAACAAAGAGAAAATATCATGCACAAGGTATTACACCACCTTTCGTTGATACCGAGATTACATCGATTGTTTGTATCGCAAGAGAACTCCTCTTACATGAGATGTCATGAGGATAAACAAGTCGAAACAGAGGATGTGTTCAGACATCCAGCTAATGCGGAGGGATGGAAGCATTTTGATTGTGAATTTTCTAAGTACGCTTCAGATTCACAAAACGTTCGTTTGGGATTAACTTCTGATAGGTTTAATCCATTTGGGAATCTGAATACCTCGTACAGTATGTGGCCTGTGGTGTTAATGTTTGTTTTTTTATGGTACTCTATAATAATTTTATGGGTAATTGATTTATTGTTTAATTATTTAATAAAAGTTATTATTCTCATTATTATTTAATTGCATGTTATTGTATAATAATATCCATGAATATGTTATTATATTCTAAATGTCCCTAATCGATTATTATTGTGGGAACAATAATAAATTAAGATTAGTATGAGTTATAATTGATAATCATATGATGGTTATATATGTAGAGACATAAATTATAATCATATTTTCTTATTGGAGATTAAGAATTGGATTGACCCCTTTTGAGATTATTACATAGACATGTATCATTAATAATTTCAAATAATTGATTGTTTTGATCTTTAAATCTGAGATTACCATAGTGTCAAACATAAGAATTAATCTATTTTGATGCAATCTAACGTTATTTTTAACTGGATAATTTTAAAGTTGCACTCGAATACGTTATGAATTATGTAGTTGACAATGATTAATCAAGATGAAATTTACCCTCTTGTTATAGAGAGATATATCTAGGCTCCTCTATTAAGTGTGACTATAGAAATGCATGGTCATGCTATAAATGATATTAAATGAATTAATAAGGATATTAATGTCATTTATTATTTCAGTATACTTATTGACCGAGAAATTAATTGAATTAGATAAGGTGACTTTGTCCATGACTTATATTCAATTATGGATATCGCATGATAAAAAGATTAAAGCAATAATTGTATTAGGCTATGTTGGATCAGAGACTTAATTAAATATGGGTAGCCATAATGTCTTGCTAGAGACCAATTATGACTTATGGGCCATTAAACAAGTTAGGGGCTCATTGCCATGTTAAATTAACCTAATGGGTCGCACACGAAAAAACTGGGTCGAATTTGTCTTTAGGCTCGGTAATTATAAATCCAATTGGAGAATTGGAATCCTATTAGGAAATGTAATTAATAAGTTCAATTGAAGAATTGAAAACTTATTAGGAGACGTAATTAATAAGGTAAATTGGAGAATTGAAGGCTTTATTAGAAATCCTAAACTTATTAGGAAACCCAGGAAGCCTATAAATAAGACCTTAGGAGTCTTATTTTACAAACAAGTAAAGACATAAAATTCGTTCTACACAAAGAGAGAATAGAAAGAGTCAAAATTCTCACTTTTTGAGGTTTTACCAGACCCAAATTCGAGAAGTCGAATTTCCAGTTCGTGTGTGGATACTGTTAGAGAACGCTTGTGATTTTGCAGCGTTTTGGTGATACGAATTGGAGGATCTTTCTTATCAAGACCAAAGGCAATTTAATTTGGATAAGTTCGACATAAAGGTATGTTTATTCGTGATTTTATTGTTTATGAACAATATGTTTACGTTCTAGGGTTAGATAAAAAATTTTATATTAATTCTGCTGCGTCTAGCCCTAGTTCGTTTTCCAACAGTTAATTCCTTACAATTTGCCAACTTGAAAATGTATGAAAGAGTCCAACTTCTTCACGTCATTGCTCATACCTGGTCCAAGATCTTCTGGTAGGAAAATTGATGTTTATCTCCAACCATTAATTGAGGAATTGAAGAGTTATGGACTTTTGGTGTGTGTACATGATTTTCTTACTGGTCAATCCTTTAAATTGTATGTAGCCTTGTTATGGACAATTAATGAAGTTTTGGCATATGGTGACTTATCTGGGTGGAGTACGAAAGGGTATCAGGCATGTTCCATATGCATGGGAGATAAATCGTCATTAGGAATAAGAGGGAAAATATATTTCATGGGACACCGGTGTTATCTTCCAGAGAACCATGTTTGGCATAGAAATAAGCTACATAATAGAAATGTAGAGCATAGGTCTCCTCTAGTTGTACTTAATGGGCATGATATCTTGGAACAACTAGATTTGTTGGAGTTTTCGGTGATGAGCAAACATCTCTCACTGAAAGATAAAAAAAGAAATAGAGCTCTAAATTGGTGAAGAAAAGTATCTTTTTCGAACTTCCTTAATGTGCAAGACTACTAATGCATATTGAAAAGAATGTTTGTGATAATTTAGTTGGTATATTGTTGAATATTGAAGAAAAAATGAAAGATACCACGAATGCTCGGTTGGATCTACAAGATTTGAAAATAAGAAGAATTTACACCTGATAGAAGTTGGTTACAGATTAATGAAGCCTCGTGCAAGTTAGACATTAACTAGCAAAGAGTGGGTTGGATTTTGCAAGTTTCTAAAATTAGCTTAATTTTTCGATGAATTTTTTTATAATATTTCATGATGTGTGAATGACAAAGATGGGAAAATATCAGGCCTTAAGACACAGACTGTCACATTTTGCTACATTGACTTCTTTCTATTGGTGTTCAAGAATATCTACAGAAAAATGTGTACACTACAATTACTAAATCATGTGCTTTTTTGTGACTTGTGCGCAAGAACAATACGAATAAGTGATTTGGACCAATTGCAAGCATATATCATAATCATATTGTATAAATTGGAAAGAATATTCCTACGTGCATTCTTCAACGTAATGATACACCTTGCAGTTCACCTACCATATGAAGCAAAAGTCATTGGTCCAGTTAGTTATAGTTGGATGTATCCCATTGAGAGAAGTTTATGCATGTTGAAACAGTTTATCCAAAACAAAGCATATCCTAAGGGATCTATTGCAGAACCATATGTGATTAATGAATCAGGGAATTTGTGTTCGAGATATCTAAGTGGGATTGAAACCCGATTCAATCGAGATGAACGAAATGATGATAGCATTCCTGATGATGAGATAATTGGTGAGTTTGAATGTTCATGCAGAAGGTACGACCACTAGGTGCGTCAAGTTCACAACCTCTATCACATAAAGAGAAACGACCTGCACATTGGTACATCCTTTAAAATGTAGATAAAATAGCGGACAACCGCAAGTACGCATTTTTAACTTTATACTTCACTAGCTATTTTAAGTTTTTATTAAGTTATTGTCATCACACAAACTCACAATTATGTATTTTTGGAAACACTTGAGGTTGATACGTTGTCAAGCTTAAAGTTTTTCTGACTTATTTAAAAGAAATCAACGAGCATTTTTCGATTGATTCATAGCTCAAGTATATAGAGTACATGAATTTGAAAATTGGTATATGCTTATTTCATATTTCATATTCATTTGCATCAATTTCAGATTATAGAAATTCATGAGAGAGAAAACCTTTCTCATGATTTCTTCTCACTTGCGATGGGACCTTCACTTGACGTTCAGTCCTACAATGGACACATTGTTGGTGGGATATGATTTCACACAATAGAGCATGATTCTCGATGCACTACACAAAACAGTGGAGTCATGGTAGTTCGTAAAACAATGACAGTGAAAGTGCCGACAATAATTTCTACGGTGTATTAGATGAAGTTCTTTTAGTTTAATATCCGATGGAACAATGTATTTGCATATTCAAGTGTAGATTGTTTCACATTAATAAGAACAAAAACCATAGGACACACGTGGAATTAAGGTACAAATCAATCAACACGTCACATTTTTAGTTCACTGAGGAACAAGTCTTCTCGCAATCCATGCACATCAAGTGTTTTACCTCAAGGACCCAAAAAATGGTGCCAATTTTAAAGTTGTTCGAGTAGTCCAAAATAAATGTGTATGAGACGTGCCTGAAGTGGAGGATGTTGAGAATGAGTAACTGAATGTATTGGAAATTGTTGTCAGACACTGCTTATGTTGTGAAGTCAATCCAACTCAATGATGCCAACAACTTGACTTGGTTGGTTAACTCGACGGACTTAGTGAGGTACAATGCAATGTTGTGCATGCATATCAAATTCTAAGCAACAAATATTTAGCTACTTGGGAAATAGTGTTGTTACTTATGTTGGTGTAGTGTATGTGTACATTTTAATTTCATATGATAAGTCATTCATTGAGATCATTGCATGCAAAATGCTCCTTATGAATCTCTTCATCATGTGATTGGACATGATCATTGCATGCAAAATGCTCCCAATGTCCTCTTTCATCACATACTTCTAAGTCCTCATTGTGTACAAGTTTTCCTATTGCTTGTTCAAGTGTAAGCAAAACAATAGATTTTTTTGGATGATCTAGGGTCGAACACAGGGAATTGATATCAAAGCTTAGTTTTGGAGTCTACTCTTCAATTAAGCGGTATAAAAGATTTATGTACAGTATGGAAGAATGTAAGTTTAAACTACATCTACTAATGTACGCTAGAGAATTTTATAAAGGTAATCTAATGAAGGTGGCTATGAGAATGGGGTGCAAGAATGAACTAACTTGTATTAAGGAAGTGGGGTGAATGAATGTCTAGTGCTATCACGCGATTAAGCCATATGAAAGCCTTGATGTGATATAACTTGCTTAACTAGCTTATGATTAAGGTGAGCACCTCTCACTGTCTTTAAACGCCACACTTGCTCACATTTTAGGATCCAAATGACTAAGCCTAGCTAAACCAGGTATATCTAGAAGTGTTCACTTATAAAACTTATTCAGCTTCACGTTTAAGGGTGGCAACCTCTTGGCACTTAATACCGACACATGTTCTTCTTTCGAGACACAAATGATGGAAGTTATCTCACCAAGGTAGAGTTTGTCTCCAAACTTCTCCTTGCGCGTATTAGCTTTAACCTTGCTACTTGCCATATCGAGTAGTTGGCGATATATACTAGCCAAGTGATGAAAATAGATCAGCTAACACAATAAGAATTATAAACAAATCTATTTATCAAGAGTCTATCATAGATCATAAACTACAAATAACACAAGAGCAGATGCACAGTAAAGATATGGATGGATTGAAAAGGTATAAACATACATTGTATTAAAGAATGAAGGCCTTTGACCACTGTACAATATAAACAAATACAATATAAAGAAATATAAAAATGAAAAAAAATGATATTATAAGTTAGGGGGAGGTAGAGGATGGGATCTTCTTCACTCAAACTACAAAATTTTACTATACAGACTGATCGGAGAAGATGAAGAAAACTTTACAACCGGTGGAAAGGCTATTCCTTCCCACCTTTCTCAAGCTTTTAGCCTATAAGCTGTAAATGGCTCATTCAAGCCTTCCATTATGGTCCATTCAGACCTCTCTTTCTTGATTGTGATGGTGTCCTTTATATTGGCAGATTTAGACAGAAAATATATCCTTCTGAACATGTCATCACTGAAAGCTGCCTCTATTTTCAAGTCACATCAACTCCATCTAACATTTTTGTCTTCTAGCGAACCTCTTCTTGCGTTCTAATATGGTTTTCTCGCCTAGTCTTGGCACGAGTTCCTTTGCGATTCCATAGCTTATTCTTTTGTTCTTTAGCATGCGCTAAGATACTAAAACAGAGTGAAATATGCATGGATGCTTATGTAAGGTGTATTTCTAAATATTTATGTATTTACAACATAAGTTACGTGTTTTGATAAACTTCTTCTACATTTTGGTCTCATTATTCTATCTAAAAGGCTATACTAACTTTTATTTCTACAAGTTATCAAACAACGTGTGGATGAACACATTGAGGATGACACCCTGTGCAGACCTGACGTTGATCCTACAGTAGTGGAAAGACCAGTTGTGCGTCATGTCGTTGATGACTTCATAAATGATGATGATGAAAAATTATTCGTTCATAGTGGATCAAGCGACGAAGAATAACAATGACGAATTACATATTCACATATTTCATTTTTTATATATTCTCAGTTTCAAATACTCTCATTTGTTTAATTAATTTTGGTTTTTATGTCCACAGGTACTATGTCATTCCCCAGCGATTTCAAGGAGACAGATGCTCTGTTTGATTTCGACGACGATGCATTCAATAACACGAGAGGAACATCCTCGATGGGCGATAAACAATTAATTGCATAAACATGGAGTTTTATTTTTTATAGTGTTTTGTTTTCATAGATACCCCTCAACCTAGTACTCACACTCCTGGGAGATGGCAGCACTCCAGGAACTTGGAGTTAGAGAGATATGTACAACAGCATGGAAGATCCCAATATCCTTCGCTCCAGGAGCAAATAAGTCGACCTCGCCACATGTTGTTTGCTTCAACAACACCATCGATGAGTTAACATAAGATACATTTTCAGTCTCCTTCCTTAAGCGGGCTGATGTTACTACGGAGTACATCGAGGTTGTGAAGGGTAGTCTAAAGGTAAGTTTTTAAATTACCATACATATATGTTAATATATATATAGAAACCTAATTTGTATGTTTGTTCCCTTTGTAGGAATGGTTCGTGCTTGATTTCACAGATCAAGCCTTTACTCGAATTGTTGAGCATCAAATGCTCAGCATGTGAAAAGAGTTCAAGGGAGACAACCATAGGCATTTTAAGAAGTTCAGTGATCTTGAACAAGCACATGTCAACCCACCTCCCAGATTAGTCGACAATTTCAGGTAATTTACATTTTAAATTTTCCTTGACGTTAATTAATTTTTGTTGTTTGTATGTAACGTTTTGATTGTTTACATGTATAAACAATCAAGGACCAACAAAACTACTAGAGTGAAGCAGCCTTACAACCATAGTACTAGGTCCAAGTCGTTCCTACAACGACAACATGAGCTCCATGAACAACGAGGTTAGCCAATGGACCGTGTGGAGGTTTTTAAAGAAACAAATGTCAATAGGATTGGCCAATTCGTTTCACAAGCGGCCGCAGATGTGCATTAAGTTTATGAAAACCTTATCTTGCATTGTCTACTTTTAGTTGTTAGTTCATAATTTGTAACTTTTGGTGCAGAATCAAATGCTGGAACTCCAATCCCAACCTACGCCAGAAGGTTCTCAACCAATCTCTGAGGACGAGATATGTGAGACTATTTTTGGTAGACAACCATATTGGCAGTCTTCTAAAACTCATAGATTGTAAATATAATTCATTGACCGTTATTAATAAAGTGTTATTATTATAATTTCAATAAATATTATTGATTATACTATTAATTTTGTCTTAATAACCAAAATCCAATAAATTAACATCCTAAGTTGTTTGATGAGTCTTGAACAGTATGTAGAGACATACAGGGATCAATGTTCGAGATCATCTTAAAGGGTTTATTGTATAGGGATAAGGCTGGGTACCTTATCTGGATAACACTATGGATACGGCTCACTTTGTATTTGATACAAACGCAATGACCCAACGCATTCATGTAGTTGACATGCGAGTGAGGGTATCCTAGGCAATGAGTTTGCATAAGATCGGACCATGAAATAGTAACCACTAGATGTAACTCTGTCAACTAGTTAGGTTTCTATTTCATTAGGTTGACTTAGGTAACTTAGTCTTAATCTTGAGTGTATTATGAACTCCTTTTCGCGAGGGATTGTTCTTTGATTTATACGCGTAAGAGTGGTTCGATCACCAACTCAATAAGCTTATCATTTTGGGAACAAGACCGAGTAGGAAGCTAGAAACATAATTACACAAGATGGAATTTACTCTTTTTCTACTTTAGGGTAAGTAGACGAGTGTTCTCTTAAATGGTGTCTCCATGACTTGAACGAAGGCCTCTACCATCTCTATGGCATGAGAGAGGTTTCTATTTATTGCTAGGACCATAAACAGGTTGTTCATTAGAGAAGCACTGATATTCAAGGATTAGAGGTAACCCAACTGGTTTTACAAACACTCATGAAAAACTAACTTACTGTTATTGGTCTATATCCGTGGACACAAAAATATATTTACATTGAGAAGAGTTCAGCTGTGAGTTTTTAGTGGAGTGTACACACAGTTAACGAATATTGATTAATGTAGTTAATGAGTTTAGCTAATTAATCTCATGTGGTTGTAGCTTTGATTGTAGGTCCATTACGTTCCCTTCCTAGCTCGTAAAGGGTAATGAGATTTATTTATATTGGTTGTAATTTGAAATATTCAAATTTACTTTGGGAATTAGTATAATGTATAGTGATACATTATAATACAAAGTTTATGTGTTAATCAAACTTTATTATATAAATTTAATTTTGGATATGATTCAAAATTAATTTATGAGAGATAAAATATTTGAATGAGTTCAAATATTAATTTAAAGTGAATTGGTTTCATATTAAAATTATTTGTCGTGAGAGAAATTTATTTTTTTAATATGATTCAAATTTAACGTAAGTTAAATATAAGATATTTAATTTAGTTATTAATTAATTGGAAAATTGATTAATAGTTTAGTTTGATATTATTTAATTAATTTTGATTTAATTAAATTAATATAAACTATAAGATATTGGAGAGATATTCATGAAATACGATTTAAATGAAATATTAATAAATATGATTTAATTAATTATTAACTAATTGATTAATGGTTAATTAATTAGTTGATTTGAATTTTCTATTAATTTAATATTTTTTAAATTAATAGAATCTCATGATTCTCTCCTATTACCTTTCCTACTCTATGAAGGAAAAAGAGTTATAAATATACAGAAGAAAAATAGTTTTTCCTAATCGATCAATAAAAAATAGAACTACTAATTTTGCTTTTCTACAAAAGAGTTTCTCTCAAATATCTATAAATTTTTTCCCATCCCAATTGGTTCCTACAAACCAATCTCATCCCAAAGGATAGGAAGGTCTCTGATGGATGGTGTCCCAATTTTGGAGATTTATTTTGTAGATTCAAAGACGTCAACCAAATAAGTTTTTCTTTCTATAATCTATAATTAGAAAGCATGCTTAGTTTTTAAGTCTTAATAGGAAAACTAGTTTCTTAATTATTTTTGACAATGTATTGGTATTTTGGAATTTCCAAATTAAATTGAGGAATGGATGTGTAAAATCTTCCGCTGTCATGGACTTTTATCCCTTCAGACCAACTCCAAAAGGTCTTGGTTGAGGCCCCAAGCTCAGGTCCTGAACGACTGCTGACAGTTCTTTGTTTTCATCATATGAGCAAGAGATGCACACTAGGGAGGTTAGCAAACTAAAAGCTCGCCTTGACAACGCTCAACAATTAATTAAAGAACAACATAGAACATCAAAGTTGCATGTGATAGAATTTAGACATGCGTAGCAAAAATCAGATCTAGAAAATTTCCCTAATTGCTAAGATTAACATGCATAAAAATAAACCAATTAATTAGAAATTAGAGTTTTTAGGAAACTTACATTAAAAGCTTAGATTGATGCTTGAATTTTCGTTCAAACTTGAACGGACCACCACTAGTAGTCACCTACTATCCTCCAAACCGAGAACCGAGTTATGGGACCTGATAGATGATGGAATCGAGAGAGAGATTTGAGAGAAAAATTTGAGAGAGAGATGGAATTGGAAAGTCAATAATGATTTTCAAAGGTTGTAATTTTATTTTATTTTTTTTTTGTGGAAAAACTCTTTCAAAAGAGATTAATTTTTGAAAATAACCAAAAGTATTTCATAATTTAAAAAACCTTTCCTTAAATAACCCAAGTACATGCAACTATTTCATGTAATTAGTTCACCTAATTTGAACATCTCTCTTTCCACATACACTTAGTGGATTTAGTCACCATTGCATTTTTTCTCTTATTGGGCTTGCTGTCATCAACATGAGCTTCCACTTAGCCCACTAAAAGTTAGTAAAATTATCCAACAAAATGTTGAATTTTTCCACTAACTTTAGTCAAGGGGCAAAATGGTCAATTGACTATTCTAGTCAAAGTCAAACATTGACTTTTTTCAATTGAAAAGTCAACATTTTGACTCTTTTATCATTTCAACCTCCTTAACTAATTTCGACCTCCTGAGCATGAATTCACATTCAGTTTTTAAAAATTGAAATCACATTTGAAACTATAGCCGGTCAAAGTTTGACTTTTAAAAATCAAAATTCAACATTTTGACTTTTTACAACTTTAACCAATTTCATTATTTTCGAGCTTTCGAGTATGAATCTCTAATCATATTTTTTTTTATATTTAAATCATATTTAAACATAAAGCTTTATCTTTAAACCAACGACTATATCACATATACTTGTTGGTTTCTCTCTTATTACGTAATTCAAACCATTTGAATCGATCCATCATACTATTCTAAGTTTATTCCATATGAGCTAGTAGGGGAACCTAATAGACCTAAAGATCATTGGCTCCAACGATCCAAGATTAACTAGCTAAACCATTTTTCACTAAAGTTTGGTAGTGCACTCACATCATTATAGATATATTTGTGTCCATCTGATATAACCATGATCAATAAGTTAATCCTTCACAGGTTGTTCATAAGCTCGGCTAGGTCAAAAATACCATTGACTCCTAAGACTACATCTTGCTCTTTAAGTCCCGCTTATCCACTATTGAACAATTGGTTTAAGGTCCAACGTATAAACTGAATCCCTCTCTAACCAGTGAGAGGGTGGAACCCCTTGTTCAAGACCTGGATTCAGTCCTTAAGAGAACAACCTATTTACTAACCCTAAAGCAGGTATGAATGAATTTCGTCTTACACCCTATGTCCTCAGCTATTCTTCTAGTCTTACCTCTAAAATATGAGGCTTATTGAGCCAACACTAAAGAGCTGCCCTCACCTATGCAGATCTAAGGATAATCTCGTATGAATAGGAGTTCATAGTTAGCTCAGGATTAAGATTAAGTTACCTAGGTCATGAAAAATTGAAATAGTCAGTTTAAAGTTTTAAACAATAAACGATGTTATAACGTAAAAGTGACTATTTTATGGTTCAGTCTTATGTAAACTCTTTACATAGGATGCTCCCACTTTCATGTCTCTACATGAATGAAACAAGATCACATTGTTTACACTAACTGCAAAGCGGACCGAATCCATAGTGTTCTAGAATAAGGCGTCTAACATTTATTCATATACTATAGACCATTTTTTTATGTCTCTCTACATAAAGTTCAAGTTTAGTCAAAATAGCATCGGGACCTTAGCTTATTGAAATTAAGATTATAGTATTCAATTTATCAATAACGACTTTATTAAATAGAATATGATTATAAACTACGAGTTTTAGGACATTAATTCCAACAGCATGCCCAATAAATGGAAGAAATAAGGAAGATGATTAAGGAAATGAGTCGGGCACAGAGAGGACCTTGATCACTTGCGTCCGTAGGGTGCCAATACTTTTCAACTTTTAAGTTGTTTAATTTATTATCGGTGATATATATCTAAATTTACTTTCATGTCATTGTAAATGAGGTGTCAGTGGGAATATGGTGTCTGCAAGGATTAGGAGAATTAACATTTTTTTTTTCTTTTTCATGTAATTTCTGAACTTACAAGTTTGTAATTTTTTAATACTTGGGAATTTAATATTAATATAAATACGATTTGGTATTTATTAATTTTATTAATTTTTTGTTAGTTATTTTTTCAGAATTTGATTGAATTTAAATCGAATCGGAACCTAGATTACCTTACAAAAAAAATTAAATGTAATAATTTTAAAAAATATTATAAAATATTTTTCTGGACACACAAAAAGCGTCGAGAGCAAGTTTCTATTTCAACGTCACGTCGGGAAAATGTCCTTTGATGCGACGTCGGACATTACTATATTGTCGATGCGGTAAGGTGACATCGATATTACCCTATTACTGACGTGTGGACAGACGTCGAAAGTACCCCCTTTGCCGGCATGCACTATCAGTCAACATTACTCGAGTTGAGCAAACTGCATTTTCGATGTCAGCAAGTTTGCCTTTTGATATTGCCTCCCCCGACGCACTACTGCTAACTGGCTTTCTGACGGCACTATCTGCGTCAGGTGAGCCTGTCCTGACACCTTTTGTGATTTATTCCGACATCGTTACGCATCAGGAGATCCCCTTATTCTTGTAGTGTCTTCTTTTGTAGTTTTCTTTTATATTTTTTTGAAATCATGATTTTTGTTTCCAGCCAATCATAAATATTATATTTTTTTAAGGTGTTATTTGCTTCAAGATCGTGTGCCAAATATAAAAGAATTTGGTACACGATCTTAAACAAAAATCATTGGAATATTGGTACACAATTGTCTACCAAATCAACAAAAATCGTTGGGATATTGATACACGATCATTTAGATTTGGATACACGATCGTGTAGCCAAATTTAAACGATCATGTACCAAATATAAAATAATCTACAAGATAGTCTTTTATATTTGGTACACGATCTCGAAAAAAAATCATTGGAATATTTATTTGGTACACGATTTTGTTAAATCGTGGGATATTGGGACATGATTGTTTAGATGTGGGTACAAAATCGTGTACCAAATATATTACACGCGAGTGGCCAATTAATCGCGTGTTGACTAAGAGCATTTTTAGTATTTTACATTGTGGGCTTGTGGGCTTTTTTTCGTTTCCGAAATTGTTCTATAAAGTGTAAATATTTTGCCAATTTGTTATAATTTTTTAAAAAAACCTTCATAAATATTTAATTTAACTAATGATTCTTCTGGTAACTGTTGATCAATGCATACAACAAACCATAATACATATATGCTTTATTAAAAAAAAGATACTCGAAATAACACACATTTATTTCAAACAAAATTAAAATTTTAAAATTCACTCTTTTATATAGAAAGCATGGTAGTATGCGAGGGCAAATCTAAGCTACCCTCCTAAATCTATCTCCATACGATAATGTCTAAATAATAATTAATTACAAGAGTTGGTCTTTTCTTTGGAGTATGGAGTAATGATCTAATTTAGCCAATTCAATTCTCTTCTTTGGTTTTTATGAACATATCTCTCCTAATTTTCATCCCATTTGGTAGAATCTACGACCGCTAATTTGTGAGCTGAGTCATCCTATCTCCTTCATTGAGGAGACTCCATATTGGTCAACCCACTCCCAAACTCGTTTAGTATAAGGTGAACTCTAACGTGACTTAACTAGATGGTGAAGTGGGTTCCTATGGCATTGTTTGGGAATCGTGTGGTGATGTTATGTTCATAATCAAAAGTTACTTTTCATTGACTAGATTTTGTGAATTTTGGATAGGTGATTACCGTGTGTTTAACGGGACCTCTAATATCTTTGAGAGGTTAATATCTTTCTTCTGAACTAAATTGAAATTGATTCAAAAATCCTTTACAAAATTTTGATGAAAAATTATAGCCTTGCAAAGGTTCAAACTTTGGTTGATTCATGCTCTAAGAGATCTCCATTGTATTGGCTCAATCCATGGTTTTGTGTGGATTAATCACAATGTGTAACTTTGACGCTCATGCTTTAGCTGTCCATGAACAACGTTTTAGACACTTAAATGTGTGGCTGGAACATCACACCTTCCATCAATAGATTACTCTACCATTTATTTTGATATAATTGTTTCTTAAGTCTATTCGTGTTTCTAGTCTAAAAAAAAAAGTCTATTCGTGTTTTAGTTAGGTTAAACAATGACAAAAATGTCAATATCATTCATTGTATCTAGTTAACATAAATATATAGTTCAATTACATAAGATGTTTCATCTTTCAACCAAGATGCTACAAATTTAAATCAACACTCCTTATATTTCCTAAAGAAAAGAAAAAATTAGTTGAACTTTGACCATAATATATAACTATTTTTCTAGTTATTTGAAAATTTTATTAGAGACCTTATTAGCATCAAGACTTTAAGAAATAATCTTTAATATTAGTTAGTTACTTCAAAGATTTTCAACACCCACTCCAACCAATTTATATAACTGAATTTAGGATATAATTAGTACACATATTTTTTTAAAAAAAAACACACAATATTGATTTGATATTTAAAAGAGAAAATAAAACAGGGGGTTTTCAAGAATAATAAATAAAATACAAACTATTTATACTTTTTGACAAAAAAAAAACCATTAAATAACAAAAATTCATTAAAGTTGATTTTACCTAAAGTGTAAATAGTTGGTTTATTTTACCATTTTTTACAAATAATATTTTATTGATTCAAAATAAATAGTAAAATGAACAAATTATAAAAAATGATGGAGAGGAAGATAAAATAACAACAATAACAATCAAATTGGTTTGAAGATGATGTCCACAAACTTGAACCAAAGAGCTGTCTAACGACTTGTCATTTTTGTGTGGATATTTCTAGAAGATCTCAATCGTAGATTCTCGAGATTCCTATAAAATGGAATTATACGCAAAAGGGAGGAGCGCCTCAGCGTGTGCCTCTCTCACTGATGTTGACAGGCACTCAGCCCATAATATTAAATGGGTCTTTTTGGAAAACCAAAGGCCCAACAAGACACCATCTAACGGCCCATTACAAATAAAGGGAGACCTCAAATTGAAATCGTTTTTTGTTTTTGTTTTTGTTTTTTAATTATAGATCCCAAAGTTTGAGAGGTTTGTATCTATTTAAATATTTAAATCTTAAGTTCGAAAATAACTCTTAATTTTCTCTCTACTGCATTCTTGAACTTTAAAAATAAAATTCTCTGTCTTTAATAGATTTATGTAGTTTCTATCTATTACGTTTTTTTATTTATTCAATATTTTTTAAAACACAAAAAATTTCTAAATAAAAAACGAGTGCTTATTCAAATTTATATATCTCAAATATATATTTTTTTATCTTGAAAATATTTGAATACACCAAAGATCCATTAGACATGTTAACAATTGTAGAACTTGAAATTTGAAAGACATACTATATAGAAAATAATTATTTTTGAAGTATGGGAAGAGATATGGAAGAAATCATAAAAACTATTGGGTGTTGACTTTATAGCAACATCAATGATTTGGATGTAAATGAAAAAGGTTGAAGCAAAGTTTCAATAATTGGTATGAAAGGACCTAATGGCTCCTCCCTCCCATATTGCCCATCATATAGTGAATCTTCTGTTCTCTAATTCCCCTCCTTATTCCTAGACCTCTTCCTCATCTTTTTCTTTTTCTTTTTTTGCCTTTTTTAAAAAAAAAAAAGAAAAAAAGAAAAATTCTTCTTGGAGAACATAAATATCTTGCAAGAAATTATTGAACTCTAGAAAAAGGAAATAATAATTCATTGGGTTACATAATGAGAACAAAGGTCCCCTTCAATGTGAGTTAATAGAGGAAAAATACAAGTTGCTTTCATAATTTTTTTAAAAATATATATATATTAAGTTAGACTTGCATCTACTTCTAAAAGACTCATATGAATTAAGACTGTTGTTCTCACTTATGTACTTGTATTCATTCTCTTATCTAGTTAATGTGGAACTTTGGTTGCATTGTCAACGATCTTCTCCTCAAACAAAGGACTAAAGCACGTTACCTATCTAATAGAGTTCAACTGCACATACCACAATGTGACCTACTTTCGAGCCTAAACCTCATAACACTTATCAACGACAACAACCCTCTAAATGCATAATAATAGAATATATGATATTCTTTACTTTAGACATAAATTCCTATAACTCTGCGTTTTAGTTACATTTTACCTTAAAATGTTTCATACCAATAAATATAATTGTCCTCATTTATATACTGATGTAGAAGTTTCATTGCACTCTCAATAAAAATTATTTTATTATCCTTTTTCTAAAAAAATATATATAAATTGAAATTTATTGAATAAGTTTATAGACTAAAATCAAACATTGAATTGAACAAGCTTCCAAAGGTTACAAAAACCTAATACATTAATTTTATTTTAAGTCATTTCCTCTTTGATCTCACTTGTTTATTAATCTAATTAATCCCAACAAAATGATTAAAAAAGTGATTTAATGGAAACCCAATTAAAGATTGAGTACCTTTATACATTGACTATTGAAGCAATATATGAATGTGACGGAATGGCTGTATAAAATATAAAACTACTTTTCTACCTAAATTGCATATTATTTGAGGGACTTGCGTTAGATAATAAAAGAAAAAAATTAGAAAAAAACAGCTCATAACACATCTTTTGTGCATGTTGCAAATTTGATAAATATAACTAGTAATTAATGGTAATCAGGTGGTAATCTGTTTTTAAATTTATTATTTTCGTAATTTGAAAAAGTAGGTGACATAAATTCTATTATCATAAATTTTTTTTTTCTATTTTTACGAACTTTCCATTATTTTATTCCTATAGATTACAAGTCAGGAAATAACTTGAACTCAAAGCAAACTATATCCATAATCTCAGTTTTGCATTTTTTATATTTTCTTGCATCCAACAACACGAGAAGCTTGAAGAAAGAGAGCCTAAATGTTAATTAAATAAGAGAGGTGAAGATTAAAAACAAAATTTGACTGTTACACTATTAAATTAGTCGAAAAATGTTCTGCATTAATAATGATAACATGAAAATTATAAACCTTTGATTTGTTAGACTAAGTTATAACAAAAATGTCCATGAAAATTTTAAAAGCTTTGGTTATACTCTTTTTACTTTAAAAATATTTGAAAAAGTTTTCTCCGCAACTTAAATTTGTACTAATACCATTAAACTAAAAGAAAGATAAAACATTGTTGAGTTTGGCAAAATGTGGGTTTTCTCACATGAGGAAGATAAGTGGTTCCAAGCCTATAAAAGAAACCAACCTTTTTTAGCATTTTCTAACGTGTGTAGTCAGTTTTGAAAATTGTTACCGAGTAAAAAATATTGTGTGTGATTGTAATAAATACTAGTATTTTTCTTATTCCTATTATGATGTTTTTAGCTTTTATTTATTTCTTTAATTTCTGTATTATATTTTTGTTTATTCCAGTTGTTAAATGGGAAGGTTTTGTCCTGACAAATATATCATTAATATTATTAGTCTTTAAATGAAAGATTAGTATACCTCATTTAAAAAATATGATTCAACTTTAAAAGTTACTAACAATGTACTTACCCTTTAAAAAACATCCCTTCCATTTAGTATCAGACCCTATCATCTACCTCTCCCAAGTATCTATATGGAAAAGAAAATGAAGGTGACTACATATCTGAGTTGTTTTCAAATTTGTTTTTTCTAACTCAATTAATTTTAAAAATTGATTATTTAGGTGTTACAATCTTGTATATGAGTAATAAGTACTTTAATGTAGTCTATATTGCACTCATCTTACAAACAAAAGTTTGGCATGTAATAACTTAAAAGTTATAATTTGACATTTGAATTAGTTAAAACAAAGATAGGTATAACTTATAATGTGCTCAAGTATTTTTCTTTTTATGTTTAAGTTTGGTATACCAAATATACTAAAATATGAGAGCTTTTCTTGTTTATTTTGGTTATATGATATTTAATGAGAGAGAAAAAAAGAGGCGAATTGAGAGAAGTTTTAGAGATGGAGGAAAAAAGATGAGATAGAATATATACGAGGTTGAAACAAGCGAGTGAAAAAGAAAAAAGAAATGAAAAAGTGTTACATCTTGATTCGAGCAAATTAGAGAAAGGAAAATGTAAGAGAGATGTGATCCCTAGGAGATCAGAGTTTTTAAGTTTAGAGGTATTTTTTTAAACAAATTAGTAAGGTTTGGAAACTATTTGTTTTTTGTTTTTTTTTTTTCAATTTTGCTTTTAAATTTTTTGTTTGTTAAAAATAAAACTATCATATATGCTTAATAATTATTCTGTTTTTTCTTTTTTAAAAATAAATTGAATTTTTTAAAAAGCTTTTTAACTTTTCTTTCATAATTTTAAAAACAAGTTTATTATTTAAAAGGCAAAAATGTAAATTAGTTACCTAACATGTGTTTTTTATTTAAAAAATTGCATAGGATAACATTTTGAGAATATGATATAACAATTATAGTACATTGTTTTAGAATTTTGCAAATATGGCAAAATTTTCACTTCTCCATCTTAAATTTGTTATTATTCCTAAACTACCCTTCAATAACTTATTTCTCTTCCTCTTTTTAATGTCCTACCCATTATTTATTTATTCTCACACTTTTTAATGCCCTAATTATTTGTTTATTCTTATACTAGAAAAATTATTTATTCTTTATGTCTTAATCCTAATTTTAAAATATCAAAATACAATAATTGTAATATGAAATATAATATAATGGTTGTTGATCGGAGTAATTTAACTTCATTTGTGATTATTTTTTTTTACTTTCTTCGATGTGTATTTTGAGTTGAATCTGATTCCAAATGATTTTGTTTTATTTTTTACCTTAATTTTTTGGTTTTATTTTGTCTCAGTTTCGTATATCAGTGTTGTGATATACTTATATTATATGTAGTAGTTGGTTAGTATACTTATTATGTAATTTTTCGTTTTTTCAAATTTTATGCAGTTCATTAGAGTATTATTAAGTATATGAATTATATAACTCAGTGTATCATTATCAAGTATATCAATAATATATTATTAAAGCATATCAGTAAAGTGAATCATTATCAAGTATATGAATCAAGTTTACAAGTGTATATCAATAGTATATCAAGTGTATAAGTAGGACTTCAAGTACATTTAATCAATCAATTGTACAAGTGAAGAATACTAAATGTATCTGCAGTGTATCATATGTATCAAACATATATTAGTAATTTTTTAAGTGTGTATCAAAAGGTATCGAGTGTATCAAAGAGTATCAGGTGCATCAAGTGTATCAATCAAATGTATCGGGTGTATCAAGAAGTATCATGTGTATCAATGGATGTATTAGGTGTATCGAACGTATATAAAGTGTATCAAACGTATATTAGTAACGAGGGTATTTGTGATATTTTACCTCTTGATGTGTAGACTAGGCTTCGTTTTTGCCATTTTCACAAATAATAAAGTGTGTGCGCTATGGACTTATTTATTATAACTTATTTTGTCATATTTACCTGTGTATCTTTATTTTTAGATTTAAACAAAAAAAAGAAATAAGTGGACTGTCAAACAAGTTATAAGGTTTCAATCTAAAAATCTGTGGTTTGATTTTTTTTTTTAACTTATTATTCAATAATTTAATAGAGAGATAGGACTAATCATTTGTGGATAAGTTAGTTGGAGAGAAACTATTGGGGCAGGGGAGATGGTGACAGATATCCTTAGATTTTTTCTAGCTTTTAATATGCCTTTTACAAATAATTTAGTTTCAAAATATTAATTAATTAATAAATCTACCCTACTTTTGTTTAATAGTAACTTCACTTTAAACAAAAAAAAAAAAAAAAAAAAAAAAGCTATTAGAGAAATACTTTTCAGTTTTCATGTTTAACAAAATCAGTTTTCTACCTGAAATTTATCATTTTGAAGGATCATTTTAAGGGTAACTTTGTATTTTACTTTTTTTTATTTGCTTTACTGGTGAAGGTAAATTTTCATTTAAAAGGTTAACAAGAGCTTAGTTTAACTAATGCTCCAATACTTTTAAAAGTTTTAGTTCTAGTCCCTAAACTTTTAAAGTATGTATATTTTAGGTAATGTCGTTAAGATCCTATTAATTCTCTAACAGAATAATGAGGTGGCTTTTATATTTAGATTACTAGACTGTCTAATAAGATAATCACTCTTAATAATTTAGAGTTTTAATTTTTAATCAAATACTAAATGGTAAATTGATTTTATATAAGTGAACTCAAAAAGTAATTATCTTCGAGGTTTTAATCGTCGCTATGACGCATAGTCATTTTACTTTACTTTCTCAACTAATATGCTAGACTCAATTTATCCACATATTAAATCTGCCTCAAATTTAGGATATTTTGTGATTCATTGAAGTTTTTTTTTTCTCATCCTTCTAATTCTTTCTTCTTCTTCTTCTTTTTTTTTTTTTTTTTTTTTTTTTTGAGGTTTTGTGATTCATTGTGAGAATATTTATCAGCAATTTCATAGAGTTTATTTTAGACATGTGTATTTTATTATTTTAGTTCATTGTATCTTGTCATGAATGTTAACATCAATATGTTAATTTAATTTTTTTTTGTTCTACTCGATGTCGTTCTTTTGATTTGCTTTAAGATTTCAATTTGAAAAAAAAATGTAAATGATGGGAACCTACGAGAAATTGTGATAGATTTAGTTTTGGAGAAAATAAATAATAAAATTAGTTTTAAAGTTTTTGTTTTAGTCTCTAATTTTTTTAAAAATGCAAGATTATTCAAGTGTGTTGATTATGTTTATCGGTTGATATAAAAGATTTATATAATAAATTAGCAAGATTTATTGGTTATTTATCAATTTAGTTAATATGGTGGATAATCTTGAGTCTAATTATCCAAATATAAAGTCACATCATCATTCAGTTAAAGAGTTAGTGGAATTCTAACAGTATAGACCAAAGTAAGTTTTTTCCAAAAATTTGAGAATCAAATACACATCTTTAAAAGTTTGGGTCCAAAGTGGAATGAGATACTAAACTTAGGGACCAAAATAGAATTTTAACCTAGATACAAATTACATATTTAGTCCAATTCTAAAAACAAAAACTAATTTTTTAAAATAATTATAAATATTTTAAATATATGTGTTAAATAGATGTTTATCCCAGTGTTTATTATCGAATGTCAAAATATGATCAACTCATTTGTTGTCTATATATCTCAAGATAACACAGCATTAGTGTGCATGTAATCCACCGTCTACACTTGTTATTTTACCGATAAATGAAGATTTTTTGTGGATCTTGTAAGTACACATAACATTGATTGAAATTCCAAAGATTTTGAAGATAGTGGAAAACTTTGTGGATCTTGTAAGTAATTTTTGTTATTATTTCATATATAAATATACTATATTATTGTATTATATTTTCTCCATATCCATATTTTTGTTGTGCGTCGTTGTGCTCCTCAATTTCACAACACGTTATCAACACGAGCTTTTGTTGTCTCGTCTGTCGAAGGTAGGTCAAATTTTCTCTCACTTTATTATAATTAATAAAAATAAATGTTATTTTGCATTTTTGATGTGTAGACTAAATTTCTAATATAATTATAATATTTTATGATAGTGTTACGATGATAAATCTTACAAAACTAGAATTTAAAACTCTTAACATTAACGGTGGCAATTATTTTTCATGTGTTCTTGATGTTAAGATGCATCACAACACCATGAGTCTCAGAGATACAATTAAAGAAGGAAATGCAACAACCAATCAAGAAAAAGGAAAGCTATGATTTTCCTTTGTCATCACATTCATGAAGATTTGTAGTCAGAATATTTAATTGTGGAACAAACTAAAAGAAAAAGTATGATCGTTTAAAATTAGTTCATTTTTCCAAAGCTCATTGTGATTGGATACATTTGGGGCTACAAGATTTTAATCAGCAAGTGACTACAATTTTGAATTATTTAAAATTAGTTCAAAATTGTTATTATGTGAAGAAAAAATTACTAATGCAGACATGTTGGAGAAGACAGTCTCTATCTTTCATATCTCGAATATGTTTCTGCGTAGCAATATTGAGAGAAAGATTTTAAAAAATATTCTGAACTCATCTCATGTCTTCTTGTAGTCGTACAAAGTAATGAGTTGTTGATGCAAAACAACTAATCCTTACCAACTAAAACAAAATCCTTTCTTGAAGCGAATATTGTGAATTTTAATCGAAAGGGGTCGTGGTCGTGATCGAGGTAGAGATCGTGATAGATGAAGAAATAATTATTGTTTTCGTGGTGGTCGTTTTATTAATCCAAATAATTCAAAAGAACCACCTGAAATGATGATCATGAAGTGAAAAACTTCACAAAATAAAAATTCAAAAGGTGATGAAGAAGTATGTTATCAATGTGGTATGACTAGACATTGATTACGTGTTTGTCGTGCAGTGAAACTCTTAGTTAATTTATATCAAGTCTCACTGGAAATGAAAAGAGAAAAAATGTAGAAGCTAATTATGCATATCAAGATAATGATATATTTAATCTATCCAACCTAACTAATTTGGATGTGGCAGATTTCTTTGAAACTCTTGAAGAGAAGATCGTTGTAGTCGATGGAACAACAAGTTTTTGTTTTTGTTAACACTAACATTGTACATTCCAAGTGTTTTTTACTTATTGTAAGTGTCTTCTTTTAAAGAGGAAACATACATCATTTTCATATGTCGGGTGATTAAAAATATGAGCAAAAAAGATCATGTGATTTAGCAGACAGTGCAACCACACACACAATACTTACAAGTAAAAAATATTTTTTCAAATTGACAATATTGAACGCAAAAGTAAATACAATATCAAGTTTTGCAACCCTGATTGAATGGTTTGCAAAAGCATATACTATTTTTTCTAGTGGAACAAAATATACCATTGATGATGCATTATTTTCTAGTTAATCAAAGAGAAATTTACTTAGTTTTAAAGATAGGTGTTGCAATGGTTATCATATTGAGATTGATAGAAAGAATAAGATGGAATATTGTTCGAATTTATGTCCTAAAACTCATAGTTTGTAGTTTAAAATTATATTCTATTCAATAAAGTGGTTATTGAGGACTTTATAGTAAAAATATAATATTATAATCTTGAATCCAATAAACTAAGGTCCCAAGGCCATTTTTTAGTAAACTTGAAATTTATGTAGACATAAATGTGGATCAAGTTCGAGTATATAGTCCAAACGGTCTATAGTATATGAATAAGGTTAGGCGCCTTATTCTACAGACACTATGGATGTGGCATGCTTTGTAGTTAGTACAAACGATGTGATTCTTTCATGTAAAGACATGAAAGTGGGGGCATCTTATGTAAAGAGTTTACATAAGATTGGAACCATAAAAATAGTCACTTTTAAGTAATAACACTGTTGATTATATAAAACTGACTATTTCATTTATGATGACCTAGGTAACTTAATCTTAGTCTTGAGTTGACTATGAACTTCTGTTCGCACGGAATTACCCTTAGATCTACATAGGTGAGGGCAGCTCAACAGTGCTGGCCCAATAAGCTTTCCATTTCAGGGGTAAAACTGGATGGATAGTTAGGCACATAAGGTGCAAGATGGAATTCACTCATACCCGCTTTAGGATTAGTAGATAGGTTGTTCCCTTAAGGACTGAATTCAAGTCTTGAACAAGGGGCCTCACCCTCTCATTGGCCCAAGAGGGATTTGGTTTATAAGTTGGACCTAAAATCAATTGTTCAATAGTGGATCAGTTAGACCTAAGAAACAAGATGTAGTTTCGGTGTAAAACGATAATTTGACCCAGTCGATGTTATAAATAACCTGTGAAGGTTTAACTTACTGATCATGGTTATATCACATGAACACAAATATATCTATAGTGAGTGGGAGTGCAACTATGGAACTTTAGTGGAATGACTCGTTAGTTAACAAATGTTGATTAGCTTGATCTAAAGAGTTTAGCTAGTTAATCTAGGATCGTTGGAGCCCAGGATCTATAGGTCCATTAGGTTCCTCATCCTAGCTCATAAGGAATTAATTTTGAACAATATGTTGGAATAATTCGAATTATTCGAATTAGGTAAAGAGAGAGAAACCAACGAATATATTTGATATAACCGTTAGTTATAAGTTTAAGATAGATCTTTATGTTTAAATGTGATTTAAATATTAAAAATATGAATACATATTCATATTCGGAAGCTCAAAATTAATGAAAATGGTCAAAGTTGTGAAAAGTCAAAGGTTTGACTTTTTATTTTGAAAAGTCAAAATTTGATCAATTATATATTCAAATTTGATTTTAATTTTAAAAAAATGAATGTGGATTCATTCTCTGGAGGTGGAAATTAGTCAAGATGGACAAAGTGGTAAATAGTCAGAATGTTGACTTTAGACTTGAAAAAGTCAAAGTTTGACTTTGATTTAAATGTCAAACTAGCGCATTGCCCTTAGACTAATTTAATTAAGCTAAATAAATCAATAACACTTGTTGAGATTTGACTAGCTTGTCATATGCAACTTTGCATGTGATGCAAGTGGTTTCATTCATGTAAAACACCTACCCCACTAATAGTTAGTGGAATGCTAGGTGTTAAGATTTGGGAAGCTTATTACATGCATTTTTTAGTACTTTATGGTATTAATAGACACATCCAGCAGATGGTCGCATATATGCTTATTATCAAGTTTAAATCTTGCATTTGTAAGATTACTTGCTCAAATAATTAAGTTAAGAACACAACTTCTTGATTATACAATAAAGAACATTTAACTTGATAGTGCTGGTGAATTTACATCCCAAACACTTGATAATTATTGTATATGAATTGGGATACGTGTTTACATCTTGTAACTCATGTTCATACACAAAATAGTTTAGCAAAATCATTTATAAAATGTTTTCAATTAATTGCTTGGTCATTACTTATGAGATCTAAACTTCTTACATTTATATGGGGACATGTTATTTTGCATCTTGAGTCACTTGTGCGTATTAGGCCAAAAATTTATCACAAATAATCGTCATTATAATTAGCATATGACCATGAGCCAAATATTTCTCATTTGAAAATAATTTTATGTGCAAAATATGTTATTTTATGTGCAAAATATGTTCTAAGTGCGCACTAAAATGAGTTCTCAAAGAAGGATAGGAATATATGTTAAATTTGGTTTTCCTTTGATTATTAAATATCTTGAACCCCTGACAGTTGATGTATTTACTACACGATTTGATTATTGTCATTTTAATGAGACAAAATTTTCAACATTAAGGGGAGGAATTAAGAAGTTGGAAAAAGAAATTACGTGAAATACATCATAATTATCTCATTTAAATTTTCGTACGAATCAATGTGAACTTGAAGTTCAGAAAGTAATTCATTTGCAAAATATAGCAAATCATTTACCAAATGCGTTTATAGATGCAAAAAAGTAACTAAGTCACATATACTAGCTGTAAATGTCCCATAAAAATTAATATCCTAACACGTCAAATTGTTATTAATAAATTTGAAAAATACCAGAAGCGTGGTAGACCAATGAGGTTTAAAGATAAAGATTCTCAAAAAAGAAAAATAATCAATAATCAAAATGACCTGGTTTAAGGATATAAATACATGTGAAGAAATATTTGACATGATTAGTAAAGAATGTAAAATACCTAAATATATAATAATGAGATTTCAATAAATTAACTATGTCGTGGAAAGATAAAGATGGAATCGAACTTGTAAACCCTAGGTCAAAGAATACTTGAACTTCCTTAAGGGTTGGGTGGTTGAAGGAAAGTTGAGGTTGTTAGAAAAGTAGAAAGAAACTATATGGAAAATTTATTAATAGCCAAGTGACATAGTTTGAGACTCATTGTTGGTATGTGGTTATGTTCAACTTAGTGTTAGGACTTGAGAATTTTGATTGTAAATTAACGCAATTGCAATACATCATTGAGTCAAGTAATTGCGTGCAATGCGCTCATTGAAACTCTCTATATCGCATGCTTCCATTGTAGGCGATGGGTCATCGGGTATGATCATAGCATATGAGGAGCTCACAAAGTTCCTCTTCATTGCAGGATTCTTAAGTCCTCGTTGAGTACAAGTTTTCCTACTACTTGTTTAAGTGCAAGCGAAGCAGTAGGTTTATCTGGGTGATCTAGGATAGAACACAGAAAATTATTTTAAACATTGGTTCTAGGTTCCACTCTTCATTTAGACAAGTTGAAAGAATTAAAGAATAACAAATGTAAGAATTAGCTAACTACACAATGAAAGTCAGTAATGCAACGTGAAGGGAAAGGTAGTAAAGTGTATCTAACTTGTATTAGGAAACAGAAGGCAGGAATGCCCACGGGATATCTCATGAAAAAGTAGGGAGATAACCTTGATGCGACATAACTCACTAAGACACACTTGTGATTAAGGCATGCTTCTCCCGAATGCATATATGCCACACATGATTGCTTTTCAGAGATCTATATGACCAAGTATGGCTAAGCAAGCTATGTCTAGAAGAAATAACTTGTGCATCTTATGATATTTCATGATTAAGAACTATTACCTCTAGGTAGCTACTGCCCACACTTGCTCTCCTTTCGGGATCCAAATGTTAGAAATACTCTGGCAAAGAGACGAAGTTTCTCTTCACGCGTGCTAACCAGGTTCTAGCTACTTTTTCCTCTCAGGTAGTTAACAACTTATGCTGGCCAAGCATTCACAAAAGCATAATTAACATAATAAAATTCATAAGTGACTCATCTTGTCGTGACTATTACCTATCTTAAAAATGGATAACACGTTGACTTGCAAAAGAAGAAGGAAAAATGGATTGAACGACTATATTTAAATGAACTTAACAAAGAATGTAAGTAAATGTTTATACAGAATATGTACAATATAAGGTATATAATATAAATGATAACAACAAAAATGGGAAGAAGAGACAGTGGATTGCTATTACAAGTTAGATAACCAACAACTACTAATCTTTTCTTCATTTCGATTGCACATTCTCCAAATATCTTTTCTCAAGCTCTCTCTCTCTAGACAGACTTTCTTAGGCCTATTCGAGTCCCTCCCCCCTCTCGATGAGGATCAAGTGCCTGTATATGCTGCTTTTCAACGAGAAAATTCTATTATTCAGAGTGTGTTAACTCTGTCATCTGACCCTGTAAGGTCACATCATTCCAACTACCATTCTTGTCTTCTTGTAAACTTTCCTCACTTGATGTTTAGGTTCATCGTCTGGAGTTGTTAATTGCCAAGTGTGATCCATCGCATTGCCTTTGCGCGAGATGTCATGTATGAGTTGATCCTTTCTTCTCTTCCACTTGTCTTGCATTTAAGCATGATAACTGTGTAAAATAGGAACGACCTTTATGTAAGCCATATTTCTAAATATTTATGCGTTTACAACATAAGTCATGCGTTTTGATAATCTCCTTATGCGTTTTACCCCATTATTCTAATAGAAAGGGCTATAATAACAGTCATTTCTGCATGTTATTAGTATGTTGGATTTCTTGTGTCATTAAATAAGTGTCATGGTTAAGAAATGAGGAAAGTTTGGAAAAATGACTAAGTGTCAAGTGAGCGATCAATCAAGGAAGTGAGTGTGATTGCTTGTTACTAAGCATTTAGAGGCCGTTTGGCCCTCAGATTATGAAGGAGTGTGGGCTATTTTAGACATGTTTGTCCCAAGGATTATCAAAATCCTAGGATTAGGACTATTCTACTTTTTTTTTCTTTTTTCTCCTATTCCTCACTCTCTCCTTTTACTATTCCTCACCCTCCCCCCCTCCTCCCCATCTCTTCTATATGTCACTATTCCTCACTCCCTCATTTCACTATTCCTCACTTTCCCAAACATAGATTATAATAATTCAAACTATAATAATCTGTATCCCAAACACAGACTATAACAACCACAAGCTATTATAACTCATAGGCTATAATAACCACAGATTATAATAACTCACTCCACGTCCCAAACGCCTTAGAAGTTATGTTAGGCGGCCAAGATGTTGAGAAAACCTCTAAGGACAAGGCATTAAGCAGCTAAAGCGATGAGGAGTGTATGATCGAGAGTTGGAGAGTGATTAAAATAACCTTTAAAGCAACATAAAGGCTAGGTGAGATAGGTATAGGTAGGCGGCCACGATAAACTTGCTCAAGTCGCTTAGCAGCTGGATCAGCTGGATCAGTTGCTTCTCCAATAGTTGTTCTAGCATGTCTGCGATATCTGAACAAAAAAATGGGTAAACTTTTTTCTGTCTTTCTTTTAAAGTCAGACGTCGCCTCTTGCTTCCATCATCCTTCTTCTTATCTCTCCCTTCCTTTCTTTTGGAGAACTTCAACGAGGTCGTGTTTATGACCATAGATTCTTTCACGATGCTCTTTACTATCTTTTCGGCACCCTTCATCTCTTTCTTGTCTTTCTTTACTTCAGGAATAGGAAAAACTTTAGTTCCTCTGCTGTCGATGCTCAACTCCATATCATGAGCCCGAGTTGTCAATTTTTCAAATGTGCGGGGCTTTATTTCCTGCAAAATGTGGAGTCCCCAGTAAATGCCTTGGGTGCACATTTCTACAGTCGATAGTTCGGTGAGCCGATCTTTATAGTAAAGACTTAGAGTTCTCCATCGATTGATGTAGTTAATGACTAGCTCTCCCTTTCTTTGTTTCGTGTTTGTAAGCTCTATCATGCTTACAGTGCGCCTGGTGTTGTAGAGGCGGTTGACGAACTCCTTTTCCAGTTGTTTTCAACTATCAATGCTTTCTGGCTCCAGATTGGTATACCACTCAAAGCATTTCCTTTCAAGCTTCGAACAAACAATCTAACTAGTTGATCTCCTCTTGATCCTGCATTCTTGCATGTTTCGACAAAGTGGGTGATGTGCTATTTTGAATTACCCTTTCCATCGAACTTCTGGAATTTTGGGGGTTGGTACCCAAGAGGCATTATCAAGTTATCAAGTTTTTTGGTGTACGACTTATAGTACATAAAAGAAGTCTGAGATAAGCCCTCATACTGAGCTTTGATGGAGCTCGTGATCATATCTTGTAATTGTTGAACTGAAAGGGAAGTCACAGAAGTCGATTGTTGTTGTTGATGATTTTCTTGCACCACATTATTCCCTTTTTTACCACTTTGACAATGAGATTTTGACTTGATTCAGCTGTTTCACGAGTCTGCATCTACTTTCTAAAGCTACGATTTCATGGTTTTTCATCAATAGACTTCATTAGAAGATTAATTTTTCTCTCCATTTCTATCATGGCAGCCTCGATCGTTACATCAGCCATCATGGCAAACATCACATCAGGGTCTGCTTCTCTCTTTGACTTGCTAGAGGCAGAATGAATCAGAGTCAACATACAAAGGATTTTCCTCTATGTGTGTGTGTGGGCGTGTGCGTGTGTACGTGCGCGTGTGCTTCTGATCCATTTTGATAAGGTAGCCCGAGGTCATAATACTTAGTTGCAGCTTTTCCAATTATGAAGATTTGTCTCGGGGCATTGGACAGGACTTACATAAAGGTGAATGTGCCCATTTCTGATCATCCTAGGTATAGAACATGTAAGGGCGAAGTTGTCACATACGTGCTCAACGTCTGTGACACGAAAAGCGACTTCGTATTCGTATTGGCTGGCTGGAAAGGATAGACAGCAGATTCTCGCAAACTCCGCGATGTTATATCACGACCCAACGGACTGCAAGTTTCAAAGGGTAAGTGGTGTTCGAACTAATGCGACATCAAATCTAGGGATTTGCATATGGTCAAATTAAGTAATGTGCTATCGTGACAAGATTTTACTATCTATGCGACGCAGGGTATCCTAACGTCGAAAGATTTCTTGCTCTATATAGAGGACAAAGATACCACTTGCAAGAGTGGCGTGGATCTGGTAATGCGTCAAGTAATGCGAAAAAGTACTTCAGCATGAAATATTCATCGGCAAGAAATGTTATTGAGCGAACATTTGGTGTGTTGAAGGATCGCTGGGCAATACTACTTGGCAAGTCGTACTATCCCGTGCAGGTTCAGTGTCGTACGATTTTGGCATGTTGCCTTCTACACAATCTCATAAACTGAGAGATGGCGCATGCCGATTTTTTGGACGAACTAGATGAGGGAGACTCGACCTATGCGACGATCGGAGATGACGACATTCACTTCATTGAGAACTCCAACTAATGGACTCAGTGGAGGGATGAAATGGCAACAGAGATGTTCACTCAATGGCAGTTGCGTAATCAGTAGATTCTATTTGTCCATTTAGTATCGATGTATTCTAATTAAGTTAGATAGGGTTTGTCGTTCTTTTATTTGAATGTTTGCTTCTATTAATAAAATTAATGGTTACATATCCAATACAAGATCTAAATTGCCATTTTATGTTTTAATTTTGTTTTAATTTTGTTTTTTTTACATATTTAACTTACTGATTTGTATGCCTTCATTTCAAATTTTAGTTTGGCAACTTCGTTATGTGCACTGAAGCATGTGTGGACAAAGGAGATGGAGGCAACCCTCGTGGAGTGTTTGGTGGAGTTGGTCTCAATGGGTGGATGAAAGTTGGACAATGGCACGTTCGGACTAAGGTATCTGGCACAACTTCTTTGGATGATAGATGCAAATTTACAGGGCTGCAATGCCCGTGCCACTACTGTTATTGACTATCGCATAAAGACGTTGAAGTGGTCCTACCAGGTAATTGTAGAAATGCGAGGACCCTCATGCAGTGGGTTCAGCTGGAATGAGGATGCAAATTGCATAGTTGCTGAGAAGGAATTGTTCAACAACTTGATCAGGGTATGTGAAAAATATAATTGTACAATGTTATTAATTTTTACTAACATCTGACACTAGTCTCATGTATACAATTTTTGTTCATGTATGCAGACCCATCCTGCAGCTAAAGGGCTCCTTAACAGGCCATTCCCATTTTACGGCGAATTGTCCTATGTCTTCGGAAAAGATAGGGCAACGGAAGCGCGTGCGGAGTCCTTTGTCGACGTGGACTCGAACGTTCTGTCCGGGTTTGAAGATTTTGCACACGTGGATTTGAACGATATAAAAATTTATTCCATGTCCAGCCATGGGTTTAACATGTCCACTGACGACATTGCATAACCTAGTGGAGCAAGCGATTCTAGGACATGTTCGAGAGACTCAAAGCTAAAACAGGGAGGGTAGAATTTGGAAATAGTTGATGTCATTAAGAATGTCATGGCCTGCCAAACCGACCAGCTGAGACTCATTGCAGAATGGTCGCGTTTGGCACTCGAGGATGAAAGCAATACCCGTAGGGTTGTCGTTCGAGCATTGCGCGCCATACTTGAGCTTAGTAGGTTGGATAGGGTGCAATGTAATCGAATACTGATGAACAATTTAGCTGACATGAAGGGTTTCCTCGAATTGACAGACGACGAGAAGCTTGAGTATTGCACGGTGATCCTACGAGGCGCTACCTGATTGTTTCTTTTAATTCCATGGACTATTGTTAATGTTTTTTTATGACTTTACCTGTTAACTGTTGTTGAATTATTTTTGTAATGACTTTGAACTTTCATGTTTTTAGTTTCGATTATTCATGTTTATTTAACGCATTTATGTATGAAGTAGTTTATTTCTTATATATATATATATATTGCAATCATTTTTCCGCTTTTACGTGGTGCTTCACAAAAAATAATTGAAATTGTGAATGTAATCAAACGCAAAAAGTAATCGCCAACTAGTTCATATGGACGTTACCAATGCACGCATTAAGTCAATTGCTTCACGCAACGTTGAACGATTTGGTAAACAAAAAAATTATTCACTTTGTCTATTGGATTTTAAATATGAATTTGATAAAAAAAAATTAATTAAAAAAATAAATACATCACATCATTACCAACATAACCCTTCCCTCAAACACATCTTATCATAAAATTATCATAACCCGAACTAGCCAAAATATGAAATTATTATGTATTGATTTATTTGATAAGATAGATAATGAAGTTATTATGTATTGATTTCAAAATATGAAATCCCGTAGAGGACAATTATAATGTACGAAAGTCAGTAAATTTATTAATTTTTAGAATCACTCACTTATAAATTATTTTGACTGAACTATAAAGTCTACTGTCAAGTTGTCAATAAATTTTCTAGATTCACCACTAACTGAAAATATAAAATGCAATTATATTTTAATTGAATCTCTCGTTTTTAAATTTTTATTTTCAAATTCTTTACCAAACAAAACCTTGTTTTGGAGTATGTTAAAAAAAAAAAAAAAGTAATTCACATAGCGGGTGGTGGGGAGTTTTATTATTAAAATAAAAAAACAAATGCAATTATGATGTAAAAGAAGGGAGCAAAAGAAAAGAGGACGCAGGGTGGATTACACTTAAATGTTCAAATCTCAATTTTTATAAAAAGAAAACAAAATTAATGAAATAGTCAATTATCGAAGCTATACTGTAAACTTCATTGTAGCCATAAATTCATATTTAGCATTAAAGTGGAAATAAAAAAGATTCTGTTACTCTCTCTTCTGGAAATTAATTTTGAAATTTGAATTGTAGTCCTTGATTTACGAGGTGACCGTAACCTAAATTTTCGCTTTCAACGGGCAGTAATTACACGCTCCTCCTGCCCGCTTTTACATAACATATATATATATAAAATTTTATGGAACATATTTTGAACTTCCTGATTGCACTTTCATTTTTATTTAACTTTTCAAGTTTGTAAAATGGCTCTATAATAATGCAATTATTACGTGTTTAAAACTTTTGGAAAGTCATCAACTTTAACTACTGCATTTAGTTTTATCTAGCTACTTATAAAACATTTAATCTTAATGTGCTAAATCCAATTAACTTCATTTTATATTATTTAGTTTAAAACTGAGAAAAATGTGTCATTAGTTAAAAATTTTGATTTTTTTTTTCTTTAACTCAAATAGTCTAAAATTGTATACTATGTTACAAGATTGACCTAAATTTTTTAAATTTTTCATAAATGTATTAAATTGACTAATATTTTACACAAATATAA
Source organism: Cucumis hystrix (assembly GCA_025688845.1). Taxonomy (NCBI): domain Eukaryota; kingdom Viridiplantae; phylum Streptophyta; class Magnoliopsida; order Cucurbitales; family Cucurbitaceae; genus Cucumis; species Cucumis hystrix. The sequence goes on along the minus strand of CM046885.1, from coordinate 10,984,972 downwards.
GGTCAAAATGACTAATTTACCAATATTCATTATAGATAATATATTTAAAAAAAGTTGGTCATGATTAATATTTGCATTTATTAGATATTCTATGTAAATATGGTAAGTGAATAATTCTATTATGGTAATATTATAATAAAACTTTCCCTTAATTAATTTTATTTGAGTTATTTTGTTCAAAAAATCTTCCCTCTCCATTTCTCTCTCACTTTCTAATCTCTCACTCCGTTCATTCTTTCTTTCATTTTGCATTGTTTTTCATATATTTCACCTAAGTATAGTATATATTGAATAATATGGTGTATATTTTATAAATGAAAGACTCTTATATCGATTTGTTTATAGAATGTGGACTGACAAGAAGAGAAATCAGAGATGTGAGTTACGTTTTAGAATTTTTTTTTTTTTAAAAGGTAAAAGTTTCATTCTTCGAATACGTTAAATATCGATTCCATTTTCTTCACAAAAGAAGCTGAATAATAGAAGATTGGGGAAAGTATATACGGTGAAGAAGAAGAACATCGGTGGCTGACTGGTATAGTGATCTTTCGAAAAAATTTGTCAAAAATTTAAGGTTAGTAAGAATTTATATTTCGTATTCGAAATACATTAGGGTATATTGAGTATATTGAAGATAACATCATTTATGTATTATTGAATATATGAAGTAGTATATATGTAACAAATCACATAAAATATATGTATTATGCAGTAGTATATATGTAAGAATTAAAAAAAAATGTTGATCAAATACATAATCTATATATACAGCGGTATATAAATGCAGTAAGAAAAAATCACAAAACATGAAAAAAAAATATCTGTATGTATTATTGAATATATGCAATAATATATATGTAAAAAATCACAAAATATAAGTGAATTATTCAGTAGCATCTATGTAAGAAATAAAAAAAATATTGAATGGATATATAATATGTGTATATATTGGTATATATACGCAATAAGAAAAAATCACATAACATAAAAAATAATATGGGTATGTATTATTGAATATATGCAATAGCATATATGTGACAAATCACAAAAGAAATGATGATGAACTTCTTGCCGGCGTCGGAAGAAATTTATAAGATTCTTAATATGGTGATAAAAATAATTATATAAGTTTATATTTAATTATTACATTATATATGATTTTCGAAATTAATTTCTTAATGAAAATAAGGTTAAAATTGTCCTAAAAATACGAAATCCTAATCAAGAAAATAAATTTTAGTTTAGGACATTTGTGAAAATTCGTATTAAATTTAGGCCTATTTTCTAAATCTTTCTTTTTTTTAAAAGGTAATTTATTATACAACTACAAGGAGGACCCACAACCCAAGACCAAGACACCATAGCAACAAATGCTCAATAAAACATAAAGAACAAGAACAACAAAGGCACAAAAAACAACAGCATAAAAAAACAAGCCAAAATACAACCCCACAATCCAAAGAAAAGAAACGACACAAAGAAAACAACCCTACAACCCCGGGACAAGAAAACAAACTAAATAAGATCTTGAGCATCCTCACGCCAAGAGACAATACAAGCACGAAACAAGTCCAAATAATCTAAAACAGGACAGAGGGCTCGCGAGTCGACCACCATGAAGATGATGATTCCGCTCCTGCCAGATAAAATAGATTGTAGCACACCAGAGCACACGCCCTATCTTTCTCCTCGCACCCTTCCCAATACTCTAATGACAAATCCAAGACAACTCAACATCCCACCCCCCAATCCTCTGAGAGGAAGCCATAACCTGAAGAACACAAGACCAAATATCACACTTAAAAGGACAAGAAAAAAACAAATGGTCACGAGACTTGAAACCCCCTCACACAAAATGCACGACAATGGAATAGAATTATCCCACCTACGTGACCTATCCTTAATGGCCAATCAAGAACAGAAGGAATGCTTGCGAATATTCCCGCTACTCCACAACAAACCCGTCCAAAGAACCCGAACACTATGAGGACGAATAGTATCTCACACACTCAATCAAAAAACCACCCTTGACAACCCCGAACCCAAACCCACTGATCCCCAACACTCAGACACTGACAAACGACCTAAGCCCTATCCGACAAATCAATTAACTTAATAGACACTTTCTGTCACCTCCACTCCCCACCCGGACCAATAAATTCTGAAAGTCTAGCCTCACACCAACTTGCCGCATAATAGAGCACACGCTCCCCAACCCACTCAAGGATTGGACCATTCTACAACCACGGGTCAAGCCACACTCTACACCGCCTACCATCAACAACCTTCAGTCGAACATGTTCTTTCAGCCTATCACGCTGATGCAAGATAGCCCGAAGATACCAAGATCGATCCACCCTACTATCAACAGACCACAACGACCTCCCCTTAAGAATGTAAGCCTTCACCCAAGCCACTCACAGAGAACCCGAACTAGTCAACAAAAAGCAAAGAATCTTCAAAATACCCACGATGTTCCAAAAATGCCCATCACGAATAGCAAGCCCACCCTCATCAAAAGGAAGACACATCTTCTCACAAACAACCTTTACACCCTCTCTACCCTCCTCCTTACCCCTCCAAAGATACTATCTCAAAATTCTATCAACTTTATGATGCACACCCACACCCACAGACAACACAAACATACTAGTCCAAGGTAGAGAATTATTATGTATGATTGTGACAATTATTTAGTTTTTTTTTACTTGTGGTTTTCTTTTTTTCCATTTTAAAGTTTTTATACGCTAATGCTTGTGTTTCTAATTTTATTGTTTTATTTTAATTTCTATGTTATTTTTATATTTGTTTTCTATGTAGAAGTGGGAGGGTTTTTTCCAATACTTCCTACATACATATAAATTGTCATTGTGACAACCTCATCAAATTATTCCTCAACATGACCTCAAACACGAATACAAAGGCATGAGATAATTTGATAGAGAATTGACATTGATAAGCAATTTTTTGTTTTTTTTTTCAAATTTTCAAATTTGTGTTAAAATAATATATGAGGCAAAGTTTGAATAATTTATCTGTGTTGTTATATAGTTTTTAAGGATGTTTTTAAAATCAAAACCTAACATTTGAAAGTAACTTTTTCTTAGGAGGAAAAAACTGTTTTAGATTTGAAATTTAATTTGAATTCCAATGTTTATGTAAAAAGGGTAAAAACCATAGTAAAATTGAGAGGAAACAACCACACATCCCAAACATTTACATTAAAAATAAAAGGTTAAAAATCACATTTGGTTAATGTAATTTGATGAAACTAACAATTTGGTATCTATACTAATTTCAAAAGTAATGATTTGGTCCCGTACTATAAAATGAGTTATAGTTTAGTTCATATCATTGCGTTGCAGTTAAAATTTAACAAATAATTTAAAATGATTGTCACCTAAGATGCACGTGTACAAACTACAAGCAATTTTCTACATGTTCAAATAAAAGACATTAAAAATCCTACTTTCTAGGGTTCTTAATTTGTCTCTCATGGTCTTTTTATGCGATCTAATATTTTCCAATTAACATCAATGGTTGGAGGAGATTTAACCTGGTTCCTAACTCAAATCATTGCCTCGTGTTTATATTTTCATGTTTATATATCTTTCGAGCAGTGATTTTGATTCTTAGGAATGTTCTTTTGGTTCATTCTGATTTCAATCTTAACCTAACCTTCTAACTTTAGTGACGTTAGTAGGAATGAAGTTAGAAGAAATCCATTGTGATCAAACAATGGTATTGGTAGTGTGTAACTTTGACTTCTCACCCGAAACTTGGATTAACGAGTTTAGCTACTTTGGCTCACTACAACCCCATAAAAATAGGATCGGGACTAAATGTATACTGAACAAAACCACAAAAAATATTCATAAATCCTCTTATGTTATTGCATAAAATCGATTTTATTAATTAAAGCAAAAACTTAAGATATTAAGAGTCTATTTGGAATGATTTAAGAAAAAAATGTTTTCTAAAAAATACATTTTCATTTAAACATTTTTTCTAAAAACTCTTTAAAAGAAAAACATGTGTGTTTGGTAACTTTTTTTTCAAAAGGTAATCTTAAGTAAAAATTTGTTTGATTTGTAATTGAGTAAAAGATATATGTATATATAATTTGTCCTTGGAGATTTTGATAGAAGTTCGACAATGATCATCAAGGATGGTGGTTTGAGGTGGTCGGGGATAACCCCTATAAAATGATAATAAGAGGTTGGCGAGAGTGGTCATTGGAAGTTAAACGAGCACAATCACAAAAAAATAGTTATTGACAGTTGGCCTATAAGTCATAGAAAAACAATTGATTGACTGGTAATGTTACCATAAAACAATTGACAAAAATAAGCCAACAAAAGTTGATAGGGAACGACCACGAAAAAACGGTGAAAGAAAGTTAGTCGACGACAGTTGACAAAGATGGTTGTCAAACGATGGTTGGTGAGGATAGTTGAAGGTGTTGGCCGAATTGTTTCATACAAATTAGGGAGATTAACCATTAAACACAAAATTTATTTTTCTAAAAGTTGGGTTTAGATGTTTATCTTAAACCACTTTATTTTATAAATTCATTTTTTCAAAATCTATTTTAGATGGTTGCCAAACACATGATTTTTTTCCAAAACAACTTATTTTTTAATTTAATCACTTGAAAATGCAATACAAACACACCCAATAACATAGATTTTACATTAATCTATTTGCTAAGTATTGATTTTTCACATCAATCTTTTTTAAACCATTCAAACAAAACTAAAAAATTTTGAAACTTATCTCTTCCCATCCATAGTTCAAACTCACTTTTTTTCTCTAGAAATTTAAGATTAATTGCAAGAAAACTTAAACAATCTAGCTAACAAAAAATTTGAAAGTTATCTTTTCATTCAAAATCCTCAAACTTTTCTCCAAATCCATGCTAATTTGTTGTTTTAATTTATTTTCTTGATTTGAATGGCTGGATTTTGAATCAACCAACCAACCTGAATCAAGGCAGGAAACTGTACTATTAGGTTTCTATTAAATATTAACTCCCTTTTAAAAATAGGAACAAAGATATAAGACCAAATGTGATTTTTAACCCAAATAAAATTGTCATTAAAAATTGTCTAAAATAAAAATTGTCCAAAACTATACTTTATGGATTAAAAGAAACGTTTCTTTTAAGAATTTAACTAATAATTCAAATTATTACTCGAGACATATTTGTACTATTGTAAGAAATTAAGAAAAATGTTTTTAAAAGATAAAATAAAAACAAAACAATTAAATAATTACCAAATAAATTACGGAAAAAAATTCTGAATAAAATTTGTGTGTTTTAAAATTTGATATGAATTCAAATGTTTATATATTAAAAAAAAAAGGAGAAAAAAACTCTAATAAAAAATAGGAGGAAAACAAACCTACATTAAGAAAATATACATTAAAAGTAAAATTACCATCAAAATGTGATTTTTACAATTCGATTTACATTGACCAATATAAACATATCACATGAAATTTTGTGTAAATATAGCTAATAATTAATATTACATATCACACGAAAAAGTTTTCTTTAGACGAATTTTACAATGAACAATGTATAATGCTCAAATTCTCCCCCACAATTATTAGACTAATAAGAGAGAAATGGTCCATATTGGATGTGGGATTTTTTGATAGCCAAATCTTACCATTCTCATTTTTTTTTAATGAAAACCACTTTTTTGCATGTAAACCATACTTTAGGCATTAATGATCTAACAGCTCAAAAATGTCATTTCATGAAATTTTCAATTAACTCCCAAAAGAAAGAAAAAAGGAGAATAAACCAACTATACAATTTCTACTTTATCCACATCAAATCAACACATCCAAATTGAGAAATTAAAATACTCATGAAAAAAAATCAAGTTTCTTTTAGAAAAACCCTCCCTTAAATAAGGAATTTTAAAAAATATATAACAAATCGATAAAATATTTACTCTATATAGAATAATTTTGAAAACGAAAAAAGTCCACTTCGTTTAGATCCTGTTAACATCATCGTGTAGTTCGTTTTAAACGATGAGAAAAGAACTTTAAATTTAAACGATCGTGTTGATAATGAAAAATGATTGTGTTGATCATTTAAAATGATATTTAAACGATCTTTATATTCTCGAATATGAGAAAGATGAAGAAGAATATTGAAACAATCATGAAATAGCTTTAGAGATTCTTGCCGAAAATGATGAAGGAGAAATGAGAGATTTAAATAGAAGAAAGAGAAGAAATTACAAAGAAGGAAGAAGAAGAAAGAGAAGTGACAAACCATCTGCAATATTCAAGGTAAAATTTGGAAATTATGAAAATATTTTACCGGCTTCATGAGCTTTTATGTTTTTGTTACACGGGCTATATATATTTTTGGGTTTTATTACATTTATGTAAATTATCCATAATAAAATCTAGTATTTAATTTTGATCCATCTTTCTACTAAAATAAGAATAGAAATATTACAAATTTAGAAACTAAAGTATGTCAAAATTGAATGTACATAGATTAGATAATTACAAACAAAATATTTGAAATATATCTACGAGTGTCAAGAAAACCCTTAGGGTGCGTTCGACCCTCAGACTTGAGAGGAGTGAAGTGAGTTATTTTAGCTCACTCCAAGTTTAGAGCATGGATTAAGCAAATAGAGGATTAGGGTTATTTTACTCCCTACCACACACTGTTTCATTCTCTCGGCTAGGTGCATCTCAGGACCACTAAAAATTTTGTTTTTCTCAGTGTCAACCGAGATCGACCCCAAGATTCTTTTCAAATTTAAAAAACTCTTTGAAGGAAATTTCTCGAGGACATCTCGGGGTAACCTTAGCCTGAGATCATGCTACATAATTAATGCTTATGTTCTTTAGCTCGGGAAAAACTTTGACATACTATTATAATCCCCCTATTATTATAATTTTTAGATTGAAGTCACTATTCGTCCTAAACATGCCCTTATGATGTTAAATCATAGATATGTGACTAATATGAATTGTACATATAACCCTTGCCCTTTGACTTTGTTTTCCACTGCCACTAGACAATCCATGATAGCTATAAATTACGGTAGTTGAAAACTATGGGTTCTAGCAAACACTCCTTGATATTTTGCATCTTCTATTATTCAAATCTGATCAAAGAGAAAACATAGGATTATTAAAAGAAAAAGAACATAAGAAACCAAATTGATTGGATAGAATGACAAATGTAGAAAGAGGTTAAATGAAAGAAAATTGAAAATGAGATTTTGTTTGGTTTGATTTTAATTGTATAAACAGTAATAATAAGTAAGAAAAATGCCCAAAAAGAACAATTGAGAAACCCCAGATTCTCACTCATAGGCGGGAATATCGGCACCTATATTTCAAATTATATAAAAACAAAAACAAATACAATTTTGTCTCTTTTTTTTTTTTCTTTCAAATTCTCTTTCAATTTTTTTTTTATAGTATTATATATACATAAAAAAAATAAACCAAAAAAGCTGACTACGAATTTCTTTTGAGGCCCCATTCTTGAATTTCACACTATCATATGCCCCAATCACATGCTCTCTCTCTCTCTCCCTTAGCTTTTTTTTCAATATTTCGAAAGCTACCATTGTGAAAAGAAGTGGAAGAACAAATTAAAATTTTCTTCATTATCTGCTATTCCTTGTTTGTTTTCCTCCATTTCTTCAGACATTCCGCAGATTCTTGCAGAGCTAAGCTGTTCTTTTAGTTCCTTCTTCAGTTCTTAAAACCAAACCCCCTTCTACCTGGGATTCCATTTTTTTGTTTTGCACTGCAGATTCCTGTTCAATCTCTCCATTGTTTGTGTTTTTTCTTTTTGTTCTCCGTTCTAGTCAAAGGTAAAATTCCCATCTGGGTCTTCTTCATTCTCATGATTTCTATTAATTTCTTATAAACTCTGTTGAAACCTTGCATTTTTATTGTTTTTCTCTTGACCCACCTTAGAAATGAGGGGGTTTCTGTTGATTTTCCCCCATTTCTCTTCTTCCTTCTTTGTGGGCTTGTTGATGGGTCGCTTTTATTTCGACTTCTATTCATAATATCCACTATTTCATCAATGTTTGAAGGATTTTGCTATTTTTCTTCTTGTGTTCTGTGATGGCTTCTTCTTTTTCTAAACCGTTGATGGATTCTGAAGCTTTCACCCACTATATATATTTGAAAATTGATGGGTTTTTTGGTTAGCTGAAACCCTCTTTTGCCATTTACTAGTTGTTGGTTGGGATGATCTTGGGGTGGATTTGAAGCAAAGTTGAGAGAATGGAAGCCCAAGTCATCTTTCCATCTACAAACTTTAGTGTTGTTAGATAGGATGTGAATATCGCTCCTCTTTTTCTCTCTTTTCCTTTTTGCTACTTTGCTTAAAATTCTTGTATAAGCTACCAGCGATTAGAGTATATTTTCTTTTGTTTGGATTCATAATGGGTTTCTAAATAACTGTGTATGTATGCCTGCTAGATGGTGCTTTGACCATTGGACTGATTTGGAAATAAGACGTTAAGATGGAAAGAAGAAAATGGCCATGGAAGAGAAAGTCATCTGATAAGAGTCCTGGAGAAACCGAAAGTTCTGGTTCAATGTCATCGTATTCAGAGAGATTTTCCGACGAGCAGGTACACAAATGAATCCTTAAAACATCAATTTCAAACATCACCTAAATGGTATTGAGTTTCTTGGGGTTTGCGAGAAAACATCATGGTATTATGTAAAATAGAATGAGGGTTGGTTTTTTTTTTTGGGAGATTCATTATTTTTATTAGCAAGGTCTCCCGGGTGATTGTATGTTCCAAACTCCTGGGGATGAAAAGAAAGGTGAAATAGTCTGTATTTATTGAGGTGAAAAGGGCATGTAAAAACTTTTAATATGAGCGGTTGTCATCAAGTTGGGATATGTATTCTGTTTCATTGGATTTGACCGATTGAATTTCTTCTCTGACGTCGCTGTAAGTGGTTTGGCATGGTTAAGAACATTCTTATGTTGCTCTATGAATTTCGATTATTGGTTACAAAAAGAAATTCAAGAATCTTAAATCGCCTTTTGATCTGTGTAAACAGAAGAAGAATCAGAATGTTTCTGTTTGTTCTTTAGCTGACCGGGAATTTGGTAAATTCTCTGATGGAGCTACCTATAGAAGACAAGAAATCTTTAAATTCTCAACTTGTAGGCAGAGCGTTTTCCTTGACTATTATGAGCCACGGTCATCAATTTGATTATACTTAGATTAGTTGTCATGTAGACCCGATTGTTTCTTATACACACACCCTCTACAGTTATTTAAAACTGAAGGTGTTTGGCTCAGTGATAATTTATTTAGATTGAGAAGTTTAGTCTCATGTTTGATAGATGATTTTAATATCTTAAGGTGACAGTTAACTGATCTTAAATTCATCTGTTACATATTATAGACTCACGAATCTGTTTAAGTAGTGCTGTAACGAAATTTACTGTATCCCAAAGCTAGCACTGTATTAAAGTAGGAGGTTATGTCCTTGAACTTCCATAATGTCAATTTTTACCTAATTAATATTGATCTCTACTTGCTGGGTATTCTACAAAATTTCACCTACAAGTGAGGAAGAGTCTTGAAGTATTAGCGTAATTAAATTTCCATAACCCATAAGCTTAAGCTATAGGGTTGATTGGTGATTAAAAAACGCAGGTACAACTTACACAATTTCATATTTACACAAACCTGATAAATTGGAGCTTATTATCAAGACTCCTGAATCAAACATTCATTTACATAGAGAGATGAGCGACACCTCACTGAGTTCTAACAACCTTGGATGTTCACTGTTACTCTTACTACTGTTAATGAAGAGAGACATATTTCCTATTGGAAAGCAGACTTTATTTTATAAGGACACTGTGCTATGCATTTGAAGATTTGGCTTGACGCCTGCCATTATTGATATACAGGATGCAGCCAAGTCATCTCCCAATCATGAGACTCAGTCTCCAGAAGTAACGTCAAAAGCTATATGTGAGGAAGAAGACATTGATGATGATTTGCCAAAACAAGAAGAGATCAATGATAGTGTGGAAAGTCTATCCGAGAGGTTATCAGCTGCTCTTGTAAATGTGAAGGCCAAAGAAGACTTAGTAAAGCAGCATGCTAAAGTTGCGGAAGAAGCTATCGCAGGTAGAATTGGACAAATAAAATTTGTTCATATTGTACCTCCATAGACATTCTCTTATGCAAGATGGAATCTGACGAATGAACTAAATGGTTTTATCGAGTTAAGTTTATGGCACTTCTTTTTTCAAGATCTAACGGAATTCTGATTATTCTATTGTAAATTTAGGATGGGAAAAGGCGGAAAACGAAGTTACACACCTAAAACAGCAGCTTGGGACTACAGTTCAGCAAAAGTCTGCCTTTGAAGATCGAGTGAGCCACCTTGATGGGGCCCTAAAAGAATGTGTTAGGCAGCTTAGGCAGGCAAGGGAGGAGCAGGAGCAGAAGATTCATGACGCGGTGGAGGAAAAAACCCGAGATTGGGAGTCCACCAAGGTGGATCTTGAGAGGCAGCTCCTTGCACTCCGGAGCATAGCAGATACTGCTAAATGCGAATCTCCTAAAGTTGATCCTAGCCTTGGCAAGATGCTTGAGTTATTGAAAAGAGAGAATGCAGCCCTCAGGCATGAGCTTCATGCTCAATATAGGGAATTAGAAACTAGGACTATTGAGAGGGATTTGAGTACACAAACAGCTGAAACAGCCAGTAAGCAGCATCTTGAGAGCATAAAGAAAATGGCTAAGCTCGAGGCTGAGTGTCGCAGGTTAAAGATGTCATGCAAACCATCATTGGTAGATCACAAATCCATAGCTGCTTCGACGATCTCTATCGAGTCACTTACTGACACTCAATCAGATAATGGGGAGCAGCTTAGTGCAGTGGATATTGACATAAGAACTGAACGAAACAAAGGGGAGCCTAGTTGCTCACATCCACGGGCATCAACCTTACTTGCAGAACTCAATCAGCTTGGGAATGAAAAGGCTGTTAGCAGTAATCTTCCGTCTTCTCTTGAACTTGATCTCATGGATGATTTTCTTGAGATGGAAAGGCTTGCTTCGTTACCTGAAACTGATACTGGAAAGAGTCGTCAAGAATCAGAAGCTTTCCCTCGCTCTACTGCAGAAGAAAATGCGCTAAGAACGGAGCTTGAGGCCTTGCGGCATGAGAGATCCCTAATGGAGAAGAAGCTGGGTGAGATGGAGGAAGCAAAGATTGAATTGGAAGAGAACCTGAAACAAATGGAAGTGGAGAAGGATGAATTGGAAGAGAGGCTCGAGATGATGGAAATAGAGAGAGATGAAGCGAATCAAATGTTGGCGAAAATGGAGACCAAACAATACAAATTGGGTCAAAAGTTGGTGAAAATGGAAGAAGAGAAAGTTGAAATGGGAGAGAAATTAATGAAGTTGGAGACACAGAAAGATGAACTGGAGACTGCTCTATCCCGAAGTCAGAACTCTGTTGAGATTTCACAGTTTCAACTCAAGGAAACACAAATGAAACTGGAAAAGTTACAGAATGAACTCACCATTGCAGATGAATCAAAGTTAAGAATTGAGTCTCAACTTATCAGCATGGAAGCAGAATCTCTGACCATGTCTGCAAAAGTTGAGATGTTGGAATCTGATATTCAAAAAGAGAGGGCTTCAGCAATGGCATTGACTGTCAAGTGTCAGGTACTAGAAGAGGAGCTTTCAAGATCGAAACAGGATGAAAAAATATCACAAACTGAAATCTCCAAAAATGAGTTGAAGATAAAGCAGGTAAAAGCTTAGCTTGCCTTAAACGAACACTACGTTTTTATTTGCTGTCTGATATAATAGTTATCATGTTGCTTAATTACGAGCTTAGTCCCGAACTTTCAAGTTTATATCTATTTGATCTTTGACCTTGTAAAAAATGTCCAGGAGGTCCTTGAACTTTTAAGCTTATGTTTAATTTGTCTTTGGACTTCTAAAAATCGTGTCTAATTTGAAATGCATAATTTCAGGAAGTTGAATACTAATAATTGTTGGGTGTTAATATTGCAGGAGGATCTAGCAGTAGCTGCTGGGAAACTTGCCGAGTGTCAAAAGACAATTGCATCTCTTGGGAATCAACTTAAATCTCTAGCAGCACTCGAAGATTTTCTTATTGATACGACACATCTACCGGAGTTCACAGCCAGTGAATCTTTAAACATCACTATAGATGGCGAGGAGCAATGCAAGCATTCGTACGGAACAGTTTCACCCAAAAGAGATTCAGACTTTACTAAAGTAGTTGATGACAGTTCTGAACCGTTAATGAGTAAGAATGGAGACGACTCGCCCCCATCTTCATCTTCTTCAACTTCATCATCTATGATAACAAGTCATGTTGTCAATTCTGAAAAAAACCGAAATGGTTTTGCAAAGTTTTTCTCACGAACCAAGAGTGGGATAAAACTAGAAATATAGTCAGGGATGCATATGGTGTCTAAAGATGATGGTACAGTACACAAATTTGACTGTAAAACAGCTTAGTTCTTGTGCATCTTCAATTTGCTGATTAAATGCTGTTTAATAGCAGATGAGTGTTTTAAATCTTCACATGGATGGATTTTGTAGAATTATAGTCAGCTACAAAATAGGTAGAGTAATTTTGTTTACCCTCTGGCTTTTTTATTTTATTTCCCCCCCTTTTTCCTCATCCTGGGAAATGTTTTGACATTGTTTCTAGTTTTCGTTCCCACCTAAACTTTTAAAAAGCTAGAGTTTACTTTATTACTGCGATTACCATTTACCATTGTTGCCTGATTTGTCTTAATGTGAAGAGGTTGATTTGTTACTATTTTTTTTTAAAACAAAATTCTGTGTATTTAGTTATAAATTTCAGAAACATTTAAGACTAAATAATGCAAGTGAAAATTTAACAAAATACTCTTACCATTAGAACTGAAAAAATTCTTCAAAGAAAGGTTGAAAGGAAAATAAAAAGATAGGAATATTTACAAACTAATTCAACCGAGCAGGGAGCAGAGCAGTGATACTCTTCTCAGAAAAAAGAAAAGAATTTCTTACTAGTTACTAAAAACTTTTGATATTGATATTGGTCTCGGTTACGTTTAGGAGTGTTTGAAACAGTGAGTGAATTTATACAATCTTGAGAGTTAATAAAATATAATATTGATGTGTTTTATGTTAGAAGGCACTTTATTGGCCACAATTCACTTTCATTAGCTAATAATTAAATTAAAATAAAATTTATTTATATTAGTCTTTGTACTTTTTGACTTTGATTTATTTAGTTCTTAATATTTTGAAATTTGATTCATTTTGATCTCTATTTTTTCAAAAAGTTCGTTTTGGTCTGTATATTTATAATATAGTTCATTTTGATCATTAAATTTATAAAAAGTGCAATTTTGATCCTTTAAAATTGAAGGAACCAAAATAATCACTTTTTGAAAATTCAAAGACAAAAATGAACTAAAATTAAGAGTATAAAAATTAGAATGAACATTTAAAATAAATATAAGAATTAAAATGAACTAAAACTATAACTATAGAACCCAAACAATATTCAAGTCTAAAATAAAAGTATGAAGTTATACTCATTAAATCTCAATCCTAATATTTTATTAATTTTTAAATCTTAACCTTCCATGTCAATCAAATTGATTTTCACTTGTGATTTATGAGTATTTCGACATGTTTGGTTTAGAATAAAGGTAAAATTATGTGATAAAATCATTCCCTCAAAATAGCTAACAAGAAATCATGACAACTCTTACAAGTATGGAAGCTATGTAGTGTTGAAATGGTAGAGATTAAGAGAGAAGGTTTAATTAGAAAGAAATAAAGGTTCTATGGTGTAGTGGTTAGCACTCTGGACTTTGAATCCAGCGACCTGGGTTCGACTCCCGGTAGGACCTTTTTTTTATAAGAAAGTTAATCAAAAGATTCTCTCTTACTTTATTCCTTTTGTTAAACATCTTAATAAAAATTTCAGAACTTTGCAACCAATACCTAAATGTTCTGTTTTGCAATAATTTACTTGACTCCTCTTAAGCTGTAAACCTTATGGTAATCAGCTTAGATTTTAAGAGTAGGAATTATTTAATAGACCTTAATGGTTGACATGATTGTTAGAGAGAAAATTGATCCTGACATGATAGACCAAAAGCTAGGAAAAGTAGTTAGTAAACTGAACGTAAATTGAACAAAAAGTAAAAATTACCACTCTTTCAGATTTCTAGATTTAACAAAAAAAAAAAAAAAAAAAAAAAAATTCTATTTTTGCCTAAAAATATTAAAAGCCTAAGAACTATATATTAAAAACAATATTAATAGTTAAAAGTTTCTTCAACTAAATATTAAACTCTGTTATTATGAAATTTTTTCTTCCGTGTTAATTTCCACCAAAGTTAGTCCTTATTCATTCATGATGAGTGCCATCAGTTTTCTTGTAATTACTCTCTTTCTTTACAGCGTTTAAAAGATCAATACCAAGCAAAGCATTCAGCAGGTTCATGCCAGCCATCCCAGACAATGCAAGTGGCAGCTCTACGCCTTTATCAAACTTGGAAGCATCTATGATGAGCTTGACAGTAATGAGACTGTGTGGAACAAACCTTGCGAAAACAAATGTTAGCCAGTTGAGAATCCATTCAACTTTCACGACAATGCTCTTGGCATCACGAACACCAGCCATCCTTCGCAACCGCCTTACATGGAGAAAGATAGAATGCATCTGGAACATCAGAACGATTCTAGTTTTAGTTCTGCGTATCAAAAGCTGGAAGTAAAAAGTGACCTGAAAACTTGGTTTGATTCTAATAGAGTATGGCTGTTCTAAGAATAGATCTGGTTTGCAAGAGTGTGACCATATAACCTTCTAGACCATCTGCTCTAAGACCATATTAAATTATTGATTGACCCAAAAGCTTAAGCTAATATATGGGTCAATCGATGATTTAACAAGGTCCTTCAATACGGGCATAGAAAGTTCACTCTCTATCATTTGCTAACTAAGGTGTTTAATTTCCCACCTAAAAGGCATGTTCCGTATGTGTGCACATCACGAGATCAAAAAATAAAAGAAGAAAACAAGTGGAGAGATGGTGTGCATGGAGAGACATAGTAAGATTGTGTAGAAATAGGTTAAATTATAAGTTTAGTCAATGATTCTTGAGGTTTATGTCTAATTAGTTCATGAACTTTCAAAAGTGTTTAGTAAGCTTTTGACTTATTTGATATTGTTCGAAATACACAAATGTACCAGACGAAATATTGAAAATTTAGGGTGCCATGTGACAAAATCCAAATTTATAACCAATAGACCAAACATATCAAGGACCTATTAGAAATAAATATAATAGTTTAAAGACTTATTATTAGCACATTTAAGAGTTTAGGGACTTGTAATTTAACAAATAGACTTATAGGCAAAGATGTGTACAAAGAGAGATTAGTCACGGAAAGTATACATGGAGAGAAAATATGCAAAGAAAAATAAGGTAAGGGAATGGGTAACTAAGAGTAAAGCGACAGAAATTGTGTAAGGGAGTGGATCAATGTGAAAGGGTGAATACAAAGAGAACTTAGTGAGAGAAAGTGCATCGAGAAAGTGATCAAAAAAGGAAACTGGGTGCCACAAGAGATTAAGATGGACTGTTCAAGCCAAAAGCACTAGATAAAGTATCTATATATTACGTTCCTTTGAAAAACAACTTAAATCTGAAACCATCGTTAAATAGTTGGATACCTCATCTTTGTGCCTGCATCGAAGTCATCAAAGGAGACTTTGTAATCGTAACAGAAATGCTTAAATCCAGAAAGAACCACAAACATGAAGAAAGAAAGCAGCATATTCACAAGGCACATTTTACAAGAATAATCTAAAGCATACCTCGCAAATGAGAGTGAGAATGAGATAATTGATGGTGACATTCCTATACAAAGCAAGCGTGAAGCAAATGAGAAGAACCAGATGATGAACCAAGATCGCAGGAATCCAGCCACTATATAGTCCGTATCGCAGCATATCCCACTGATCATATGCAAAATATCCACATGAGAAGCACAAAGCTGCAAAAGCCCACGGCCATGTTCCTCCAAACAATTGTGAATGCTCAAACATCCCCTCTGAACTGGAATCATAACTCAGCCACCGGTTCACCAAAACAAACAGCACTGCAATTAAATCATTGCAAAGATGACTTAACTAGATGGCCCAAACAATAGGATAAACTATTGACATTCAGAAATTAGTGAGCCAACAAAGCACTTCGGGTTAAAATCATGTGATAACCAAGGCCAATTAAGTAGCCTTCCTCTATCTTGAACAATAGGAATTGATAATACATCTATTCAAACCTTACGATTAAATAGTTAGTTTACCTTTAAGCTTTGAACCTCATTGCCTCAACCTTCAACAATACAAACAAGTTGCTAATGGGGCCAAGAGAAAATCTCTCACATCATTAACGAGTTTTAGACATTTTCTTGGTCAGCAGACAACCTTTACTCGCATAATAGTCCGGAATATCTTAGCAAAGCATCTTTAGAATACAAAATCTTCTCGGTTTCTGTTCTCTCCATCAACCAAGCAGTAAAATCTTCCCTTCACTTATGCATTGATACGCAGACAATGCAGAGATTGGTACAGAAAGAAGGAAGAGGAGGCAAGCAAACTTGATAGGGAATGAAAAACAGGGGAGGCTTGAAAATTTCCTACCTTGATCTGGAAGAAATGTTTACGTAGTATGGTAAAATGCAACTGACTTGTTTGATCTTAGGGATATAGTGAGGTTAGAGATCTTCATACAGGTCATATGGACGAACCTTGTCTTGTTACTAAGATTTCTTTTCCTAGACTAACATGGGAACCAACTGAAGCTTTCTTTTCCTAAAACATCCTTTATCTCCAACACTTCATCTGTTTATTGATTTGCAACCTTTCTTTTCTTGTCTATAAATTAAAGCAGTCTATTTTTCCACATTTCTTTAAACTTGATGAAAACATAAGAAAACAGAATCTCTAGGGAAAAGGGGTTCGAGACATAAGAAAGTAGAGAGGAAGGAAAGAAAAAAGAAAAAAAATCAGTTCCTATCTCAAAATTTTAAACTGTATTTTTCTTAGTTTTAGTTCATTGAGTGAATTTTAACTGAATTCATATGAGGTAGCAAACCCAGACATGTTTGAGAGCGATTTTAAAATCACATCACAAAATAACCTTAGTCATTCAAAATAAATTCAAGAGTGACTCCTACATATGCCCCTACATTCTGATGGAATAAATAGAACCATGATCTAAAATTCAGATATGCAACTAAAATTGTTGAAAATGCAAGAACTAAAGCTTAAAAACTGGGGTTCAATTTTATAATTTGACAAAGGTATACAAGAGGAGTAAAGAACAAAGTCTTGGCACAGTAAAAGCGGTCCAAAATAATTCATTTGAGCTCGGTTCATTGGCTCAAACAACCAACTGTAGCATGCGCACTAAACCGCATCAATAACTAATAATTCACAAAATTTACTACACAGAACTTGCAAAAACGAAACAAGACCAACTCTGAGTCTTTCTTATAGTGCAAATAAAGTTTCTTATTTCAATCAGTAAAACCTTCAAGCTAAGCAAGGCGAAGAATTAACTTCCAGAGAAAGAATCAAAACAGTGAGCAAGGAAGGCAGTCATATATGATGAAAATTAAAAACAACAAGCGAAGTTATTAACAGAATTAAAAGAAGAAGAAGAAAAAGAGAACAAACAACGAGATGGTAAAAGAGCAGCAAAGAACCTGAAGCAGAGGTGATAATGGAATGAAGGAGAGAAACGGAGGTGTTGACTAAAAGAGGATCCTTGGAAACAAGTAATCTAATGGAGGAATTGGCGGACTGGTAGAACAGAGCTCCAAAAACGACGTAGAGCAGCCGGAATCGTCGGTCGAATAGAATTTCGAACCAAAGAGAGACTGACCAAAGCAGTAATGTCGCGGAGAAGAAGCTCCATGCCCTGCTCTTCTCCTTCAACAATGTTCTACCCGCCATGGAGTCGGTGTGGAGCTAAATCGTGTGTTCCGTATCAGGGGGAGAAGACGACGATTGACATAAACAGAAATGAAGAGACCGGAGAGAGGAGACGGGCAACCGGTCCCCCCGGTAAAGGGTGACCCGAAAACACTTTCGTATTGAGCATCAAGCGATTCCGAAGGTTGGGCTGTTTGTTCGGCCCATTTATTTTCTACCCTTATCTCTTATTTTATTTGTTTATTGTCTTAATGATTTTACAAACTGAATGATCTACTCCTCCTAACAAAATTATCAAAAACTAACCTTTTGCTTGTTCTATTGCACACTTTACTCCCTGAAACTCAGTAGCAAATAGTTGTAGTCCTAACTCAATGTCAACGTTTATAGCAATTTTCACATTTCTTTTCATGTACAACTAGAAGATACAAACACATTTCAAACATTAGGCCCTTGCATTAGAGGTAATGAATATGTTGTTCCTTTGCTTGCCACACTGGGTTTCAAATTCTCACCATTGCAAGTTAAGTTTATATGTTCCATACTTTAATAATCGCCAGTAATTTACTATATTTAAGAAAACCAGTTGTTTTGCACTAAAAAAAAGGCCAGTTGTGTTATGATATTTTTATTTAAAATTAAAAGAATGGTTATTAGAGAGAATTAAAAAACCTTATTTAAGCTTCTTTGTCTTTTATTGTACATAGTTTGGTTATACATATAATTCCTTCCAAATTTTTTTTTTTTTTTTTTATGTAAAAGAGTTAAATGTTATTCCATATTTAAAAAACAGTGTACCAACTTTTTAAAATAACTTACCTTTAGTTTTTTAAAACATGAAAGAGTAGATATTTTTACTTTTCAAAAACTAAAAGATTAATGCGATTAATGCAATTTCAATAAAATTAACATTACATTTGTTTTTAAAATGGTAGATGTAAGAAAATCTAGCCAAATTCGACTGTATTTAAATTATTGTTGATTTTAAAATGAGCTGGACAGATTGGTGAGAGTTGATTTGAGAGTGAACGTGAACCAATGGAAGGCTTAAAACGAAGCGCAAACAAAAGGAATAGGAAAATGATTTAAAGGAAAGGATTAGAGAAGAAGGATAAAAGAGATATCTTCACAATCCGAGGTGGCAGGATGTCTGGGACCCACTCGTGGACGATACTCACTCTCACAAAAAAGAAGCATGTGGAAGTTATGCATGCCACGTGTAATAACATTATTTCCACGTGGCAGATCCTGGAAGGCCAGCTGAGATCGCGGAATACAACCGCCTCTTATCGCCAAAAATCCCCTAAATCAAATCTCTCTCACCATAATTTCTCATTTCTCTCCCTCCCTCCCTCTCTCTTCCACCAAACACTTCAAACGCCATGACCGTCGTAGCAACTGCCGCTGCTCTCTCTTCGCCCTTCTCTTTCTCTAAATCTCCCAGGCTCAATTTTAAGAAGGTTCGTCCTCTTTTTTCTCTCTTTTTTCTTTTTTATTTCTCTATCTGAGTATTAATCTATTCAGACTTCAATGTACATTTTTCTGCTCTTTGGTTGCATTCAGCTTCTAAGTTTGTAATGGAGTGTATTACCGTTTCAATCGTTTCAATATGTGGTGTTACATGTTTGATGTTGTTGTAGTGTGTTCTGTTAAATTCTATTCTGGATTCTTCTATGTTATGGTTTGATATTGTCAAGTGTTGAACTTCAGAGTGTGAAAGGAGGATTTAGAGTGTTTGCTGTGTTTGGAGAGGAAGGAGCTATAGAAAGGAAAAGTGGTTGGGAAACGCTATTTGATGTGGAAGATCCCAGGACCAAGGTTCCCCAATGTAAAGGGAAGTTCTTAGATGTTAATCAAGCTCTTGAAGTGGCTAGATATGACATTCAGTATTGTGATTGGCGAGCTCGACAAGATGTACTTGCAATCATGCTTCTCCATGAAAAGGTTCCTCAAAATCTCATACTACTTCATTTTTTCTCCTTCTTTGCTTTGTTAACATTATTCTCCTTTAAAGCCTTTCATTCTCCTTCCCCTCATTCACTCAGTGCTCATCTTCCACCAAATATCTTTAGGTTGATGAGGCTGTGTAATTGGTACGGTTGTTTCTTCTTCAAGTATGTCTTCTTCTGAAAATTTGTAGCTTAAATCTTGCTTTAGGTTGTAGAAGTTCTAAATCCTCTTGCCCGTGACTATAAATCTATCGGAACTATGAAGAAGGAGCTTGCTGGATTACAGGACGAATTAGCAGAAGCTCATAGACAGGTATGTATAAAATTTCTTGTGATATATTTTCAGAGATATAGTTAGGTGTTTTTCCCTAGATCATTAAGAAGAAGATGGATAAATGACCTTTTGTAGTTAGTTCTTTGACCTAGTGAGGTGACTGTTCTTTCTTTACGATTATCATGTTTTGACAACTCATGACCCACAACAGGTTCATATATCTGAAGCACGAGTTGCTACTGCTCTAGATAAACTAGCTTACATGGAAGAATTGGTGCATGATAGGCTGTTACAAGACAGAAACATAGCAGAATTGGATAGCCCATCGACCTTGCCTGGTACTTCAACACAATCTCATGATTCTATAAATAAAAGTTCACCGAAGAAAAGCTTGAACGTATCAGGACCTGTCGAACCGTATCATCCCCGCTTGAAGAACTTCTGGTATCCTGTTGCTTTCTCCAGTGATCTGAAGGATGATATAATGGTAGGGTAATTCTTACCAATCAGATCATCCAATATTACTTTTAATTCAACTGTACTTCGTATCCCCTCCTTACTAATTTATCATCTATTTCAGATCCCATTTGATTGTTTTGAAGAACCGTGGGTTCTTTTCCGTGGTAAGGATGGCAATCCTGGATGCATACGAAACACATGCGCTCATAGGGCATGCCCTCTTCACCTTGGTTCTGTCAATGACGGTCGAGTCCAGTGTCCTTACCATGGTTAGTCTTAGTAAACGAAATATAGACTAAAAAACTCAAATACCTTACTTCATAAAACAGAAATTAAAAAGAAGTATTCTCTAAGGGATATTTTCCTTGAAATTTTCAGGTTGGGAATATTCGACAGATGGCAAATGTGAGAAAATGCCTTCGACGCGACTACTAAATGTGAAAATAAAATCTTTGCCATGTTTCGAGAAAGAAGGAATGATCTGGGTTTGGCCAGGTAATGATCCTCCAGCAGCTAATCTTCCTTCTCTAAAACCTCCTCCTGGTTTTCAAATACACGCTGAGGTAATTGTCAGAAACATCTAGTTCCTTGTATCAGTTGAGGTGTAAATGATGAATGTGCATGAGTCTTTAGCTAAATTGTATGTGCATATATTGCAGCTCGTCATTGAAATTCCGGTGGAGCATGGATTACTGCTAGATAACCTTCTGGATCTTGCTCATGCACCTTTTACTCATACTTCTACTTTTGCAAAAGGATGGAGCGTACCCAGGTATCAGTCAATATCAACGCCTTGCAATATCGTTTACGGACAAGTCGTTCACGGTCAAGTAGGAACAAAAGTGCAGATCAGAAGACTTTTCAAATTATCACTTAATGAACTTAGCTAGAACCATAAGAAATAAAACTCGGGAATTTTAAAAGTCTAACATCTGTCAGTACGATTTCTGTGTCTTCCCTATTTTTGCTGGTTGCTACAGATAGCATTGCACTTTACTTTTGTGGATTGCAAACTATATTTGTATCTTTAAGTTATCAGTTAAAAAAGTCATAAAAACTGACTGTTTATCGTACTCTATGTCTATCCAACTCACAGCTTGGTGAAATTTTTAACCCCTGCATCTGGGCTCCAAGGTTACTGGGACCCTTACCCTATAGACATGGAGTTTCGACCACCTTGTATGGTGCTATCGACTATAGGGATCTCCAAGCCAGGGAAACTAGAAGGCCAAAGTACCAGAGAATGCTCGACACATCTTCATCAGCTTCATGTGTGCTTACCTTCAACAAGACAGAAGACAAGACTACTGTATAGAATGTCACTGGATTTTGCTCCTGTGTTGAAGCAGATTCCCTTCATGCACTATCTCTGGAGACACTTTGCAGAACAGGTATACTTCTCATCCACAGTTTGTCCAGAGCTACTTTCCAAAACAAAATTTAAAAGAGAAATCTAGTAGAAACATATTTGAAGTTTGATTGCTGTTTATTAGAGTTAGTTAATCTAACTAACTTTCATTAGTTAGTTACTTTTCAACTCTCTCGTAAAAATGGCTGTGTATATAAGTCATCTTTGAACATAATAAATCTACGCAAGTACAACGCAAATGTAAACTTCTTGAAGTTCCTTGCATTCTCCCTCATGGCTGTCAACTTTAACGATTCTTCAAACCCTAATGATCCTTCTAGTTCTTTTCATCCTCCATAGTCCAAGATGAGAGTGCTATTAACTTTCTAAATCCATCTTGAGGGGAGTATTAAAGTTAGTTAATTTAAGCTTTGTTAGTTATCTCAACCATGACCATGACTATATATGTTGCCATCTTGGAACTATTTTATTATCTCAAGTCTTAATACTATATGCATGATAAAATCAAACCATTTGGAAGCAAAATCTGAAGGCTTTCATTTTGTATCATTCGTACAGGTATTGAATGAGGACTTGAGGCTCGTCATTGGTCAGCAAGAAAGAATGGTCAACGGAGCAAACATTTGGAACATGCCAGTTTCTTACGATAAGCTAGGTGTAAGATACAGGTTATGGAGAAATGCAGTAGAAGAAGGAGCAAAACAATTACCATTCAGCGAAACAACTTGAACATTATTAAACTTAATTAACTTAAAAACATTTCTTAGGACACCCATAAACACAACCGCACCCCCTTCCTTTTTCAAACCTTAAACATTCTGGCTGAGAAAAAAAACCAACACACCTTCCCTCCTTTCAGCTTTCACTTTTGAAAAGGATTTTCTCAATTGGACTTTGCAGAAGCTGTAGAACAAAAGCAGAAAGATGTTGGGTCTTGCCCCCTACAAAATCCCCCTTGTAAATTAGAAGCTGCTATATAAATTTGATCGGTTTTGCCTTTTTTAATTTCTTTCTGCTTTGCTTTTGGTTCACTTCTTCAGAGCTCACCTCCTAAGAACATTGTTTTAGGGTTGTAAAACGCTTGTAAAAGTACACGAGTATGCTTTGTTCTGTGTATCATCTTCAACGAAGAAATTGAACAGTATTAATAAAGATTTTCCATTCTCAATCTTCGGTTCCACATAGATTCCACAATTTTCTCATCCAAACCAAGATTTCAATTGAACATAAAAGGATCATACACCATTATGATTACTAGAAGGCACAAAACTTATGAAATTTACAAAGAAGATCCACAGTAAGGGCAGAAACTGAAGTCGGGCTCCACTACTTTGTTGCAAGAACGGCAATGAAGGGCTCTTAAAAGAGCGGCTGATGTCGATTGATCGGAAAATGACGGCGGAGATAAGGACTGGGGGAAAAAGAGCTTACAATTGTTGCAGTGCATCAATGGCTCTTTTCCCGGCCACCGCCACACAGGAACAAAGAAAAGCTTTAGGACTTTCTCATAGTCGACGAGATCGGCCGGGGAGTTGCAGTTTATACAACGGGCGGCGCCGGATTTGAGGAGTTGGCGAACTTGTTGCTCTAAACCTCCGACGAAGAAGAAGAACATTTTGTTTTGAGTTAGGGAATTTTGGGGGATGGTGGGTCTGTTTATTTGGAGGAAAGATGCGGTTTGATCGGTTGAAGGAGAGAGTCTGGAGGTTTCTGAAGGCTTCCGTTCTATCAACTTGTGCAGCCGGTAGCCCTTTTTCCTTTTTTACTCATATTAAGATTAGAAAAATTATTTAAATGAAAATCATTTAAAATATAACCCAATATAACCCAATATTACCATTTACATGTAAATTGAAGTAAGAGTAAGAGTTATGTAAATATAAAATGTAATGGAGTATCATTTACATCCATCTTCATAAATTTAAAGGCATAAATTGAAGTAAGAGTAAGAGTTATGTGAATATAAAATGTAATGAAGTAAATTTAAAGATGTATTCTCCACAAAAATTGATTTTCTTTGTAATAATTTTAAATTGATTTATCTTATTTTATTTAATTTTATTGAACCTATTTCAGTGTTATTTTAGATATTTGTTGAAGATTATTTGTTTACGTGGGAATTAGAATTAATTAAATATTTTGGCATGAATATTTAATTAATTACTTGAATTGATAGTTGTGTTACAAAGAATTTAATTAAGTTGTTTGATTTGGGTAATTAATTTGATGAGAATTAAAGATTTTGAGTAATTATATATATGTATATATATAATTAAGTTATGAAAGGTTATAGTAATTATATTATTGGAGATAATAGAATTATTAAGAATAATATATTGTTATATTTTAAAAAAGATAAAAATATTAATTTAATAGGTATTTGAGGAGAGAAGATTGGAGTTATTTTGGGAGAAGGAAAAGGAAACGGAAAAGGAAAAGGAAAAGGAAAATAACAATAATATCATTATTTTAAATAGGTTGCTTCGTTGTATGTGCAATTCATCTTCTCCAACTTTGCCCTACAAAGAAATCCTAGTGCTAGCTGTCGTCGCCCATCTTGCTCGCCAACGACCGCTGCATCCAGGTTCCACCAGTTTACCAGAGTTCCTCGCCGTCAAGCGCTGCTCACGTCCAATTGAGATTGAGCTAGTTTGCGCGTTTTGTTCCAAGATTGCCCGAGCTGAAGTGTCTCCTCCTTCGTTCGCTAGTCGCCTCTGAACGTCATCGTTTGTTTTCATCTCTCGATTTCAAGTGAAGTCGGTTGTGCCTCATCTCTGTTCGGCTGTCTCCACTAGCTGTCGTCGCAGCAGGTCTTCTCCTTCCACTTGTAGGTGGATGAGCTGCATGCGTGGATCCAAGCCAACCCGAGCCGATCCATCTCCATTCATGAGCTGTCTTCCTCCTTACTCTGAGCTGCATGCATGGATAAGTCGAACTCGAGCCATAGCCACTTTTAGCCAAGCCGTGAGTTCTTTCTCTTTTTCTTTAGCCATTTAAGCCATTTTGCACTTTTTGGTAAGTTGGTGCACCCATCAAGCTTAATTATTGGTTGAAGTAAATAAATTTTGGATGAAATTAATTATCTTAGAAGAGCATTATTTTTCCTTTAGGTGCAATTGGCTAAAACCTTTTGGAGTAGTTGTCTATGAAATTCTACCTTCTCCATTGGTAAGATTGAAAGCCTAAGTAATTAATTGTTTGATGTTGGTTGTCAAACCATTAATTCAGTTACGTTTACGTTTAGGATTTTGTCTGATTGGAAAGCTATTGACTGTTAGGAACAATTTTTGTTAAGCTAATCTCGAGGCAAGAGATTCTACTATAAATGACATTCAACAGTAGATTGAAAAGCTTGAATGTATGTTTCCCTTATTATACATTAATGTAGCAAGGATGCATAATGTGACTGTTAGGGATGACTGATATAGGTGGGTGGCTACATAGATGACTGTTATGTATGATCGAGATATGTTATGAATGAGACACACGATGACTTAGATATGTTATGATTGAGATATGATATTTATGATATGCTACATGTTATAGACATGATGTTATGTTAATTTTGTCTCTTAGGGTCGTACCCATATGGGTGTCCCTCGTGATCACCACCTATTTATGTCTGTGTGGCTGACTTTTATGAGTGATTCAACGAGATCACTTTCAACCCGATTCTCTTAGGCATTTCTTTGGATCGTCGAAGACCAGTTTTTCTTAGGTGTTCCTTCAAGTCACTGAAGACTAGATGTGTTTCTTCGGAATCACTAGATAGCGTGCGTTTGGGAGCATGATAGTTATGTGGTACTTCCTTACCGAACCTTAACGGAAAGTTAACAGACACCTAGCAGGACTAGTAGTGGGTCCCTTACTGAGTATATGTTTATACTCACTTTTTCTATGTTTAATTTTTCAAGCAAGGGTAGAGGTAGAGGAAAGCTGAATGACAAAAAGTAACCATGGTTCGCCATAGGGGAAAGTTTATGATTGCTTCCGCCATTTTTGTTTAACATATGTTTGTACCCGATTTTTTCGTCTGGAGTTTAAACCAATTAGCAAGATGAGTGTCCCGTCAATGTTTATCCAATTTTCTTCCCAAAGGACCAATCAACATTATATTTCTTAGAAAGGATCATCAAAAGTAGATGGGATGTTGGATTGTATGGTACTAATGCTTTGAAGAGGGTGCCATTAGAATGACATCAAAATGAATTAGAATGTTATTAAGCAAGTGTAGGGCCATGTTATGAACATCAATAACAGTCGGGATGTTAAAACTCAAATTAGAGAAAACATTGATGAATTCTTTTTTGTACAAAAAAACAACAAAGATTCATAAATGAATTATTTCATGTAATTTAATGTAAATTTAGTAGCCAAATTTATCTTTTTTTATGGTATGCATATAAGATACTTACGTTGTTGCTGGTGAGGGGTGAACTCATTTCTTTGTAAACTCTTGAGCCTTGAGAATATTATGCTTCTTTGTTCACTTTTGAAAGTTTATGACAGAGTTAATTTTCAAAGTGATACAGAGAAAATGTACAACACAACAAAGGACAATCGATCAAAATGCTTTGTCAGAAGTTAAAAAGAGGTTTTTCTTGTGCTGGGTCAACAAATTCTTTTACAATTCTCCCTAGTGTAAATGATAGTGTGAGGAAAAGAAACTATATGATAACATGAAATTGGTGGTTGGTGAAAAGGATAGAGATCTGTTATATCTGAATAAAAAAAAAACCCTTCCAAAATGAATCTTTGATTGGTTTCTTGATAATTCATGGGATTGCTATGTAACGTGTATAAAAAAAACCTCCCTGATTTCTCCCACACAACCCTCCTGATTTTCCTCTTCTCATACACCCCTCCCATGATTTTCCTCTTCTTGCAGACCCCTCCTCTGATGTTGCTATCATTCGAACATCATCGTCGACTTGTCGCACTTCTCGTCCGCTCGTTGCACCGAACGGGTGACCTTCTTTAAGCTTCTCTTCTTCAGACTTTACCTTTATTTTCTTCCTTTTCTCTTCCTTTTACTTTTTAGTAGGTTTAGTCTACTCTTTTTGATCCTTTTGAACTGCACCTTCAGCTTTATCAGTTTTTTTGGTTCTTTAATCTACTATTTTCAGTCTGAATAGCTAGCTCGTGCATGAAACACAATTTTCTCCTTCTAAGGCAGACTTCTGTTTACCTAATATTCTCCTTCAATCTGCTGATGCTGACATTTCTTTCGTCGACAACAAATCAATTCCATCTCATTTTGCCAGTTACTACGTAGTTGCTGTTGCTGGTGGCGGAGAAGGTCAGAGTGTAACAGGAATCTCATCCAGAATCTCATCTCAGGGTTCCCGTAATAGCAAACGCTCTTGAAGATATGGAACTCACACCTAAGGTAAAATATTATGCAACCATCAATTAGAAGCAAATTTGAATAAAGTCAATGGTAAGAACTCTACTTTTATGTCTTTTTAATTACTTCAATGATTTATACTTTCTAATTGTTTCTTCTGTAGCAGTTGGTTACATAATTCTGTTTAATTGTAGCAAGGGAAATTCTGTTGGTCCTGCAGATGTTGCCCTGGATATGACTATTAAACCTTCTCAAACAGTTGAGAGCAATAACCAAAGTGTATTTCGAAGTGTCAAAGAGCTCTCATTTGGTGGTGACAAATTGACTTCCTTGACAAGCATTGATATGGTAGAATTCTTGAGCAATGTTTGATTTTTTTATTTATTCATATCAAATATTTTTTGAAGTTTTATTTGCTTTTCTAGGGCAAAGCATTAAAAGGACTTTTTGATCGTGAAACCACTTCAGTTCCTAGTTTACCATCAGACTCTTCCAAGAGATTCAACAATGCTTCATCAACTTATCAAAGTGATTTATGTGGTGAAATCTGCATATTAGGTCAACAGGCTCCACTTGATTTTACTTTAAAACTAGCATGTGAGTGGTGTCCTCCTCCTCCCTCAGTTGGTGAGTGTTCTAGTGTATCGAAATGTCCTGTTTTTTGGCTTGAAAGTTTTCTCAAGTGAATGTGTTGGAAAGTGTCATTGTCAGCTAATCAAGTAATCGTTTTCTGTTATTAAGAGAAAACTACTTAGCTGGGTAATTCAATCAATGCTTTTGAGAAGATGCAGATGTTTCTTTCAAGCATTTTGAATAACCTATAATATTTTCTTTTGATCTAACCTTGAGTTATGATTAATTTTCTCTACACTTGTTTGACAAATATTGCTATTTTTTAATGAGTATTTATTTATTTATTTGCAAGCTATCCTCATTTGAACTAGTAGTAGGAGTAGGTTTATATTGGTGACGCCCGCTATGCTGGAAGTTTATTTATTTTTTATATAAATATTTTATTATAAAAGTTATGTTTAGGTGTAGGTATCATTATTTTGACATGAAATTGACCATCTTCTCAAATTTGTGAATGTGCTAAGTACATGTATTTTTACTGTCATTAAAAAATTAAAAACTAATCGTATTTATTGACTTTCTCATCTTCCCCAAAACGTAGGATCCACAAGATAATTGTGTCTGCTTCTATACCTTTACAGCGTGTTCCAAGATCATCTACCAAGAAGGATGGTCGTGAGGGGACAATATACAAAGATAATGATCAGATAGTGATTTTAGTTTATCTTTTCTACTTGACAAGATATTGGTTATGTCCATATAGAGGTCAATATTAATACATTCATTGAGGAAACATTCCTTTGCTTGAATTTATCTGCTGCTTGTGTAATGATTTTAGTTTCTTTTCCTTTCATATGGGTTAATTTCATGCATTCTATGAATCCAAAGGCTCTTAGGATGGTTGCCTATGTGTTCTTGAAGATTTGTTATCACATAAGACCACAATCTCTATTACAAACCAAACTAACTCTACAGGCCTTCAACAAAAGTTTGGAAACCAAGGTAGCAAACTGCCATCTCTAAAGGATGCAATGTGATCTAATTCCTCAAATGCTCCCCTGCTATGAATGCATGGGTGCAACCAGAACACAAAGGAAGATTGTCCCTGTATATAATCTTTTTTTTTATAGGAAGCATCTCTGATATAATCTATAATGTTTAACTCCCTAATGCAAGTCTTTGCCTTCTAATTATGCCACTCTAGAAACTTGACATTCTTGGAAGTTTCTTCCTTTACTGTGAGGTGGAGTTGAAAGTAATGATATTGATGGTGTTGATTGTGCAGAAACCAACCTAAACTGTATCTAACGATTCCACCTCAAGGTCATGAATCATGAGTGTTGGAATTGAATCTTACTTTGTGAATTAGGTTTTATTTAGTTCTTTAACTAATTTATTGTTAGAGTTGGATAATGATATTTCTTTTTATTTTTTGTTAGGTGATTGATGTGTGGAGAAAACATTGGAGCAACACATATATGTGGGATAATTTTGGTATTGCTACAATTTAAACATCTTTTTTTATCCTATCAAAATTTTGGGATTATATATATGAAGTCATTTCATTTGAATTAAAAATTTACTTGTTCTAGTAGTTAAGGACTTTGTTGGATCTTAGTGTTGATGATTATTTCAAACCTTTGAATGTATATAATGCTTTTTTTTATGTTATAAATTTGAATATTTCGGTTCTAATTATGATTGTAGATTTGGATGAATGTGAACTATATCTTCTTAGTATGACAAATTAAGACTTGATCTATAAATATATATGTGATTATAATTTGATTTTACAATAATAATATTGGATAGGTGCTATTAGATCAATTATAGTTATGTTTGTATATTACAAAAAATGCTATAGAGGGTCAATCAACAATAAAGTTTGTGGATAAAAATGGGGTATTTATAACTTTTTTCCATTACAATAAATAGTGCTAATAAAAATAAGAGACCTTCAATAACACATCTAGTCTTTTGTAATGTTTTTTTATTGTTATAAATTTTTTTATGATACTTTTGAAATATTATGAAACGTTTCCATAACAGTGAATTAAAGCTATAATATATCAATTTTTTATATTGTTATTAATAGCTCTACCAAAACCGTTATTAAAAGTCAAAGACTTTTTGCTATGACAACATTCATAAAACGCTAAAAAATGGTTTATAGCATTCTTTTAAATGTTATTAAAATAGCTATTGAATGGTTTTGATAACGCTTTTCCGAATGCAATAAAAAAAGCTACAAAAAGTCTTTTATAACATTTTTCCAATGTTATTAAAACGTTATTGAAACATTTTGATAGCGCTTTTTCAATGGTATTAAAATAGATATTGAAACGTTTTGATAACGTTTTTTGAATGCAATAAAAACGATATTAAACTTCTTTTATAGCATTTTTCTAATGTTATTGCAAACGCTATTGAATCATTTTGATAACTGTAACACCCCAAAATTTTCAAGATATTTCGTTATCATTTTATTAATTTTGGGTGTTATTTTGTGAGATGGTTTTAATTTTTGTGGAAAATAAAGTATTTTGGAAAGATGTGGGGTTAATGGTTGAAAATTGGTAATACTATTGTTATCATTATTAATTATTAAGGAAAGATATGTTATAAGGGATATTAATGAGGAAAGAGGGAAAATTAAATAGGAATAGGAAGAGATGAAGGAAAAGAGGAGTTATTTGGGGAAAATTAGATAATAATAATAATAATGGTATTAATGTTATTATTATTATTAGTATTTTACATATTAAATACACCCTCGGGATGCTTGCCATAGTTACAATTCATCTTCTTCCTCACAAAGAAACCCTAGCCGTCACAAAGAAACCTTAGCCGCCGCGAACACCACCACGACGACGGTCGTCGGACGAAGTCGTTCGCCTCACGTCTCAGTCGGCTAGCCGCACGCTTCCAGCCGCCAGCGTCTAGCCGCACGGGTTCCGGCCGCCAGCGTCCAGCCGCACGAGTTCCAGCCGCACGGGTCCACGCGTCCGTCTTCACCGAGCCGCACGCGTCCAGCCGCAAGCGTCCAGCCGCAAGCGTCCAGCCGCAAGCGTCCAGCCGCAAGCGTCCGTTTTCACCAAGCCGCGCGGGCCGTCTTCGTCCGTTCGTAAGCCGTAAAGCCTCAAGGTCCGAGCCGAGTCTCTTCATCAAGCCACTTGAGCTGATTTCATTTGGTTCAAGCCATTCCTTGTTGTGGAGTCACTTTGGTGAGTTGGACTATTATCGATTGAGATGGTACTCCCATTAATTGCCTATTCTATTATGAATAAATAAAGATTATGGATTTAGGTGGATCTATGTTTTCTTGAAGGAACGAATATAGTTGGAGGAACTGAGACTGTGAATTGTTTCACTTAGGGTTGTGTTGGATTCAACCCTAATCTTCGGGATTGAGTACGGGGAGGAATTGACTGTCAACCAGTGAATTATTTTTAGCGGATCTTCAGGTAAGAGAATTTTTCCTTTTTTGCCTGAGATGCATATTATTGATGCATGATGTGATTATATGTATCTATGAGATTGTGTATGTTGAGTTGAATGTTGATTTTATGATGAGCATGTATAGCCTATAGTGTTCTGTTGGTCTGCTGGTTAGAGTCGTACCACGAGGGGTCCATTAAGGTCCTCCCATATATATGTTTGAGTATTACTGAGACGTGATTCGACGGAATCACTTACAGCTCGACTCTCCTTTAGGGTGACTCCTTCGGGATCACCGAGAGCCCAGTTCAGTCCCGGTGGCTGGATAGCGTGCGCACCATAGAGCGTGGTACCTTATTGCAGGACTCTAGCAAGAGACTAACAACACATAGGGAGACTAAGTACGGGTCTCTTACTGAGTATAATTTTATATACTCATTCTCTCAAATGTTTAAATTTTCAGGTAAAGATAAAGGCAAGGGCAAGTTGGCGAATGACAAGAAGTGACCGTGGTTCGCCATAGGGAATAGTTCAGTTTTTCCGCATTTATGATTCAAGAATTATTCTTTTTAGAACTTTAGAACTTTAATTATTTTAAAAGTATTTCTTTTATTTTTATGGGCCCAAATCAGTATTTTATTTTATTATTCTCACTACTTATTTATTTAAATATTTCTCAAAACTTATAAAACTAATTTGCCTTTTAAAAAAAAAAAAAAAAACTACATTTTATTTAAATAGTAATGATCTCAACCTTCTAAGAAGGTTGGGGTGTTTCAATAACGATTTTTCTAACGCAATAAAAAACGCTATCCAATTTTCAATAGCGTTTTTTTTCACATTATAAAAAGCATTTATTGCATCATACATGTGCTATCAATAGAGACATATTATAGCGTTTTGCACAGCGTTGTAAAAACGCTATGGAAAGTCATGGACTTTCAATAACATAGGCTACGACAGCATTTCGAAAACGCTATTGAAAATCAACAATAGCGTTTTTTTGATGCTATCGTAACTGATATTTCTTGTAGTGATCGTATACCAAATATAAAAGATTTATATTTGGTACACGATGTTGAAAAAAAATCGTTGGGATGTTTATTTGGTACACAAACGTTAGATTTTGTTTAAATTTGGGTTCACAATTGTGTACCAAATCTAAACGATATTGGTAGAAGATCATATATCAAATATAAAAGATCTTGGTACACGATCTTAAACCAAGATCGTTTAGATATGGTACGTGATCGTGTATCATTTTTTACAGGATCGCGTATATCATGATCGTTTAGAAGAAGAATTACGTGTTCGAGTGGCCAATTTATAATCGCATGTTGACTGGGGCATTTATGGTTTTTTCCATTGTAGGTTTTTTTCGTTTTTAAAATTGTTCTATGCCGTGTAAATATTTCGTGGGTTTGTTATATATATTTTTTAAAAAACCCTACTTTTATTGTTATTGTTATTTTTTAATATGTGATGAAAATATTGGAAAAACCTTCCAAGCCCTTTTGAGATAGTATAGGTATATGTAGATAAATACGTAGATATAGATTATTTAGGAATATGTAAAAAATCTATTAATTTTTGTATATTGTTCCTAAGAAAACTATTATATATTTCTTTAACAAAATTGTTCCTAGGTCAATATTTTAAAGTCTATTTTTTTTTATAAAATTGCTCCCTTCTAGTGAATAGATAACGAAATCTATTAATTTTTTAATAGATTATGATATATTTACGTGGTATGTTCAATTTAGCTAAATAATAGGTGAAACTAAGGTTTTTTCTATCAATCAAAAGGTGCAAATGAAAAATCAAAAGTTTTGCATAGCCCTTATTTTAGATAGTGCATATATATATATATATATATATATAAGAATTAAGTTAAAAGAACATTTTAGTCCCTCAACTTTGTAAAAGTAACAACTGTTATTCTGAACTAGTTGATTAATTGGAAAAAGAGGTGATTGAAAATAGTATATTTGCAGAAAAGAAAAAAAGGAGGGGAAAAAAGTAATTGAACACTATGCAACTAAACATGAGTTTTGGATGCAACATTATTTTTCATCCAGAAAACCCTCCATCAAGAAAACCCTTCAAAACTATTGAAAACTTTGTAACAAACATGAATTTTGGATGTCTTTTTTGTTTTCCATTTAGAAAACATGAAATAAATCCTTCATAAGTGTTGAAAATTCGGTAAAAATCATTCGTTTTCTATTCAGAGTGTTTTGGATTATCTATAGAAAAAATGCTTTTTTTAAAAAATACATGTTTTAAACAGTTTTTTTACCTTATTTTAAAATTTAAACACTTATGGTTAGATCTTTTTCTCAAAATTTGGTTGTGAGTGTTTTGTTTAAAATAGATTATTTTTCAATCTCATTTTTTTAAATACATTTTGAAAAGTGGTCAAACACCCGGAATTTTTTTAAATTGATTTTTCTTTTCAAATTTAAACAATTTAAAAGATAATCCAAACACAGCCTTAATAATAAGGAGTTTTTTTTTTTTTTTAAGTATCCTAAACTTTTAAAGATTTCAAAAATATATTTATGATTGATTTGTTTTCAATTATAGAATATGAACGAAAAGATCTAGAGAGACTATGATAATTTGCAATATTTGTAAATATTTTCAACAATTTTACATTTAAAACAAAATTTACGGTATAAGAATATATTTTAAAAAAGATTTATAATTTAGGCAATATGGTATTGTATTATTATCAAGATTGGAAGCATGTGTATTTTGGCATTTGAAAATTTTCGATTTTTGTTAATCTTCAAAATCAAACCCTCTAATATCCCGTCCAATTTTATTTCTAATTTCCTGTTACAAACTTAAAATATGATAGACACTATATTAATTTTTTTAATCTTTAAATTTTATGAGATTTGCCCCGTTTGAAAACCAAACAAATTAGGTCTCCCTGGATGATTCTTTCTTTATTGATTTTCCAAATTTATATAAATCTTTTTTACTCTTTCTAACCTTTCCCAACGTTATATTGAATCCGTAGCAAAATTATAGCAACTTTCAAATTTTAAAAACAGAACAAGGAGTCAGATTTGAAAATGGATCCATTCATGATAAAATAGGATTTCGAATGGAAAACAATTTAAAATCCCTCAAAACGGTCTCTACAAATAATTGGTTCCTTCCTTGCCAAGACAAAGACACCATACCAATTTGACACAGCAATTGGAGATGGAAGAAGAAAACTTTCCCCAATTTGAAAATATAAAACTAACAAAATCCGAACAAGAAATAGCCATCTTGGATGACGAACACATCAAAAAAAAGGAAAATTGCATTAGATAACAAAAAAAATTTAGACAACTCATAATACTTCTTTTTTGCATATTGCAAATTTAACAAATCTAACAGTAATCTATTTTTAAATTTGCTATTTTTGCAATTTTAAAAATGTAGGTGACATAGACTCTATTATCATAAGGAAATAGAAAACAACTACATAAGTCACTAGTTTGCAAAATTTTAACATCAAAGATGGTGAATGAGAATGTTTTTAAATCTATGATATGCCAATGATTTGGAATCTCCAAGAAGTAACAATCATTGCACTATCTACTTATGTATATTCAAAGCTCCCAATGATAAGAAAACGGTTCTGGAAAATGGTCCTTGGGTCCTTGGGTTTTTAAATCTATGATGCCAATGATTTGGAAAAGACAAAGATCTGCATTTTAAATTGGTCCTTGGGTCCTTGCTTCTCGAACACCCACCAACAGGAACTTCCAAGTTCATAAACCTACACTTCCAATATGCTTCTTTTTGGGTTCTTTTTCACCACCTTCCTGTAGCTTGTTTCTCAAGGAGAATGGCCATTGTGTTTAGCAATATGGTCAGGAGGTTCGAGGCGGATGAGAAAGGAATGTGTTGGGGAAGAATTACGAGAGTTAGGGTGAGTATTGATGTGAAAAAGCCTTTGAGAAGAGTGGTAAAGTGAAGTTGAAAGTTGGATCTATGGGGGAAGAAGGTTTTATACCTATCTCTTGTCTAAAGCTCATGGATTTCTGCTATGAATGTGGAAAGCTGGGGCACGTCCTTGAAGACTGCAGTTCTTCTTCTGATACAGCAGAGGAACAAGATTGCAATTCTCGTTTTGGTACTGGAGTGGAAGACTTGAGCTATGAAGACTGGCCTGGAGGGGTGAGAAAGGGAGGGGATGAGAAGTATAAAGAGTTGAGAGTACGAAACAGAGGAGGGCTGGGAAGGCTACTATAATGACGACGGTGATTATTTGGAAGTTTAGGTGGTTTGAATCATCCCCGAACAGTTGGTGGTCACAAGAAAGTGAAAGTGAATAGGTGGAAGATCAGCGATAATATAGGCCGAACAGATGGAAGCTGTGGGAATGGGAAGGGTTTCAATAGGGGAATCAAGAAGGGAATGGGGACCTGCAAAAGAATAGAATGTTGCATAGGATGATGGAAGAAGATCACAATTCAAAGAAGAAAGGATGATTTCTAATTTTCCTTTTGAAAGGAACAACTATATCTTTTGATTTTTTATTTCTTTCCCTAAAGCATATCATGTTTTAATTTCATTTACATTTGCTTAAATTCTAATTTTATTTATATGTCTAAACGTACTGTTTGAAAGTTTTACTATGATACCAATTAACTTTTCTCCCAAGTTTGTCTTCTGGTAGTTTGTATTTTTATTCTAGCTATTTCTGTAGTTCAGAGAAGAAAAGTACACAGTTTCCTTTAAGAAAATCTATTTCAAATATTTGATAAACTACCTTGGCTGTACATCATAGTATTGGAAATAAAGTCTCATGATCAATTAGCCCTTGTTCATAATATATTTTGCTTCTTAATTGAGACACAAATGTTATGAACTCACCTTGGTCAGCAATGTATTGGGATAAGCATTTCTTCTGGATGTGGGAAAAGGCATACTCCCTGCTTCCTGCTCTCTCTGTCTCTCTTCAAGCGATCCTTTTTGCTGTCTGAATTTCTATCTGCAAATTTCCCTTGAACAAAGCTTGTCCAATAGTAAAAACATCAACAATTTGCCCCTCTAGAGATCGTGGCCATACCCTGGTTGGCTTTGCCCCATAAAAATCTTCTCTGATTGAGCTGTTCTTCAAAAAAGTAGTGACCGCGAAGGTTTCATCAGCATCCCAAAATCATTGTCAACCTTCAAACTGAACTTCTGTCTCATATTCTATTATCTGTTAGATTGATCTATATGTTTCAAGGTCAATGGAGTTCCAAGAACCAGTCCACTTTATTTTCTTGCTTCTCTACATCAGCTAAATTGAAAACTAACAAAAACTAGCTTTGCTGTTGGTTCTTCATCTTCGGTCGGTCAATTTACATCTTCCCAATACTCAACAAATGATAACTATACAATGTATGTTTAGCTTCCTGCAATCAATTGAATAATAAGTACAATAAGAATTTCAAAATTTTTATCTAAACATATTTTTTCGCTACAATTTTAACTACAGACCAGAAATGGAACCGGAAGAGGGCTTAATTAGCAAAAAATTCTGACTAATAATCCATAGACAAACTATCAGATAAGAGTAGAGCAAGTGCAATGTATCATGTTTAGTAGATATCGTTAATGAACTTCAAACAACTTAATTTTTGCTAATTGAAGATGCAATCTGTGTAGGATTCGTGTATAGCCCTAATCTACTAAATTCTAAAATATCAGATGGGAGAAGAACAAGTGAAATGTATCATGCGTAGTAGCCATATCGCCAATTAACTTCGAACATAAATTTAATTTCTACTAATTGAAGATGAGATATATGTTCATCGTGTATAGCCCTAATCCACTTATGCAATTTTGATAGAAAACAGAATGGTTACAAGCTAGGGTTCAAAAATTTTGCTTAATTAAGAAAAATGCAAGAATCAAAATTCAATTCTCATCAAAATTTTACCATGCATTCCCCGTTGTAAATTCAATTTCATCATGTACAACCGTTGATCCCTGCAAATTCTATCCATTCAGCTCAGCGGCATTGCGTACCGGCACAAGGGGCACAAATGACTCGTCTCCAGCCATTTAACAATACAGTCTCTATGATAAAGATGAGCGCACGGCAATCGCGTAACTTCCATTCCATTCATGAGTTCATCCAAACATATCCTACATTCTCCAATCAACAACTCTCCACCAACATCAATTTCCACGTTCTTCAAACCTTCGATTGCTATCTCACTAGCTGGCAACGTCTTAAACGCTTGCGGGGATGATTCCCGCAAAACTCGCCCAATTTCCTGGCGTTCATTGTAGGGCGAAACAACTAAAACGGACACCGCCAACGGAAGTATGGTACGGCCAGCATTAAGAGGATTGCATGCGATATCAGCGGCGACAGAGAGAACGTCAGGCACAGCCGTGTCCAAGAAGTCTTGTGCGACACCGGTGCCAGAGAAAACAGCGATGAGGATACTGGAGGCAGTAGCGAAAAAGACATCGCAAGGTATCAAGAAAGAAGATAGAGAGGAATTTAGGAGACAGTGAAATTGTTGAGAGTGATTTGACTGAAGAATGTGGCGGAAGTGAAGGTGGAAAAGGAAACAGTTACAAGGAAGCAAGTGAGAATTGGAGATGGTAACATTAAGATCATCTTCACCTTCTTCAGGTTGCCATATGTGGTAATCGTATAGAGTATCCATAGCTATGGGAGATCAAAGTAAGGTCAAGAATTGGAAAAAATCACAGAGCAAAACGAAGAAGAAGAAGAAGAAGAAGAATAAGAACAAGAAAAGAGGGAAAAATTATATGAAGGAAAGAAGAAAGAGTGGGGGTTAATTTTCTGTTATTTAGTTTTTGGGTACAAAAAATAATATATATTTATTAATTTAGAATTTAGAAATATGGGAATGAAAACTATTGGGATTGAAGAAACAAACAAAGCAGCGATTGGATGGGCCACAAAACTCTTATTTATTTCTTATTTTTTAGTTTGTTAATAAAAAAACAATCAAGGCAATTGCTAAAACTGAAATTTTAACAATAACAAAATAAATTAAAATATTTACAAAGAATAGCAAAATTTTAGATTCTATCACTGTAACATATAAATGATTCAGTGTTATAAATATTTTGTAAAATTTGCAATTTTTGAAAATTTTTCTTGCAAAACTACCATTATCATCATATCTGAGTTACATCATCAAAACTTTTATGGTAAAATTGCATTTTCATATTTTAATTTATGCATTCAAATTGGATTTTCAAGTTTAAGGTGGTTTGTAGAAATTTGGCATTCAAAGCTTTCTTTCAAAACATTTTTTTTTATAATGAAAATCAAGTCTATTTTCTCACATTGTCTTTGCAATGGCTTGGTTCTTTTCCAAAGTATTAGAGTTAAATTATATGTTATATTAGAAAAAAGGTTTTTCAATTTTCGAATTATATTTTAGTTTTTAAAAACATTGGTAAAAGTAGATAACAAAGCAAGAGATTTGGAAGTGTTGGGGTGACTTGTAGACTTGGTTTTAAAAAACTAAAAACAAACAATCAAAATCCTCTATGGTAATCATTTTGTTTGTTGTTTGTTGTTTTTTAAAATTAAGTCTATAAACACTCTTCTACCTCTAAATCTCTTGTTTGATGTCTACATTTAACGTATGTTTTTAAATACCAAATCCAAATTTGAAAACTAAAAAAATGTAGGTTTATAAAAGTTATTTTTATTTTTAAAACTTGGTTAAAAAGGCAACTTTTACTCCTAAATTAATACAAACTATGACAAGAAAAAAAAAAGGAAGAAAGAAGAAATAAACTTATCTTTGAAAATAAAATATAAAAAACGAGATTACTACAAATAGTAAAAAGTAAACCCTCAAATTTTAATATTTGTCACCATGTATATATTTGTATAAGTTTGATTTTCTAATTTTATCGTGGTTCTAAATTTGAAGGTTTAATTAAAAGTTCCATGAGTAGTTTTTGTCATTTGTGAAAAAAAAAAAAAAAAAAAAAAGGAAAAAGGTGTAATTTAACACTCATGCTTATCATTTATCAATTAAAAATTTCCTGTAAAAGTAACGGTTAAATTATAAAAGTTAATTTTAAAAGTTGGAATATTCTTAAAAGGGCTTGACAGTGACCTAAAAATACTTACATTATCATAGATGATAAGGTCTTAAAATATACTTTAAGACTATTAAGTACATTTTAAACCAAACTTCGAATTTTATAGAAAAATATATTTTAAGTAAAGTGTAAATGAAATGGGTTGAGAGACATTTCCAACCCAAGTCATATTTTCCAGTTACCGTCAATATTCTTTTATCATAACGAATAGTCCAAAAAGAAAGGTGCAGACCCAATTAGAAGGCAGGAGAGGCACAAAGAATATTGTCCAGGCAGAATATTACGGTATGGATAGATGGAGGAGCAAAGAATTTGCGAACAAAGAACAAAGAACAAAGAATATTGCGACATTATCAGGACTTTATCAAGCTTAACTGACTGAACTTTCTATAGGAATCAGTCTCCTGAAAGCTTCTAGCCTCGTCAACAGCTGCTATCCTGGGCTAGTCCCTCTCGGGCGATCTCTTGCCTAAGGCAAATATCAAAGTTCTTTATTTCGTGGAGAAGCTCAAACATCTCAATCTAAGTTCAAAGAGATTGGATTAGTAACCTGAATATTACACAACCCAATCCGAGTTGGGTTGGGTTGTGTCATTCTTGATATCAATCAACCCTTTCTTTAATTAATAATAATATATATAATTATAATTATAAATATAAATATAAATATAAATATATATATATATTAATTCGATTTGAGTTGGGATTGAACGAATTTTTCAACCCAACCCGAGACTCAACCCAACCCTTATAATATGGATGAGATAGTCTAGTTGTAGGATTATTCGAGTTATTCTTACGTCTCAAACTTTAACAATGATTTAAAAATGTTTATTGAAGATTAAATGTAATATTGTAATTTTTTTAAAGAACATTTTTAAAAATAGCAAAATAAATTAAAATATTTTCAAGTTATAGCAAAATTTTGAATTCTATCATTTATAGTCGTCTATCACTACAATATATCAATGGCTATGAGTGATAGAATTTGCTATAGGTTGTAAATATTTTATAAAATTTGCTATTTTTGAAAATTCTCATTTTTTTCTAAAAATAATGGACAAAGTTGTAAATTTCTATAATTTAGGCTACAGTAATTGTACATATGTAGTTTATTTTATTTGTTTATTGAGTTTAAAATGTTTTACACGGTGGAATCTTATTAAGAAAATAGTCTTTTTGTCCAGGGGGTTGATACAAAGTGATTTTAGTCAACTAAAAATTATTCTTTACCATTTTTATATTCTTTTTAAAAAAACCATTTTTATAATTAATGTTTTGTGCATAATTTAAAAGGATTTTGATAAAATATATTTTAAAATGTACTTAATAGCTCTTAGAGGATGCCCTTTATTAGCAGTTCTTTCATATAATATTACATTTGACTTAAGGTTTCCATAAAAATTATCTAAAATTCATTCTTAAAACCAAAATGGGTTGTACTCATAAATAAATAAAAAGTTTAAATACTACTTTAATTTCTTTACTTTTTGGGGTTTGGTTCAATTTGATGTTCGTAATTTTAAAATATTTCTTTTCGTCTATGTGATTTAACTTTGATATTTGGTTTATTTATTTTTAAAATATTTATTTTAGTCCTTATATTTTTTTTTATTTTTGTAAATTTTGGTTCTTGATCTTTCAAAAGTGATAATTTTGGTCCCTTAAAAATTAGGAAAAAATGAAAAATGAAGGACCAAAATGACTACTTTCTTAAGTTCAAAGACGAAAATAAAAAATTTTAAATTACAAGGGCTCAAATGAACCAACACTAAAAGTACTTGAATCAAAATAGTATTTAAACCCTGAATAAATAAAGAAGAAATATCAATTCAAACTACTAAATTTTGTGTTGCACCAATTTAAACTTAAATTGATGCATAATTTTTTCGTATCGAGGGAGTTGCAGCTGATCTACCTCATGGATGGATAGATAAATGTTTGGATTTTTGTGATTATTTTTTAACAACAGTTGTTGAATATCAAAAACTTATTACACAAAATCCTAATTTTTTAGAACGAGTGGTATTATTTCTTGAGAAGATCAAGTCATAAATTGGGGGTTATTAAGACCAATGCTACGAACTTTCAGAATACCATGAAATCAATTGTATTAATTTAAATCTTGAGCTTTTATTATGTTTATCAATTTACATCCTTGAATACGTTTTCTTATATAAACATCATTGGACACATAATTTTATTAACTAATCTCTAGACTTTAATTAACTAATCAATTAAAAAAATGTATAAACATCATAATAATTTTTTTTTTCTAGAAGACTAAAAAAGTATACTTTCAGTTCGTTTCGATTATGGTTGGTTTTTAAACTAAACTACAAGAAATCGGAGTCTTACCGATGCCATAAAGTGTCAGCAAAATTGTAAAGTGTGTCGGTCAAAGTATTGCCGACATCAAATCCTCTGTCGGCAAAGAACGTCGGGAAAACGTTGTCGGGAAAACTCCGTCTGATTTGTAAAATGGACGAAATTGTTAGAGTTACCATTTTTATTTTTTTCTAGTAACACCATGCTTGATGTTAAGGAAAAGATCTTTTACAGGAAGGTTGGCTAGAGATTTTTTGTAAAAACGCTAGTTCCATGAGTTCATAATGAGAGTATTTCAATGTTTTTTTATTTCATGTATTATTCTCATCTCATTATGCGCATCACTTAAAGGGGGAGCCGTATGAGATGAAAATCTCACGTACGGTTCTGGAACGGAGATTCTTTGAATGGAATAAGAAACGATTGTAACGAATGTCGGCTCAATCCGAAGGAAATTATGCGGAAGCTCTACATAATTATTATGAAGCTATGCGACTAGAAATCGAT